>OX336397.1:266357008-267557008 GCA_946902985.2 Meconema thalassinum | reverse complement strand
CATTGCCACACAAGTAACAAGTGGGTGCGCACGCCATTGTAATTCAACACTACCGCTGTCAGCGATAAGACCCGCGTGACTGGCCGACCTTCACGCATACAGACGGACTAAGCCAGCTCCAAGTGGACAGGAACAAACAACATCATTCACGTCAGATCCAGGACCTCATAACTCCCCAAATTACACTACGAGGAGAATTCAAAAATACACAACCTCTTCACAGGAATGCGTATTCTCATCTGCGCATTTTGAATACACGGTACATGTGCCATGGTATACACGGCATGGATATCGTCATACCAGGTCTTTACAACAAGCCGGGTCCGAACTCATAATCACACACCACACTCGTACCAAAAACTAACTAACCAACGGTATTTTTGGTACGAGAGACACAATCAAAAACCACACTGAGGACACCTCAATCCCAAAGACACAACGCAAACACAGAACACAGAGAAGTACATGAGATCACGGGTCCCAATCCCAGTAGAAATCGGACACCATGGAAAACAACTATCCAGGCTTCCAATCACACCGAAATTGGCCCATACAAGTACATAACCAGGTAATACCACATTTCCTCCGGCCAAACACCGTGCATAAATTTCAATTACACCTAACATAGAAAATAGATTTCCTAGACACAGGTATGAAAATTTCATAAGGCAAAAGCCTTATGGAATAGTGTCCACACAACAGTACTAGCAAAAATAGGACGAATTGCTACATTGGTCCGCCCGGAATCCCGAACAGTGACAACACTGACATACTGGCGAAAAGTCACGTGCACAAACAAATGAAAGCACAACATGACGAAAATACTGACTTGCAGGTTTCACCGCATTGCCACACTGCTGCTGACAGACACTATTGTTATATCGGCAGTGACCATGAAATCACAAGCGCAAAGCAATCATAATGCCACACATTTTTCAGCACTGCTAAAACAATTGTGACATTTAGCAACGTATAGACATCTTTAACACCGGACTTATCATAGGGCCAAAGGGACATATCTCAAAGATGTTGACAAGTTGCCCACGCCATCTGACACTCAGACACGCGATACACATTAGGACTTAGCCTATAACAGATCAACCGTCCGCGGGGTGTAGCGGAACATAGTCACACACACACGCGCTCACTAATCTGGAGCGAACACAGACAGGGGCTCTGAGGAAACAAGACCCCCCCTAATAACTTCCTTTCTCGATTGTATTTCAAAAAAAAGATCATTACAGGCTATCAGGACATGGCCAGGCATACTACGACCACTGGCTACATTAACACTACAAATGCCAGACCAGATTAGGTCGTGACGTCACAGCGTCACGACGCTTTACTATCCCAAGAAGTGGATAGAAAGCAGACATGGACCAAGGGAGAATGACAGAAGCATAAGTGGATAATCCCAGCGGGATTACCGACATACCACCCACAGGCTACCATTTTTAATACCTTACTCCCCTCCCATAACCTTCCCACGTCCAACATCAACCAACGCAGACACATGAACACGATGAAAACAGCTACACTACATTACAAAGTATACATTGGGGTTGATAGACTTCATGCGTTTAAAAAGAGGGCTTACTACGCCCTGGATCTCGATGCTAACACCTGATTATTAGGGGTGGGTCGGCAAATGACAATTAAGCGTAATGCGCATCTCCAAATGAGAGATGAGGCCAAAATCATATACTAACCATTTTTTTTAAATTAAATACTCCCGCATGACAGGGACATAATATTATTTTACACTCACCCTATACCTATCCTTACATGAGTGCGGATGCCTCATATCCAGATACATGCATGGAGTATCCCATCCATTTACCAAGGGTTATTACTATCAAACCTGCATGGAATTTTTATATTTTTGCAATCCCGGGAATTACCTGCCCCCGTCCACTCATTGTAAAAGCATCCCAGCAGAATTACCGGCTCAATGCCACCATTTATTGGAGCCCAAAGATGCGCAACCTCTTCCTACCATGCTTTCAGCCTACTCTACGAATAACTACCCCCAGATCCTAATAACAGGGTACCTAACGCCATAGACCCTACTAACACCTCCATAAAGGTTAACAGAGCATTATCGCTGGAGAGCCGACGTAGCAACAGCAGACCTAAAGTAGTCTATGCACTTAGAAGTTTATACAACCCCAAAACACTTGAAAAATTTTACATTTCATACAAAATAAATTATTTACACAGGTTACGCTTATATTTTTTACATGAAAAGGAATCTGATAACACTCTGATTGGTGATAGCGGCACGAGCCAAAGGCCAAAGGCACCACACTTTGAGAGTACAAAGGCGATGATGAGCCTTACCCTAGTAACTTAACGACTAGACCAAACAGACGAACCACGTAAGGTTGAGGCACTCACGGCCTGGCGCTGGCAAGCTTCGGAATCCTAGGTGTGCCTAGCCTGCCCCTGGGAGGAAGAGATGCTACACTCACTATGTGCCACGGTCGTCGAAGCCAAGACCTGCAGGGGAGACTTTCTGAGGATGGTGGGAGAAATAGCTAGCTCCACGCCGGACCCAGGATTTGATCCTAGGGACGACCAAACTAGGACTAGACTCTTAGTTAAAAATAAGTAAGTAGGGCTTCTACAGCGGGAAGCGAGACTCCTATGCGCGGGAGTGAAGTATTATTGCGGCCAATAAAGGCGAAGAGATTATTATTACTGCGAAAAGGATACTACGGTTGCCAATAAAGGCGAAGAGATTATTATTACTGCGAAAAGGATACTACGGTTGCCAATAAAGGCGAAGAGATTATTATTACTGCGAATAAACGCGAAGAGAATACTACTATTGCCAATGAAGGCGAAGATGATATTATGCCATTGGACGATGTCCAGTGCCCACATAAATGGCGACGCAGCGGGCAGCCTAGGGCATTAAATGAGGGGCATAGCGAGCAACTCACAGGGGTTATAGTGGGCGACCCAACCACGACAACTTACGGCAAAGGCAACGGCACAGAGCAGGAAGATACAGCGGGCGAGACGGTTTGCTTTGTGGCACCGTAAGCCGCCTGTGACTAGATTAGTACTAGTTAGTAAGACCTAGAATAGACGTCGACAACTAGAATTAAGGGGGCGGAATCCGGCGATTCTAGAGACAACCGGTGTTTCTAGGATTCGTACGGGTGGTGCCCTGAGGAAGTAAATTGCCTCAGGCGATCGCCCTGATCAAAATTTAGCAAGTAAGACAGTTGCACTTTGACACGCAACTTAGGATTAAGCAAATTCACTAACCGCTGGTGCTAGATAATAGCACAGCACATTTCGGCAATAGAGTAAGGCCACCCATTCGGCTTAGTAATAGCAACCATTTTTTTGTCTACCATAAGTAAGATAAGTAGTGTTAAGATAACGCCGCTCGGCACCTGATGACCGACAAACCCGTCATCAGGGTAAGTCCGATAATACATGATAATACATGATAATACATTAAAATACGTATAATTGAGGTAGAATATATCGGCACCCGGTAACCAAAATTCCGCTACCGGGGTAAGGCCGACAACACATTAAGACAGCATGGTAATATGAATGGTATTAAGGTGATACGCAAAGTAGACTAACTAGAACACCTTGAGCATAAGAAACGACATTACGGCACCGTATAGGGTAAGCCCGGGCATACATCAAATAACACTAATCATGCCATTTTTTTTCACAGGGAAAAAGGGCTTCAGACTGTGGACACACTGCCACAGGAAGCGGCATAGAAAATATGCAATATTTATATGTTTTCTAAACCTCTCCATTTTTTTCAGGCATCGTCACCAGGAATATGGCACTGGTGACTATAATTTCGCTGCCATATAGCAGCAGCATACTATTAGTACCATTATATTATTGTATTCTACCTTCGCGCACTAATTTATATTTAATATTTGTAATCGTCTTCACTCACATGCTCACCACATTTTTTTACAGCTACACTCTAAAAATCTGCACAGCACGGCTGATACCTGTGGGGTATCAGGCTCGCTGGCAGATCAACGTAAACAAGAAAAACATAAGGCGTCAAAAATGCGGCGCAAATTACGGCAATGAGGGCGCAACCGACTTGTGGCGGCGACTCTCATTGTCAAGTGTGAAAGCATTCACCCACAGGGAATGCTTCACAGAATAAGGATACATTTCAAGCGGTACGACCCCTAAACCGTACCAGGAAGTGGCCGTAAAGGATTAGCCGTGAGACGGCGCATACGTACAAAGGAGTAGCGTGCACGCGAGGTAACATACAAACTAGAATCATTGAAAATTAGCGCGCTTAAGCTAGATATAAGATAATTGTAATTCATAATTGTAAAAGGGTAACTTAGCACAAATTAATGCGCCCACGGGCAATCATTCTACTATAAATATATAAATAATACTTCGCACCCCCACATTGTCTACGGAGGTGATAAATTATATTCCTAAACGTTAATATATGCACATCTCAGAAATCACACATTAAACGGTATACTTTTTTTTTTAAATCCCATGTACACAAAGTTTATGATTTGTTTCCTTTCATTTTTCTTTCTTCTAACTTCCCAACTTGTAAAGGTGTTCCGTTTCATCCCAACGCAATAAACACATTTTGAATATTTCCCTTAACTTATACCCTGGAACACCTATTTTTCTACTTCTTCTATCTTTCTCATTGCAGGGAGCAATTTTTTCCCTAAGATAGAGCGGACACAATCATCCGTCCAGCCCTGGGTTTTTTTCCTCCCTGCACAAAAATATATCGCATAATTATCAAAACCATGTATTTTTTTTGGAACTTTCTATATGTCAATGTCAATTTTTCTCATGCACTATTTTACAAAGTCAATGTCAATGTCAATGTCAAATATATATATATATATATATATATGTATATCCCATAACCCACCCCTCTGAACACGAGCTGATCTCACACCTATACATCAACACGACATCCCCACATCTATACGACGACGAAGAAGACACCAACAGGAGATACAAGGAAGACTCAAGAACAAACTACTACATCGACATCCCAACCTCACGTTCCGTTCCCGTTCGCGGGGACGCGAACTAAATAGAGGAAGAGGCTTGTACAGTCCCCCAGGGGTCTGCACCCCCTGGAGGCCATCCCCCCATCATCTATTTAAACCACCCCTAACTGGCAGATCTCGTAAGTCCAGAACAACATCATTAACACCGCAAGGGCAGCTAACCAGCCTGGAAAGCTTGCCAAATACTTGCATCACACCACAAACAGCTACACATAATTAACTGGGGCATCTATGCCAGCGGAATGCTGACAGCACAACGCCGAAGACTATAAGGGGAGGCCTTAAGGAGGGCAGTCCCTCTCTCAATTACCAGTCTTACAGTGCATCAGCCGAAGGCCCTAGCCGTTATCATCAGGTGAGTCAGCAGTGTTCAGAGTTCCTATATTTTGTGACCTACCCCACAAATTGTACACTCAAACTTGTAACACTTATTACATTTCCCTAAAAGGGACATATAACTTCATACATCACTGACCAATAAATACTTGGTCAGTACACTACACTTGTCTTACTGTTTACACGCCTCTTCACGTCCTAAAGTCCTGCCTGACCCCCGTCACGATTAGACGTGACGTACAGTAGCCAAACAGTTGCTAGCTCAGGTATCACTGTATTTCCCGTAGCGGCCCGCCTGCAAGAAGCAGCGTGCCGCCATATAGCTGACGCGTGCACGTCGGTTATATAATTCTCTCCAACCAGCTGAAAGGCTAGCACGTTGACCTGTACACTAAGTTTCATCCCCTGGAACACACCTGCGTCTTTGTAAGAGCACCCCCTAGCATCCTAACACTAAACAACACTCTACACTGGTCAGCTTACCCAGCTACGGGAAGCTACCCCCTTTTAGGCATCCCCTTATAAATTAACACAATAACACATCCGTTTTAGATCTAACTACCCCCCACTAAGGGATCTAAAACAGTATGCTCACACTGAAAGTTACACTTTTACATCCAATCCGTTGAGCCAACACACCGCCTCTGGAGTAGCTGAGTGCAGGTCCTCCAACCTACCAGGGAAGGCACGGAGAGGATAATCCACCAATATGTGTTTCATTGATTGTGGGATGTCAGCACAATCACAGTGTGGAGAATCTATCCAAACCCATTTATAAAGAACCGAAGCGGTTCTTCTCAGGCAACACCTGATGCGGTTAAGTCTACACCAAACATTCCTTGACAAAGTGAAACCATTTAGTATCACAGTTGGATTTGCGATTTTTATAACTCCATGTGGTAGGGAAGAAGTCCACTCATTCCGCCAGGTGTCTTGAAGATTGAATTGCTTGGTTATCAGTTCCTAGGTAGTTTTACATGCTGGATTACGGGACTTCAGCCTGAGTGATCCTAGTTGACTCACATCCTCATGAATTGGGAGTGTTGTGTTCTTGAGCATTCTTGACCACAGATGAACATGTTTTTGTCTTCTGATGTGAAGAGGTGGTATGTTGCTCAACACTGGGAGCCACCGAACAGGAGTGGAAAGCAATGTTCCAGTAACTATACGCTTACTGTGACGGAGCTGAACATCCACCAGACGAGTGTGGTGGCTGTTAATTCATACCGGAGAGCAGTACTCTGCTGAAGAATAGACAATTCCTAAAGCAGTTGCTTTAGGCTGGCATCAGCCCCCCATGATGTTCTAGCTAGGCGCTGAAGAATGTTACTGCGGCTCTTCAGTTTCGCAGCAGATTTACGTAAGTGGGCTCTGTATGTTAGGGTTCTATCTACAGTCATTCCCAAATATGTAGGGGTATCATTGTACGGTAATGATTTGCCTCTAAAATAGATTATGGGCTGATAATTTGCGTGTCTATTGTCCAGGTGAAAATCAGTTACTTCACTTTTGTGAGGGATGGGTTTCAAGCGCCATTTCCTAAAGTAGTCATCCAGAACTAGGAGCAGGCTTGATACGCGACCGGGAAAACCGGGAAAAGTCAGGGATTTTTGTTGCGGTCAGGTAAAACCGGAAAAAGTCAGGGAATTTTGTAGAAAAAAAGAGAGAAAGAAGAAGAAAACGAATTATTAAGGTTTGACAGTAATTTTTGGTTGATATACCAGGGTGTTTACCGGTAACGAAAAGTAACTAAAAAGTAGCTAATTTTACAAACGGGTAACGAAAGTAACGAAAAGTAGTTAATTCTTATATCTGGATAGTTGGAGGTAACGAAAATTCGCTGAGGTTGGTTTAAATCATTTAAACCCGCGCCGCTAGGCTCACAGATTGTGATGAAGCGAGTTTCACGCAAGCGCACCGATTGCGTATGCTGCCCCGTGCATGACCTCAAGGAAATGCATAGTCTACTGAGGATACCTTCAGCTGTACTGTCTACATCGGTTCAACGTATATTTTCGGCATCAAGAAGAGAGTTTAATTTTGTGTGAAATGTTTTTCTGTATATAGGCTACCGTATTCGGAATCCTGACATTTTGCGAGACATTTATTCGCGATAACTTCCGAAACTCAACAGAAACCTCTCATTTCTTATATTGACCTATACATTTGGATATCTCAAATTGAAGTCCAGAAATAATGCGATATAATTTATTATCGCGATCTTGCAAAATGATACAGTTTCGAAAGAAAATCGCAAAAATGCTCCGAAATACTTAGACAGCAGTATATTTTAAAAATCTATCTGTCTCGTAAATTTGCGACATCCAGTTTGGTTTATTCGAAACTCCGTTATATGTCTATTTTTCCTCCGAACTTTGGTTCAATTGAATATATAATCTAACCGGTTATCGCGAAAACTTGTATGATGTGAATTCGATAGAAAATGTGCCTCTTGTCGTATTATTCGTGCAATCCTCTCGGAATAATTCGTAATATCCGATACCTACTTCGAACGTTCATCCTCCTAAATCACGGCCGGATGACCACACGACTTGCCTGCGGGAATCTCGTCAAACGGACCGAGATCGAAGCCAGTTGCGTAGGTGATAAAACCCTTGCCCGGTCGTGAACTTGTGTCCACGAGGACTGCGGGAATCCTGTCAAAGGTGGTTGGGTACCCATCACGAAACATACCGAACCCTACTAGCCACTTTTCCCATTACCGTATACTTAAATGTGTACTGTGAGCGAGAAGTGCATCAACCCACTAAGATATAACAGACTACGTAGGATCGCGATACTCATTTATTCTCGTGATCCACCGTGAACTTTGAACCACTGCATAGGGACAGCGGGAAACACGGCACCGACCATACAACATGTCCATAACTGCTCGTGAATTTTAACCATGCCCAACCACGAGCTTGCCTCCGCCATTCTACCAGGACAGATAGACAGGTAGACAATCGTTGAACGGCCGGATGCGTTGCCGATTGCATAATATCGCGTTCTCAGTGTCCAACCGCGAGGGCAACGTGAATCTCGTAAAACGACCGAGAGCGGCAGCGATTGCGATACATCGCGATATTTCTCCGCATTCGATGACGAGTACAACTGGATTCTTGTCAAACGGACAGCAAGCGGCGCCGATAGCGTAATAATACTATATTTTTCCGTGCCCGACTTCAAGGACAACAGAAATCTCGTCGAACGACTAAAAGTGACACCGATTATGTAAATCGCGATTTTTCTCCGTGTTCGATCGTGAAAACTACAAATCGCGTCAAACGGCTGAAGCCAGCGCCGATCGTGTAACGTCTCGATATTTCTCCGTACTTGACTGCGAAGACATGATTCGGTTACGATCACGTAACGTCGCATAGGCTATATTTCGTGATCTTCCGCGGGGACGAAGAAAATCTCCCCAAACGGTCAAGATCAGAGCAACTTCTTGGTTATCATAACTTCTTGTATCCAAGACGGCATATTAAATGAAACAACTAATTTGATATAAAATATCTTATGTTAGAATAAAATGTATCAGTTGACAGTTTCTAGATACTTTTATTGTGATTTACTAGAAAGTAAGAATTGGTGATTGATTCCTTTCTTCACAGTTTTTTTAATTAATGTTAGCAAATGAACATTTATTGTGAAAATGTGTTCTTGTTCTTATCGTAATAAACGTTATTTATTACAGTAAAGAACCGTTTTTTAAATTTATTTTTGTTATTTGTTTTTCTTTTTCTTTTAAAGAAACGCGTTAATTTATACAGAGAGCTATATATGAGTCTGGTTTATATAATAAAACATTGCTCGGATATTTTTTTATCTTTATTATTTTCATCTACTACAACATTTCTCCTCGCGTCTAAGAATAGCCTTGCACAAATTGTTGTATGTATACTCCTTATTATTCCCGTTTTCCAACGGGATCGGGGATGAGATGCGATGAAAGTCTTTGTGACGATGATTTTTACAGCCGGATGCCCTTCCTGACGCCAACCTCATGAGAGGAGTTAATGAGAGATGAAATGAATGATGGTGAATGAAAACTGGGCAAGGATGTGGAAGGAAGCGGCCGTGGCCTGTCAGAAGGTACCGTCCAATTAGTCTAAAGTCAGTTTTTCTAACTTAATCTTAATCTATCACATAGAAGAACGTTTCCTAAACGTAAATGCACTTTTGCTAGGTTTGAAAAACCTAAGTAACATTGAGGTAAATGTCGTCCCTGTGGTTAAAGAATTTTCCATACTTTGCTCTGGAAAATCGGGAATAGTCGGGGAAATAAACGACTCTGCGGTCAGGGAATTTCTTAAATTTTGGTCTGGAAAACCGGGAAAAGTCAGGGAAATTTGAAATCCTGAAAGCGTATCAACCCTGGACCTAAAGAAGGTCAGCTCTTGTAACCCATGAGTTATCAAGACTAAACGTTGACATTGCTGCTCTCAGTAAAACTAGGCTGTCTTCTGAAGGAAAGATTACTGAATCTGGAACAGGATATACCATACAGAAGAACGTTTCCTAAAGGTAAATGCACTTTTGCTAGGTTCTGGAAAGGAATGGAGGAGGGTGAAAGTCGTATTCATGGTGTGGGCTTCGCTGTGAAGACCAAACTTGTAAATTATCACCAACATACGCCCATTGCAATCAGCGAAAGGCTCATGACTCTCCACATACCACTCTCAGGAGGTTCCTTTATGACACTCATCTCTGCCTATGCTCCTACCTTAGATTCTGATGATCAAGTCAAGGCTCAATTCTATAATCAGCTAAGTGAAATCATCTCCAAGGTACCATCTGCAGATAAACTCTTGCTCCTCGGTGACTTCAATGCCAGAGTTGGGAAAGATCACAGGCTATGGAATAATGTGATGGGCACACAGGGACTTGGAAAATGTAATCCCAATGGACTGTTGCTTCTTGGTCTTTGTGCAGAACACGAACTTTTCATTACCAACACGCAGTTCCGGCTACCTAACCGCTTCAAAACCACGTGGATGCATCCTCGTTCCAAATATTGGCACATTCTTGATTATATCATTACCCGGCAATGTGATAAGAAGGACACTCTTATTACCAGAACAGCGTGGAATATAGACGATTGTTGAACTGATCATAAACTTCTTATATGTAAGCTCAGGATATCCATCAGACCTAAACCTCCTAGGAACATCAAAAATTTGCCAAGAAAGAAGTTTAATACATCCAAACTTCAGGATGAATCCATCTATAAACATTTTGGAAACAGGATCATCACCCAGGTATCAGAAAACCCAGTAACGAATGATATTCAGCAAGAATTGGCCACACTACAGAAGATTATCACACAGTCAGCTGAGGAAACCATTGGTTTTATAGTGCAGAAAAGACAAGACTGGTTTGATGACATCAATGAAGAAATTCTGTCTCTCATCAATGCCAAAATGAATGCCTAACTTTCCCATCTTCAAGGCCCAACTTGCAACACAAAGAGAGACAAACTACTGGAACTCAAGGGTAAATGTCAGACGCAGATAAGGCAGATAAAACAACTTGGTGGCAACAGAAGGCTCAAGTACTGCAGAGACTATCGGATGCTCGAGACTGGAGGAACTTCTATGCAGTACTCAAGGAAATATATGGACCATCTCGCTCATCATCAGGCACACTGAAAAGCACTGATAAGTCTACTACCTTTATTGATAGTCAAGAAATCTTGCAACACTGGAAGGAGAACTTCTCCAATCTCCTAAATCGTCCATCAGCAGCTGCTGAAGACTTACTTTGTGATGTGCCGCAACAACCTGAACAACTGTGGTTGGCAGAACCTCCTACTTATCATGAATTCAGTGCAGCTCTCACCCATTTGAAAACCAGAAAGGCACGTACTGCTACTACTCCTCGGCGCTACAGTCCATGTAGGACCTTGGCCTCTCCAACAATCGTTGCCCAATCCTGACGATCTTCTGTACGTTTCCTCCATCTTCTTACTCCCATCTTGCGTAAGTCGTCCTCCACTTCATCCAACCATCGTTTACTAGGTCTTCCTTTGCATCTTCTTCCACCTGGATTTCCTCTATAGGTCTTTTTAACCACCCTATCACCTGCCATTCTCTCCACATGTCCCAGCCATCTTAGCCTATTACTCTTTACTTCCGAAACTATATCAGGATGTCCATATAATTTCTCCAATTCTTTCTTTTCCCGTATTCTCCATATTCCTGCCTCATTCACTGCTCCATAAATCTTCTTCAGTATTTTCCTTTCCCATCTTCTCAAAATCACCTCTTCTGCCACAGTCATAGTCCATGTTTCCGAGCCGTACATTACCACTGGTCTTATAACTGTTCGGTACACAGTCACCTTTGATCTTCTACGGAGGATGCGCGCTTTGAGGATTTTTATCAGTGCCCAATAAGCTCTATTACCAGCTGCAATTCTTGCTTTTATTTCTTCTCTTGTGCTATTATCTTCAGTAACCAGTACTCCCAAATACTTGAAACATTTACACCTCTCAAAATTCACCCATTTAGGTTTATAAATAAATTTAAATATTTATCTTTCTCCACAGTATTTCTCCTAGATAATAATAAATATTGAGTTTTGTTTAAGTTCACTCGTAATCCTACTTCTTCTGATTCTTTTTCTAACCGTCCCAACCCTTCTTCAAGATCTTTCAGTCTTCGTGACAGCATACCTACATCATCAGCATACCCTAGATTTCGGCTCATACGGTTTAACAGCTTGCCTCCTGGATTGCTGATATCTATCTTCCTAATTACTCTCTCTCTAGTACTATATTGAACAGCAGCGCGAACAGTACGTCTCCCTGTCGTAAGCCTTGGTTTACTTCAAAACTTTTGAGAGTCTTCCTTCAACTTTAACTAGACATTTTGTGCCAGTAAGTGTCATTTGCACCAATCTGATTAGTTTGGGTGGGAATCCCATGTCCATCAAGGTCTGATACAGAGTTTTCCTTTTTACACTATCATGAGCCTGTTTGAAATCCACATATAGTTGGTGCACATCCACATTATATTCGTAACACTTTTCCATTATTTGCCTTAGTGTGAAGATATGGTCCGTCGTCGATCTACCCTGTCGGAATCCACACTGGTATTCTCCAAGTCTCTCTTCAACAAGAGGTGTAAGTCTCATAGCCATTACCTTGGCTAGGATTTTATAGACCACACAAAGCAGTACTTTGCCACGATAATTTTCACACTTTGCTTTATCATTCTTCTTATGGATAGGGCAATTAATGGCCGTGTTCCACTGTTCTGGCATCACCTCCTTCCCCCATATCTCCACAATCAACTGGTGTACCAGCTTTGCCAAATGTTCCCCACAACACTTAATCATCTCTGCTGAAATATTATCACCCCCTGGGGCTTTGTTATTCCTCAAGCTTTTAATTGCCAAACTAACCTCCTCCAGCGTCGGCCTGGTTACTGGCATTGCATCAGTATTATCCTTGCACCATGGTTGGTCATTCTCTTGATCCTTCTGTTCTAGCAATACCGTCTCTGCAGTAGCTTTGAGCAGCTCGCTGAAATATTCAGCCCATCGATCTAAAATCTGTTCTTCTCCTCCTATGAAATTTCTTTCTTTATCTCTGCAGAAAACTGCTCGGGGTTGAAAGCCCTTCTTCACTTCCTGTATTCGTTTATAGTACTTTCTTACTTCTTGATTATTGTATTCTTCTTCTAGCTCTTCAATCCATTTCTTCTCTGATTCCCGTTTCTTTCTTCTACAAATTCTATCTTCCTCTTTCCTTTTCTTTTCATGTTCTTCTGTATTGTTTCTCGTTGGTCTACTTATCATTTTCTCCCTTGCAGCATTCCTCTCCATTATAGCTATTTTACATTCTTCATCGAACCAGATTTGTCTTTTAATCCTTTCTTCTGTCCCCAGTACTTCTTCTGCAGCTTCGTGTAGTGCGTCCCTCATTATACTCCATTTTCCTTCTACTCCCTCTAAATCCCAATTTTGTTTAGTCTCCAACTTCTTCCGTAAATGTGTTTCATATTGTTCGGCAGTTTCCTTTTCTTTTAGTTTTAAGACATTATACCTTCTAGGGTCTTTCCTCAACTTTCCAGATCTGTACACTGCTATATGCTGTCTATATTTTACCCTTACCATGAAATGGTCAGATTCACAATCCCCTCCTCTACAACTATCAACTTCGAGTATATCAGATGCGTGTCTTCTATCAATTACCACATGGTCAATTTGGTTGAATATGGTTCCATCTGGTGAGTACCACGTTACTTTCCTTATATTTTTTTTCACATGCCATGTACTTTTCACAATTATTTCATTTCCCATGGCAATGTCGATGAGCCTCTGTCCATTATTATTTGATACCTCATGCAGACTTTCCTTTCCTACCGTCTCTCTAAATGCTTCTTCTTTTCCCACCTTCGCATTGAAATCACTAACACGATTTTTACATCTTGCCTTGCTATACCCTCGAGTTCCTGTTCAAGCTGACTGTAGAACGTGTCTTTCACCTCATCCTCATCCTCTTCTGTGGGGGCATATACACATATAAAGGTGATATTAAAGAATCGTGCCTTCATTCTCAAAGTACATATCCTTTCATTTACAGGCTTAACATTCAGTACTGCTGTTTTATATCTATTATCCGCGAGGAAACCTGTGCCACCTATTCTTCCACTGTCGCCTCCACTATACATTATTGTATGGTTATCACTTCTCAATATACCATCTCCTCTCCATTTGAACTCTTGGATCACTGCCACTCCTATACTATATTTCTCCATCTCTTCCTTAAGGTCCTTCAACGCTCCAGGTTTGTTCAATGTTCTCACATTCCAGGTTACTATGTAAATATAATTTTTCCGTTTACATTTTCCTTTTCCTTGCATAGGTCGTTTATCATTATCATCAGTCCGACTATTATTGTATTGGAGTTTCATAACAGACTATTTTTTTCTATATGGGGTTGTTAGCCCCATGATGAACCCCCAACCTGGAGGACCAGGGTATCCCTCTTTGTCTGACTCATCATCTTTGACCTGTCCGGCATGGGAGGCCCTACCAGCAACTCACGCTCCCGCCGGCATAGCTCGCAGGATCATTTGGGCTCTCAAGCCCCCACATCACGACAAGATGGGGATACCATCGTGAGGGCAGAAAGGCACCTGGCCTTCTGGAACTAATTCAAGCCAGAGATCATTCCCTCAAAACAAGGATTTTCACCCTTATCCTCTGAATATGGGAATCAAGAAAGGTACCTGGAGACCTAATGACTGCCACTATCATCACTATCTTTAAAAAGGGTGATCGCAGTGTTTGTGGCAACTACCGTGGTGTATCACTGCCATCAATTGTGGGGAAGATTCTTGCAAGAATTCTACTTAACCGCCTCAAGGTTATCTCTGAGAAGATCCTACCAGAGTCACAATGCGGATTTAGAGCTTCCAGAAGCGCAATTGACTTGATTTTCTGTGTGAGACAGCTACAAGAAAAATGTAGAGGACAACACAATCCACTCTTTTTAGTCTTTTATGACTTGGAAAAGGCATTTGATTCGGTTCCAAGATAGCCATGTGGGCGGTGCTGGAGCGGTTTGGTTGCCCTCAGCGTTTTTCAGATCTAATCCAGGCTCTCCATGATGGCATGACAGGTCAGGTTTGCCATCAGAATAAGATGTCCGATGAATTTCCTATTACCCATGGACTGAAACAAGGATGTGTACTGCCTACAACGTTTTTCGCGCTGTACTTGGCTGCAATGCTTTATGATTCACCCAGAAACATCCCAGGTGTGGAGGTCAAGTATTGGTTTGATGGAGGGCTTTTCAACCTAACTCGTATCCGGTCCTTGAGGGAAACTCAGGTTACTAATGTTACAAACATGTTGTATCCCGATGATGATTCGTCGCCAACTCTCACACCAGAAGAGCTGCAAGGGTTAGTTAATTGTTACGAAAGTGCATGTGATCCCTTTGGTCTTACCATAAATGTCAATAAGACTACAGTCTTGGCACAACCTTCACCAGGCACACCTCTTCCTCAGTTTAATATCTCCATCACAAATTTGCCATTAGAGCAGGTAGACCACTTCTCGTACCTGGACAGTACCATTTCTGTGAGCTGTACCTGTGAGCAGGATGTGGATAAGAGAATTGGCACAGCCCATGCAGCGTATGGACGATTAGTGCACCGGGTCTTCATGAGAGATTGACGGTCACGTTAAACTACAAGCTTCCTTTCATGTATACAATGTTGTATGGCTGTGAACGGTGGACCCTTTGCCGACGTGATCTTAGGAAGCTTGAGCGCTTCCATCTGTCCATGAGTACAAAGCTTATGGTGTACAAAGCAGTGGTCATTTATACAAAGGGCGCAGCGGTCAATCTGCATGCCTCTCACCAAGGCGGACCGGGTTCGATTCCCGGTCAATGCATGTGAGATTTTCGATGTGAAATGCCATGTCCTGTGGTTCGGATTCCACATAAAACGGAGGTCCCGTGGCTTATGATCGCGAGATTGACGGTCACGTTAAACTACAAGCTTCCGTTCATTTATACAATGTTGTATGGCTGTGAAACGTGGACCCTTTACCGACGTGATCTTAGGAAGCTTGAGCGCTTCCACCTACAAGAACTTCGATCAATCCTGAGGATTAAATGGGAAGACCGTATTACCAATATTGCTGTTCTTGAAGAGGCTCAAATCAACAGCATAGAATTATCCATAATAGGTCACCAATTTAGATGGATTGGTCATGTCCATTGGATGGATCATGTGAGATTACCTCGTCAAATGCTATATGGTGAGTTGTGCTATGACACCAGACCTAATGGTGGTCCTAAGAGGCGCTACAAGGACCAATTAAGGGGAGAGGTACACCTTTTAAGGTGAAAAATTGCAATTTTTTTTCAGATCCTAAAATTATTAATAGACTTTGCTTTTTCTAATAGTGAAATCATTTTTAAGAAATCTTTAATAGTTTCGGAGATATAACGTAAAATATAAATAGGTGTCAGCTGATCTGAAGCATTGTCACGCCCACGTCTCAGCGCCACCTTGGATTGTATTACTTCCCTCCTATTGAAGATTGGTGCTTCTAAATCTCTCTCAGGCATGCTCCGGAGTACATTTCTCTTTGTATCTCAGGAACAGGAAGTCACGTGATGCTTTTGTTTTCCAATAGAACTTAGTTTCCGCGGTAACGGAGCACATGTTAAATTGTGAGAAAGAAAAAAAAATGTTCACCTGTGTTTCAGTACAGTTATTGCAAGTGGCTGTGTTCATAACATCGAGAAGGGTAAACGGAAAGCAGTATATAGGCCTAAGAAAGTGAATTTCCGTGGAAATAGGCATACAATTGCAAATGCTATCATTCATGATTCACCTAACCTAAAAAGTGCCTCAGCCAAGAAGCTTCCCACAGACTGTGGCAATAGCAGTAGTGGTTTTGATGAGGTAAATATTATTTTCAACGTAAATATTATGCTCGAACAGTTGGAAAAGTGCCATCGATGTGTATGTGGGGGAAATGTGAAACTCAGTATACATACAATACTGTAGTAGGTTTATGTTGTAATGTAACAATAGTGTGCCAGAAATGTGGTGTAATTGGTTCCTTTGACAGCTGCCATAAATTAGGAACAAACAACCATGTTTACTCCATAAACAGGTGTGTAATATATGCTATGAGGTGTTTAGGGCAAGGTTTAGCAGGATTAGGTATGTTTTGTGGCCTAATGAATTTACCACCACCTGTAAAGAAGTCCACTTACTCGCTGGTGTACCAGAGGATTCTGTCTGCCACCAACCAAGTAGCTAAAGAATCTCTAAGTCAGGCTGCTGAAGGGGAAGCAAGTCTTACAGCCAGTAGGGATGTATCTGTAAGCTGTGATGGCACATGGTTAACGAGGGGTCACATGGTGTGTGCACTGTTATAGGTGCAAAAACTGGAAAAGTGCTAGATATAGAGGTTCTGTCATCATCTTGCAAAGGATGTGATCAGTGGAAAGGCAAGACTGGCACCCTAGCTTATCAAGAGTGGTGGGAGGTACATGAAGACGTCTGTGACATCAATCACAAAGGAAGTGCGGCAGCATGGAGATGGAGGGGATGAAAATGATTTTCAGCCGAAGTGTAGCCAGTCACAATTTACGGTATGTCAATTATATTGGGGATGGAGATACCAAGAGATACAAGTCTGTTTCTGATGACCTGCCATATGGGACAGATATTAATGTATCGAAAAAGGAATGTGTTGGCTATGTCCAGAAAAGGATGGGGTCTCAGTTGAGAAAAGTGAAGGAGCATATGAGAGGGAAAAAGTTAAGCGATGGGAAGCCACTCGGTAGCAAAAACAGACTGACTGATGCTGTGATAAATACCCTCACTGTCTATTATGGGAATGTCATTAGAGCTAATAGCTTATCTGTAGATAATATGAGAACAGCCATCTGTGCCATAAGGTACCACAAGGCTTCCACAGATGATCACCCGCAGTCCAAAATGTCTAGACTCTTGGTGTCTTTACCAGCAGACTGTGGTACAAGGCAATGCAGACAAGAACACAAAAATAATCTAGCCCCTGCCATTATGGAGACAATCAAACCTTTTTTCAAGAATCTTGTGAAAACCGAACTGTTGATAAGATGTGTTGGTGCCACACACAAAATAATAATGAGACATTGAACTCTAAAATCTGGAAGATATGCCCTAAAACAATGTTTTCTGGAAGAAGAACTGTTCAGATTGGTGTTAATGATGCTACCATGACTTTTAATGATGGAATGAGGGCTAGAATTAAAGTGTTGCAGTAGTTAGGGCTTGTGGTGGGAACATACTGCTCCCAGTTCCTGCAAGATGAAGATGAGAAACGTATACTTTCGGCAAATAAAAGGGTTCTGGAGACTACAAAAGAAGCAATGAAATGCAAAAAGAGACTGAGGTTGGAAGAGGAGGCCAAACTGATCCAAAAAGATGGCCCTGTGTATGAAGCAGGGAAGTTTTAATGGACATACAACCCTTTGGTATGTTTATCATGCATTTTCTCAACTTTCATTTTTTACACAGCGTTTTCACCATAACTCTCTTATTTTTAAGCTACTGCAATACTATTTTGCATGAGTGTGAAGTTTGATCATGCCAACAACTTGTACTAGGATCTTTCACGTAACATGTTCCATTACATTAAAGAAATCAAAAGAAATATTCAAATTTTTCCTCAACTTATTTAAATAATCGAAAATAAATATTGTTTCTTATGCGATGTCTAAGATTCTAGTATGTGTTATAGCCTTGGGTCTTAAAAGCAACGCAAGAAAAAAATAATCAAATAATTACATAATTGGGGTAGTTATTGTGTAAACGCTGCGTGACTGCACAAATTACGCAAGGAAGTATTACAGTGTACTCATGACCAAAGGATAACTTTTTTAAAAATTTTATAATGTTTTAACAGTATATAAGTTATAAATACTAAACCTGTATATTTTCAATTTTCTAAATCATAGGGCTTCAGAAAAATAAAATATTGAAAATTCATAAATTTACACTAGCAAATGGTGTACCTCCCCCCTAAGGATGTGTACTGGCTCCAACGCTTTTCGTGCTGCACTTGGCTGCAATGCTTCATGATTCACCCAGAAACATCCCAGGTGTGGAGGTCAAGTATTGGTTTGATGGAGGGCTTTTCAACCTAACTCGTCTCCGGTCCATGAGGAAAACTCAGGTTACTAATGTTACTAACATGTTGTATGCAGATGATACTGCGCCGCCTACTCTAACACCAGAAGAGCTGCTAGGGTCAGTTAATTGTTACGAAAGTGCATGTGATCGCTTTGGTCTTACCATAAATGTCAATAAGACTACAGTCTTGGCACAACCTTAACCAGGCACACCTCTTCCTCAGTTCAATATCTCCATCACCAATTTGCCATTAGAACAGGTAGACCACTTCTCGTACCTGGGCAGTACCATTTCTGTGAGCTGTACCTGTGAGCAGGATGTGGATAAGAGAATTGGCGCAGCCCATGCAGCGTATGGACGATTAGCACACCGGGTCTTCATGACAGATTGACGGCACGTTAAACTACAAGCTTCCTTTCATATATACAATGTTGTATGGCTGTGAAACGTGGACCCTTTACCGATGTGATCTTAGGAAGCTTGAAAGCTTCCATCTGTCCATGAGAACAAAGCTTATGGTGTACAAAGCAGTGGTCATTTATACAAAGGGAGCGTGGTGACGCAGGGGTCAAGCTGCATGCCTCTCACCAAGGCGGACCGGGTTCGATTCCCGGTCAATGCATGTGAGATTTTCGATGTGAAATGCCATGTCCTGTGGTTCGGATTCCACGTAAAATGGAGGTGCCGTGGCTTATGATCGCGAGATTGACGGTCACGTTAAACTACAAGCTTCCTTTCATTTATACAATGTTTATGGCTGTGAAACGTGGACCCATTACCGACGTGATCTTAGGAAGCTTGAGCGCTTCCACCTACAAGAACTTCGATCAATCCTGAGGATTAAATGGGAAGACCATAATACCAACATTGCTTTTCTTGAAGAGGCTCAAATCAACAGCAAAGAATTATCCATAATAGGTCACCAATTTAGATGGATTGGTCATGTCCATTGGATGGATCATGTGAGATTACCTCGTCAAATGCTATATGGTGAGTTGTGCTATGGCACCAGACCTAATGCTGGTCCTAAGAGGCGCTACAAGGACAAACTAAGGGGGGAGGTACACCTTTTAAGGTCAAAAAATTGCAAATTTGTTTTCAGATCCTAAAATGATTAATAGACTATGCTCTTTCCAATAGTGAAATCATTTTTAAGAAATCTTTAATAGTTTCGGACATATAACGTGAAATATAAATAGGTGTCAGCTGATCTGAAGCACTGCCATGCCCACGTCTCAGCGCCGCCTTGGATTGTATTACTTCCCTCCTATTGAAGACTGGTGCTTCTAAATCTCTCTCAGGCATGCTCCGTAGTACATTTCTCTTTGTATCTCAGGAACAGGATGTCACCTGATGCTTTTGTTTTCCAATATAACTTAGTTTCCGCGGTAACGGAGCACATGTTAACTTGTGAGAAAGAAACAAATTGTTCACCTGTGTTTCAGTACAGTTTTTGCAAGTGGCTGTGTTCATAACTTCGAAAAGGGTAAACGGAAAGCAGTATATAGGCCTAAGAAAGTGAATTTCCGTGGAAATAGGCATACAATTGCAAATGTTATCATTCATGATCCACCTAACCTAAAAAGTGCCTCAAAAAGAAGCTTCCCAAAGACTGTGGCAATAGCAGTAGTGGTTTTGATGAGGTAAATATTATTTTCAACGTAAATATTATGCTCGAACAGTTGGAAAAGTGCCTTCGGTGTGTATGTGGGGGAAATGTGAAACTCAGTATACATACAATACTGTAGTAGGTTTAGGTTGTAATTTAACAATAGTGTGCCAGAAATGTGGTGTAATTGGTTCCTTTGACAGCTGCCATAAATTAGGAACAAACAACCATGTTTACTCCATAAACAGGCGTGTAATATATGCTATGAGGTGTTTAGGGCAAGGTTTAGCAGGATTAGGTATGCTTTGTGGCCTAATGAATTTACCACCACCTGTAAAGAAGTCCACTTACTCGCTGATGTACCAGAGGATTCTGTCTGCCACCAACCAAGTAGCTAAAGAATCTCTAAGTCAGGCTGCTGAAGGGGAAGCAAGTCTTACTGCCAGTAGGGATGTATCTGTAAGCTGTGATGGCACATGGTTAACGAGGGGTCACATGGTGTGTGCACTGTTATAGGTGCAAAAACTGGAAAAGTGATAGGTATAGAGGTTCTGTCATCATCTTGCAAAGGATGTGATCAGTGGAAAGGCAAGACTGGCACCCTAGCTTATCAAGAGTGGTGGGAGGTACATGAAGACGTCTGTGACATCAATCACAAAGGAAGTGCTGGCAGCATGGAGGTGGAGGGGATGAAAATGTTTTTCAGCCGAAGTGTAGCCAGTCACAATTTACGGTATGTCAATTATATTGGGGATGGAAATACCAAGAGATACAAGTCTGTTTCTGATGACCAGCCATACGGGACAGATATTAATATAGCGAAAAAGGAATGTGTTGGCCATGTCCAGAAAAGGATGGGGTCTCAGTTGAGAAAAGTGAAGGAGCATACGAGAGGGAATAAGTTAAGCGATGGGAAGCCACTCGGTGGCAAAAACAGACTGACTGATGCTGTGATAAATACCCTCACTGTCTATTATGGGAATGCCATTAGAGCTAATAGCTTATCTGTAGATAATATGAGAACAGCCATCTGTGCCGTAAGGTACCACAAGGCTTCCACAGATAATCACCCGCAGCATTACTTTTGTCCAAAAGGTCTAGACTCTTGGTGTCTTTACCAGCAGACTGTGGTACAAGGCAATGCAGACAAGAGCACAAAAATAATCTAGCACCTGCCATTATGGAGACAATCAAACCTTTTTTCAAGAATCTTGTGAAAACCGAACTGTTGATAAGATGTGTTGGTGCCACACACATAATAATAATGAGACATTGAACTCTAAAATCTGGAAGATATGCCCTAAAACAATGTTTTCTGGATGAAGAACTGTTCAGATTGGTGTTAATGATGCTACCATGACTTTTAATGATGGAATGAGGGCTAGAATTAAAGTGTTGCAGTAGTTAGGGCTTGTGGTGGGAACATACTGCTCCCAGTTCCTGCAAGATGAAGATGAGAAACGCATACTTTCGGCAAATAAAAGGGTTCTGGAGACTACAAAAGAAGCAAGGAAATGCAAAAAGGGACTGAGGTTGGAAGAGGAGGTCAAACTGATCCAAAAAGATGGCCCTGTGTACGAAGCAGGGAAGTTTTAATGGACATACAACCCTTTGTTATGTTTATCATGCATTCTCTCAACTTTTATTTTTTACACAGCGTTTTCTCCATAACTCTCTTATTTTTAAGCTACTGCAATACTATTTTGCATGAGTGTGAAGTTTAATCATGCCAACAACTTGTACTAGGATCTTTCACATAACATGTTCCATTACATTAAAAAAATCAAAAGAAATATTCCAATTTTTCCTCAACTTATGTAAATAATCGAAAATAAATATTGTTTCTTATGCAATGTCTAAGATTCTAGTGTATGTTGTAGCCTTGGGTCTTAAAAGCAACGCAAGAAAAAAATATTCAAATAATTACATAATTGGGGTAGATATTGTGTAAACGCTGCGTGACTGCTCAAATTACGCAAGGAAGTATTACAGTGTTGGTGTATTCTTGGAATACACGGTAGGATAGAGTATTCTTTTTAATGCTCTTTGCTTGTTCATTTCATCCTTTTTCTCAAACACCAACAGTGATCTCCTAGTTTCTCTTTGATGGTCATGTCTCTTATGTCATTGTGAGTCTGTTCTAGATATATATCTTCCATGACCCACCTAGCGTCATCTAGCAGCGAATCTCTGAAGCTCCTCAATTCTTCCTGGTGCAAGAGGACTTCCTTTTCCATCTGGCCATCAGATCTCGTTGCCATCGCCAGCTAATATCTCCGTGATCAAGAGAACTTCGTCTACTTTTTCACCCACCAGGCTGTGCTAGTATCGCCTGCTATCAACTCTTTGAAGACCATTTCCTCAAGAGAATTTAAGTTTATAATATTGGTCATGCTTATATGTTCTCCTTTTGTCTCCTACCCCCACTCTTTCCCTTCCTTGGACCCTCCGCGCTTCGCTGAGTGGGTCTCACTTGTAAGTCGGCAGTTGACTCGGTCAGTCAAGGCTCAACTGGAGCCAGTCTCCTCAAACCAAGAGGCACTCTCTACGTTCTACGCCATGTTGGCACATTAAGTATCCGTCAAAGGGAACTTCACCTTCGACATGCAACCAAGATAAGTACAGACTTAAGGTTTTAACCTCATCTTCATCAGTTTTATTATCCACATGCCTTTATTGATTATTTTATAGACAGCGTGAGATTACTTATTTGGGGCGGTAATCATTCTTCGCGGGATTTGCTATGTTGGGCTTTTGTTTGTCTAAGCCAACCTTACTAGAAAGTAGCTTTTCTTAAGCTATTTAAATGAGAGATCTTCTCACAACGTGGGATATTATCTAATACCCGCTGTCCATAAAATATTAAGCTCGTTCCACCGCTGGATTAACTTTGGCCCCATTCTTCTATTAGGACTGTTCTGGAACCTTCCAGATTCTGTACTCTATCTACAAGTCTTGCCGTCATGTATTTTTCACTCACTTGTGGGAATACTATTTAAAATGAGGAATCTTCCTTATAAATTACTGCAATAGCTAAATTTTCTTCCACCGTTGGAATGTTCTATGGCGCATTTAATTGTAATTCACAACTTTCTCAAGAAATAGACTCTCGCCTACCTAGTGCAACCAGTTATTTTTCATCATTGCAATAACTTTATTTCCCATAAACTTTCGTGTTACTACAGTGAACTTTTCATCTATTTAACAGACTATAGTGAAAACTAGTGCTTGTTCAACTTTTCTACCGCGTCGCGATCGTCCGTTTACATTAAATAAGGCCATGAACATTTATCCTCAATCCCAATTGATCTTTCCTAAACCTTCTACTAACAAACCATATTAATAAAATTGTAACTCTGGATCATTTTCAATGAGGTGTCACTCTAACGAAGTGCCCTTCCATCTTGCTTGTTTATCATTAATTAATTTCTGCATAACTACGTGTTTTATACACGGTTCAAGCTTACATTGTTTCTACCTTATAATCAGGGAAAACAATTCTTTCAACTCTTGAGTGAGTTATTTCTAGGTCTCACGAAAGGCAAACTGCCCCATTTTGGCTCGTGATTCCTACCTAAACATAGGAGGTCGAGAACCTTCCTTTTGACTTTCTCTTCAGGTTTCACAGTAAGTTACCTGCCCTTATTTGTATAATAACCAACAGTAATTCTGTATAAATACAAGAGGTTATAGGAACTTCTATCTTATTCTTCATGTATTTCTTATTGTTATTTTCGAAGTGGTTACTTTCTCTAGAATGTTTTCTCAGAAATTTCTTATAGTACACACCTTGTACTCTATTTAATGTTAAACTTTAATCACCTTAATTGTCTTTAAATTTTGAATTTTTATCTTCGCTATTTTAAATCCTTGCTAGGATTTTATAAAGGTTTGAAACCTAAAGAATTATTAATTGCCTGGAGCAAACTTTAAATGTTAGGAGGTCTGCGACCCCAAATTGTTACTAAAAATTGAAACTATATGCTTGTTAAACTCATTACGCTCTTTTGCCTCGTTAAATAAATTAAATATTTGTTTTTGGATTTATCATTTCGCAAATACTACAGTTAGGCAAGATCCTGGCTTTCCTATCTCTTCCCAGGTTCATGCCCTCGTTAATACGCAATAAATCTGTTACTATTTTTCTTGTCAGACCAACACCCTTCCCCATAGTAGGCATATGCATGCTTGAGAGGGAATACGCTAAAGCCATTCTCTGGCAAACCGCCCAAGTCTTAGCTGCGGTTCCCGTTAGCTTCGACCAGGTCCTTACACACTTTAGGTATCAGAGAGCGAATTTGCAATGGCAACCGCCTTTGAGTGTATTTAAAGTTAAATTTATAACTTTTGTGGGACTCTCCTCCTATTTCTCTCTCCTTTCTCTCCAGTCCGAAACCCACCTCCTTTTCTTTATCATCTCCCCTCGGTGGTTAGGTTATTCCTCAGCCAATAATCTACCCAAAATTTGGTCCCTGAAACCCGGGAGAGTCCATTTTCTATTCCTATTCTTTTTAATGATCATTTGGCAATACCTTAAAAAATTATTAATATCTGCTTTGAATCTTTCAGCTATAACTACATCGTGCAAAGCCTGTGAAGGGGAAAGAGGCCTCTCCTGTCTCCTTTGGTGTGTCCCGTTCTTTCTACTTATTCGCTGCTGCCATCCTGACATCATCTCCAAGGTTCCACAGTTTCGTGAGTTACATTTTAATCTATTTTCTTTGTCATGGCTCCTACTGAAAAAGATGAAACTCTCATTGCCAGACGTTCTTCCTATAAAGGGCAACTCACCAGATTCAGAAATTTCATCAACAAATTAAATCCCGCTGAGTGTGATCTAGACATCTTGACACAACGCCTTAAGTTCTACGAACGGTCCTATGATTATTACGATCAAACTCAAACCGAGATTGAATCCGCTTGCCCAGAACTTCAATCGGATCGGGACGAGGTCGAACCCTTGTAATTTGAAGGGATTGCCAAGGCCTACCAACTGATCCGCAGTATCTCAGAACCGGACACTAGGGTCATCAATCCGGCCCAGTTCGCACCCGCTTCAGTTCACAAGGATAAACCGAAACCGTTACTTCCAAAGATAAGCCTACCTCACTTCTCAGGCCAGGAAGGTGAATGGTATTCTTTTTATGAACTTTACTGCTCCCTAATTCATGAAAATACTGACATTCTCGACATTCATAAATTCTACTTCTTGCGTACGTCCTTGGAAGGCGAGGCCTTGGCCTTGGTTCAGTCACTGCCTTTAAGCGCAGATAACTACCACATAGCCTTTAATCTCCTTAAAGAGCGATATGGCAATTTACGTTTGTGTGTGGCTCGTCATATCCGCTGTCTGTTCAACCTGCCAGCCGTCAAACCTAATGACGTCACCTCTTTAAGAGACCTGTTAGATTCTATTCAATTGCACGTGAGAGCGTTATATCAACTCAAGCAGCCAGTCCAAACGTGGGACACAGTCCTTATTCATCTAGCTACATCCAGGTTCGATTTTTCGACATTAAAGGCTTGGGAGATCGAACTCACTCGCAACGAGGAACATTCGTTTGAACACCTCATCTCGTTTCTCTACAGCCGGTGACAAGTCCTTACAGCACTCTCATTTCAGTGCGAAAATGTCGAAAAGAGTTATCAGTGTCACATTTTTGAGAAAAAACTTGTTTCTTCAAATGGTCATCAGCCCCCATCTGTCGAGAACAAGCAAACCCGTTCTGCTTCTTTCAACCATCCAAGAGAACATATCAGGCCGCTCAACAAATCTTTAAAATGCATGCTCTGCAAAAAGTTGCACATTTTGTACTTGTGCGAATCTTTTAAAGAATTGTCTGTCGAAGATCGAAGGAAGTTTGTCTTCAATAGCAAACATTGCTTCAACTGCTTGTCACCCAAGCATTCTTCTTCAAACTGTACGTCTTCCAACCTCTGTTTCCATTGCAAAAACCGCACCATTCTTTATTGCACGTTCATGATAAATCGAGGTCACCAGTACCCGCTTCTTCAAACTCCATGCAGAGCAGCTCCGAACAAACTAATGCTTCTTCCTGCATTTCTAACGCCGAAACTTCTCACAGTGCGCAAGTCCTTTTGTCCACTGTACAATTCGAAATCCAAGATAAATTTGGAAATTGGTTTCGAACCCGCGGTCTTCTCGATTCCGCTTCAACTCATAACTTTGTTTCGCGATCGTTAATTAAAAAACTAGGTCTTTCGTCGTCGCCTACTCCCATCAATGTATCCGGCATTGACGATTTGAAAACTCAAGCCTTGCAGTCTTCAAAATTGAAAATCAGAGACGTTTGCCAAAGAAACACCAATCTTAACTTAAACTGTCTCATTCTTACCAGTATTGGCAAGGACACTCCTAGCAGCTCTATTAATACTTCCGGTTTAAAGATTCCTTCGCACTTAAGGTTAGCTGATCCTCAGTTTAATGCTCAAGGTCCCATTGATGTACTTTTCAGTGCCTATGTTTTTTGGAATTGCTTCCGTAAACAGGTTCGCAAGTTATCCTCAAACGTGGTCGCCAGAGACACCGATTTTGGTTGGGTTATTACTGGTGAAATCTAACATCCCAGTGTTCAAACCAAAGCGCAATGTCATTTTGTTACAGCTGAGATAAATCCCATTTCTGAAAAAGAGAATACTTATGTTTTCGAACTCGATACTTTTGAAAAACACTTGCCAAAACGATGTCTCATCGTAAACAACTACGCCACCTTTGTAAGTTGTTTAACTGGATTTGCCTTATTTCTGCACAAAATGGCAATTCAAGTTCGCCTCACCTTGTGTTACTTCGTTTACTTTCTCATGTCATTTTTTTTTTAGCAGGTAATTGCTTAAACTCTCTATCGAAAACTATCTTCCCCTTGTGTAAAACCATGGCTATCAGTCTCCATCACTTCGCCGTAAGCTATGTTTCACTTCTTTCGCTATTTGGAAGGATGGCCACGACCGGCTCCTTCCCTCTTCCTCACAATTGGAAGCCGCTTTTGAAACTGCTTGTAAATCTGAATTCTCTAGCTTCTAGAATAACTATTCTTACGCATAAACTCCTTCTCAATGTCCCGGCTTCTCTTCCTTTTTCGGAAGAATTAAGCTTTTTTCTGTTGAAAATTGTCGGATTCCGTAATCCTCAAAATTATGCGAAATTGATTTCCTACTTTATTTCATATGTCTCTAAATTGTTTTTTCACGTCCAAGCCACGAATGACTGCATGTCGTGTCACTTGCTTCGCTTTAAGCCACAGCTGATTGTGCTTGTGTTGTTTGTTTATTTCGAACTGCTTGTTTGTCAATCTTGTTTGTATGCAAGCTCGGATAACGCCAAGCTGCTGTTTATTTCCTGTATGCTTGCCAAAGTTCAGAGCAAGTTTACCTTATCTCAACTCTGGCTGACTGCCAACCATTGTCTTGCGAGTTGCTCCCGTAATCTCGGAAGCCGTTCACCTCATTACCAAAATAAACTTGTTCCGATTAAGGACTCTTTCAGCTATTTATATTCCTCATCTCGCTGTACTATGTGGGTCAAAGTCGTTCATGCCTGTGTCTCCCACTTACTCACGCTCGTATCCTACAACTGCTTCGATTCTTGTTTCATAACATCGTTGCGTATTTTTCACGCGCTCATGTATTGCTCCTCGCTTACATATTTTGCAATCTTATTGTTCATTGATGAACAAACTTGTTTTTTCGCGTCGTTACATTCGATGTGTTTTTGTATTTCTGCTTGTCATGTCACGTTTCTCGCTGACTTAAGTATTTTTCTGATTAACCCCTTTGATACTTATTATAACTTAATGTCATTGTTTATGGCTACTAGATTGTTGTTACCTATGGCGTTCTTGCCTACTACTCGCATAGTTCCTTTGTTTATTTGGTATATTCTTACCCTTAATAGATGTACTTGTTTCTATACGCTTTGTTTAAACTTGTTAATTCATCTTATCGCAATCTTTACTAGAGCTATACTTCTCGTAGCTTCTAGCTATTTTGTGATTGAAGGTGTTGTTAATTATCGCCCTTTAACTCCTCTTTCCAATGACCCTGATGACCTACTTCCACTCACACCTGGTCACTTCCTTATACGCACTTCTCTCTCTGCCCCTCCTCCCCTTCCTAATTCTTACAGGGATTCTAATTTACCTATCGTTTGGCGTAAACTTGAAGCCCTCCGTAATTCTTTTTGGAAGAGGTGGAACTTGGAATATTTAACTTCTTTGCAACGGAGACAGAAGTGGTTTCTTTCCAGTCCCGACATTAAAGTGGGGGACTTGGTCTTGGTTAGGGATGTCTCTCCCCCCCTGGTCTGGATTTCTGGTAGAGTGACCGAGTGTTATCCTGGAAGGGATGGGAGAGTCAGGGTGGCCAAAGTCTTGACCACTAATGGTCCGATCACAAGACCACTGTCTTTGATCGCTCCATTGCCTTTAAATGTTTAACTGCTTATTTGTTCTCTGTTGGTGTTTTACCCTCCCAGTATGGTGTATTCTAGGAATACACGGTAAGATAGAGTATTCTTTTTAATGCTCTTTGCTTGTTCATTTCATCCTGTTTCTCAAACACCGACAGTGATCTAGTTTCTCTTTGATGGTCATGTCTCTTATGTCAT
Organism: Meconema thalassinum; assembly: GCA_946902985.2. Lineage (NCBI taxonomy): Eukaryota > Metazoa > Arthropoda > Insecta > Orthoptera > Tettigoniidae > Meconema > Meconema thalassinum. Next base: position 267,527,716 of record OX336397.1, on the reverse strand, counting down.
TGTGAGTCTGTTCTTGATATATATCTTCCATGACCCACCTAGCGTCATTTAGCAGCGAATCTCTGAAGCTCCTCAATTCTTCCTGGTGCAAGAGGACTTCCTTTTCCATCTGGCCATCAGATCTCGTTGCCATCGCCAGCTATTATCTCCGTGATCAAGAGAACTTCGTCTACTTTTTCACCCACCAGGCTGTGCTAGTATCGCCTGCTATCAACTCTCTGAAGACCATTTCCTCAAGATAATTTAAGTTTATAATATTGGTCATGCTTATATGTTCTCCTTTTGTCTCCTACCCCCACTCTTTCCCTTCCTTGGACCCTACGCTCTTCGCTGAGTGGGTCTCACTTGTAAGTCGGCAGTTGACTCGGTCAGTCAAGGCTCAACTAGAGCCAGTCTCCTCAAACCAAGAGGCACTCTCTACGTTCTACGCCATGTTGGCACATTAAGTATCCGTCAAAGGGAACTTCACCTTCGACATGCAACCAAGATAAGTACAGACTTAAGGTTTTAACCTCATCTTCATCAGTTTTATTTTCCACATGCTTTTATTGATTATTTTATAGACAGCGTGAGATTACTTATTTGGGGCGGTAATCATTCTTCGTGGGATTTGCTATGTTTGGCTTTTGTCTGTCTAAGCCAACCTTACTAGAAAGTAGCTTTTCTTAAGCTATTTAAATGAGAGATCTTCTCACAACGTGGGATATTATCTAATACCCGCTGTCCATAAAATATTAAGCTCGTTCCACCGCTGGATTACCTTTGGCCCCATTCTTCTATTAGGACTGTTCTGGAACCTTCCAGATTCTTTAATCTATCTACAAGTCTTGCTGTCATGTATTTTTCACTCACTTGTGGGAATACTATTTAAAATGAGGAATCTTCCTTATAAATTACTGCAATAGCTAAATTTTCTTCCACCGTTGGAATGTTCTAAGGCGAATTCAATTGTAATTCACAACTTTCTCAAGAAATAGACTCTCGCCTACCTAGTGCAACCAGTTATTTTTCATCATTACAATAACTTTCTTTCCCATAAACTTTCGTGTTACTACTGTGAACTTTTCATCTATTTAACAGACTATAGTGAAAACTAGTGCTTGTTCAACTTTTCTACCGCGTCGCGATCGTCCGTTTACATTAAATAAGGCCATGAACATTTATCCTCAATCCCAATTGATCTTTCCTAAACCTTCTACTAACAAACCATATTAATAAAATTGTAACTCTGGATCATTTTCAATGAGGTGTCACTCTAACGAAGTGCTCTTCCATCTTGCTTGTCTATCATTAATTAATTTCTACATAACTACGTGTTTTATACACGGTTCAAGCTTACATTGTTTCTACCTTATAATCAGGGAAAACAATTCTTTCAACTCTTGAGTGAGTTATTTCTAGGTCTCACGAAAGGCAAACTGCCCCATTTTGGCTCGTGATTCCTACCTAAACATAGGAGGTCGAGAACCTTCCTTTTGACTTTCTCTTCAGGTTTCACAGTAAGTGACCTGCCCTTATTTGTATAATAACCAACAGTAATTCTGTATAAATACAAGAGGTTATAGGAACTTCTATCTTATTCTTCATGTATTTCTTATTGTTATTTTCGAAGTGGTTACTTTCTCTAGAATGTTTTCTCAGAAATTTCTTATAGTACACACCTTGTACTCTATTTAATGTTAAACTTTAATCACCTTAATTGTCTTTAAATTTTGAATTTTTATCTTCGCTATTTTAAATCCTTGCTAGGATTTTATATAGGTTTGAAACCTAAAGAATTGTTAATTGCCTGGAGCAAACTTTAAATGTTAGGAGGTCTGCGACCCCAAATTGTTACTAAAAATTGAAACTATATGCTTATTAAACTCATTACGCTCTTTTGCCTTGTTAAATAAATTAAATATTTGTTTTTGGATTTATAATTTCGCAAATACTACAGTTAGGCAAGATCCTGGCTTTCCTAACTCTTCCCAGGTTCATGCCCTCGTTAATACGCAATAAATCTGTTACTCTTTGTCTTGTCAGACCAACACCCTTCCCCATAGTAGGCATATGCATGCTTGAGAGGGAATACGCTAAAGCCATTCTCTGGCAAACCACCCAAGTCTTAGCTGCGGTTTCCGTTAGCTTCGACCAGGTCCTTACACACTTTAGGTATCAGAGAGCGGATTTGCAATGGCACCGCCTTTGAGTGTATTTAAAGTTAAATTTATAACTTTTGTGGGACTCTCCTCCTATGTCTCCATCTTTTCTCTCAAGTCCGAATTTTTTTATCATCTTCCCTTGGTGGTTAGGTTATTCCTTAGCCAATAATCTACCCAAGTGTACTGATGACCAATGGATAACCTTTTTTATAATTTTATAATGTTTTAACAGTATATAAGTTATAAATACTAAACCTGTAAATTTTTTCATTTTTCTGAATCATAGGGCTTCAGAAAAATAAAATATTGAAAATTCATAAATTTACACTAGCGAATGGTGTACCTCTCCCCTAAGGATGTGTACTGGCTCCAACGCTTTTCGCGCTGCACTTGGCTGCAATGCTTTATGATTTACCCAGAAACATCCCAGGTGTGGATTTCAAGTATTGGTTTTGATGGAGGGTTTTCAACCTAACTCGTCTCCGGTGCATGAGGAAAACTCAGGTTATTAATGTTACTAACATGTTGTATGCAGATGATGCTGCGCCGCCAACTCTAACACCAGAAGAGCTGCAAGGGTCAGTTAATTTTTACGAAAGTGCATGCGATCGCTTTGGTCTTACCATAAATGTCAATAAGACTACAGTCTTGGCACAACCTTAACCAGGCACACCTCTTCCTCAATTCAATATCACCATCACAAATTTGCCATTAGAGCAGGTAGACCACTTCTCGTACCTGGGCAGTACCATTTCTGTGAGCTGTACCTGTGAGCAGGATGTGGATAAGAGAATTGGCGCAGCCCATGCAGCGTATGGACGATTAGCACACCGGGTCTTCATGACAGATTGACGGCACGTTAAACTACAAGCTTCCTTTCATGTATACAATGTTGTATGGCTGTGAAACGTGGACCCATTACCGATGTGATCTTAGGAAGCTTGAGCGCTTCCATCTGTCCATGAGTACAAAGCTTATGGTGTACATAGCAGTGGTCATTTATACAACGGGGGCGTGGTGACGCTGGGGCAAGCTGTATGCCTCTCACCAAGGCGGACCGGGTTCGATTCCCGGTCAATGCATGTGAGATTTTCGATGTGAAATGCCATGTCCTGTGGTTCGGATTCCACGTAAAACGGAGGTCCCGTGGCTTATGATCGCGAGATTGACGGTCACGTTAAACTACAAGCTTCCTTTCATTTATACAATGTTGTATGGCTGTGAAACGTGGACCCTTTACCGACGTGAACTTAGGAAGCTTGAGCGCTTCCACCTACAAGAACTTCGATCAATCCTGAGGATTAAATGGGAAGACTGTAATACCAATATTGCTGTTCTTGAAGAGGCTCAAATCAACAGCATAGAATTATCCATAATAGGTCACCAATTTAGATGGATTGGTCATGTCCATCGGATGGATCATGTGTGATTACCTCGTCAAATGCTATATGGTGAGTTGTGCTATGGCACCAGACCTAATGGTGGTCCTAAGAGGCGCTACAAGGACAAATTAAGGGAGGAGGTACACCTTTTAAGGTCAAAAAATTGCAATTTGTTTTCAGATCCTAAAATGATTAATAGACGTTGCTCTTTGCAATAGTGAAATCATTTTTAAGAAATCTTTCATAGTTTCGGAGATATAACGTAAAATATAAATAGGTGTCAGCTGATCTGAAGCACTGCCACGCCCACGTCTCAGCGCCGCCTTGGATTGTATTACTTCCCTCCTATTGAAGACTGGTGCTTCTAAATCTCTCTCAGGCATGCTCCGTAGTACATTTCTCTTTGTATCTCAGGAACAGGAAGTCACCTGATGCATTTGTTTTCCAATATAACTTAGTTTCCGCGGTAACGGAGCACATGTTAACTTGTGAGAAAGAAACAAATTGTTCACCTGTGTTTCAGTACAGTTTTTGCAAGTGGCTGTGTTCATAACTTCGAAAAGGGTAAACGGAAAGCAGTATATAGGCCTAAGAAAGTGAATTTCCGTGGAAATAGGCATACAATTGCAAATGCTATCATTCATGATCCACCTAACCTAAAAAGTGCCTCAAAAAGAAGCTTCCCAAAGACTGTGGCAATAGCAGTAGTGGTTTTGATGAGGTAAATATTATTTTCAACGTAAATATTATGCTCGAACAGTTGGAAAAGTGCCTTCGGTGTGTATGTGGGGGAAATGTGAAACTCAGTATACATACAATACTGTAGTAGGTTTGGGTTGTAATGTAACAATAGTGTGCCAGAAATGTGGTGTAATTGGTTCCTTTGACAGCTGCCATAAATTAGGAACAAACAACCATGTTTACTCCATAAACAGGCGTGTAATATATGCTATGAGGTGTTTAGGGCAAGGTTTAGCAGGATTAGGTATGTTTTGTGGCCTAATGAATTTACCACCACCTGTAAAGAAGTCCACTTACTCGCTGATGTACCAGAGGATTCTGTCTGCCACCAAACAAGTAGCTAAAGAATCTCTAAGTCAGGCTGCTGTAGGGGAAGCAAGTCTTACAGGCAGTAGGGATGTATCTGTAAGCTGTGATGGCACATGGTTAACGAGGGGTCACATGGTGTGTGCACTGTTATAGGTGAAAAAACTGGAAAAGTGATAGATATAGAGGTTCTGTCATCATCTTCCAAAGGATGTGATCAGTGGAAAGGCAAGACTGGCACCCTAGCTTATCAAGAGTGGTGGGAGGTACATGAAGACGTCTGTGACATCAATCACAAAGGAAGTGCAGGCAGCATGGAGGTGGAGGGGATGAAAATGATTTTCAGCCGAAGTGTCATGTCTCTTATGTCATTGTGAGTCTGTTCTAGATATATATCTTCCATGACCCACCTAGCGTCATCTAGCAGCGAATCTCTGAAGCTCCTCAATTCTTCCTGGTGCAAGAGGACTTCCTTTTCCATCTGGCCATCAGATCTCGTTGCCATCGCCAGCTAATATCTCCGTGATCAAGAGAACTTCGTCTACTTTTTCACCCACCAGGCTGTGCTAGTATCGCCTGCTATCAACTCTTTGAAGACCATTTCCTCAAGAGAATTTAAGTTTATAATATTGGTCATGCTTATATGTTCTCCTTTTGTCTCCTACCCCCACTCTTTCCCTTCCTTGGACCCTCCGCGCTTCGCTGAGTGGGTCTCACTTGTAAGTCGGCAGTTGACTCGGTCAGTCAAGGCTCAACTGGAGCCAGTCTCCTCAAACCAAGAGGCACTCTCTACGTTCTACGCCATGTTGGCACATTAAGTATCCGTCAAAGGGAACTTCACCTTCGACATGCAACCAAGATAAGTACAGACTTAAGTTTTTAACCTCATCTTCATCAGTTTTATTATCCACATGCTTTTATTGATTATTTTATAGACAGCGTGAGATTACTTATTTGGGGCGGTAATCATTCTTCGCGGGATTTGCTATGTTGGGCTTTTGTTTGTCTAAGCCAACCTTACTAGAAAGTAGCTTTTCTTAAGCTATTTAAATGAGAGATCTTCTCACAACGTGGGATATTATCTAATACCCGCTGTCCATAAAATATTAAGCTCGTTCCACCGCTGGATTAACTTTGGCCCCATTCTTCTATTAGGACTGTTCTGGAACCTTCCAGATTCTGTACTCTATCTACAAGTCTTGCCGTCATGTATTTTTCACTCACTTGTGGGAATACTATTTAAAATGAGGAATCTTCCTTATAAATTACTGCAATAGCTAAATTTTCTTCCACCGTTGGAATGTTCTATGGCGCATTTAATTGTAATTCACAACTTTCTCAAGAAATAGACTCTCGCCTACCTAGTGCAACCAGTTATTTTTCATCATTGCAATAACTTTATTTCCCATAAACTTTCGTGTTACTACAGTGAACTTTTCATCTATTTAACAGACTATAGTGAAAACTAGTGCTTGTTCAACTTTTCTACCGCGTCGCGATCGTCCGTTTACATTAAATAAGGCCATGAACATTTATCCTCAATCCCAATTGATCTTTCCTAAACCTTCTACTAACAAACCATATTAATAAAATTGTAACTCTGGATCATTTTCAATGAGGTGTCACTCTAACGAAGTGCCCTACCATCTTGCTTGTTTATCATTAATTAATTTCTGCATAACTACGTGTTTTATACACGGTTCAAGCTTACATTGTTTCTACCTTATAATCAGGGAAAACAATTCTTTCAACTCTTGAGTGAGTTATTTCTAGGTCTCACGAAAGGCAAACTGCCCCATTTTGGCTCGTGATTCCTACCTAAACATAGGAGGTCGAGAACCTTCCTTTTGACTTTCTCTTCAGGTTTCACAGTAAGTTACCTGCCCTTATTTGTATAATAACCAACAGTAATTCTGTATAAATACAAGAGGTTATAGGAACTTCTATCTTATTCTTCATGTATTTCTTATTGTTATTTTCGAAGTGGTTACTTTCTCTAGAATGTTTTCTCAGAAATTTCTTATAGTACACACCTTGTACTCTATTTAATGTTAAACTTTAATCACCTTAATTGTCTTTAAATTTTGAATTTTTATCTTCGCTATTTTAAATCCTTGCTAGGATTTTATAAAGGTTTGAAACCTAAAGAATTATTAATTGCCTGGAGCAAACTTTAAATGTTAGGAGGTCTGCGACCCCAAATTGTTACTAAAAATTGAAACTATATGCTTGTTAAACTCATTACGCTCTTTTGCCTCGTTAAATAAATTAAATATTTGTTTTTGGATTTATCATTTCGCAAATACTACAGTTAGGCAAGATCCTGGCTTTCCTATCTCTTCCCAGGTTCATGCCCTCGTTAATACGCAATAAATCTGTTACTATTTGTCTTGTCAGACCAACACCCTTCCCCATAGTAGGCATATGCATGCTTGAGAGGGAATACGCTAAAGCCATTCTCTGGCAAACCGCCCAAGTCTTAGCTGCGGTTCCCGTTAGCTTCGACCAGGTCCTTACACACTTTAGGTATCAGAGAGCGAATTTGCAATGGCAACCGCCTTTGAGTGTATTTAAAGTTAAATTTATAACTTTTGTGGGACTCTCCTCCTATTTCTCTCTCCTTTCTCTCCAGTCCGAAACCCACCTCCTTTTCTTTATCATCTCCCCTCGGTGGTTAGGTTATTCCTCAGCCAATAATCTACCCAAAATTTGGTCCCTGAAACCCGGGAGAGTCCATTTTCTATTCCTATTCTTTTTTAATGATCATTTGGCAATACCTTAAAAAATTATTAATATCTGCTTTGAATCTTTCAGCTATAACTACATCGTGCAAAGCCTGTGAAGGGGAAAGAGGCCTCTCCTGTCTCCTTTGGTGTGTCCCGTTCTTTCTACTTATTCGCTGCTGCCATCCTGACATCATCTCCAAGGTTCCACAGTTTCGTGAGTTACATTTTAATCTATTTTCTTTGTCATGGCTCCTACTGAAAAAGATGAAACTCTCATTGCCAGACGTTCTTCCTATAAAGGGCAACTCACCAGATTCAGAAATTTCATCATCAAATTAAATCCCGCTGAGTGTGATCTAGACATCTTGACACAACGCCTTAAGTTGTACGAACGGTCCTATGATTATTACGATCAAACTCAAACCGAGATTGAATCCGCTTGCCCAGAACTTCAATCGGATCGGGACGAGGTCGAACCCTTGTAATTTGAAGGGATTGCCAAGGCCTACCAACTGATCCGCAGTATCTCAGAACCGGACACTAGGGTCATCAATCCGGCCCAGTTCGCACCCGCTTCAGTTCACAAGGATAAACCGAAACCGTTACTTCCAAAGATAAGCCTACCTCACTTCTCAGGCCAGGAAGGTGAATGGTATTCTTTTTATGAACTTTACTGCTCCCTAATTCATGAAAATACTGACATTCTCGACATTCATAAATTCTACTTCTTGCGTACGTCCTTGGAAGGCGAGGCCTTGGCCTTGGTTCAGTCACTGCCTTTAAGCGCAGATAACTACCACATAGCCTTTAATCTCCTTAAAGAGCGATATGGCAATTTACGTTTGTGTGTGGCTCGTCATATCCGCTGTCTGTTCAACCTGCCAGCCGTCAAACCTAATGACGTCACCTCTTTAAGAGACCTGTTAGATTCTATTCAATTGCACGTGAGAGCGTTATATCAACTCAAGCAGCCAGTCCAAACGTGGGACACAGTCCTTATTCATCTAGCTACATCCAGGTTCGATTTTTCGACATTAAAGGCTTGGGAGATCGAACTCACTCGCAACGAGGAACATTCGTTTGAACACCTCATCTCGTTTCTCTACAGCCGGTGACAAGTCCTTACAGCACTCTCATTTCAGTGCGAAAATGTCGAAAAGAGTTATCAGTGTCACATTTTTGAGAAAAAACTTGTTTCTTCAAATGGTCATCAGCCCCCATCTGTCGAGAACAAGCAAACCCGTTCTGCTTCTTTCAACCATCCAAGAGAACATATCAGGCCGCTCAACAAATCTTTAAAATGCATGCTCTGCAAAAAGTTGCACATTTTGTACTTGTGCAAATCTTTTAAAGAATTGTCTGTCGAAGATCGAAGGAAGTTTGTCTTCAATAGCAAACATTGCTTCAACTGCTTGTCACCCAAGCATTCTTCTTCAAACTGTACGTCTTCCAACCTCTGTTTCCATTGCAAAAACCGCACCATTCTTTATTGCACGTTCATGATAAATCGAGGTCACCAGTACCCGCTTCTTCAAACTCCATGCAGAGCAGCTCCGAACAAACTAATGCTTCTTCCTGCATTTCTAACGCCGAAACTTCTCACAGTGCGCAAGTCCTTTTGTCCACTGTACAATTCGAAATCCAAGATAAATTTGGAAATTGGTTTCGAACCCGCGGTCTTCTCGATTCCGCTTCAACTCATAACTTTGTTTCGCGATCTTTAATTAAAAAACTAGGTCTTTCGTCGTCGCCTACTCCCATCAATGTATCCGGCATTGACGATTTGAAAACTCAAGCCTTGCAGTCTTCAAAATTGAAAATCAGAGACGTTTGCCAAAGAAACACCAATCTTAACTTAAACTGTCTCATTCTTACCAGTATTGGCAAGGACACTCCTAGCAGCTCTATTAATACTTCCGGTTTAAAGATTCCTTCGCACTTAAGGTTAGCTGATCCTCAGTTTAATGCTCAAGGTCCCATTGATGTACTTTTCAGTGCCTATGTTTTTTGGAATTGCCTCCGTAAACAGGTTCGCAAGTTATCCTCAAACGTGGTCGCCAGAGACACCGATTTTGGTTGGGTTATTACTGATGAAATCTAACATCCCAGTGTTCAAACCAAAGCGCAATGTCATTTTGTTACAGCTGAGATAAATCCCATTTCTGAAAAAGAGAATACTTATGTTTTCGAACTCGATACTTTTGAAAAACACTTGCCAAAACGATGTCTCATCGTAAACAACTACGCCACCTTTGTAAGTTGTTTAACTGGATTTGCCTTATTTCTGCACAAAATGGCAATTCAAGTTCGCCTCACCTTGTGTTACTTCGTTTACTTTCTCATGTCATTTTTTTAGCAGGTAATTGCTTAAACTCTCTATCGAAAACTATCTTCCCCTTGTGTAAAACCATGGCTATCAGTCTCCATCACTTCGCCGTAAGCTATGTTTCACTTCTTTCGCTATTTGGAAGGATGGCCACGACCGGCTCCTTCCCTCTTCCTCACAATTGGAAGCCGCTTTTGAAACTGCTTGTAAATCTGAATTCTCTAGCTTCTAGAATAACTATTCTTACGCATAAACTCCTTCTCAATGTCCCGGCTTCTCTTCCTTTTTCGGAAGAATTAAGCTTTTTTCTGTTGAAAATTGTCGGATTCCGTAATCCTCAAAATTATGCGAAATTGATTTCCTACTTTATTTCATATGTCTCTAAATTGTTTTTTCACGTCCAAGCCACGAATGACTGCATGTCGTGTCACTTGCTTCGCTTTAAGCCACAGCTGATTGTGCTTGTGTTGTTTGTTTATTTCGAACTGCTTGTTTGTCAATCTTGTTTGTATGCAAGCTCGGATAACGCCAAGCTGCTGTTTATTTCCTGTATGCTTGCCAAAGTTCAGAGCAAGTTTACCTTATCTCAACTCTGGCTGACTGCCAACCATTGTCTTGCGAGTTGCTCCCGTAATCTCGGAAGCCGTTCACCTCATTACCAAAATAAACTTGTTCCGATTAAGGACTCTTTCAGCTATTTATATTCCTCATCTCGCTGTACTATGTGGGTCAAAGTCGTTCATGCCTGTGTCTCCCACTTACTCACGCTCGTATCCTACAACTGCTTCGATTCTTGTTTCATAACATCGTTGCGTATTTTTCACGCGCTCATGTATTGCTCCTCGCTTACATATTTTGCAATCTTATTGTTCATTGATGAACAAACTTGTTTTTTCGCGTCGTTACATTCGATGTGTTTTTGTATTTCTGCTTGTCATGTCACGTTTCTCGCTGACTTAAGTATTTTTCTGATTAACCCCTTTGATACTTATTATAACTTAATGTCATTGTTTATGGCTACTAGATTGTTGTTACCTATGGCGTTCTTGCCTACTACTCGCATAGTTCCTTTGTTTATTTGGTATATTCTTACCCTTAATAGATGTACTTGTTTCTATACGCTTTGTTTAAACTTGTTAATTCATCTTATCGCAATCTTTACTAGAGCTATACTTCTCGTAGCTTCTAGCTATTTTGTGATTGAAGGTGTTGTTAATTATCGCCCTTTAACTCCTCTTTCCAATGACCCTGATGACCTACTTCCACTCACACCTGGTCACTTCCTTATACGCACTTCTCTCTCTGCCCCTCCTCCCCTTCCTAATTCTTACAGGGATTCTAATTTACCTATCGTTTGGCGTAAACTTGAAGCCCTCCGTAATTCTTTTTGGAAGAGGTGGAACTTGGAATATTTAACTTCTTTGCAACGGAGACAGAAGTGGTTTCTTTCCAGTCCCGACATTAAAGTGGGGGACTTGGTCTTGGTTAGGGATGTCTCTCCCCCCCTGGTCTGGATTTCTGGTAGAGTGACCGAGTGTTATCCTGGAAGGGATGGGAGAGTCAGGGTGGCCAAAGTCTTGACCACTAATGGTCCGATCACAAGACCACTGTCTTTGATCGCTCCATTACCTTTAAATGTTTAACTGCTTATTTGTTCTCTGTTGGTGTTTACCCTCCCAGTATGGTGTATTCTAGGAATACACGGTAAGATAGAGTATTCTTTTTAATGCTCTTTGCTTGTTCATTTCATCCTGTTTCTCAAACACCGACAGTGATCTAGTTTCTCTTTGATGGTCATGTCTCTTATGTCATTGTGAGTCTGTTCTTGATATATATCTTCCATGACCCACCTAGCGTCATTTAGCAGCGAATCTCTGAAGCTCCTCAATTCTTCCTGGTGCAAGAGGACTTCCTTTTCCATCTGGCCATCAGATCTCGTTGCCATCGCCAGCTATTATCTCCGTGATCAAGAGAACTTCGTCTACTTTTTCACCCACCAGGCTGTGCTAGTATCGCCTGCTATCAACTCTCTGAAGACCATTTCCTCAAGAGAATTTAAGTTTATAATATTGGTCATGCTTATATGTTCTCCTTTTGTCTCCTACCCCCACTCTTTCCCTTCCTTGGACCCTACGCTCTTCGCTGAGTGGGTCTCACTTGTAAGTCGGCAGTCGACTCGGTCAGTCAAGGCTCAACTAGAGCCAGTCTCCTCAAACCAAGAGGCACTCTCTACGTTCTACGCCATGTTGGCACATTAAGTATCCGTCAAAGGGAACTTCACCTTCGACATGCAACCAAGATAAGTACAGACTTAAGGTTTTAACCTCATCTTCATCAGTTTTATTTTCCACATGCTTTTATTGATTATTTTATAGACAGCGTGAGATTACTTATTTGGGGCGGTAATCATTCTTCGTGGGATTTGCTATGTTGGGCTTTTGTCTGTCTAAGCCAACCTTACTAGAAAGTAGCTTTTCTTAAGCTATTTAAATGAGAGATCTTCTCACAACGTGGGATATTATCTAATACCCGCTGTCCATAAAATATTAAGCTCGTTCCACCGCTGGATTACCTTTGGCCCCATTCTTCTATTAGGACTGTTCTGGAACCTTCCAGATTCTTTACCTTATCTACAAGTCTTGCTGTCATGTATTTTTCACTCACTTGTGGGAATACTATTTAAAATGAGGAATCTTCCTTATAAATTACTGCAATAGCTAAATTTTCTTCCACCGTTGGAATGTTCTAAGGCGAATTTAATTGTAATTCACAACTTTCCCAAGAAATAGACTCTCGCCTACCTAGTGCAACCAGTTATTTTTCATCATTACAATAACTTTCTTTCCCATAAACTTTCGTGTTACTACAGTGAACTTTTCATCTATTTAACAGAATATAGTGAAAACTAGTGCTTGTTCAACTTTTCTACCGCGTCGCGATCGTCCGTTTACATTAAATAAGGCCATGAACATTTATCCTCAATCCCAATTGATCTTTCCTAAACCTTCTACTAACAAACCATATTAATAAAATTGTAACTCTGGATCATTTTCAATGAGGTGTCACTCTAACGAAGTGCTCTTCCATCTTGCTTGTCTATCATTAATTAATTTCTACATAACTACGTGTTTTATACACGGTTCAAGCTTACATTGTTTCTACCTTATAATCAGGGAAAACAATTCTTTCAACTCTTGAGTGAGTTATTTCTAGGTCTCACGAAAGGCAAACTGCCCCATTTTGGCTCGTGATTCCTACCTAAACATAGGAGGTCGAGAACCTTCCTTTTGACTTTCTCTTCAGGTTTCACAGTAAGTGACCTGCCCTTATTTGTATAATAACCAACAGTAATTCTGTATAAATACAAGAGGTTATAGGAACTTCTATCTTATTCTTCATGTATTTCTTATTGTTATTTTCGAAGTGGTTACTTTCTCTAGAATGTTTTCTCAGAAATTTCTTATAGTACACACCTTGTACTCTATTTAATGTTAAACTTTAATCACCTTAATTGTCTTTAAATTTTGAATTTTTATCTTCGCTATTTTAAATCCTTGCTAGGATTTTATATAGGTTTGAAACCTAAAGAATTGTTAATTGCCTGGAGCAAACTTTAAATGTTAGGAGGTCTGCGACCCCAAATTGTTACTAAAAATTGAAACTATATGCTTATTAAACTCATTACGCTCTTTTGCCTTGTTAAATAAATTAAATATTTGTTTTTGGATTTATAATTTCGCAAATACTACAGTTAGGCAAGATCCTGGCTTTCCTAACTCTTCCCAGGTTCATGCCCTCGTTAATACGCAATAAATCTGTTACTCTTTGTCTTGTCAGACCAACACCCTTCCCCATAGTAGGCATATGCATGCTTGAGAGGGAATACGCTAAAGCCATTCTCTGGCAAACCACCCAAGTCTTAGCTGCGGTTTCCGTTAGCTTCGACCAGGTCCTTACACACTTTAGGTATCAGAGAGCGGATTTGCAATGGCACCGCCTTTGAGTGTATTTAAAGTTAAATTTATAACTTTTGTGGGACTCTCCTCCTATGTCTCCATCTTTTCTCTCAAGTCCGAATTTTTTTATCATCTTCCCTTGGTGGTTAGGTTATTCCTCAGCCAATAATCTACCCAAGTGTACTGATGACCAATGGATAACCTTTTTTATAATTTTATAATGTTTTAACAGTATATAAGTTATAAATACTAAACCTGTAAATTTTTTCATTTTTCTGAATCATAGGGCTTCAGAAAAATAAAATATTGAAAATTCATAAATTTACACTAGCGAATGGTGTACCTCTCCCCTAAGGATGTGTACTGGCTCCAACGCTTTTCGCTCTGCACTTGGCTGCAATGCTTTATGATTCACCCAGAAACATCCCAGGTGTGGATTTCAAGTATTGGTTTTGATGGAGGGCTTTTCAACCTAACTCGTCTCCGGTCCATGAGGAAAACTCAGGTTATTAATGTTACTAACATGTTGTATGCAGATGATGCTGCGCCGCCAACTCTAACACCAGAAGAGCTGCAAGGGTCAGTTAATTTTTACGAAAGTGCATGCGATCGCTTTGGTCTTACCATAAATGTCAATAAGACTACAGTCTTGGCACAACCTTAACCAGGCACACCTCTTCCTCAATTCAATATCACCATCACAAATTTGCCATTAGAGCAGGTAGACCACTTCTCGTACCTGGGCAGTACCATTTCTGTGAGCTGTACCTGTGAGCAGGATGTGGATAAGAGAATTGGCGCAGCCCATGCAGCGTATGGACGATTAGCACACCGGGTCTTCATGACAGATTGACGGCACGTTAAACTACAAGCTTCCTTTCATGTATACAATGTTGTATGGCTGTGAAACGTGGACCCATTACCGATGTGATCTTAGGAAGCTTGAGCGCTTCCATCTGTCCATGAGTACAAAGCTTATGGTGTACATAGCAGTGGTCATTTATACAACGGGGGCGTGGTGACGCTGGGGCAAGCTGTATGCCTCTCACCAAGGCGGACCGGGTTCGATTCCCGGTCAATGCATGTGAGATTTTCGATGTGAAATGCCATGTCCTGTGGTTCGGATTCCACGTAAAACGGAGGTCCCGTGGCTTATGATCGCGAGATTGACGGTCACGTTAAACTACAAGCTTCCTTTCATTTATACAATGTTGTATGGCTGTGAAACGTGGACCCTTTACCGACGTGAACTTAGGAAGCTTGAGCGCTTCCACCTACAAGAACTTCGATCAATCCTGAGGATTAAATGGGAAGACTGTAATACCAATATTGCTGTTCTTGAAGAGGCTCAAATCAACAGCATAGAATTATCCATAATAGGTCACCAATTTAGATGGATTGGTCATGTCCATCGGATGGATCATGTGTGATTACCTCGTCAAATGCTATATGGTGAGTTGTGCTATGGCACCAGACCTAATGGTGGTCCTAAGAGGCGCTACAAGGACAAATTAAGGGAGGAGGTACACCTTTTAAGGTCAAAAAATTGCAATTTGTTTTCAGATCCTAAAATGATTAATAGACGTTGCTCTTTGCAATAGTGAAATCATTTTTAAGAAATCTTTCATAGTTTCGGAGATATAACGTAAAATATAAATAGGTGTCAGCTGATCTGAAGCACTGCCACGCCCACGTCTCAGCGCCGCCTTGGATTGTATTACTTCCCTCCTATTGAAGACTGGTGCTTCTAAATCTCTCTCAGGCATGCTCCGTAGTACATTTCTCTTTGTATCTCAGGAACAGGAAGTCACCTGATGCTTTTGTTTTCCAATATAACTTAGTTTCCGCGGTAACGGAGCACATGTTAACTTGTGAGAAAGAAACAAATTGTTCACCTGTGTTTCAGTACAGTTTTTGCAAGTGGCTGTGTTCATAACTTCGAAAAGGGTAAACGGAAAGCAGTATATAGGCCTAAGAAAGTGAATTTCCGTGGAAATAGGCATACAATTGCAAATGCTATCATTCATGATCCACCTAACCTAAAAAGTGCCTCAAAAAGAAGCTTCCCAAAGACTGTGGCAATAGCAGTAGTGGTTTTGATGAGGTAAATATTATTTTCAACGTAAATATTATGCTCGAACAGTTGGAAAAGTGCCTTCGGTGTGTATGTGGGGGAAATGTGAAACTCAGTATACATACAATACTGTAGTAGGTTTGGGTTGTAATGTAACAATAGTGTGCCAGAAATGTGGTGTAATTGGTTCCTTTGACAGCTGCCATAAATTAGGAACAAACAACCATGTTTACTCCATAAACAGGCGTGTAATATATGCTATGAGGTGTTTAGGGCAAGGTTTAGCAGGATTAGGTATGTTTTGTGGCCTAATGAATTTACCACCACCTGTAAAGAAGTCCACTTACTCGCTGATGTACCAGAGGATTCTGTCTGCCACCAACCAAGTAGCTAAAGAATCTCTAAGTCAGGCTGCTGTAGGGGAAGCAAGTCTTACAGGCAGTAGGGATGTATCTGTAAGCTGTGATGGCACATGGTTAACGAGGGGTCACATGGTGTGTGCACTGTTATAGGTGCAAAAACTGGAAAAGTGATAGATATAGAGGTTCTGTCATCATCTTCCAAAGGATGTGATCAGTGGAAAGGCAAGACTGGCACCCTAGCTTATCAAGAGTGGTGGGAGGTACATGAAGACGTCTGTGACATCAATCACAAAGGAAGTGCAGGCAGCATGGAGGTGGAGGGGATGAAAATGATTTTCAGCCGAAGTGTAGCCAGTCACAATTTACGGTATGTCAATTATATTGGGGATGGAGATACCAAGAGGTAAAAGTCTGTTTCTGGTGACCAGCTATATGGGACAGATATTAATATAGAGAAAAAGGAATGTGTTGTCCATGTCCAGAAAAGGATGGGGTTTCAGTTGAGAAAAGTGAAGGAGCATATGAGAGGGAATAAGTTAAGCGAAGGGAAGCCACTCGGTGGCAAAAACAGACTGACTGATGCTGTGATAAATATCCTCACTGTCTATTATGGGAATGTCATTAGAGCTAATAGCTTATCTGTAGATAATATGAGAGCAGCCATCTGTGCCATAAGGTACTACAAGGCTTCTACAGATGATCACCCGCAGTCCAAAATGTCTAGACTCTTGGTGTCTTTACCAGCAGACTGTGGTACAAGGCAATGCAGACAAGAGCACAAAAATAATCTAGCCCCTGCCATTATGGAGACAATCAAACCTTTTTTCAAGAATCTTGTGAAAACCGAACTGTTGATAAAATGTGTTGGTGCCACACACAAAATAATAATGAGACATTGAACTCTAAAATCTGGAAGATATGCCCTAAAACAATGTTTTCTGAAAGAAGAACTGTTCAGATTGGTGTTAATGATGCTACCATGACTTTTAATGATGGAATGAGGGCTAGAATTAAAGTGTTGCAGTAGTTAGGGCTTGTGGTGGGAACATACTGCTCCCAGTTCCTGCAAGATGAAGATGAGAAACGCATACTTTCGGCAAATAAAAGGGTTCTGGAGACTACAAAAGAAGCAAGGAAATGCAAAAAGAGACTGAGGTTGGAAGAGGAGGCCAAACTGATCCAAAAAGATGGCCCTGTGTATGAAGCAGGGAAGTTTTAATGGACATACAACCCTTTGGTATGTTTATCATGCATTTTCTCAACTTTCATTTTTTACACAGCGTTTTCACCATAACTCTCTTATTTTTAAGCTACTGCAATACTATTTTGCATGAGTGTGAAGTTTAATCATGTCAACAACTTGTACTAGGATCTTTCACATAACATGTTCCATTACATTAAAAAAAAAAAAAATCCTCAACTTATTTACATAATCGAAAATAAATATTGTTTCTTATGCGATGTCTAAGATTCTAGTGTATGTTGTAGCCTTGGGTCTTAAAAGCAACGCAAGAAAAAAATATTCAAATAATTACATAATTGGGGTAGTTATTGTGTAAAAGCTGCGTGACTGCACAAATTACGCAAGGAAGTATTACAGTGTACTGATGACCAATGGATTACTTTTTTAAAATTTTATAACGTTTTAACAGTATATAAGTTATAAATACCAAACCTGTAAATTTTTTCATTTTTCTAAATCATAGGCCTTTAGAAAAATAAAATATTGAAAATTCATAAATTTACACTAGCGAATGGTGTACCTCCCCCCTAAGGATGTGTACTGGCTCCAACGCTTTTCGCGCTGTACTTGGCTGCAATGCTTTATGATTCACCCAGAAACATCCCAGGTGTGGAGGTCAAGTATTGGTTTGATGGAGGGCGTTTCAACCTAACTCGTCTCCGGTCGATGAGGAAAACTCAGGTTATTAATGTTACTAACATGTTGTATGCAGATGATGCTGCGCCGCCAACTCTAACACCAGAAGAGCTGCAAGGGTCAGTTAATTGTTACGAAAGTGCATGTGATCGCTTTGGTCTTACCATAAATGTCAATAAGACTACAGTCTTGGCACAACCTTAACCAGGCACTCCTCTTCCTCAGTTCAATATCCCCATCACAAATTTGCCATTAGAGCAGGTAGACCACTTTTCGTACCTGGGCAGTACCATTTCTGTGAGCTGTACCTGTGAGCAGGATGTGGATAAGAGAATTGGCGCAGCCCATGCAGCGTATGGACGATTAGCACACCGGGTCTTCATGACAGATTGACGGCACGTTAAACTACAAGCTTCCTTTCATGTATACAATGTTGTATGGCTGTGAAACGTGGACCCTTTACCGATGTGATCTTAGGAAGCTTGAGTGCTTCCATCTGTCCATGAGTACAAAGCTTAAGGTGTACAAAGCAGTGGTAATTTATACAAAGGGGGCGTGGTGACGCAGGGGTCAACCGCATGCCTCTCACCAAGGCGGACTGGGTTCGATACCCGGTCAATGCATGTGAGATTTTCGATGTGAAATGCCATGTCCTGTGGTTCGGATTCCACGTAAAACGGAGGTCCCGTGGCTTATGGTTGCGAGATTGACGGTCACGTTAAACTACAAGCTTCCTTTCAATTATACAATGTTGTATGGCTGTGAAACGTGGACCCTTTACCGACGTGATCTTAGGAAGCTTGAGCGCTTCCACCTACAAGAACTTCGATCAATCCTGAGGATTACATGGGAAGACCGTAATACCAATATTGCTATTCTTGAAGAGGCTCAAATCAACAGCATAGAATTATCCATAATAGGTCACCAATTTAGATGGATTGGTCATGTCCATCGGATGGATCATGTGAGATTACCTCGTCAAATGCTATATGGTGAGTTGTGCTAAGGCACCAGACCTAATGCTGGTCATAAGAGGCGCTACAAGGACCAATTTAAGCAGACCCTGATATTGTCAGGTCTTGATTCAAAATCCTGGGACATGCTGGCTGAAGACCGCTCAACTTGGCACCGTACCATCTCGGATACTGTTAAAACGTTTGAAAGGGAACGACGCACACATGAAGAGGCCAAATGTCGAGCTAGGAAACTTCGAGCAGCCCAACCACAACCTCCTCCAGCAATACTATGTGACGTGTGTGGACTCTTGTTCCATGCCAGGATTGGACTCTTTAGTCACCGTAAACACATCCACAAACTGGACTGAAGATTTATACTCAGATTCAAGTTAACGCCGATGATAAGTAGCTCAGAGAAAACTTGCCTGGAAAAGATGGAAATCGAAGAAAAATCAAGATAGGTGCGAGCACTTCGTTACTGTGATAAATCATGCGGCACATTTTATACGTGGAGTAAAGCGTCCGTTTGACAAAAGCCATTTGACGTAGAAAGAACAGGATTTCAACAAGAACAAAACCCGAGATTTTTACAAAACCTTCAGACGCAACCTCACTAAATAACCCCACCCCCAAGTCTACACTTCAGAGATGACCATGGTAAGCTTTCATACAACGACAAGGACAACTGTCAGATCTTAGCCAAATACTTTGAATCTCTTCTTAATTGTGAAGAACCACAATCACAATTCACGTTGAAAAACCTACACACTCTGTAACGGTCTCATTTGCTCCACGTTGAGCGTACAAGTGTATCGGTTTCTTTAGCCCGGCCTTTCACTTTAAAATACATATATAAGAAGCTCCACAGTTGGGCGGCATGTGTAATGGGTTTACTAGCGTCCCCACTGTTGGGTGACAAGTGTAACGTTTCACTGGAGAGAGTGTGGAAAGACCACAACAAGTTCTATGTTTGAGGTGATAAATGTATTGTTTACTCTAAGATACTTTGTATTAATGGGCGCCAAGACCTCAACACTATGTTGAAATCTAAATTTATATTTAACAACACCTAGCTCTGGCAGAACACCTTTAAGGATCTTCACACTCAGATCGTGGTATGATTTGATCATTAACCCAACTAACAATTGTATCAGGAGAAGGAATTTGGTCTATATCTAATGCTACCTACTGAAAGCAAAGATTGCATAGTATAAGAAATGAATCTATTATATAAAAAACAAGTAGTGGCAATTTTAAAAATAATAATAATAAATATAAATTGGAGCGTAACGATTTGAATATTACCACTAGAGAATTACGTGTAAACGGAGTCGGATGAATTACTGATTTTACTATTATTCCCAAGCTAAGAAGTTACTGAAATACTGAATATGAAACAATGAAGCGAGAGATTATGTAGTTCTGAGTCATTCGCGCTTACCATTGGAAATTGCCGTAGCATTTCCCTCGTACTTGATGTTCTTTAAGAAAGCTTCCAACAGCCTTCTGGACGTCGCCATCTTCTTCGTCAGTTGTGGAGATTGTTTTAGAAATGATTAAGTCATGGTCCGATCACACCGGAACCAACCAAACGAGCAACCACATCGGTCAAGTTTTACATTGATAATCGTCCTCCCTTCTCGGCGCGCAAACAATATATGCACTCCTCGCATCCCCTCTCCGGAGCCGTCTCCTAGTCGCCCGGTCTCCTATGATTGGCTGAGACACCACGCGATACTACCGACATAAGGGTCAATATACTCAGCGCGACGATGTCGATTTCCAGTCCAGGCCATTTCGCCTTTTCTTGATACACCCAGCTGGAAGTGCCCCACGGCTTCCGTCACGCTTCCCGACAAGAATATACCTGTAGCTGAATTCCCAATGACTCATCTCTCTCACAATAAACTCTAACTGACAAAATCCGTTAAATTCCGTAATCATATAATTTTCCGCGATAATGTTGTTCGTAATAATTCGCTTGATAGTGTTTTCTATAACATCGAAAACCTATCTGTATACTTATAATCTTATAAAAAACGCTCCAAAAATACCTTAATAATAATAATAAGTTACATGAAACATATCTCGGCTGAACAAATTGCCACGTAAATAAACATTGAATGGCTTCCTACTGACTTACGTCACTGGCGTAAAATACCCTCGAAAAACACGTTACATATTCGCCTCGGATCATCGGATGATTTACCGTGACGTCGGTACATCATGCGATTATCCCAGACACGTTAATAAAATCCCCATCCCAAATACATATTACACAAATTAAATCACCCTAAATTACATATATAAACACTCATAATTTTCTTTACGCACTTTGCGTCAAAGTCTGTTGTTATATTGGATTGCCCTATGCAAGCAGTCCAATGTTTTTCATATAGAATAATGTTCCACGGATATTTCCGCCTCTCAAATATCTCTATGTTGGGAAAGATATACATAAATAATGTGTGAGCACTGTGTATATATGATGTCACATCACACGCATCAAAGGTGTTCTGATATATATATATATATATATATATATATATCACCACAGAACTTCCTAATATCACTGGAGGTCGCTTTCTTCTGGTGAAACTTAATCTCACTGATCACACGATCACACTATTGTGGCTGCGCATCGTGACCATAACACTTAATCTCTCTGTGTGTTAGATAAAATTAATATTGATTTCTGAAAAAAAAACAGTAAGTGCGCATTACATATAACACCAAATATTTCTGTGCCGTAATCGCCCTATCTTACTAAGTTCCCGTAGACCAATTTCTAATTAATACTAGTTCGCCACCCAGAACAGTTCTCCTCACTCAAATAATACCTTTGTACTAATTACCTTAAATTTCACACCTACACCTCTTACATGGCGAGGCCGTAAACAGAAATCACGTGTGTTGTTATGTATGAGTTTCATAAGGACTGTCTCGCCTTCTGGTGGCCCATCTTTTGTCTCGTGGACGCCTTAAGCAAAAATACCCTGTACAAGCGCTCACCCATCTCTAGGAGACAAATGGGAATTCACCAGCGTTACCAAATTCTGGCCTTGGTGTATTGAGACATTTTAGTGCTCAAGAGCATCCGACAATCCCGTCATATTTCCCTGTACCTTAAAAACTCCCAATTGCTTATATACTACCCCCTTTGTGACTTCTGATACGCCTGCCTGGAAGACCAGATCTCCCACGCACCAAATACCATACTTACTCATTTGATAGGCTGGCTCGCCAGCTAAACACACTCACTTTACGACACATACTTTCGTAGACTATGTATATTATACGTCCCGTATAATCTGTTTCCCTTACCATCCTCCAGCACATATGCTGTTTTGCCAATACGTTTGGAAACTATAAATGGGCCTTCGTAGAGATAAAAGAACTTGGACATGACTTTCTCTAGCTTATTTGACTGTTTCGGCACTCTAAGTAAGACTCTGTCTCCCGGTTCGAATAGGTCAAATTTAGTTTCTTTATGTTGGCGAATTTTCTTTTGTGCTGACTTTGATAAATTCTGTTTCGCCAACTGGACAATGTAATCCATCCCCGGTTGTTTTCCCTCATTTAAACCCAACACCATCGCTAGTTCATTTTGTGGTCTCTTTCCGAAGTGAACTTCGTATGGCGTCAATTTCGTGCTCTCATGCTGGACAGAATTCAGCCAAGTCTCGACTTTGGGAAGATGTCCAACCCAGGCCGTATGCTTGTCATGCACCAGAGTCCGAAAAAGACGGGCCACTTCCCTTAATGAACGCTCTGCAGAATTACCCTGAGGGTTCCTTACAGAGGAATGAACGTGTGAAATACCAGCTTCCTGCATACTGGTTCTCCATTTCTTTGCAGTAAACTGAGGTCCACTGTCAGATAGTATCCTGAGAGGAAGGCCAAACTCAGGTACATACTTACTACTGATCAGACGGCTACACGCTTGACATACTTACTAAAAGCGTCAATAACTATAAAAATGTACTCGTAGCCGTACTGTCCTTTAACGATCGGGCCAAATAAATCCACACACAGTAGTTCGCCGGGACTACTGGTGAGAACTGCAGATCTCTCCCCCACTAAATATTTAACTGGATACTTGCTCCTTTGACAGGTGTCACACTTAGCTAAAATCCGCCTAACATCCCTTCCCATTTTACTCCAAATAAAGTCACGACCAATTTCATAGAAGACATTGGCAGCACCAAAGTGTCCTAATTCCCTATGAATGAACCAAATTAGCTCCTCCCGCAGAGTGGCAGGAACACATATTGCCCACCGATTATTCCTACATTTCCGTGCAAGAAGCCCATCCTGCATCTTGTACGTGAACCGCCCTACTTTCACATACTCTTCTTCACTTATTTCCAACCTAGCCAGTGGCTCCCTTAACTTAACGTCATCACGTTGCTCCACTAGCATATTTCTCAGTGTCTGTAACGATGCCCTGTTGCTACTGTCCACACATGAACATAATAAAATACCGTCCTCTGCTTTAACAACAGGATAATCCCTACATAAAATAGTGTCCTTTGATAGCATGTCTGCAAGAATGTTATCTTTACCTTTAATATATTTTACTGTGAATTCGTATTCCTGCAGAGCAAGAATCCACCTACTAACTCTATTAGAACTGAGTTTACAAGTCCTCATATACAGTAATGCATGGTGATCTGTATGGATCTCAAATTTCCCCCCAACTAAATACATTCTAAATTTCCCCAAGCTGAAAACAATACCTAAAAGCTCTAACTCAGTAATCGTGTATCTTTTCTTTGCTGCTGTTAGTCCTCGCGAGGCTAAAGATACAATGCACAGATTACCCTCATCATCTTTCTGACACAATACTCGAGCAATGCCTATGTGCGAAGCATCTGTCATAACCACATATTCCTTATCTTTCAAAGGATATTTCAGCACTACAGCTTTCTCAAAACCTTCCTTCAGCGCTCTAAAAGCCTGATCATGCTTCGACTCCCATCTCCACCGAGTCCCACTTTTAAGCAATTCCCTGAATGGTTCTGCCAACCCTGAGTATTTAAGAACGAACCTCCTGAAAAAGTTGCAAATTCCCATGTATGTTTTTAACTGTTTAACATTCTGTGGCACCTCTGCGTTATGTATCTTATTAACCCTACTTTCTTCTGGTGTTACACCTCTACTCGACACTCTATGACCTAAAAATGTCACTTCTGACTGACTGAATGACGACTTAGACAGCTTCAAAGTGAACCCTGCCTGATCTAACTTCTGAAAAACTATATCTAAATGACGTTGATGCTCCTCAAAACTGCGTGAACAAATTTCCATATCATCAATGTAAATGGTTACAAACTCTCCTGTGTCATCCCCTAATGCGATGTTTAAAGCCCTAATTAAAGCTGCTGAACTACTCTTTAATCCATAAGGTGTTCTACAAAATTGATAAAGGTTATATTTATGACTAAAAGCTGTAAATGGTCCATCTTCGTACATAAGTGGCACTTGCCAAAAACTGGAACTCAAATCTACACAAGTGAAATAATTCTTCCCCTCAAATGTTTGCATTAATTTCTCTATTGACATGGATTTCAGCTGATCTGAACTAATTCTACTGTTAACCAAACGAGCGTCTAAACAAATACGAACGGTGCCATCGGCCTTGGGTACCGTGATCAAAGAATTAACATATGGACTGTTAGAGTGCTCAATAATCCCATCTTCAAGCATCTGGTTAATTTGTGCCTCAACTGCACTCTGATAAGCGAAAGGTACAGGATATCTATGTCCCGTGAATACTGACCTATCAATAACGTTCAATGAATGTGTATAGCAATTGCCCATACCAATGCGATCCTCAAAAACTCTCCTATTACACAATAACACATCATAGAGCCGAACACACTGTTCTTCTTCTATATTTCCCTGAAATGCAGCATCACGTAACGAGTCCTCTAGACTATCGTTCGTAATCACACTGCCCAAAAAAACATGGAGAATCCCGCTCTACGGCTGGCGATATCTCATTTAAGGTACAAATCACACCTACAACACTACTTCTCTGAATATGGTCATTGAACGCTACTTCTACTTCAGAATCACCCCATTTAAATTTCAAACTCCCTACATCATAACATCAGTTACCAGACACTCTACTTAGCCACTCTGAACCCAAGATAACACTGAATACTAAATTTGGAATTACAAGACAAATCTGCTTTTCTACAAGATTATTAATTTTAATGTCTACTGAAACGTGCTTATAAATTACTTTAGGCCTCTTCCCAACAGCTGTGATAACAAAAGTGCTTTTAATTGGCATCTCCTCAAAATTTACTCCAGTTCCTTTCATTTTATCATAAAATGCACTACTTATGCAACTCTTCATACAACCACTATCAATTAAAACATCTGAGTACGCCTCGGACACGTTACATTTAACTATGGGGCTCTTACTAGCCACCTCCTGAATAATACCTTCTCATTTACTTCACGTAATAATTCACTTCTTACATTTAGGTCATAGGGTTCCTGTATAAGTGTATGGACAGGGCATGTTACAGACTGAGATTCTGACCTTACATCGCAACCTGGTTCATGTTTAAAGTACCGCTACCGCTTGGTATAGTACTACTCACTACTGCCCTGGTCTGGTTGTTCTGGGTTGTGTTAACGGTATTTCTCTGTCCGTTATTACCATTGGGCTGATTCCCTCCTTGACCCCTGTTCTGGTTATAATTATTATTGTTACTAGCAGAAGTACCCGTTCTTCGAACGGTGTTATATATTAACAACAGACATTATCAATTGAGCTACTCTTGCAATGGTTAGCGGTTTGTCATTCCTTCATAAGTTTATCAGAACGAAGTTAGTTTTCTGGGAATATCACACACACTGTTAATTTAAGGGCCTTAAAATGTGGTTTTCGGAGACTCCTTATTGACTCGCGAATTTTGTGTCCTACAGTGAGAAGCGCAACATATGCTTTGATAGTCCTTCTAGGATAATTTTAAAATTTTGCCTATTTTAGCATGTATTTTGAGAAGTTTTTCCCTATATCCACCCTTCTACTGTATGAAAAGTACGGTGAGGAGTTTTATAAATGATTGGTGTATTGACTCATTTTCACCATACCTAATTTTACTATGCACCACGCCTCCGAACACGATTTATAGGCGTACATAAAGATACACAGAAAGACAGAAAGACAATTCTATTGTCTACAACATATCACCCAGATATCCAAATATGGGTATATCTGCCATACAGTATCAAACAAAGTCATCCTTACGATGAACCCGAATGTCGACAAAAGAAAGATTAGTTAAAATTTGCTCTCAAACTGAATTCACCTAACTTGTACTTCTTGACGTGAAATAGAATTGAAAGACTTGTAGACGAAACGCAATACACCTCACATAAAAAATGACCCTCTACGTTGTGTTAGGTCCCCATACACAGGAAAATTCAGGTTCTTTAGCCTCAAATGGCCCAAATTCCTAAAAGTCGCAAAAAATGCTGATTCAATTCAGGAATTTTTGAAAATAATGTTGCTGTTTGTAAATATAATAGACTTTCTGTACTATATGTCGCACGTGAAATTGCATGAAAAAATTCTAGTTTACCCCTTGACCCCCTTAATTGCATTGACGAAGTATACAGTCTACGTTGGTTCCGTGATAACCTTATAGCCATTTGCAAACTTTCACAGAAATGTAATAAATGGAGTAGCCTAATAATAATATCCTATGGCCTCGGGTGCCGGGTGCAAGCTTCGTAATTTGACACCCAGAAGGTAGCTTGCATGTCAAAATTTCGTTGTTCCTTGAATCACTATGAAAGTCAAGGTGGGTAGATATCTAAGCTCCTTGAACACTATAGCGCTTTCTAGTAGAGAAATGAGGAACTTTGTGTTGGCGGAAACTCCTGAGGTTAATTTTGCCATTATGAACACGGCCTACTGAATTCAAATGGGTTCTTTGACATGCCAACATCGTATGACATGCGAGTCGTATTTTTGCCGCCTTTCAAAAATCACGTACAGGCCGGACGTTTGTTTTAGACGATTGCCCTTGACCTTGAAGCCTGCGGGTGAGCCTGGACACAGTAACTTTCTCACCCTATCACCTCACATTTGTCACCACCTATCTGATGTAATGGAATTCCAGACTTGAGCAGACAGTACAGTCCACGTCGAAGTATTGTGTGACACGGAAGTACACGTGACGTAGTTACGAACCGAACGTCATTATATTTGCCAGTGACTATACTTCAGCAATAGTGTGAAATAGCTTTATCAATCATAGGAGCGCTTGGGGCAGCTGATAACAACACAGGTACTGTAGTAACTCGCCTCCTGGCTTCCATGAAGATTTTTCGCTCGTCTTAAACAAACGTCCGGCCTGTACCAAGGCAGGAGTGAACCTACAATCTTGGGGTTAGTAGACCGACACGCTATCCACTCACCCACCGTGGCAAGGTATAAATGGAGCGACATTGCTTCTTACAGAAATAGATGGAAAGTTGCATGCCACCCCTTGAGATAATGTTGTCATAGTTACCGATTTCCATTCCTTCATTAGTTTGTTAAATTAAATTAAATTAGTTATCTGGGAATATTTCAGATACTGTTGGTTTTAGAGCCTTATAATGTAGTTTTCGAGGCCCCCAAGTTTTGTTTCTGGCACCGAGGGGCTTTGTCTCCTCGTTGTACGCCACAATATAATACTAATCATAATAATATAATATAGGGATAGGAATATAATAGACCTGCCGTACCACACCCGCAGGTGTAAATCGCGTGAAAAAATTCTAGTGCACCCCTTGACCCCCTTAAGCGTTTTATACGTGGTCTATTGATGAATTTTACAGCTTAATTTGGTTCCGTGATAACCTTCTAGCCGTTTGCAAACTTTCACACCAATGTAATTAATGGAATTGCATTGCGTCCCACAGCAATAAATGGGCCACTGAGAATCTGTTGCCATGGTTACCGGCTTGTATTCGTTCATTAGTTTATTAAATGAAATTAGTTTTCTGGGAATATCTCAAAAATGGTTGGTTTTAGGGCCTTAAAATGTGAATTTCAGGGACCCTGTAGGGCCCCCGAGTTTTGTTTCTCACATTGAGGGGATGAAAATGATCTTTGTATTTTAAGGGGGTAGGCCCTCTTTTATGAGAGGTATGGAGAAAGGTTACATCAATGATTAGTGTCGTGCCTCTGATGGATATCTGTACTAAATTTTACGTTGATACACCCAGCCGTTCTCGAGTTATAAGGGAACAAAGTTGTCCACAGAAAAACAAACAAACAGACAGACAGACCAAAACATTATTTTCGCGCGCATCCATCATAAAACAGTCTGAAACGTGTAAAAAACTCAAATTTCCGTAGAAATTCAGAGAAAAACAAACAAATTTTCATTTTTATATATAGAGATAGGGTATACTGCACCGCTCGGTGTTGACCGTGTTTTATTGCACAGATTCTGGTTTTCCTCGCTAACCGTTGGAGATAAACGAAAAGTGATAAGGACCTTTCGGATAGAAAATGAAATGGTAAAGCTCATGTATACCATCAAAAGTTTGCTATTTCTTAGCGTTCTCTTTTTATTTGAAAAGGAAATATGAAATTTGGAAACCAAAGGGTGTAGTGACGTCACAAATGTCAGTTTTACTCGCTAACTGTTGGAGATACACGAAAAGTGATATGGACCTTCCGGATAGGAAATTAAATTTCAAAGCTCATATGTGCCATCAAAAGTTTGCTATTTCCTACCGTTCTCTTTTTATTTGATATGGAAGTATGAAATTTTGAAACCAAAGGGTCTAATGACGTCACTAAAATGGACGCCATTTTTTAATAGTGCAAAATTTAGAAATCAAAAGTATCCTATATGTAAACCTGATAATTCAGCTACATTCATGCAAAATTTCTTTTAAATCAGACCAGTGGTTCTTGAGTTATTGAGTAACAGACAGACAGACAGAAAGACAGACACACACCATCTCATTTTTATATATTAGTATGATTATACCTCCCTTGGTTACCCCTAAAATCATTATTTCGGCCTTGATTTCCCCTGAAATCATTATTTCTACCTTGGTATTGCGTACCATACCCATTTCCTCTGTACTGATTTTGCTGATTATTATTATTCTGGTTCCCCCTATTTTGGACGTTGGCCCCTTCGCCACTGTTCCCTTGAACTTCCTGATTCCTATTCTCATTAGGCCTGTTATTATGGTTACCCTGGTTCCTACCGAAATTCTCCTCGTAACCACCTCTTCCCAGAGCATCGAATGTACTTAATAAATTTTCCACTTGTGAAATAGATTTAACATTTTGGATACAGGCAGCTTCTTTGATTCTATATGGAAAATGTCTTAGTAATAGCCTGACTACATCACTTTCCTCCCTCAAACCATCCAGATATTTACACGTCAATACATGTCCTAAAAAGTACTCGGTCATGGTGTAGTTTCCTCTCGGGTTATATTTCCCACACACAATTCCCTCACGATGCTGAGACTGAATTACCTCATTCCAAAATTTCTCACAAAATTTAACTTAAAAATGTGAAATGTTCTCGAAATTGTCTCTGTAGACAGCAAACCAGTTTATTGTCTCCCCTACAAACGCTTGCTCTAAAATCTCAACTACCTGGCACCACTCAATACTACCATCTTCCAACCTCTCCCTGAATTTATTTTCTATTGCATTCATGAACTCCATTGGACAACCCTGCCGATTACTGAATTTGCCTAGTTCTATTTCCCTGTGTGTGCTATTCACATAAACTGGCCTACTCTGACTATTTTCCTGCCTAATTCTAGCTTTCAACTTCTGTTCTAATTCGGCAATTTTCTCCTCAGCTTTTCTTTCAATATTAGTTACAGTTAACCTAATGCTCCCTTCCGATGCTTCAACTTTACCACTTAACTTAGCTTGTTTCTCATTAATGTCATTAATGCTTTCCTTAATCCTCTCCCTTAAATCATTAACTTCAGTGTATATTTATGCATTAACTTTATCAATTCTTCCCCCAGCTGTTCTTTAACCTCTTTAGTTGCTACCTGAATATTGTCAATTTCTCCCCCCAATTGCTTTTTGACCGGCTGTGTTTCAAGTTGCACTAGTACTTTTAAATTTTCAGCCTGTGTACTGATTCTAATTTCTAACTCCTCCTGTACTTTTCCTAATTTTCTGTCTACATCTGCAATAATCTCTTTAGCCTTCTCTTCCATCACCCCTCTGATTTCACCTCTAATCAGCTCAAATTTATCACTAAAGTTTCAGTACTCTCTTTATTTTCCCTACTATTTTGTTCAAGTTTAGCATTTAAACTATCGCTCAATTCCCTATTACTCTCGTTCTTTCCCTACTATTTTGTTCAAGTCTAGCGTTTGAAGAAAAGATCAGTACATTCGTGAATTTGCAGGTGGTAATCTTAACGATATAAAGGTTAGGAAGCAATCATTGGCGAGTTTAATGGATGAGTATAATGACATTCAGATACAATTGGAAATCGATGATGCTGAAAACGAATCACATGATCTAGAGAGAGCAGCCTTTGATGATTTATGCTTGGACATTAAGTCAAAAATGGAAACGCTATTCTGCCCCGAACATACACACCCACCTCCGCTTGTAAATAGTGATAACATGAGCAATAGTTGTGCACTAAAACTTCCAACTATTTCACCACCCAAGTTCAATGGCGCTCTACAAGATTTCATGCATTTCTATGACACCTTTGTAGCGCTTATCATCAATAATGAAACAATCACAGACGTTCAAAGATACTATTATCTTCTATCATGCTTGTCTGGGGAACCACACCACCTCATTGAGAATTTACCAATTTCACATGATAACTTCAAGGTCGCCTGGGAATTGATTCGCAGTCGGTATCACAATCCCAGACTTATATCAGATCTCCACATCAAGGAATTGTTGTCACTCCCTAATGCAAAGCACGATTCTCCTAAGGAGCTGCGTTTGCTAATAAATGAACTTAGCAGGAGCTTCAATGCCATAGAAGCTTAAAAAATCGAAACACCCTTACATGACCTCATGCTATCGCACTTAGTTTTGGAGAGAATCAGTCTCAATCTCAGGAAGCAATGGGAGAACGGTACGTCAAATAAAACGCACGTCAACTTGAAGGACTTAATTTAATTCTTGGAAAACAATTGCCAAACTTTAGAAATAGTCACGTCCAACAAGTCAGCTGCTGTAACCCAAGATGAGGTCAAGCATGATACAAGTTCAAGGGGACCACACCGAACTTTCGTCACCACGTCATCTTATTGTGTGCTATGTAAGACATCTCACAGTCTGCATAAATGCCCCAAATTTAAGTGTAGGTGTTGTGAGGGAACATAATCTTTGTTTCAATTCCTTGAAAAGTGACCATGTAGCCAATAATTGCAACGCCAGCAACTGCAGAACATGTAATTAACGTCACCACACATTGTTCATATACACCAGAATATGAACAGTATTGCTACCCCGGTACTAAATGCATCCCAGCAGCAAGCATATTGTTCTTTCAGAAGCGCATGTCCTCACAATGAAGTATTGTTATCAACTGCCAATGTTAACATTAGGGATAGCAAAGGTCAAATGCATCAATGTCGAGCACTATTAGACAGTGCATCACAGATGAACTTCGTGTCTCGAGACTTAGTAGACCGTTTGGGTATCAAACTGAATCGTTATTCGATACCTATAAATGGTATCAGCAACACGCAAGCGACTCAATCCTCTTACTTCTGTCAACTTCAGATAGAGTCGAGAGTTAGTACTTATAGTCGGCATATAGTATGTTCTGTCCTGCGTCAGATTACTGGTCCACTGCCTTCATCTAGAATAGATTACGAGGACTGGCAACTGCCCGTCAACATTCCATTAGCCGACCCGAATTTCTACCAGCCCAAAGAGATAGATCTACTGTTAGGTGCTACTATATTCTTTGAACTCTTAAGACCTGAACAACAATCTAGGGATGGTTACCCAACTCTTCAAAATACACAACTTGGTTGGGTGCTATCTGGATGTATCCCCTCTCACTCAGTTCAACAACGAAAGAATGGAACAACATCATTGTTGTCCACGGCTGAAACCTTGCACACACAGGCGGAACGCTTTTGGTACGACTCGTAGCCATTCCAAGGAAGAAAGTCAATGCGAGGAACATTTTCAGAAATCCTTCACGCGCGATGAGTCGGGCAGGTTCATAGTGAGACTACCACTTCGGCAAGGAGTAGGAGAACTTGGTGACTCCTTTGACAATGCCAGGAGGTGCTTTGGCTTTATAGAGAGAAAATTGCATCGACAACCTGACCTGAAGAACGAGTATATCAAATTCATGAACGATTATTTACAACTAGGACACATGGAACTTGTCGATCCTAGTGACCAGCAGAAACCTGCTTATTACATGCCTCATCACGCGGTAATCAAGGCTACGAGCAGCACTACCAAGGTCAGAGTTGTCGACAGTGCGTCGGCTAAAACTACTTCGTCGATCTCCCTGAATGACGTGATGTTGGTTGGGCCAACTGTTCAGCAGGATCTATTCTCGATCGTTCTTCGCTTCCGTACACACAAGTATGTGCTAACAGCAGATATCGAGAAGATGTACCGACAGATCCAGATTCATGAAGCAGATCGAGACTTCCAGAGAATCTTATGGCGCAGTTCTCAGAATCAACAACTGGATATGTACCGATTGACTACAGTAACCCATGGTACTTCAGCGGCTCCTTATCTACCTACCCGTTGTTTACTGCAGGTGCCACTCGATGGTCAAGACATATACCCTACAGCAGCCAAAGTTACCAAAAGAGACTTCTACGTTGATGATCTTTTGATAGGGTCAGATACCATTGAAGAAGCCATCCAATTATACAAAGACCTCACATCGCTCCTGAAAACTGGAGGATTTCCCATCCGTAAATGGCGATCCAACAATCCTGATATTTTGGAAGCCATCCCATCAACACTTCGCGAGAGCCAGGTGTCATGCAGTCTTCCCTTTGAAGATGGCGCCGAAAAAAAATCTTGGTTTGTTGTGGCATTCGAGTCGTGACTCATTTCAATTCTCAGTGGGGGCCCTCAACTGCAATAATGTGACTTGGACAAAGAGATCAGTGTTAGCCAATGTAGCGTCCATTTATGATCCATTGGGACTCATAGGGCCTGTAGTTGTTCAATTTACGTTGTTTATACAAGTTCTTTGGCAACAACACCTGGATTGGGATGGCAAATAGCCCTCAGAACTTGAGACACAATGGAAACAGATACATCAGCAGCTCCCTAAACTAAATGAAATTCATGTACCACGGAGGGTAACAGCAGACGGCATGAATGCCAATGTAGAACTTCACGGGTTTGCGGATGCGTCAGAATGAGCCTAAGGTGCATGCGTTTATCTACGTTGCATCAACTCCAATGGAACAATCTCCGTTCATTTACTTTGTTCAAAATCCAGAGTAGCCCCTTTGAAGAAAGTGTCGCTTCCAAGACTGGAGTTGAATGGCGCACTACTTCTGAGCAGACTCATGGAAAGTGTGATTGAGGCCCTTAAGTTACATTCATGTCGACGATATTGTTGGACAGACTCCACTGTTGTTCTAGCCTGGATTGCAGGCAATTCTTCAACTTGGAAAACATATGTGGCCAACAGGGTGTCGGAAATTCACAAACTGACGTCTCAGCAAGATTGGAACCATGTCTCATCACTGGACAATCCAGCAGATATTATCTCCAGGGGAACTGAGCCACATCGACTTCGAAGCAATCTAGCATGGTGGGTGGGGCCCGATTGGCTAATTACGGATCCTTCAACCTGGCCTGAACTTACCACTGTTCGACCAACCAAAAATGCTGAACAACGAGGAGTAAGATTGTGTTTCGTGGCGAGCAATCACAATGCAGATAACGTTTTCATCCGTTTTTCCAGCTGGACTAAACTACACAGAGTAGTTGCTTACATTCTCAGGTTTTTTCGCAATCTAAAGCAGGATGCAGCAGCAAGACGGCATGGAACTTTGACTACCGCCGAAGTTCGCGATAGTCCGACAGCAATCATTCGCATCGTTCAGCATTTTTCGTACAGTCAGGAGATTCATAATTTACATAAAAAGAACGCAGTGTCACTTCAGAGCAAACTTCTCACTCTGCACCCTTTCCTAGATAGTGACAATCTATTGCGGGTGGGCGGCAGGCTAGAGAATGCTGAAGCATCATTTGAACAAAAACATCCTTTGATACTGCCACCTAAGCATCATGTCACGAAATTGCTTATTTGGAATGAACACATACGACTTCTGCACGCAGGAAGCCAACTTATCTTAGCTTCGTTGCGGCAAAGGTGGTGGATAACCAATGGCCGATCTGCTATCAGGCAGGTGATCCGCAGTTGTGTAACATGCTTCCGAGCGAAGACCAGTGACACCAGTCAACTCATGGGACAATTCCCTAAGCCTAGAGTGACCCCTAGCAAGCCATTCTCTCATTTTGGTGTGGTCTATGGACGTCCGCTGCTTGCGAAATATGGAAATCCACGTAGTAAAACTCAGAAGAAATGCTCCATAGCATTGTTTGTGTGCATGGCGACCAAGGCAGTACACATTGAGGCCGTCAGTGATCTATCCACTGAGGCGTTTATTGCCGCCTTAAGAAGATTCATTTCAAGAAGTGGCCGTTGCAGTACACATTGAAGCCGTCAGTGATCTATCCACGGAGGCGTTTATTGCCGCCTTAAGAAGATTCATTTCAAGACGTGGCCGTTGCAGTCACATGTACAGTGACAATGGCACGTGCTTTACCGGAGCAAGAAGGAAATTAGATGAATTGGCACACTTCATCCGGACAGAAGATCATCAAACAAACGTATTGAACTTCACAGCTGAAGAAGGAATTCGTTGGCATCACATACCTCCTCACTCCCCTCACTTTGGCCGACTGTGAGAAGCAGGTATAAAATCAGTGAGGACCCACCTGAAGAAGGTTGCCGGTAACACTGTGCTAACCTTTGAAGAAATAACCACACTGCTCACACAAATTGAAGCATGTTTAAATTCGAGACCAATCGTCGCAATACCCAACAGTCCTGATGAATACGCTTTCCTCACCCCTGGTCATTTCTTGACTGGCGAGCCTTTAGTCTCTTTCCCTGAACCTGATTTTCACTTAGCGCCATCAGCACGGCTGTCAAGATGGCAAGTGGTCCAGCGGTGCCGACGACTCATCTGGAAACGATGGTCAACTGATTACTTGGGCCAGCTCCAGCAGCGATCCAAGTGGCTTCAGAATCAACCCAACCTCAAAGCAGGAAGGCTGGTACTTCTGAAAGAAGACAATACTCCCCCCTCACATGGCCAACCGGAATAATTGAAGAGCTTCATCCAGGGATTGATGGTTTGGTGCGTGTAGTAACTGTGCGGACAAGCAAAGGGTCATAAAAAAGGCCAGTGACAAGGATCAGTCTTTTCCCTAAGGAGCTCATTTAAAGGACTACCTCTGGACTGTGTTCCTTTTTGTTTCTTATATTTGTATGTGTACAGTTTCTGTTGTTAGTTGCTAGAGACTTGCGTTGGAGAAGTGTGACTATGAATTGCTACCTATTTTGTAATTTGTTTGACAAATTAGGTGGGCGGCATGTACGGTGCTGCTCTCTATATTAACGATAGTTCCCCCAGTGCCCACGTACGGCAGCGCCCGTAGCATGGTCGGGTATCTTGCGCATTCCGTGTAATGCCATATCTTTGACTTCATGAGCTCCTTGTCTTTTATTATTGTATATTGTCCCCTTGTTTTATAATCTAGTTAGTTTTAAGATAACAAACGTCGTAATTAAGTAAATGTGGAATTCCCTTATGAGCTACCAGAGAGAATGTTTGCATACAACAATTGCTATAATAGATTCGTAGATATTCAGAGCCGTCTAAATATTTCAGATGGTCGCCATGTTGGATTGTTAAATTTATAGGCCATAGAGTCATGTACCATTAAAGGAAAATTATTGCCTAGGTTCATTATTCAAACTTTCACATCGATCGCATGATAACGACACAAGAATTAAAAACTTAATTTTAAAATTCGCAAAGCCGCCATCTTGAGGTTATGTAAACAATTGAACTAAATTAGATACCAGTGCATTACAGTGTGTATAAACATTTCCTGTACCAGATTTCATTGCGGTTGGAAGATTAAATCGCGAGAAAGGTCTATTTAAAATTTTCAAATTCGCTTGGCCGCCATGTTCGTTTTGTAGTTAACCGGTTTTTGAAAGTCTTATAGAGGAACTTCCACTAGTGCCCTTTATCTCCGTACGAAATTTCAGGGTGATACCGCTAATGTTTTCAGAGATATAGAATGCCGGTGAAATATTTCGCACATCCGCCATCTTGTGGTTATGTAAACAGTTGAACGAAGGTAGATGTCGGTGCATTACAATGTCTATAAACATATACTGTGCCAAGTTTTATTGCGTTTGGTTGTTTAAATCGCGAGAAACGTCTATTTAAATGTCGCGAATTCGCGTGGCCGCCATGTTAGTTTTGAAGTTACCAGTTTTTCAAAAGTTACATAGGTGAACTTTTAGTAGTTCCCTTTATCACCGTAACAAATTCCAGGGTGATACTGGCAATAGTTTCGTAGATATTGAATGCGGGTGGAATATTTAGCACAGCCGCCATGTTGGATTGGTGAGACGTAACAAAATTTGAAGGGCACGGTCGGGGTCGTCTGGAATAGTGCTATGAACTTACCGAGTTTCATTGAAATCGCTCCAGCCGTTTAAAACTTATTAGGGACACGCACACACACACACACACGCACACACACATGGACAAAAGGTAATCTCATAAACCTATTTTTTCAAAATTGAAAATAGGCTAAACAATATCCTTAGAAATATCCTAGGACCATTCAGAGAAAATGGAGAGTACAGGAGGTGACATAACAACGAAATCGACATACGAGTGGAAAGGATAATGCACTTGATGCGAAAAAAGAGAATTCGTTTTTATGGCTACATAACACGCATGAGTTCGCAGCGACTGACCAACCGCATATTTTCCTACGTTGTAGAAGAGAAAACCAAGGGATCATGGTTCTCTGAGATCTCATTGAAATAGGGATTTCGCTTGAGGACATTTAAGAACGTCTTCCTCTCCAGAACAAATCTTAGTGCACACCAGTGATTCCAAGATAAGCCGAAACTGAGAACAGGCGAGAAATGGACGGCTGACAAAAAGGAGGTGCACAGGAAATGGATGAAGGACTACTGGGAAATCAGTTGAAGTAACGTGGCCGAAACGAAGAAGAAAAATAAATTAATAAAAATAAATAACTAAAAATCGAAAAAGATAAACAATTATTAAATAAATGGAAATTAAATAAATAATATGATAAATGAATAAAACAGAATTAAATAAATAATACTTATTATCAATCGGCTGCCATCTTGGATCGACCGCTCGGGCTATTCTGTCGTAGGCAGCAAGGTGTCATGTCACATGACATTGTGGCAACCAGTCCGAACCACACTCACCCTTGGAACCATCCATCAATAAAAGAAATACTAAAATTGAAAATGATGTGTCCTGTGGAAATAGGGGATGCAGACCTTTCGGCTGAGCCCTCACACGACTTTCTCCGGCTGTCTTTCGGTTGATATCGACTCTTTTAGGAAATCTCGGGTAGGTGGCCTTGTAGTTCATCAATAATTGATAAATCGATAACTAATAAATAATAAAAATAATAAATAATAAATATATCGACAAGTAAGTTGGAAGAGATTGGAAACTGACAAAAGGTCATCTGAAATGAGCCTAGCACAAGTAAGTGGATGCAATGGTGACTTGAGTGTTAAATCTAATTAAGTTTGGTAACATCTGTTGAGAATTTTATTGAATTCTGGGATTGGTGGTGGTGGGGGATGGCGGTAGGGTGTAGGAAGGGGTGAATGGTGGCATCTAACATAACGTTCGGAAAGCCTGCCATCTTGGAAGAGCCTTAAGTGTACATGCCCTTTAAAAGATTCATATTTTGCCTGGGGGTGAGGACAGTTTTAATTTTGGTGGGGAATAGTCTTCTCCTTTAGATAGAGGGGATAGATCCTTTCGTTTGAGCCCTCACACGACTCTTTCCGATTACTCGTAAGGGAGTACGCACGGCCTTGTCCCTGGATTGCGGGTTGCCACTTCAGTTACCCCTGGGATAGGAATCCTCCTCCTGCTCCTCAACTCTCGTACTTAAAGTATAGAGCAGCATCCAATTTTTACTTATCCTCTTATTCGAGACGATGAAAGATCATGTTGACTATTAGGAAGTAACAGCCAAGGGAGGATGTTATTAACCTTTCTCCATGCACAAGCGCCTTTTTCTTCCTGTACAGGGATTAACACGTTCATCAGGAAGAACTCTAAATCCCAAACTTCCGACTTACAGTATAAAACAATATTGTCTGTATAATATATATTGACTGCACGAACACCACTTCATTGAAGAGTAGAAACGTACTCAGTTCCTATTATATAAGGAAAACTTGCAAATTAATGCAAATTGCTAATAATGTATAAGATAACTTTGCACTAGTTAGATCTCTTGACCGCAAAGTTAATATTCCGTTTCCCTTGATCATCTAATATAGCGAAATTAACTGCTTTTCGGTCAACACGTTTGTACCGAAATTGATGAGGGTGTTATTCCCCTGTGCGACTAGTTCCGATCATTATCATATGCATTACATTTAGGCTTCTACATCTATGTCTACGAGTAAATAATAGTATTTTAGGCTTATATTTATCCAAAATTGTGCAATTTGATTTTTGATATTCTAATGGCAGTGGGTATTTTACTCGTACTAACATTAAAAATTACAGAAACAACCACAATTCGGAGAACACTTTAACAAGGGATAGATGCGTAGCCTCATTCAATCAAAGAAACATTAAGATGTCAACTCATAGCTGTTCCTTGCCATATATAAGTATGATTTGCGGATCACACTTTACTACGAAAGAGAATTTGAAGATACACATGTTGGTTCATAGCAGTCCAAAACCACATTCCTGTGGTATATGTGGTGAGAACTTTCCTTTCAAAGGAAGTTTGAAGTCGCACAGGATAATCCACAGTGGGTCTAAAGCCACATTCCTGCGGTACATGCGAAGCAACATTTGCTGAGAAGAGCAAATTGAAGAGCCACTTGTTAATCCATAGTGGTCTAAAGCCACATTCCAACGGTACACGCGAAGCAAAATTTGCTGAGAAGAGAAAATTGAAGAGGGCCATGTTGATCCAAAGGGGTCTAAAGCCACATTCCTGCGGTATATGCGAAGCAAAATTTGCGGAGAATGGTATTTTGAAGAGACACATGTTGATCCATAGTGGTCTTAAACCTCATTCATGTGGTACATGCGATGCAAAGTTTCTCCTGAGAAGCAATATGAAGACACACATGTTGATCCATAGTGGTCATAAACCTTATTCGTGTGATTCATGCGAAGCAAAATTTTCTGATAAGAGCTGTTTGAAATTGCACATGGTGGTCTTAAACCGTAATCATGTGGTGTATGCGAAGCAAAATTTGCTCGGAAAACCTGTTTGAATACACATGTTGATCCATAGAGTTCTTAAACCTTACTCGTGTGGTACATGTGAAGCAAAGTTTACTTAGAAAGGAAGTTTGAAGACACACATGCTTATCCATAGTGGTCTTAAACCTTATTCGTGTCATACATGCGAAATAAAATTTGCTTGGAAGGGGAAATTGAAGAGGCACATATTGATCCATAGTGGTCTAATGTCACATTCCTGCAGTACATGCGAAGCAAGATTTAGTGTGAATAGCAGTTTGAAGACACACACATTGATCCATAGTGGGCTTAAACCTAATTCATGTGGTACATGCGATGCAAAGTTTCAATCGAACAGCAATTTGAAAAAAGACGTGCTAATCCATAGTGGTCTTAAGCCTTATTCGTGTCATACATGCGAAGCAAAATTTACTTATAAGAGCGGTTTAAAGAGACACATGTTGATACATAGTGGTCGTAAACTGCACTAATGTAGTTCATGCGAAGCAAAATTTGTTGAGAAGAGCAGTTTGAAGAGACACATGTTGATCCATGCAGGTCATAAGCCTTATTCCTGTAGCACATGCTAATAGGATTTACTGAGAAGCGTAATTTGCAGAAGCACATGCTTATCCATAATGGTCTTTAGCCTTATTCCTGCGGAACACCCTAACGAGATTTGCTGAGAAGCGCAATTTGAAGAAGCACATGTTAATTCATAATGGTCTTTAGCCTTATTACTGCGGTACATCCTAACGAGATTTACTGAGAAGCGCAATTTGAAGAAGCACATGTTTATCCATAATGGTCATTAACCTTATTCCTATGGTAAATCCTAGCGAGATTTACTGAAATGGGCAGTTCGAAGAAGCACTGGTAGATCAACAGTGGTCTAAGGCCTCATTCCTCAGATCAACTAAAGACACATTTTGATCCATCGTAGTCCAAATATACATTCAAGTATATGATAATAAATTACCCCTGTCAGTACAGCCCACGAAGGAACTAGGACTACTGAGTGACCACTGCCTAGCAATTTGAGCTGCAGATATAGAGGTGACGCGGAGTCAGTGCATCTGGTCCTCTCGGCCGTTATTCTTGGTTTTCGTGACCGTGCCACTGCCTCACTGTCAAACAGCCACTCATTTGTCTTCACGAGGCTGATTGTACCCCATTCCAGCCCTCACGTTAGTTTCTAAAATCCCTACCCGAGCCGGGAATCGAACCAAGGGCGTCTTTGGCCGGCACATGTGATATATAAAGAGCATTTCCTGGACGGATTTTTTGAAGTGACACCTTCCTCGTAGTACATAATGAATGTATTTTGTAATTTTTTGATTAACACATTTTGGATTTTTTTTCTACAAAGGAAGGATTTAAGGCGATGATCCATCGTGCCTAATAACCAATCATATGTCCCTCATGCGCATTAAACTTAATGATAATTGTTCTTAACACACATAAATGTAAGGATTGCATATTGCTGGCCAAGAGTCGTAGTGGTCTCAAGCCCATTAGTCGTTCTTGCATGCGTGTATATTCGGTATATTCACTCGCCTGTGTCAATGTTGATAGGTATGAGTGAATGTGGAGTCGAACCCGTGGACGTATGCATGACCAATACATCCGAGACTGATACCAACAGAGAGGTGGTGCAATGCTTTGTGGTGGTATCATTTATCGTCGCCAAACCTCTCTTGTGTACTCTAAGGGTGCATGACAGGGAAACGTCACAGGAATACTATCTGGCCACCTGTAGTGAAAGGTTTTGCTGACTATTTTGGCCCAAGTTTCACTTTCGTTGACGGTAGCGCTCGCCCGCACATTGTAAATGCGTTTTTTCAGGAGACTGGTATTCACAGATCTCAATTGTGTAGAGCAGGGGTGGACACTGTGCTTCTCAGTAATATGAGTTCTTGTTGATGGCGTTATTCATATACATAATACATTTATAAGAAAAGTGTCTTTTAAGAGTGACTTCTTAGTCAGCAGGAAGCATATTCAAGTAACACACAGAATGGCTGTTTGAAGACACATGTGGCACACACTTGTCAAAAAGCAATATTCATATAGTAAGTAGCAAAATTTACTGAGTAAGGTGCTTGGAAAAATCACCAGCTAATTGATATTGGTAAAAGCAGTATTTATTAAATACTTCCAGTCTTAAGTACTAAGGGAGATTTTGAGTCATACATCTTAATTGATAGGCACCGGAAGTCCTATTTATGTAGAGCATGCGATCAATGAATTGTACCCAAGTGACACGTTTGAGTTCACAGTGTATAGAAACAATATCTCTGTTGTACATGCGGAGCATAAAGCAGAACCGTAATCAAGTAGTTCGTTTGAGCAAAGCTTGTTGGAAACTAATTTTCGAGTACGAATAATTTGTTATTGCAGACTCAAGCAAATTCACTTATATAAGACGAGAATGGTTTGTTAGAAAACGGAATATTACTGAAGCACATGGTAATTCAAAGTGGGTGTGTAAAACCATTGCTAGTGATGCATATTTGTTGAGATATATATTAATTCTTCCCAGGATGAGGCTACATTTTAGTTATATGTGATGGAACAGAATTTGCTTGTAAGATTTCTCTAATGAGACTCCAGTTTATCCTTCATGTTTAACTACTACATTCAAAAGAGAGTTCTCTTAATAGTTTGTAAAAATATAACCAATGTCATCCACAGCGGGCAAATGACGGTGTTTTTGTGAATCATTTAATGAGTAGGCTGTGCAAAAATATTCTCGCCTGTTGGCCAGAACAACTCGCTTGCTTTCTTGTGTTGAAGATTACACTAGAAGGTAAATTGAAGACTCATATTTTAATACATTTTGGCTGGTAGCTTAATTCATGTAATATATCTGAATCGGCATAGGAGTACGTTTTAAGATTCATAACCTATAGTGGCCATCAGTCATATTCAATTTATATATACGCAAATTTACATTGTATTTTAGTTGTGAAGGAATGTAAATAAAGTAATTAAATGATATTTCTAACGTAATGAAGGGAGAAAATATGCATGTATTGCTCTAAAAGTGCCCAGTTTTCCTTGAAACAGAAGGTTTTAAGGACAACCTGAACATCCTTAATTCCTGGAAGGCAGTTTCCCATATTTTGTGCATGTTATTCGTTCAACGGTTTTAACTGAAGAGACATAGCGAGGATATTGCACATGCTTGAATTAAATATTCTGGATATTTTACAGGGAAAGAGGATTTGTAAAATTCCATATGTTAAATTCCGTAAATGTTATAGTTACAGTGGTAAGTACATCAATCAATATATATTCTTTGAATGTTGATATTGAGGGGTTCGGTTTACTTCCATACGATATGTTCTGTGAACATATTAGGGAGAGGGGATTGTAAAGAACATACGGAAATGTTCTGGAATTGTTATTGTGAGAGGGGTTTTGTGTACGTTCAAATGATACCTTCTGGCAATGTTATTTGTAGACGGTGTTTGTCTACATCCATATCATATGATTCGGGAATGTTCTAGGGTAAGAGATTTTACACATCCAGGATATAT
Organism: Meconema thalassinum; assembly: GCA_946902985.2. Lineage (NCBI taxonomy): Eukaryota > Metazoa > Arthropoda > Insecta > Orthoptera > Tettigoniidae > Meconema > Meconema thalassinum. The sequence goes on along the minus strand of OX336397.1, from coordinate 267,484,748 downwards.
ATTTTGGGTTTGCACTCACGCATATTTTTTGTTCTCTGAAAAAATTAAGTGCTTGTGATAGCATGTTGCGTGAAGGATACAGTGTTGATTTTCACTGACTAGCTCTTCATATAATAAGTAGCATCTATCTCAGAATTTGTTCAAGCATCAAGGATATGACTACTCCTGAATTTGAAGAGTAGCTAACTAATACCTTACAGTACATTTTACTTGTAAAAGAAGCATATCAGTGAGCTGGTTAATGCAATTAGCTGCAATTTCAAAACTACAGTAATAGAATGAGACCTATTTTTATTACAAATATTGCTCATGGTGGCAGTAATTGGCGCTGGCTTTATTTAATCCTTCGGGTTTTTGACTTTGAGAATTGCGATTAAGGGAGTATTAGAGATGAAGGCTTAACTTCCAGCGGGAACAAGACAAATCAATTTGTTTACAACGAAGAATAAAGTTGTTACCACCTGCAGGTCATGCAAAGTGAGAATAACTACCACCTAATGTCACCAACTGACGGCCAATTACCGACTCTGCGGAAAATAACAGGATAGGTGTGGCGGAGGGGCATGCAACGGTGTTTCCTACGGCAGAAATCCCACCATATGAGCCTGAGTATTACGTTGATTGAATGTTTAGGGTAGCACGTTTAACAAGAGTTGGTCTCAATTATGTTCTGAGATGAAGGAGTAACGACATTTGATTTCTTTACTGCTAAAGAAACATTTAATTACATTTGTTGGCAGAAAAATTAACAATTGATTTACAAGATAAGTTATAAAGAGGGAGATAGAAAATGATAACGGATGAATTAAAAGAAGAGACATGAAAATTCAATAAAGGGACATTCAATGCAAACATTTGTAGAAATCAGTAGACCAAAGCATTTTTGAATATAAATAAATATAATTATTTCCTGATAAACAAATCTTCTAATCAGCACTGGTGTATATTAATATCTGTCCAACTCAATGTTTTAATCTCTGGTCTTTATCATTGATTGGAGAGGAAATCTGAAATTTGAGAGAGCCGTAGACTGAGTGATGTTAGAAGGCACATTATTGAAGACAAAAATCAAAGATTGCTGACCTCGATGCTAATTAAAATAAAACAGTTGTGGAAAATGTACAATGATACTTGCGTTGAAATTGTCTACACGGTGTCTATGTCTCGAAAACTTTTCTAATTCTTCAATATTGGATTTCACTCCTCATCTTTAGGTGTAAGTAGTTACTGCTTTAAAATGAATAATTTCATTGGTACAACAACTGATCCAGTAAGCAAGTAAACAACTGCACCGACATCGTGAATCAACGTTTTTCAATTTAATGTAGACATTGGACATATTCTGCAACAATGAGCTTCGATGTACAGCAAATTCAGCTTCTTCTTGAATCATCCATAGTAGGGGCATACAATTCCTGGCAAGTGAGGTTGTATTGTTTGCGTATTGTTGAGATTTATGGGAATAATCCAAACATATTGAAACATATTGACAATCTTATGCGACATGTCTACGTAGAGGATTGGAAGAACGACGACACCCTCGCCACAAACCATGCCAGAACAAACAAACAATGCAGAGGAAGAGTACAACTGCTTGAAGGATGATACTGGACTCTTCTTTTCCAGACAAGAGGTGAGATAAACTCTCGCTAAAATAGCCAACATTCGTTCTTTTTATACAATGGAGTGCATATATGTGTGTCTGTATCATTTAAACACGAAGAGGCCGAATTGAACCAAATTTGATTCAGAGGTAGCCCTAGCAAAGGTAACCTCAGTATCATGTCTTATAACGCCTCCAACCCATGGAAATCAAAATTACAGTTACCAAAAAGTTCAAAGCTAAAATAAAATTACAATTTAACTAATTGACAGATCTCTACCAAATTTTTGCAAAACATACCTTTGTGTACGACGCGTCTGGTGCGCCAACTTTAAGTTCATCAAGTAAATAATTTCAAGATGCCAGACATGCGTATCATGCAAGCATCATAATCCATTACCTATGGTCAAGTGAAGCAATATTTACAGTATTAGACTTTCTGTTACGAACGTGACGAGTGTATTGTAGAATATGCTACGTGCTGCCGCCATCATGAAACTATAAAATATATAAATAAGCAACTCTGAACTCTTAAGAGTTACCGTGACAAATTTGAGTGATAAGCTAGGACCGTATATGTTGCCACGTGTGGTCAACACAAATCAACAGACTCTCCATACATCCAAGATGGCGGCTGCACAAAATAATAGAACATTAAAATTGACAACTCAGGATGAAATTAGCAAATTAAGACGAAACTTGCCAAGAGGTGAGTATCGTGTAAGGGCCCATAATTGCGTTCATCAAGAGATGATCACATTGAATATCTCGCACAGTGGCCGTCTTGAAATTTCGAAGACATTTCAAACCTTTGGTATCCTAGAGGTATAATTATGAAATTTAATAATTAATATCCCATCAAAAATTCAAATTGGTGCCTAGGCGTAAAATTCTAACGTAATAATTCCGACTGTAATTGCGAAATTTAAACGAAATTAATTAAGAAATAAATATCATAGAGAGGACGTTACTGGAATAAGCCATTACATACTGAATACATAGTCCAGATGGTGGTTGAGCATACTGTTGAAACTTCAAAATCAATAACTCAGGATCCAATTGTACAATTAACGCGATATATTTTAAGAAAGGCGAAACATATAATTTTCCTCTCTTGCATTTGCCACAAGACTATTACTATGCATGTATCTCACAGTCGCCATCTTGACTCTTTTGCATTTGTCACAAGACTATAATTCCGCATGTATCGCACAGTCGCCATCTTGACTATTATCATTTGCCACAAGACTATCATTCTGCATGTATCTCACAGTCGCCATCTTGACTCTTTTGCATTTGTCACAAGACTATCATTCTGCATGTATAGCACAGTCGCCATCTTGAACATATGAGACATTAATAATGACAATGCATTATTTATTAGTCACAATGACGAAACGCAGCAAATATGTGTTCTCACAAAGAAGGCTCTTTCGCTGCAGAATGCGCAAATTAAATGATTCCATACAAGATGGTAAATAGGCGATCTCTTCTTATGATCCAATCAATTCCTCTGGGTAAAAAGAGAAAAACAACGATACTTAGTAAACGTGGAGAGTTTTGTAACATACAACTCTTATCGTTAATCACAAATATATTCAAATAAACCCCTTGATAAGGAGCTATAACTCTACCCATAAAGAAAGTAGGCTGTATGTTCTTCACTGAACATCTTGTTATATCTCATTTCTTTCACACTAAAACTTTCCGAACACGAAATATAAATCATCATGTTGGTGTTAAATTGTAAAATAATGAATTGTGTTTTAAAGAGATGAACCGTTCAGTGAGCCAATCAAAGGAGAGTATGTCCTAATTGACTTCATTTAAAAAACGGTCTCCATTGTGGCCGATCAAAATACTTAAGTCAGACACAAAAAGAGTAAAAAAAAATAAAAAAATATATCTATTTTATCGCATTTTGGACAAATTCATAGATTCTAGTAAATTTGATTCTTTACATTACGGTGTACGTAGTTAGTACATGCATTACAGTTTTTGGCTTTCGTGATAATATACACTCATGTGACTGAACACTATTTTAATATCAACTCTTCAAGTAGCGCGCATGTTGTCATGGTGACTTGCTACTTGATGCAACTAGGTATCGGAATTTTTTGCACGCTAATTCCAGATAGACCCGCAGCCCAAAACATATCCATGTTGTCTCCAATTTTCGTTATTGTAGTCCGAAGTATAGAAAGTTATCTATTAAAAAAAAAAGCAATTTTAGGAAGGCAATTTCATCACTAACGCAACTGACGCATCTAATATATTACTCGTCTTCTACAAAGTTTCGCGTTAATTGTGCATTAACATCATCAGTTATCTTTTCACTAATGCAAGTGGGAGGTTTTATAAGATACTCGCCTGCTGGAAAGAGTTGTGTTAATTACCTAATTTATTTCAGAGTTGTCGATTACAATGTTCTAAAGTTCACGCAGCCACAACTTGCCACTAATTATCTCTCTTGTAGCTCTTAAGTACGGTATTGATAATTATATATTTTATTGTTTTATAATATCAAGATATTCGTGATCATAAAATCTCCACGTTGAAAACATAGGGTCCTTATTTAAATGTATCGGAATGAGAAGCACAGTAAATGATTCTTTGGATCATAAGTCATGTATTATAAAGCATGTCTGATTCGTACAACCATGATATTGAAAACGCTACGTCCGATAACCTTGTAGTTTGGGAGCATAGCGCTTCCAACATTGAAGTATGTTTTTCCAAAATTTAGTTTAGTTGCTTAATCGTAATTACATTTGAGTTTTGATATAGGGGGTTCTGCCATTTCTTTTAGGTAAAATGGTGGCGATATAAACATGGCACTGAGGTGCCTTTTACTAGTGCTACTTCTGTAACAAATTTGTTTAATTTGGTTTCATCGTGTTTGAATTTTCAGTAGGGACAGACATTCAATCACACAACACGCACAAAAACGTAACCACCCTCTAGGCAGTGCTTCCTGAATCACAAGAAACAAATGTAAATCACAAAGATGACCATCCCGAGGAAAAATTCTCACAATAAATAAAATATGACATAGAGGAAAATTAACTCGACACGGTGACGCGCTATTTCGTGCCTTGCTGGCATCGGGAGAATGTGGGTATGAATCCTACCTTGGCAATCCTGAAAATTGAATTCGATGTTTCCCATTTCCAACCCCAGGCATATAAACAGCCCACTTTCTGCTAAACGCATAGGTATAGTTATAACTCTTGTCCTTATCAAGGAGAATGTTGGTTGTAGTAGCTTGAATGTTGCTCTAAGGGGTGGAACAGTGAGGTTATCAGCCCCTGTATTAAACTTTATAATATTTTTCAACCATTACGGTACTACCTTCTTGTTGGTATTGTTCCATTTGAGGGGATTGGACTTAGCCGGCATTTAGCCCAGTGTACTTGGGTGTGTGTGTAATTTTGTCTGATAACCTGTGGTAGTGTGATGGCTGTATTAATGCGTTTAATTAAAGAGGGTTGGGGATGGGATCTAATGAATTTTGTCTTCCTTGTGGAGGGTGATTTTACGGCCAGATGCCCTAACTATCCCCAGCCTCATGAGAGGAGTTAATAAGAGATGAAATGAGTGAAGGAGAATGAATCTAGGCAAGGCATTGGAAGGAAGCGGCCGTGATCTATTAATAGGTACCGTCCAAGCATTTGTTTGGAGTTGAAAATGGGAAACCACGGAGAACGGATCGAGCTCACGTCTCTGAAAATCCGCAATAAACTGAGCCACAGCTATAATAATAGTAATAATGACATTTGGCCCAACCTTTCCAGGTCTGGATTTCCAGAAACCTGTCGAGGTTTCATTGATTGATTTATTTTATTATACATGTCGCCAAGTCCTTAAATCAATCATCAACAACAGCAAACTACTTATCTAACTGGGGAACAGTATTCAGCGATAGAAGAGAGTGTTGATACCACAATGGTTCCGTGTGTCGAGTTTTTCAACAGTGTTTCTTAGATGACAGCGTTCTGTCAAGAGTTACACCCAGTGTAAACAGTACATACTGCTATAGCTCGGTGGATCAGTGGTAGTCTGATTCACGGCGATCTCGTAAAAGATCTCTCGTATCACATTTGATGATTACAAGACAAAAGTCACAGACTACCCAATACAATGCAGGTTTCGCTGTGTTTAATTTGGAGAGTAGATGGCCTAATAATAACAATAATAATAACTCCCAGATACTATGACAAAGGGAGGATAAATCTTTACGGTGATCTTCTCAGAATGAACTCTAATGGATTAACCAAACAAATCTTTGATTTCTTCCGTAATCGCAAAACAAAATCCACATGGTTTCAAGAAACTGAAAGTGGCCTAGTAGAATTTAAAAAACAAGATTACAGAATATTCATGGCTCAATTTAAAAGCAAAACTAATGACTAAAAACGAAAATATATGGTTCCAAGACAAAACTACATTATATCCAAACCCGTCATCTCGGAAGAAGAGAGGAAAGACTCAGAAAGAATGATGAGATACCGGGCACAAAGGAAAGAACAACACACAGAGAAATGATTCATTCAACGTACCCCAAAGAGGGTGAACAGAAATAGTAATAATAATTATCTCTACATATTATTCCCCATTTTACGGGATCGGAGACAAGGTGAGGAGAAACATTTCAAGGGGACTGACGGTGGCCTTGCACGTTAACGCGCGTATCCGTTCAGGTCAATATATTATTATTATTTTGAACAGTCTAAATGGAAGAATGTATTTTTTAATTTGATATGAATTTGAAAACAGTATTTTGTATTTTCGTTAATTTGTAAATGTACCGGTATTTTACACCTAAAATACCGTTTTGTGATCATTTTTGATTCTGTATAAACATACAAAAGGTACACATTGGGAGGACCGGTATTTTTCCCAACTCTGTGAAGCTTAAACTAGTGTGCATTTGTAATTGAGGTAGGATTAGGGCAGGAAGTGGCCATGGCATAGGGTTGGGTACAATCCCAGCATTCGCATTGAGTAGGAGTGGGAAACCACTTCCAAGATGGCAGAGTTCCTCAGACCAGAAATAAATGGCTTGTGGATGAGCCAGGAATCGAACCCAGGCCTTTGCGGTCAGCCAAAAAGCTAGCCACTACGCTAGTTAAATTTCTAGTTTGATGATCAATTTACCGGTCAGGTACGGTATCTATTTTTCCGGGTACCAGTTTGCCTGGGCATCTTTTATTCCATGTTGCAAAACGCTGTTCCCTAAGGGGAATAAAGAAAAGGGATAGGTAATTGGGGCAAAGAGTTTAAGTGCCAGTTTCCGGGAAGTGGCCATGGCATAGGGTTGGGTACAATCCCAATTAAGTTTAGGTTATTGATGGAATATGTATTTATTACATTAAGTGTTGTAATATGTCACCGGTGCATAAGAATAGCCTATATAATAATACTAATAATCTCATTTGTGTTAGAGAAACATCCCTAGTCTCACGGTTTTTCTTACCTACACCGTGCCTAGGCTATTTATCATCAGCAACAACATCGCCCCGAAGGTTTTATTGTTGCTAGCAATATCGTCACAGAGTTAGTGTCTTCCATGTACGGTCCCTCGCGGCATAATATTAAGATCTGAGAGTTCCATGTACGGATATTAGAAGTACTCTTTACAGACGCGACTAAATTTCATAATGAAGATTCTTACAACCAGAGTTCTGCTTGGACATGTAGGCCTACGGCAAGGCTAGTAAACTACAGAGGTTGCCTCAATATGGAGCTCTTAGGCGAGGGGGATCGCGGAGGGAAGGGACTTGACGTCACACGTTTCCTCGTAGCGCGCAAGGAAAGTCAACTTATATTGTATGGATTGCAGTGGTTTAAGGGACACTGGGACTGAAATTTTCAAATTCTATATAAACTGAGTTACAGCTTTGAAATTTTATATGGTGGTGAATAGTCATATTATAAACCACTGTGGGAAACGTGAGCATTGTAAGTTGATTAGTTCTCCAGATATTAATTATTTTGTACATTTATTGTGCTAATTATTCAAGTTTTATAAAGGTCAGCCGCGTTAAAAAAAACAAGATAGTGTAACTTCTAGGTAATATTCTATTGCACTATAACAATTGGAAGAAACCTACGGATCCGATTTTGAATTGCATTAATGAGTGTCAAGAAATTAATTTTTTTTCATATCCAAGTTTTTTTTCTACAAAAAATCGTATTTTTTCCAGTTTGAATTTTTTTTGCAGCCATACCAAAAGTGCAATCTAAAAAACGATCCGCAGGTTTATAGTCATTGCAATGAAGATAATAAATTCCCATTTTCAAAGCAATATCATAAGATTTATGACGCGAGTAACATTTTGAATGCCTGAAAAAGTGAATCCGAGAAAACAGCAATTTTCTAAAATGATGCACAATTTACAAGGTTTCAGCTTACCAATGACATTAGGATTGTCCTACAGCATAGGTGACACCCTCCTTCTTCTGTTTTGCAGCCTCCTCCTTCATTTCTGTTAGTTTCACCTTCCGTCGACATGCCTTTCGCTTCTCCAATTATGACCGCGGACTTACATTCTTCCTGCGACTGTCACATCTTTCAAGTGTTTATGCTGTGACATGAGATACTGAAGTTAGTCTTATTCCTGATTTCAACTCTGTTGTTGCACTACACCCCATCTAGAATTCTGCTACAGAATTACTAACAGCAATTTCAAGTGTCTTCCGTGAAATAAAAATCTCCTTTGGGCACTACCTCCAGATAACAGAATGCAGACTCTCATTCTGATTTTCAGTAGCACCACGGATGTATCTGGATAGTAGCTCATCTGATGCCAGCCTTTGATAAACAGGCATAATCTTGACAACTAGGGGTTCTTAAAGTTCTACAGCCATTTTGTCATGACTCTGTGGTGTTTTACCAGCTGCGATACTTCGATTGTAGAAACACCAAGACTCAGAACCTTCAGGACACTTACTGTGCTGGGGCGATTAAAGGACACACCGTGCATTTTAAAGCTTCGCCAGGGCTTTAAAAATGGCGGAATTCGGATAAAAACACTGCTATATGATCCGCAGGGGATAGAGGTGTATTAATATGGAAAATACCGAAAATCGACATTTTCCACAAATTTCACTAAAATTTCAGTCCCAGTGTCCCTTAAACACGTGTTTTAAGCCCTTTTGTTTATAATCATGCCAGGCCAAAGATGTGTGCTGTGGCAGTTTGTCACAGTTATTATAAAGTTGGAAATGACTTGTCATTTTTCACGATGCCTAAAGACGCATGCCTTAGCAATCAGTGGATTGCTGCATGTAAGCGAAAAGATCATTGCAACCCTCAAACAAGTAGGATATGTTCCCTGCACTTTATGAGTGAAGACTTCGAATTAGACTACAGGGCCGAATTGCTTAATATAAAGCCAAGATTTCCAAGGAATCTATAACCAAATGGTAAGTGAGCCTAGCTGGCCTACTCTTAAGTTTTGATGACCTGCTAGGATGATTTTAAAGCTGTTAATATTTTTGACATATTTCGTACATGGTATCAGGGCCGTGTATACAAATTTTAGCGGGGGGGGGGGGGGGGGAGGAGCTGACTATCGTGGAAAATTGTGAGTACTTAATGAATTTTCTATTATAGCCTATGGAGTATGAATGGAAAATATCTAAATGGGCTACTTGTCAATTTATAAAGCAGAAAGGTAAACACTCATTTCCTTTTAAAAATTGATAATTATTTCTTAAAAGTAGACTACTGTGAAATACATTGTATGTTGTACCCAAGTTGGCTTTTTTCGGGGAGGATCTGGAGCCCCCTCAGTCATGGGCGTAATTTCAGCTTTTTAACTGGGGTGGCAAGTTTTGCCAGGGGGTATGGAATACCCCCCCAGGCAAAAGGGGGTACGGGGGCCCTCCCCCCGGAATTTTTTTAAAATTTTGCGTTAAAACTGTACTTTGCAAGCACTTTTTAAACTGCTTTACATACCATACCAGCATAAATGTAAATCATTTTTACCAATGATCTGTGTTATTATTTATGGGCCTAGTTATACCAAAATGTGTTATTTTAATAACATCAACAACAAAATCGTTTGAAAAAAATACCATCCATACATAGTTTTTTAAAGTTTGGTCTGTTGTTGATAATTATTAATTTCAATGCTTATCCTAGTTAAGTATAAATTAAGAAAACATCATACTAAAATAACAATGCTTTATTGAAGTTTTACTTGATAACACCATAAGTTGTACAAAACCTATTTTACACAAAATGAAGCCTTCTCTTTTGTTTTGCGTTAAAAACATCAATTACTTGGGGAATATCTATTTCAACACTCCTTTCAATTGCCAGAAGGACCAATGACGACAACCTTTCTTGGCCAACAGTGCTTCTGGTGTAGGTTTTTAACCTCCTTAGACATGAAAAAGACCTTTCACAGGATGCTGAGTTGATGGGAATTGTAAAATATAAGCGGAACAGTTCAAAAAGAAGAGGGAACACACTTTTCAAAGATTTTTTAACCACAAGGTCAGCTCTTTCTTGAATACTCTTTTTCTTTTTGAACTCATCCATGTTGTAAAAACATCTTACTTCAGAGAGGAGCAGTTCACTTTCCATACTGTAGTACTTGCACAAATACTGTACACTGGAAAGTTCTACGTCAGTTGCACCAAGAACTTTGCTTAAGTGGTTCAGTACATCTATATTGTTTTCTTGAAGCTTGGCTTCTATCTCTTGCACCAGGATGTCAATAACTGGCCAAAGGGTTGAAACCTTGTAATATTGTTCCACTGTTTCAAAAGGAGTTTTATCCCCACCACCAATGTTTGATGGAATTCTCCCTCTTCTTGGCACGTGTGCTGCTTGGAATCCGCAGTGCTCAGAGATTTCTGTGCAGTGGTTAAATAACTTATTATAAAATTCATCTGTTCTGAAGGATTGTAAGACTTCAATTGTGCTGATTTTGACAGATTTCACAACTTCGTAGGTCACATCGCTTGCTTGTAATGTTTTTGACAGTACATCACACTGCGTAAGAACTCTCCTCAGTAACAGCAAGTCAAGCACAAAGCTGAAATCCTCCATGCTCTTTAACAAAGCATTGGCCTGTCCACCACTATCAGGGTTTATGTGTGCAATTTGTTGTAAAGTGTTCAAAGTTTCGAAATTGTCTAACAAAGACCGCACAGTTTCAACACGGCAAGCCCATCTGATATCACTTAAAGACTTTAATGTTACAGTTCCACCACTAAAGCTTTTGGAACTGTTTTGAATTTGTTCAAAAACAGCATGTCGTTTAGTTGATTTCTCAATAAAGTTGTAAAGACTTTGAAGCACAAAAAAGTGTTTCTTATTGATGTTACGCTTGTACAACTGCTTACAATGCACAAATTTAATATATGTGCATTGCAGTGAATATACATTGCTGTTGGGGCGGGGCTTCTTCCATAATTCTAGCTGCCTCTCCTTTATATGGACCCCTCATGTTTTAGGCCCCATCGTAGCACTGAGCACGCAGATTTTTAATGTTCAAATCCAGTGAAATCAAAACATTCTTTAGTTCATTTGCCAGAGTTTCACCATCAGTTTTTTGGCTCGATAAAACCCTACAAACGACTCATAAACTTGTAATTTATCGTTGTTATGCCTTAAAACGACAGCTACTTGCTCGTGCTTTCCTATGTCTTGAGTCTCATCAGCTATAATGGCAAACACTTTGGACTCTTTAACTTCTTTGGCAATGTGCAGCTTGATTTGTTCTCCAATAATGAACAGTAACTCATTCTGGAAAGTCGCTGAAGTGTACTGAAAATTATTTCGATGCTCAGTGTAGAACTTCTTGATCAAATCACTATCTTTAGAACGAAACTCCATCAGCTCCAAAAAGTTTCCTCTGTTCTTGGATTCTGCAGATTCATCATGTCCTCTGAGAGCAATGGATTGCCTGCCACAAAATATTAACGATTCACACAAAGCTCCTAAATACAATCGGTTTTCTTCAACTTCTTTGGAGTACTTTTCATTAACTTTTTCAATAACAGTACCACTTCTATCTGCTTCTTGTAGAGAGGTGAACTTAGTCATACTAGTCTTATGCAAATTTCTACAATCATGTTTTTCAAACAATTTTACAGCTTTCTTCCACTTCGAAAACCCACTGATTGTGAAAGCGTCTTCAGCATTTTTTCCGTCTTGTAAAACACACGACAGCCAAAACAGAATGCTTTATCGGTTAGAAGACTATATTCCAGCCAAGAAAACATTTTGTACCATTCAGGCCTAAACTTTCTTCCATCCTTTTTAGGGAAAACGAAATCTTGTGGTTGAAATGATCCTTCCTTAACATGCAATATGGCCATATCTGGACCAAGGGCAGGATCACGCTTGTTGATCAGTCCAAATGACTATAATTGGTCAATTGCAGTAGAGGAACAGCTGGAACTTGGTAAATTTTCCTCACTCGAAGTACTGCCCTTCGTATGTGTAGATGACTGAGTGGATGAGGAGCCTAACACTTCTTCTGTAGGCTGAGGTGGCTCTGACTTATGTTCCAAAGAATCTTTTTATGTTGGTTCATCTTCTAGACGCTGTTTCTTCTTGCTTGGTGGGCCCGAGCAAAAGTAAGACAACAACGAACTTTGTCCCCTTTTGTTCCTCTGAGCCTGAAAAGAAAGGGATTAAACTTGTTTTCAAACACCAACAATTCAAAAATTTACAAGATGTCTGTCTCATGGTAAATAAAAAGTTGTATAGGGCCTACAATTTAAATTTTTATACAAGTTGCAGTTTTTTTTTACCATAGTATCAACCTCAAGAAAAGGGTTTAGTGTAATTTGAGGGAAAAATTAGACTCAGTTTATAAACAACAAAATAAGGCTAGCTTAAAATGACACACAACATGAGGAACGGTGAAAATTTACTGTATGTTTTGAGGCAATTTTTCCCTCGTTAGAACAAGATCAAAAAATAATAACTGAAATATGATAAGGCAAATAATGTGAACATGGAGGAACGGAAATAACGTGGAAAACTGCAAAAATAACCAGGCTCACAATATTTTTCTTTCAGTAGCAACGTCTTAGAAAAAAAAAATTGTTTGGATTTTAAAAAAAATTCAATAAATTTAACCATATCAAAGTTACTTAAAATCGCAAAAATATTTTGTTTATTTTTTGTCACAGCACATTGGACAACACTAGACTTGTTCTATGCAATGCGTTTGAGGTTATGTTTCTCTGACAGCTGACTCTGTGGCGAGTTTAAATTTCGCGTGGTCTCAGTTTCCCGCGCTCGGCACTTTCGTGGCGCTTTATTTTCGCGGTTAGTGCATTTCTCTGTTCGCATATTGGGAACATAATGAGGCCAAATTTCGCAGTCAACGTGTTAAACCGCAGTGTAAGTGAATGGCCGTCTTTTATTTTACTCAAGACCGTTCTCAGACGCGTGATTTTGCTTGATCTAGAGTCTAGACCTCATCAATATTGCGGACACTGGCTTCACTATACTATTCTGTGCGCTGTGGGAGAAACTGGCTTATAACTTAACCTATAAAATAGGTAGACACTTGAACTGAAATTAATTTAACTTACCATGTCTCAGTACATGAAATCCAATCCTATGATGCAGATAGTTCACTGAAAGAAACTTAGAATTTTCAAGAAAATGAAGGCAACACGTTACAGGTGAATAGTACGAGTAGATCTCTTTCGAAAAGGCAAACGACAGACAACAGCTGATGTCTGCTTTGCATTACATATTACAGGGTTGCCACCTAGTGACATTTATATCGCTTAATCGCTTAGTCCCATTATTCACGCAAATGGTTTTATTACTTTTTACGCCATCATTTTGAAAATGAAAGCTATTATTGTTTGGGTAATTAAATTGTTTCTGAGAGATACAGATAAAAACAAAATCAAGATTGTACCAAGTTTATAAACTAATTTTTTACTTGTTTGTAGGCAAAAAGTGGGGTTTGGGAATCCTGGGGTGGCAACTGCCACCCCTTGCCACCCCGTAATTACGCCTATGCCCTCAGTCCCCTCCCCCTTATATACGCCCAGGCATGGTATTTTGTTTTTGGACAAGATGGAAAATTTCATGAGTAATTCTCTTTGTATTGGTAAAAATTATTTGCAAATATTCCAGAAAGCAGTCATCCTTTCAATAAAATCCCTTCGACTTCTGTTCCAAGATATGGCCCGTAGGCATAATACAAAGTACATTCTCACACATAGGCTAAATCAAGATGTACTGGAAACCCTCTTTTCACAATTGCGAACCCGTGGTGGCTCCCCTTGACTGCATTTACAGACTGAGGATGATTATTTTAGGGGAAAAAATCCAGGAGTTGTTCAAAGCAAACAAACACTGCTGATCCAGATTCAGATGAATATGTAGTTGCTAAAGAACTAAACAAAGCTGGCATAGTGTCTGAATCAAGTAACGTGCTTCCAGAACCAACCTTAGGGAGCAATGTTCAACCTGCGTCCTTCATTGCCAATATCATGGAACAAAGTGAGGAAGATGGCAAGGCTTATGTTGCAGGTTATGTAGCCCACAAGTTCCAAGGTAAATTTCCATGGAATGCAAACTTATCACGATTATGCATTACCAACCTGAATTAAACACTTGTCATACGGTGGTATGACCGATCCCTCAGAAACTTGGCTAAACCAGTTCCGGCACATTTCAGCAAAATTCGTCATATTTCACGGAAAATACGGATTTCAACGAGGCAAGAACGTTCTAAAAAGAACGACAGATATTGTGTCGAGAGAAGTTTCTGATGTACCGTCTGGTGGGGTTGAGGCAGCTTTGATAACAATTTTCTTCATCAGATTGAAACATTCCAATTCGATCTTGCATAAGAAGTGGTTATTGGAAGTCACTAACACCCACGATACTGCTACCGAGTCTAGGCGAATTTCCAAGAAATTCAAGAAGATCACAACATAAAATGTAAGTAGGCTACATTCAGTTATTTTATCAACCATTTACCAATAATTTCATGAGAATAAACTGTTCTTTGCGTACTCAACAGCTGATGTTGACAGTTTCGTTACGTTCCCCACATGGCACGTTTGGTATCTTGTGACGTATCCGCCTTGTGAGCGCTGATTGGTGAGTGAAAATTGAGGCAACCTCTGTAGTTTATAAGCCTTGGACCTACGGTACGTGCCCCGTGTAGATTAATTTACGATATTTGATTGCAATGGAAACTTCTTTATGACGAAAATTATACAAGTTACCCCGTGATAGTATTTTTAAGTTGGTACGGATAAATACATCTTCGAAACCCTTCCGTTTACCGTTGGTTCCGAGGGATATATATGCTGAGTTTGTTTTGAAGTGGGTTTCTTTTAACGCGAGGTGGAAATATTGTCTTGTATTTTCTGAAACTCAATGTATCCAGTTATTGCCAATAACTTCGTTGGCCTACTCGTGGTGTGTCTTGAGTTTACTTGTACGTTGATTGGTTTTGCAGCGTATTTCTCTGCCCCGTCATATTGGGCTCATATTTGAGTAAAACCAATATATAGGACGCTTCATTTCTGTGGCTGGCACCAGTAATTCCTTATTCTATCCCAATGATAGATCTTAATATTTTACTCGTTATTCCCTAGCTAACTTAATATCATATAAAGTCAAGCGCTAACCTCTTCTCACTGTGCATTGTAGTCCTACAGTATGTTAATTCTGAGTTCTAAAATTACCACAGTTGATAATTATAATTATTTAGTGTACTGGTATAGGCTAAGTATGGCTTCGTTTAATCCTTAATGCGTACTTTGTGTGTTCTAGTTTGCTGGTCATTATGGAGCAAGAACAACAACCACTCATTAAGAGTGAGCCAGAATGGCCGTCTCAAACTGATGAATTGCCTAATATTGTAAGTTGTATTTATTATGTATATCGTGTAACATAGCAATCTTAGTGATGTTCATGACAAGCAAGGTTTAGTGAATTAAAACTTGCTACCAAATAACAGGCTAACCAGGATGTTTAATATTGTATTGTTATTTACACATAACTTAGTAGGCCTACAATTATTCTGTGTGCATGTTTTACGTTGGCTCATATATGTATAATATTTTCTAGGAATCAATTTACCTGTTGCCCTCTTATAATCTGAAGGATGAGTCTGGTGATAATTATGAAGATAAAAGCTTGGCAGTCAAATCGGAACTTGAAATACAGGTGATCATAGGTTCTATATTTCCCCTCATTTAAATATTTCTTATTTTAGCAGTGAGCAGTTGTTGATGTTATTGTAATCATAATGCGAGTTCCTGGGATCTATTGTACGTGAAGTCTACACCACACGCTGTGCTAACAGTAGCTAATTTATTGGTATTGCATGTTCACTGTTCTGGCATATTTGTCGGAGGATGAAACACAACTTAAGTGATAACCTTCACATCAAATAACATAAGTTAGTGTATGTATGGAAAGCCTTATTAACAAAGATCCCGATACATATCCAAATTTTGGTATTCTAGCTGATATTTGTAAAATACTAGCTGTTGTCCCCGGCGTTGCCCGGGAGGTGTCCTTATATGTTATAGAAAGATACATGCTAATATATTTCACAGAACATATTAATTTTGCCCCAAGTGAGTTTAAGACGTAGTTCTCCTCAACTCTAAAGTTACTCAAGTGCAATATTAACTCACTGTAAACCTGGTCGAAAAGTACTGTGGAAAACAATAACGTAGCATAGCATGCAACAATAGAAAAAATGGATGTATATACACAATTCCTCGAGAACTCAGTCTCACAATTACTTTCCTGATAGTGTTTATTTTTGATTAAATGGGGGTAATTAGACGTCTTATAGCAGTGTTGACATACTGCAATTATTATTATTATTTTTCAAATGTAGGCCACTTTTGATTTTTGCTAAGAATGAAAGTAGACTTATGAAATCTACACTGGGCTAAAATAATGTTTGTGTGTACTCTGTATGTCTGTCCCTACCCACTATCAATTCGAACACGGTGAAACCGAATTGAACGAAATTTGGTACAAAGGTAGCACTATCAAAAGGCATCTCAGTGTCATGTTTTATATTGCCGACAACTTTACCAAAACTTAATTGCGGCCTCACAAATGTTAAAAATTAACATAAAATTACGACCAAACTAATCATCGTATCTTTACCAAATTTGCTAAAACCATACCTTCCTATGAGATGCATCCTGTGGTCAAACTACAAGGTCCTCAGCCGTACTATTTAAAGATGGTGACCGTGTGAATTATGCAACCATTATAATCAATAGCTTCTTCTTCTTCCTCTTTATGTGCCTCCTCTAAGGAGGTTGGCAACCATCATAGAGACTCATGCTTTAGATGATGCAGCACGAAACAGCTCAATAGTGGAACATTTGAACCAAGTTTTCAGATTATCGATCCAAGAAATGCGTCTTCTTCCTGGTCTTCTTTTGCCTTGTAGCTTCCCTTGAATGACCAGCTGCAGCAGATGATATTTCTCTCCTCTCATCATATGACCCAGATACTGCAGTTTTCTAATTTTGACAGTATTTAATATTTCCTTTCTCTTTCCCATCCGTCTCATCACCTCATCGTTGGTGACCTTTTCTTTCCAACTCAGCCTCAGTATCCTTCTGTATGTCCATAGCTCAAATGCCTCCAATCTGTCCATTTGTCTTTTCTTTATGGTCCAGGTCTCAACTCCATAGAACAAGACGAAGAAGATATAACATCGCAGAAGTTTAATTTTTATTTTATTGAATGCATTTCTGGCTTGACCGATTCTGGACTTTATCTCCTCAGTACAGTCAATGTAGCAGTTCACATTTGTTCCTAAATACTTGTACTTTGTCACTTGCTGTACTGTCTCCCCATTCATTATCAAGCTCTCTTGATGTTGTGTTCGTGATACTACCATAAAACGGTCTTACTGACATTAAGAGTTAATCCACATTGTTCACTTGCCTCCACGACTTTGTAAGGCATTCGCTGTAAATCTTGTAGACCTTCTGCGAATAACAACGTGTCATCGGCAAATCTTAAGTTGTTGATTATTTTTCATTAACTTTAATTCCTGCTGTTTCTTCCTCTAAAGCTGCTTGTAATATTTCTTCTGAGTATTGATTAAACAGCATAGGAGACAAGACACAACCAATCAATAGCTTAAGACCCACTAATTCCGATTATCGAACCAAGTGTGGTTTCAGCTATCCTAAAGGACGTGATCCGTTTTTCATTAAATTTAAAATTATAATATTATACTATATGAGTGACTTAGAAGGGCTGAGCCGTCTCTGTCACATGAAAAGATGACAGCTGAACTCTTGTGCCTGTCCTATATTTCCGTAGTTTAAGTATGTTGCATGCGATATAGCCTACTGATAGAAATAATATAAACTTTGTATGAATTGATTTACAATGAAGATGCACTGCAGTGAATAAATCGTTTATTTCAAGACATTATTTGCTGACAGGTTGTATCTAAGTCAGTTAATAACACGGAGGTGTTAAGGACATGATTGGCTCTGGGCTAGAGCGTTAGTCACTCGGAATCGAAACCTACTAGAGTTACCTCTTTTAAATTGAATTCTCTTACAAATGATGAAGACGACCTCTTTACACAAATATGCCTACTAAATAAAATGCCATACAGCTCAAAGGAGAGGCTAATGTATACACTCGTTTATTAATAATCACAGCCCCAGCATCGCACATAATTAGAAGGCTGTACGATGCTGTCCTCTTGTGGGTTACGTGGGTAATTGTTCCAAACATTCCGCTTTGTAAACCCATGGCCTTCTGAAATATGGCAATTTTGTAATAGTTGAACTTCTAGCCGTATAGTTAGTATCCTCGCTGCTAGATGGGGGGCTTCATTCATTCCATCCCTGACAAGGTCGGACGACTGGAACAAGCTGTGGATTTTCATTTTTCAACTTCTAGCCGTGACCTTTAAGCACTGCCAGCTGGATTGCCTCCTTGTTGCTTCAAAATGCCTACCCATTCAACATTCAGAGGCGTACAAAATATATATTATTTCACTGCCAAGTTGCAGCACCAACCTACCGTGATCGCCGCGAATTTGAAAGGGGGTATTTACCTAAAGGGAATGATTGTTAAGTTTGGAGGCTTCATATCGAGATTAACGGACGTGAATGCATTACAGTAAGTTAGTAGTTTTGGTATTCAATCATCATAAAGTATATAATATTGATTTAGATACTTACTGGCTAATTATCAATATAAAAGAAAACAAAAAAATACATGGTGGTGGAGGTGATTGTTTAGGGGTGAGGACAAACTGCTATAAGTATACCCATACATTTAGGAGAAAGTAGGCTATATGCTCTTTGCTGAACATGTTTTTCAAATGTAGCAACCACCTTCTTGATGGGAAATCATATTTAAATTATTCAATGATTGGAAGATTAAGTCATCATTGTGGAGTCAAATATACAGTACTTAGGATCTTCAATCCAGCACAAATTACGTGAATAATGAGAAATGACTTATTCTTGTACATAGCTCAGTGTGTACCATAGCAGCATATTAAGGAACAGTATTGATGTAAAAATAATTTACATGCATATTATCTCATCCACATCAAGTTAAAGTAAATTAAGCAGTGTATAATCCCACTATAAAGTCAAATATGATGCTTAAATTCTGAACACACTGGACTTCCTTAGCCTCTAAAGTATTTCGTAAGGAAGAAATAAATTCTCCCTCCATACTAATCGCTAAAATGCTATACCGGAATCCAGACTGATTAGAACTCATGACAATATAACCTTAGGCTATTCAATAACTTTTGTCAGTAAGCACTAAAATGGCTTATATAAGTACATAAGCATAGGAAATAAATTGTGAACTAACAGAATACATACTTTGATAGACACAGGAGCCATGCTTTGTTTGGTAAGCGAGAGGTTATACGTTATATGGATGTTGACGGAGGATATAGAGGAAATACCGGTATCTGGAATCAAGATTCAAGGAATTATCCCAAATAAGGTTACAACTTGTAAAACCCAGCTGTACTTGAAGGTTAAGTTTGGAGGAGGTGTTTTTGAGCATATTTTCCTCTTTATGCGAGATATAGCGCATGATTTATCTTGGGGACAGTATTTATCAAGAGATATAAAGCTGGTATGGACATAGAATCGGATACAATTAAATTCCATCATGCTGGGGATGTCCATTTCGAGGATGAAGAGAAATTCACCGTGGGAGAAGTGAGATGTACAATGGTTTTTGAAAGTTTAGAAACGTCTGAGAATGCCAGCGGAGGAATTGAGCATGGTCCAGTTATGAGTAACCTTTTGGAAGAATTCAACGATATCTTTGATACAAAACCAGGAGAGATTAAGAACTTTGAATATAAGATTCAAGTATATGACGATTGTCCATATCGTGCAAAGTTGTACCAGATTCCAGAGAAGCACAGGACTAAGGTGAAGGAGAACATTCAAAACCTTGAGGAGGATCAGATAATTAAGAAGTGTGTAACGTCCTATGATAATCCTTTAGCTGTAAAACCAAAACCGGATGTAAATTTAAGGATATGGCTTGATGCCAGATCACTGAATTCAAGTCATTGCCACAATATGACCGTCCACCACTGATAAAGGAGCTGTTAAGGGAACTTAAGAATAAGATGTGGTTCTCGACTGTGGACTGAACTTCATCCTATCACCATGGATGGCTAAGCGAGTATTCCCAAAAGTTTACAGGATTTTTATTCGAACATCAGACGTATGTATTTAGAATACTTCCGTTTTGAATGAAGACTTCAGGAGCAGTTTTGATACGTGCTTTAGATCAGAACTTAAGTCAAGAGGTTAAAGATACGATTATATGCTATGTGGGTGATATTTTGGTAGCATCTGAGACCGAAGATCAGCACCTATTGCATCTACGAAATTTATTTTTGGATTTGAGGAAGTCAAACTTCAAAGTTAACTCGAGAAAGTGTGAGTTCTTTAGGAATGAGATAAGATTTATTTGACATACCTTGGATGGTAATGGTTATCGACCTAATCAGCAGAAACTTCAGGCTATTGCAGAATTCCCTAGACCCACACCAGTAAAGCTTGTACGTCCATTCTTGGGCACTTGCCAGTTGTTTGCCGGACATTGCCACAAATACACAGAAGTAGTAGCACCTTTACAGGGTTTGTTGAAAAAGGACAATCAATGGAAATGTGACGACTCGTGCGAAGAATCTTTTAAGAAGGCAAAGGAATTAATGCTCGACAGTGTCAAGCTAGAATATCCAGATTTTGAGAAAAATGTGAACATCGAGTCGGACGCATCGAACATAGGGATAGGTGCCATCTTACTCCAAGAAAATTAGGATCAAACACGACACTATTTATCCTTCATCTGTAGGAAGTTGAAAGCGTCGCACAGTGGTCCTTTTGCACTATCTGGGCGCTCAAAATGTAAGAAATAAATGTTATGTATTTTTATGATTTATGACGTTTTTAGTATCAGTTATGTCCGATGACCTCAGAACTGTGCCTATATGTCATATTTGTTCACCCCCTGGGGAGTGAGAGATCACTGAAATAGGATGTTCCTTATCGCATCCTCAGCTGGAAGCGGAGCTGGTTATGAGTGTTTTAATCGTGTGCTTGTAAAGACGGGTTTTTGAGCTATTATCATCGTTTGCCACTGGATATGACAGACCAAGGTATGCTCTTTCTTTATTGAATATGCAAAGTCGTATACAAATTACTGTGTTTATGTGATAAACGTTTGAAAATAGTGACTTTCGAAATATATTTCATCCTTCTTCTATGGGTTTTTAGACCCGAAAATTTGCAATTTTCAACCATTGTTGAAATTCTTTTCATTAGACTATAGCCTATACCCTCTTCTGTTGTCTGTATAAAAACTGCTTGCTACTCTTTGCAACTTTGGCTTTTTTTCTCCTTTTAGTGCTGTCGGAAGGAATTTCACGGAAATAACCTTTCGATGTTTGGCGCCATGCAAGTGGGAAAATGAAAGAAAGTGATGTCTTACTAAACTTTTTGATAGAAAATACTAATCTGAAAACCCGTGGAGAGTCTGTTAAAGATATTGTTAGAGAAAAAAGTATTAATTTTTACGCGCAATTAAGAAAAAAGTTATTTGCAAGTCACAGGACATAAAGCAAGTTTCAGTCGCAAAATAAAAATTGGCTGGAAGGGAACATTGCATGGAGCTCATATAATAAAATCGTTCCTCGCCGCCATAGGTCAACTTTCAGAAGAGGCCCAAGAGGCCCTTAATAAATCCAGCAAATTCTTCCGTCTGTGGAATACGAGAAAATGTTCAAGGAAGCAAACAATGGAAGATATGCTGAAAATGCTCTTGGTGTCATATGATCCCCTAATAAGTAGCCTGAGAAGAAAGCCACAAAAGACAAACAACCCAATTCCTTCTGACGTTCTAAGTTGACTACAAGATCCGGCATCAGAAACAGTATAGAGATATGGACTAGTATGGTTTAAAGAATAATATAAAAACACTTTATTTATTACGTAGTGCAATATTTGTATACATTATTACTTTTTTGTCGTCCTAATTTTTATTTAATCGAATAGATATGTGGTACTTCAGTTTAATTCTGTACACCCCTGGAAGATCATATATTGAGTTAATTAATTCCTGCCTTCTTAAGTGCTTCGTTGCACCACACGTTTAGCTGTGATAAGAACCAGATGGAAGGAGCGGCATGTGTTTCGCCTGACTCATGAAATCGCATTTCAGTGACAAGTTAGTTTATTACTGTGTTGACCAGAGACATAGAGATTGTGAGGACAAGGGAGATTAAATATGTTTTGTGTATTCATGCACAGTATCTAATTATGGTTACTAAAAGATTTCAATTGTTATTACTGTACCTACACATCAAATACTATTTTGTAATGTAGTGCATTCTCAAATGAAAATTAGTCTATTGTGACATAATATCTGTAATAGTTCAATTAAAATATCTATGGATTGTATGCAGCTAGGAGTCCAACATAGCATACAAATTGTTGCTGATTTATTTTATTCTGGAGTATTTTTCAATAACCTGTAGTCACAAAATCACCAACGCTCAGCAGCATTGAGGAAAGCCTTCATCCAGTTCAACATTATTAATATTATTGTTATTATTAAGACAAGTCAAACCTCAATTCTTATAAATAAGAATAAGGAAAAGGTTTAACATACTTTTGAACAGTTATTTTAAGGTTTATAGACCTCTTCCATATGCAAAGGAATTTTGCGCGGCCAGATAGGCTAAAAGGACCACTGTGCGTCGGAACTCAATTACTACACCACGGAACTGGAAGCTTTGGCGATCATATATGCGTTGGAAACAAGGAAGAAGTTGCTTATCGCACATTCAGTTATAGTAAGTACGGATCATCACGCTCTGGAATTTATACTCAAAACCAATTTCGCAAAAGCCAGGATCACGAGATGGGCACTATTCTTGCAACAGTTCAACCATTGAACATCGAACAAGAAATGTTAATTTGGGGGCTGATTTGCTAAGCAGAGTATTACCGATAACACCCATGCAAGAAGATGAGGATACATTAAGAAGACTTGAAAAGTTACCACAAGCCCTAAAGCGATATGGGGTTTCAAGAAATATGTAGAGGTTTTTCCACAGGGACATGGATCCGACAGATGTTGATTATCCAGTGATGGAAAGGATGACGCGGGATTGTATGTTATCAAATGGCCTTATATATAAGTTCATTGGTCCAGAGCATAGTAAATTAAGATTAGTAATACCTCCCAGATTACAGGAAGCCATTATTTGGTTAACTCATAGAAGTTCAGGGCACACTGGTGTGGATAAAACGGTATGCTTAATAACAGAACAATTCTATTTGTAACATATAAGGAGCACTGTCAGAGATGCCATTAGAACTTGTGATTTGTGTCAGCGCAGCAAACACAATACATATTTGTTGAGGGAAGCACCAAGGCCTATCATTCAATCGAAGCCTTGTGAACTATTTGCCACAGACATTTACGGACCTCTACTTCAGTGAAAAAGAGGCAACCGATATTTTTGGTCACGGCTGACGTTTTCAGTAAAATTACGATTGTCCATCCAATTCAGAAAGCGAATTCCAGATATATAATCAAGAGAATATAAGAGTGTGTTATTCCTGACGCTGTAAAGCCAGAATTGTTACTATCGGAACATGGTTCACAATTTACATCGTGGGAATTTAGAAATGCTATGAGGGAGTTGATAATCAAACAGTTGTTGTGTTCCATTTGACATCCGGAGAGTAACCCGGCAGAGAGACTCATGTCAGAGATAGCCAAGTTTTGTCGTCTCTACTGTGCATATGAACATTGGCGATGGATGGATGATATTCCCATTGCTTTGAACTCGATTAATTCTACAGTACATGAGAGCATGGGGGAATTCCATCAGTACTGCATCATGGAGAAAAACCTGTACGACCGTGGGACAGGATCGTATCAATTTCCCCCAGAAATAGAGCCAAACAGGAGAGGACGAGAAGCGGAAGCCTTACGAAGATTACGGAGACTGGCAGAAAAGCGAAACACAAGGGTCAGAGGAAGAACATTCTGAGATCCTTTGAGAGAAGGAACCTTGGTATTAATAATGGAACCTACTCCATCTGACGAGAGCAACAAAGTCTCTTCCATGTTTGCTAGATTATATAATGGACCATTCCGACTATCTCAGAACTTGAATAATGGTACCTATCGTATTATGGAGATCGCATCTGGTAACATCGTGGGAACGTTTTGTGTTGCGGATCTCAAGTAGTATTTTTTGAACCATATAAGAAGAAAGTCGATACACAACTGTAACAAGGAAAATAAAAACGAGGGGCAGATGACGTCGTAGTTCCGCCCCTATAAACAATAATAACTAACTACTAAAATAAAAACGGAATTTTTTATTTTTGACTATGTGTGGGGTAGATGTGCCAATTTTTAGGGAGTACCCTTAGCTAAGTACGTGAGAGTTGCTTTTCTCCTCCGCATTTTTCGAATCTTTGAAGAGAGCGCCCGGTGAAGGTTAGGTGTACCACTATAGAGCGCACTGAATACGTAAGTGTGCGCGAACATCGATGCGCAATGGGGAGTCAACACGTGTGAGGCGAGGCGTTGAACATCTGCTAGAATAGCTTGAGTCAGTCGTCTGCATGTGGTTGCGCGAGCATGATTTCGAGCAGCTGAATCTAATTCTGTATTACGAGTACCAGACCTGTAGCTGAAAAATAGCCTACGAAGAGACATTGTTTCAGTGTTCTTTAATAATGCATTTTATAGGTGAGGCCAACTCTTGTGTGTGCAGGGTTGTGTTGGTAATATCCAATCTTACAGAATAGTTTAGTCTACGACCTAGAACAAATCCCTAATCCGGATTATGTGAAGAGCATATCATCTTCCAGCATAAAATAAATCCGACGACTGGACGGACTATGCTAAGCTTGTCCGTCAGAATAATCCTTCTTTCATACTTTTGAATAATAGCATCACCACGATGGGACATATCGTTGGAAGATCGTATATTTTGAAGGCATCCATATTTTCTATTTAGCTGGGAGTTTAGTTAATTAATTTTGTTGTTGTACAGTTCGGTTTATACATTTTGTTGCATAGTTAAAAGTAGACTGTCGCTTTAGATAGTTAGTTGCTGCGATGGTCAGTTAAATATAATTACTATTTGATTGGATTTTATTCTTCATAGATGAGATCTATCAGTCGGTATTAGTAAAATGAATTCGATTTTTCAGGTGATTAAGGACTTGTTTCGTAATGAAAATTTATAATGATCATAAATAAATAAATGATCATTAATTATTGATTAAAGAATGATATTTATGGTAATTTCAAAGATCTTATTGAAAATTGGACATGGAAATAAACATGATAATTAATTATCTTTTGCAATTGTTGAAAATATTTAATAATAATAGTAAATTTACGTGTGATATTGAACCATTATGTCATGTTCAAATAATGGAATATGGATCAGTAATATCGGAAGATTTGGCGATGAGTTATGGATTAATGCACATTGGAATTATCTAGGAAGATAATAATACAGTTTCGGAAAGGAAGGTTTTTAGGTGTAGAGGAATTTGTATTAACTATGGGAGTTTTGTTATGATGACAATTGAATGAAATATCAATATTTATAGAATACATTTGTTTTATAACATGTATATGATATATCTGGACGATTGATGAGTTAAATTGGAAGGCATGCGTGCATGTGTATCCCACAAGTAATTGTTCTAATCTATTAAATACGGCAAATAAGTCTTAATGGAATTTAGGTGTATGAAAATAATGAATTATAAATATAAATGTTCAATATGAAAAATGTTGGTAACTTGGAGGATGCTAACCTCATGTGCCCAAAAAGAAGAGTTTTGTCGAGGTAGCTATCCTACGCCTTTATCCAGATAATGTCATCAGTAGAATTCGATATTCTACATTAATTTGCTCTGACCTATAACAAATATTCTTGTTGAATGCTTTGATCTTGCAGAATGATTTATACGTATTTTGAAAACCTTTCCGTATTATAATATAATGTAATGAAAAGAAGTCAATGAGGGCTTAGAAGAATGGGGCATTCAGGAAATGTGGACCTCATATTCCGATGAAATTGATGAACTGATCCATAATTTAATTAAATTCCTTTTATATTAATAATTGTCAGTTGCACCCAGTTTATTTCTTTATGGATATAATATTAAATCAACAATATTGCTGAATAATGATAATTAGATTCGATGTTTGGATATAATCAAATATGAATTACTTTTGATTTATAAATATGACAAAAAAAGACATGGACTGATATTTAAGCCGAATAGCATTGAATGGCATTACCGTAATAATAATGAGAAATCATGGAATTTCTATTCCTGACATTCAAGGAAATATTTTGATAGGATCATGAAATTAATTTTGGAAATACGAAAATGGTGTTGTGAAGTGTAAATAAGATTATTCAGGTGTCAGACTGGACTACTAATTGTCTGCACATCATGAAGGTTATAAATAGTGTATTGGATGAAAACTGAATATCATGATAAACTATAAATTTCATGAATATTTCAATAATAATTAAATATTTTATTAATCTTCTGATTATTTGAAAATAAGATAACTGAAGTTCATTTAAAATATGCATAATTAGACCAGGGTCCCAGGGGGAGCGATAGGGTGACCTTTATTTCAGGTTGTGATTTAGCTTTCTCCCTGTGGAAACTTATTATATTTATTTTAGGATGGTTGAATGGATAAATTAAGCCGATACATTTTATCTTAAAGAAAAATTGTGGTCATTCACGATTTCTTAAAAACAAATTCCTTCTTTCCTTGCTGCAGTGTGCGTCTGGATAACAGCCAAGCTTTTGATTTCAATGACAACTTTTGTTGTTTGCCCGTAATCCCCGAGATGTTTTGAGTCTAATGCTCAGCTGTTATTAAGATGCGCGCTTTTGTGGACGTGGGACATCCGTCAAACTGTCACATAAAGTAAGACAGAAAGAAATTGGATGCCAACATGTTGGGCGCGAGTTTGATTCCCATTCTGATGCGATTCGATTCTGAATTTCGATTCGAGATCGAGTGGTATTTGATTTTGGATTGGTATAGGAGATGGGGTGATTCTAGGATTCAAGATCATGAATGCACAGTTTCACAGTTTTGATTTGAATTAGTTTAGATTGTAGTTGTTAATAATGGTACTTATTAGTAAATTTAAATGTTAATAAGTCGTTAGTAGTGAAGTCTCTTTTCTTATCGTCAGCTGACATCGTACCCCAGTGTTACAATTATTATTGTTAGTGAAATGGAAGCGCTTACCAAAATGATCCAGGAGTTGCGACAGAATATGACAGAGAATTCTGCTTCTCTAGAATTCAAAATGAAAGTGAATTCTGTTCTCTAGAAAATAAAATTGATAATCAAATAGAAGAGAAGTCTGCTTCTGTAAAAAGTTTAGAATGAAAAATCACAGAAATTTCAAAGTCATTAAAATCCGAAATGTCATAAAGTATAGAAACGATATAAAGTAGGATGTCGTAAAATATGGAATCATTTGAGGATAAACTGTCTGAATCGATACATGCTAAGATTGAGGATAAGGTGGTATCATTGGAAAACAAAATCAAAGAGAACGCTAAGAAAACTCAAGAGAATGTTTAAGTCAAGAAGGGATTATAGGGGATAGGGGAAAGAATGTAAAGGTTAATTTATTTACCAATTACGGCCATATGAAAGAAAGCTTACAGTATAGTCGTCGATTGATAAAGGAAGATTTAGCTCAACATAAGAGCGATACTCGGAAAATGGATAGGTCGTTAGAAGATAAATTGGAAGATCATGTTAGAAAAGTAACAGTCGATCTAGCGACTTTAGAAATTAATACGATGAAAGAATGTACATTGAATGCCACGCAAGTAGTACAGAATGTCACGTCTGAATTTCAGGGAATAATTGTAGAGCAGTTAAAGGAAGGAGTCGTATTAGAATCGAAGAATGAGGTAAAAGACAAGGTAATCAAAGAAATTACGGATCAGCTTGTAAAAATAAAATTAAAATAAAAACTCAGGATGAGGGTAAGTAAGTAAGAACGGGTTTTTCATCGGAGATCAAAGTAGTATCCGGAGATATTCAATCTATTCGGGAAAATATAGAAAAATTAAAGAATCAGTTAACTACTAACGAGGATAACCAGATAAAATAACAGAGGAGTTAAAAGATAGTCAAGACGTGGGAGAAGTTGAAAGACTAAATAGGGATGAAGTAGATGAATTTAGGAAGACTATTAATGAGATGGAGATAAAATTTGAAGAGTATAGATAGAGATCTGATGAGAAACAGGAGAATGTAACTGAAAATACTTTTGCAGATGGAGATTGGCAGAGATAGGAAGATCTGAAGGAGTCACAACCATTCGCACTTCTACCCGATCACATTAGTTAAGAGTTACGAAGAGAAACCTATTAAATTTTCAGGGACTGGAAATGTTTCACTTGTTGTATTCCTGAGGGAAGTAAGAGAGTATCTGAAAGATGCTATGGTTACTAAAGAACGAGGGATGGGAGTAATTCGTAGATCTTTAGATAGACCAGCACTCGTATGGTTTAGAGCTTTCCGTTGTAATTTGAGGACCTATGAAGAGTTTGAAGAAGCACTATTGCGAAAATTTTGGTCGCCGGAAACTCAGCAAAGCATCAGGGCAGAATTATATGTTAAACGTTAGTCTACGTCACAGCCGACCAAATATTAAAATTTCTTTGCTAATCAACTTGCAAAATTGAAATGTTTGGATCCACCTACGGCAACGTATGAATTAATTCCCGCATTAATCAGACTATTTCCTTTGGAAGTTCTGTGAAGTCTTATTTCTGCAAATGTCGAGATCATGGAAGAATTTGATGTGGTACTTCAACGACTTGACCACTAGAATGCTCAGTTTTACCAACAAGAATCTCAAGTTGCAGATGCTGTCTTAGCCGATGGACAATACCAGACAATGCACGAAAGAAATAGGGAAGAGCAAACGTCGAGGGATCATCAAGACAGAAGAGGCAGAGATAATAGACAACCTTACATCAGACGAGGAAGGTACGGATACAATTGAAATTCATGGAGGAGACAAGGATATACGAGGCCATATGATAGGACAGGATATAATAGATCATATGAGAAGTCGGGCAATGATAGGTTCAGAAATCAGCAGAGGCGGAATATCGAGCAAAAACGAGAAGAAAGCAGACAATATTTGAAGGAACTAGATAAGACAAGAAATCAACCTAGTATTTCTGGTATGAATAATTCGCCTGGGAAGGATAAAAAAAAGCCGATTTCCGACCAAGGAAATCAGCAGAAATAGTCACAACACAACATATTTCCAAAACTGTAAAATGGGAAGTCTAAGATGAAGACTTGATTCAGGAAGAACCGGAGGCGAAGGAGTATGGACCAAGTAGCAGGTTACCTATTATTATTTGTGAGGCGTATGGAAAACTAGTACTTACTCTGATAGACACAGGAGCCATGCTTTGTTTGGTAAGCGAGAGGTTATACGCTATATGGAAGTTGACGGAGGATATAGAGGAAATGCCGGTATCTGGAATCAAGATTCAAGGAATTATCCCAAATAAGGTTACAACTTGTAAAAGTCAGCTGTACTTGAAGGTTAAGTTTGGAGGACGTGTTTTTGAGAATATTTTCGTCGTTATGCGAGATATTGCGCATGATTTATCTTGGGGACAGTATTTATCAAGAGATATAAAGCTGGTATAGACATGGAATCGGATACAATTAAATTCCATCATGCTGGGGATGTCCATTTCGAGGATGAAGACAAATTCACCGTGGGAGTAGTGAGAAGGACAAAGGTTTTTGAAAGTTTAGAAACATCTGAGAATGCCAGCGGTGGAATTGAGCATGGTCCAGTTGTGAGTAACCCTTTGGAAGAATTCAACAATATCTTTGATACAAAACCAGGAGAGATTAAGGACTTTGAATGTAAGATTCGAGTATATGACGATAGTCCATATCGTGCAAAGTTGTACCAGATTCCAGAGAAGCAGAGGTCTAAGAGAAGGAGATCATTCAAAATCTTGAGGAGGATCAGATAATTAGGAAGTGTGTAACATCCTGTGTTAATCCTTTAGGTGTTGTGCCAAAACCGGATGTAAATTTAAGGATATTCCTGTACTTGAAGGTTAAGTTTGGAGGACGTGTTTTTGAATTCAAGACATTGCGAGAATATGACCGGCCGCCATTGATAAAGGAGCTGTTAAAGAAATTTTAGGATAAGATGTGGTTCTCGACTGTGGTATTAACGTTATACTATCACCATGTAAGGCTAAGCGAGGATTTCCAACCATTTACAGGATTTTTATTCGCACAGCAGACCTATGTTTTTAGAAAACGTCCGTTTGGAATGTAGACTTCAGGTGCAGTATTGATACGTGCCTTGGATCAGAACTTAAGTCAAGAGGTTAAAGATACGATTTTATGCTATGTGGATGATATTTTGGTAGCATCTGCGACCGAAGATCAGCACCTATTGCATCTACGAAATTTATTTTTGGATTTGAGGAAGTCAAACTTCAAAGTTAACTTGAGAAAGTGTGAGTTCTCTAAGAATGAGATATGATTTATTGGACATACCTTGGATGGTAATGGTTATAGACCTAAAGAGCAGAAACTTCAGGCTATTGCAGAATTCCCTAGACCCCCACGATTAAAGCATGTACGTCAATTCTTGGGGACTTGCCAGTTGTTTGCCGGACATTGCCACAAATACACAGAAGTAGTAGCACCCTTACAGGGTTTGTTGAAAAAGGACAATAAATGGAAATGGGACGACTCGTGCGAAGAAACTTTTATTGAGGCAAAGGAATTACTGTTCGACAGTGTCAAGCTAGAATATCCAAATTTTCAGAAAAATGTCATCGAGTCGGACGCATCGAACATAGGGAGAGGTGCCATCTTACTCCAAGAAGAAGAGGATCACACACGACACTATTCCTCCTTCATCAGTAGGAAGTTGAAACCGTCGGAACGCAATTACTACACCACGGAACTGGAAGCTTTGGCGATCATAAATGCCTTGGAAACATGGAAGAACTTACCTATCGCACATTCAGTTATAGTCACAACGGATCATCACGCTCTGGAATTTATACTGAAAACCAATTTCGCAAAAGTCAGTATCACGAGATGGGCATTAATCTTGCAACAGTTCAAAGTAACCATTGAACATCGACCAGGAAAAGCTAATTTGGGGGCTGATTTGCTAAGCAGAGTTGTTGAACCTACTCTTCAAATATTGCCGTTAACACCCATGCAAAAAGATGAGGATACCTTAAGAAGACTTGAAAAGTTACCACAAGCCCAAAAGCGATATGGATTTTTGAGAAATATTTACAGGTTTCTCCACAGGGAGATGAATACCACAGATGTTGAATATCCAGAGATGGAAAGGATGACGCGGGATTATATATTACTAAATGGCATTATATATAAGTTCATTGATCCAGAGCATAGTAAACTACGATTAGTAATACCTCCCAGATTACAGGAAGCCATTATTTGGTTAGCTCATAGAAGTTCAGGACACACCGGTGTGGATAAAACGCTAGGCTTAATAACAGAGCAATTCACTTTGTAACATTTAAGGAGCACTGTCGGAGATGTCATTAGAACTTGTGATTTGTGTCAGTACAGCAAACACAATACATATTTTTTAAAGGAAGCACCAAGGCCTATCGATCCTTCGAAGCCTTGCGAATTTATTGCCACAGACATTTACATCCTAAGTCAAAAAGGGGCAACCGATATGTTTTGGTAATGGTTGGCGTCATCAGTAAATTTACGATGACCCATCCAATTCAGGAAGCAAATTCCAGATATATAATCAAGAGAATATGAGAGTGTGTAATTCCTGAAGCTGGAAAGCCAGAATTTTTACTATCGGACCATGGGTCACAATTTACATCGTGGGAATTTATAAATGCTATGAGGGAGTTGATAATCAAACAGGTGTTGTATTCCATACGACATCCGGTGAGTAGCCCGGCTGAGAGACTCATGTCAGAGGTAGCCAAGTTTTGTCGTCTGTACTGTGCAAATGAACATTGGCGATGGATGGATGATATTCCCATTGCTTTGAACTCGATTATTTCTAAAGTACATGAGAGCACGGAGGGAATTCCATCAGTACTGCATCATGTAGAAAAACCTATACGACCGTAGGACAGGATCGTATCTAATTCCCCCAGAAATAGAGCCAAACAGGAGAGGACGAGAAGTGGAAGCCTTACGAAGATTACGGAGACAGGCAGGAAAACGAAACACAAGGGTCAGAGGAACAAAATTCTGAGATCCTTTGAGAGAAGGAACCTTGGTATTGATACGGAAACCTAAGCCATCTGACGTGAGCAACAAAATCTCTTCCATGTTTGCTAGTTTATATAATGGACCATTCCGAGTATCTCCGAACTTGAATAATGGTAGCTATCGTATTATGGAGGTCGCATCTGGTAACATCGTAAGAACATTTAGTGCAGTGGATCTCAAGTAGTATTTTGCAAGAGCCAGATAAGAAGAAAGTCGATAAACAACGGTAACAAAGTAAATAAAAACGGAGATTTTTGATGTGTAACATCATTCCGCTCGGTTGCTGGATAGTTTTGTGGGAGTGATTTTGAAAATTGGGGACGGAAGTGGACCGGAACGATTGAGCTGGCAGTGGTGGATCGAACGGAAATATGCACTGCCCGCTCGATCGATCGAACGGAAGTGTACTAGCTGGCAGGGGTGGAAAACGGAAGTATGTATTGCCCGCTCGATCGATCGATCCAGAGGGCACTGGTAAGACCCAGCTGGCAGTGGTACGAGAAACAATGAGCGCGCTGTGTCGGAAATTGATACCACGACGTACTCTCGGCCAAGTGGAATATATATGACATACTGAACGGAAAACGCCCATGCAAACTCTGGTGTCAAGTGATTGAAACAAATGACATGGTACATGTTCGAAGTCTTCGTATCTGTATTTAAATAGTAAAATGCCTTAATATCAAACATTGTAAGTAGTCGGCATTGCCGGTATTATGTTTCTGCACAATGGCTATTCAAATATTAACCCACATAACGGTAATGCAGTCGTCAATATAATACAATCGTTGTGGTTATACGAGAATTGAGCAAGCCTTCATGAACTATTACTGAATAAATTCTCTTTACTCACAAGAGGGCCTATTCATAAGGCATTTTAAACTCAATTTCACGCAGTAACATTATCGAAACAAGCAAAATATAAATGATACTTAATTCCGTAATGCAGTATTATTAGAACGTGGAAATAAGTCACCATCTTGTGCACAAAATTTGCGTAGTGAAATAGCCGTGAGGTTAGTTCTTATGACTGTGAATCGAGAGATCTTGGGTTCGAATCCCGGACGGGGTAGATATGTTTGCTACCAGATTATCATTTTAAACGATATTTATCATATCAATATGACTCATTTTAACAGAATCCATATGAAATTACGTGTTGGTCTGTGAATGAAGAGGACCTGTTTATAAGGAATTTAAAGTTATTAGCGGTGTCGCGTCTATTAATCTAGTTGATCCATATCGTATTCCTTATTTAGGCTAGTGCTGGTGGAAGCTACAAATTATCTAATAAAATGAGTTCCGTATTATAAACTACAATATCTGCAAAACACTCCTTTTTACAATAGATTAATATTTGTGCCAATAATAGTATAAAATACCGGTGTATCGACATATTTGACGTGAGGTTTCTTCTATGTCAAATGTTACACATCGTATGCGACTTCTGTAAGGCTCGTAATTTTCTATTTTTGGCCATGTGTGGGGTAGATGTGCCCATTTCGAGGGAGTGCCCATAGCCAAGTACGTGAGAGTTGTTTTTCTCCGCCACATTTTTCGAATCATTGAAGTGAGCGCCCGAAGAAACTTAGGTGTACCACTATAGAGCGCAGTGAATGCGTAAGTGTGTGGGAACAGCGATGCGCAATGGGGAGTCAGCATGTGTGAGGCGAAGCGTTGAACACCTGCTAGAAGAGCTTGAGTCAGTCGTCTTCATGCGATTGCGCGAGCATGTTTTCGAGCAGTTGAATCTAATTCTGTATTAAGAGCACCAGACCTATAGCCGAAAAATAGCCTACGAAGAGACATTGTTTCAATGTTCTCTAATGATGGATTATATAGGTGAGGCCAACTCTTGAGTGTACAGGGTTGTGTTGGGTAATACCCTACCTCACAGAATAGTTTAGTCTACGACCTGGAACTAATCCCTAATCCGGATTATGTGAAGAGCATATCTTCTTCTAGCCGACGACTGGAGCTGGCTATGCTAAGCTTTTCCGGCGGAATAATCCGGATTGGACATCAAGAGATTGTTTCTAGATTATATGTTAGCAGATTTAACTGGAAATAAAGGCTAAACAGGTGTGTCAGAGTACTGCGCTAATATCAAAAAGATTATAAGAAAAGTTATCGTGAACAGTTATACGATCCACGGATACTTAATTCAGACCGTTAAAATACCGGGTGACAGTTGTCAAACCACGAATGTTTAGTTACGAGTTTTTATATAGCACAAGCTATGGTGTTGTAGGAAACCGCACAGGAAATCATGGTAACGAATCGCCGTTTTGAACATTTGAGAAATATCATGAATCGAACCGTCATAATGGAGCACTACAATAATTGGTGGTGCGATGGCAGAGGATGTTTGGAAACGTTGGCCTTGAACGAGTTGGAACCGTGTGTGGAATGTATGCATTCCGCGTTCATTTGGACGTGTGGGACCACATGCCTAGTTCATGGGCATTCTACAGCCGCAGGAGTCAACTTTAAGAACATGTGTAATGGACGTTAGCAACATCTAACATTTCAGTAGCTAGTAAGTTGATGGTGAATTGCAGGCCTTGGACTATTTCGTTCAACCATATAGGAGTCATCATTTTAAGCCAGGAATGTTTTTTGAATTATGCTGAAGCATAATTACTGGAGTCTTATGATGTTTTTTCCTTCTTTCATGCTTTTCAATAATAGCATAAACGTGATGAGTCATATCGTTCGAAGATCGTATATTTTGAAAGCATCCATAATTTCTAATTGGCTGGAAGTTCCGATAATTATCTTGTTGTACAGTTTGGTGCATAAATGTTGTTGCATAGATAAATGTAGACTGTCGTTTTTAGATAGTTAGTTGTTGCGATGGTCAGTTAAATATAATTACTATTTGATTGGATTTTGTTCATCATAGATGAGGCCTAATAGTTGGTATTAGCAAAATGAGTTCGATTTTTCAGGTGGTTAAGGACTTCTTTCGTAATGAAAATTTTTAATGATCATAAATTGGGAATGACCTAATTGATTAAAGAGTGATATTTATGGTAATTTCAAAGATCTTATTGAAAATTGGACATGGAAATAAACATGATAATTAATTATCTTTTGCAATTGTTGAAAATATTTAATAATAATAGTAAATTTACGTGTGATATTGAACCATTATGTCATGTTCAAATAATGGAATATGGATCAGTAATATCGGAAGATTTGGCGATGAGTTATGGATTAATGCACATTGGAATTATCTAGGAAGATAATAATACAGTTTCGGAATGGAAGGTTTTTAGGTGTAGAGGAATTTGTATTAACTATGGGAGTTTTGTTATGATGACAATTGAATGAAATATCAATATTTATGGAATACATTTGTTTTATAACATGTATATGATATATCTGGACGATTGATGAGTTAAATTGGAAGGCATGCGTGCATGTGTATCCCACAAGTAATTGTTCTAATCTATTAAATACGGCAAATAAGTCTTAATGGAATTTAGGTGTATGAAAATAATGAATTATAAATATAAATGTTCAATATGAAAAATGTTGGTAACTTGGAGGATGCTAACCTCATGTGCCCAAAAAGAAGAGTTTTGTCGAGGTAGCTATCCTACGCCTTTATCCAGATAATGTCATCAGTAGAATTCGATATTCTACATTAATTTGCTCTGACCTATAACAAATATTCTTGTTGAATGCTTTGATCTTGCAGAATGATTTATACGTATTTTGAAAACCTTTCCGTATTATAATATAATGTAATGAAAAGAAGTCAATGAGGGCTTAGAGGAATGGGGCATTCAGGAAATGTGGACCTCATATTCCGATGAAATTGATGAACTGATCCATAATTTAATTAAATTCCATTTTTATTAATAATTGTCAGTTGCACCCAGTTTATTTCTTTATGGAAATAATATTAAATCAACAATATTGCTGAATAATGATAATTAGATTCGATGTTTGGATATAATCAAATATGAATTACTTTTGATTTATAAATATGACAAAAAAGACATGGACTGATATTTAAGCCGAATAGCATTGAATGGCATTACCGTTATAATAATGAGAAACCTTGGAATTTCTATTCCTGATATTCAAGGAAATATTTTGATAGGATCATGAAATTAATTTTGGAAATACGAAAATGGTGTTGTGAAGTGTAAATAAGATTATTCAGGTGTCAGACTGGACTACTAATTGTCTGCACATCATGAAAGTTATAAATAGTGTATTGGATGAAAACTGAATATCATGATGAACTATAAAATTCATGAATATTTCAATAACAATTAAATATTTTATATTTTTTTGATTTTTTGAAAATTAGATAACTGAAGTTTATTTGAAATATGCATAAGTAGATCAGGGTCCCAGGCGGAGCGATAGGTGTCCTTTATTTTAGGATGTGATTTAGCTTTCTCCCTGAGAAACTTATTATATTTATTTTAGGATGGTTGAATGGATAAATTAAACTGATACATTTTATCTTAAAGAAAACTTGTGGTCATTCATGATTTCTGAAAAAGAAATTCCTTCTTTCCTTGCTGCAGTGTGCGTCTGTATAACAACCCAGCTTTTGATTTCAATGACAACTTTTATTGTTTGCCCGTAATCCCCGAGATGTTTTGAGTCTAATGCTCAGCTGTTATTAAGATGCGCACTTATGTGTACGTGGGACATCTGTCACAATACATACATACATACATACATACATACAGACTTTCACTTTTATGTATATGATGTGTCCCCATCTTTACATGACCTATATTAATGAGGTCTGGTGTAGATGGCGATACACATCGACATTTTGGTATTTTAGTTTATGCTAGTGACAATATGCTAGGCCCTCGTTTTACGAGTGTATACTAACTGAAATGCTTTTGATAAAATCTGCACAGTAACTGTTAGTTTTTTGCCAAGTAGCTATGGACGAAAACAATGAATGCGGGGTTGAATTACCTTCAGTATGTTATTTTATTCCTTGATTCCTTCAGTGAAAGTTAACAAGCCATCTGTAATTTATAATTCCACCAACTCAAAGGAACATATATGTGAAACAAGTCATTTCTTTTCAGGATGATACAGATCATCACACAGATATTAAGATTGAGGAATCTTCTCTTCCGGATATCGTTAGATGCATCAAATCAGAAACGTCTTCTTCAGATTTGAATGAGGTAAGTAACTTCATGCTTATTTTCTCTTAATAGCATTTAGGGATTTTGAGTTGTTTTCTCACAATAATGTTGATGACAAACGGAATCGTTTGGCTGTTAGTTCCTGCCCTGCTCTCCTTTGCAAACTGTGCTCCCGTACACTAGCACACTCATATTCATAAAATTACTACCTGCTCTATTCTCCTTTGCAAACTGTGCTCCCGTAGTCTAGCAGACACATAATTCTTAGAGTTGCTAGCTGCTCTAATCTCCTTTGCAAACTGTGTGCTCCCGTACACTAGCAGACATATAATTCTTAGAGTTACTAGCTGCTCTAATCTCCTTCGCAAACTGTGTGCTCCCGTACACTAGCTGACTCATAATTCTTATAGTTACTAGCTGCTCTAATCTCCCTTGCAAACTGTGTTCTCCCGTACACAAGCAGACATATAATTCTAAGAGTTACTAGCTGCTCTAATCTCCTTTGCAAACTGTGTGCTCCCGTGGAATAGCAGACACATAATTCTTAGTTACTAGCTGCTGTAATCTCCTTTGCAAACCGTGTGCTCCCGTACTCTAGCACAGACATAATTGTTAGAGTTACTAGCTGCTCTAATCTCCTTTGCAAACTGTGTGCTCCCGTACTCTAGCAGACACATAATTCTTGGAGTTACCAGCATGCTCTACAATAGACTCCCCATAGAGGCATGCAATTAACTGAATCTACTTTTTGAACATTAAAATATTATATTGCAGTGAATTATGAAGAAATGTCTTATATAACATTCTCAGGGATGATTGATTTATGTCTTCATTCTCAAAAGTATATGCTAGTATGGGCAGTCCAGTAGCTTCTTACTCAATGATATTTGCAATTGTTGGACCGTAGGACCTGTTATAGTCTATTGTATTGTCGTCTGCCTCCCTCTTATGGTCTTACGACTAAAATAATTAAAAGTAAAAGTTCATTTTTCCTCAATCCTTAAAGCTAATACTTTCATTAGGGCACTGATCTTATCATTTCATTCACTCTAAGTTTAACTTGGTCTCCAAAAGTGTATTATTAGTTTCAGAACTGGGGATTATAACCACTAATCTGTATAAAGTTTTTCTCTAGCACTAGGATGTGAAGAACAGTAGAAAATCATTCAGCGAATATATCTTCACTTCAGCTGAGCAGTGCTGTACAATTACATGGGTTGTCATTTGTGTAAAAGTATAAGGTGATAACACTGACAAAAGTTATTCCTTCTTATCCCCAGGATGCAAAAGAAGAAAATCAGAATGAAGAAGCAGATGCAAGTGGTAGTCACTTAAATGAGTAAGTGTTTAACGTACAAACATCATGTTCTTTCGTTTACCTTATATTAATACTAGCAGAAGTACCCGCTCTTCGAACGGTCTTCGGTATTAATAACCAGACGTTATCAATTGAGATACTGTTCCAAAGGTTAGGGGCTTGTCATTCCTTCATAAGTTTATCAGAACGAAGTTAGTTTTCTGGGTATATCGCAGACACTGTTAATTTAAGGGCCGTAAAATGTGGATTTAGGAAACCCTTTATAGCCTCCCTAGTTTTGTATCACACATTGAGAAGCGCAACATATGCTTTTGTCGTCCTTCTAGGATAATTTTTATTTTCGCCTATTTTAGCCTGTATTTTGAAAAGTTGTTCCTTATACCCTCCCTTCTATGAGAAGTACGTTGAAGAGTTTTCTAAATGATTGGTGTATTGACTCATGGTTACAATACCTAATTTTACAATGCTCAAAGCATCCGAACATGAATTATAGGCGTACAAAAACATAAATATATATCAACCACACAGTATCAAACAAAATCATCTTTACGATGAACCCGTTTGTCGACAAAAATATGATTACTTAAAATGTGCTCTCAAACTAAATTCACCTAACGTGTACTTCCTGACGTGAAAATATTATTGGAAACCTCGTAGACGAAACACAATATATATCAAATTAAAACTGGCCCTCACCGTTGTGGAAAGTCCCCATCGCCAGGAAGACCCCTTTAATAAATTATAAAGGCTCGTGGTGCATTAAATTCGCGATTTTTAGCCTCCAATGGCCCTAATTCCCCAAAGCTGCAAAAAACACTATTCCAATTCAGGAATTTTTGAAAATAATGTTGCTGATTGGAGATATAATAGACCTTCTGTACAACATATCGCATATCGCACGTGTAAGTCACGTGTAAAAATTCTAGGGTACCCCTTGACCCCCTTAATCGCATTGTTGAATTTTACAGTCTATGATTGATTCGACGATAACCTTATAGCCATTTGCAAACTTTAGCAGAAATTTTATAAATTGAGTGGCATTGCTTCTTACAGAAATAGATGGAAAGTTGGATGTCACCTCTTGTGACACTGTTGTCATGGTTACCGGCTTGCATTACATCATTAGTTTCTTCTAGTTCTTCTTCTTCTTTCGGATGGGCCAGCTAAAGACCACGACGTTCAACTTTTCAGCTTGGCGAGGGACTTTATGTTTGCCCAATATTCGCGCATTCTCCTCTTTTTTGTCCAGATGATGCCAGTTTTCTTACAGGGTGGTCTGTCCTGAAAACTCTTCTGTTTAAGTTTCTTTCTGAGATGTGATCGGCTTCTAATATCACTTTTCATTATCTTCAGGTCTTGGATATCCTTGTTAACTACTGTTAGCGACGGTGTCACACTCTTTCTCTTCCCCCAGTAGTTGAGAAGCCGGTTTGTTAGTCTTGTTGGGTTCATCCATGAGACATGTCCATAGAAAGCCAG
The DNA here is from genome assembly GCA_946902985.2 of Meconema thalassinum. NCBI lineage: Eukaryota > Metazoa > Arthropoda > Insecta > Orthoptera > Tettigoniidae > Meconema > Meconema thalassinum. Next base: position 267,444,318 of record OX336397.1, on the reverse strand, counting down.
TCGTCTCTTCCTGGCCACATCTGTGATTTTCTCAGTATATCTATATAGCTCCTGATTTGGTCTTCTTCTGTGCTCGTCATCTATTTATTAGTTTATGAAATAAAAGAGTGCCATATCCCCTCCAGGGACGTAGGTGACCTGAATAAGCGCCCTTGACTAAGTCAAGGGATTACTAACCAGGCATCCCGAGCCGGAGTTTGCGTGTGGTAGGCTGGCCAGTTCCTTTCCACTCCTCCTCCTACCATAGCGTCCGGCAAGTTCCCATTTTGCATCACGAGACTGGGAGATCCCGTACCAGACCATACCTAGACTTTTAATTTCTTGGCTGAGCAGGAGATCGAACCAGGTACCTCGGGGGGTGGGGGGTGACAGCCAACAATGCTAGCCACTGCGCCACGAGGTGGTCTTTATTAGTTTATTAAATGAAATTAGTTTTCTGGGAAGATCTCAGAAACGTGGTTTTAGAGCCTTAAAAATTAGTAGCCTCCAAGCCACTGAGGGGCTGAAAATGAGTTTTGCTCGTCCTTGTATGCCATAATACAATAATAATTATTATAATTTAATAATATAGGGATAGGGATATAATATTTCTTTAGTACCCCTTGACCCCCTTAAGCGCATTATATACGTATTGATGAATTTTACAACTTAAGTTGTTTCCGTGATAACAGTATAGCCGTTTGCGAACGTTCACAGTAATGTAATAAATGGAATGGCATTGCGTCTTACAGAAATAGATGGACTTCTGAGATCGTGTACCATGGTTACCGGCCTGCATTCTTTGAATAGCTTAAGAAATGAAATTAGTTTTCTGGGTATATCTCAAAAACTGTTAATTTTAGGACCTTAAAATGAGGTTTTCGGGGCCCGTAGGTCTCCCGAGTTTTGTTTCTCACATTGAGACGCTGAAAATGAGCTTTGTCACGTTTTTCTACGCCCATTTCATCATGCATTTTAAGGGGTTAGGCCCTCATTTATGAGAGGTACGGAGAAGAGTTACATCAATGATTACTTTCGTGCCTCTGATGGGCTTCTGTACCAAATTTTACGTTGATCCACTGAGCCGTTCTCGAGTGATGCGCGTGCAGAGTTGTACGCAGACAAACAAACAAACAAACAGACAGAAAAAAAATGTTTTTGCGCGCAACCGTCATAAACCAGTCTGAAACGCGTTAATAATTCAAAATTCCGTGGAAATTCCGAAAAAACAGACAAACTTTCATTTTTATATATAGAGAGATTTGTAGGAATGTTGAGGCTTTTCCTTTTTTAATGCGCATGCAAAGTTTATTCGTAGATGCTCTGCCATTTCTTTAAGAAAACAATTAATTACGTATCGTGACGACGAATTAACTCGTCTTTATACACAACTATTTTATTGTCAATAGAGGCCCAGAAATTACTGTGCAAATACTGTGTACATTGTGTATTATTGGATTTTAGGTACAGGTGGAGCATTTTTAAATAGTAGTTCGGGAGATTAAGCAATTGTGGTGTTAATGGTAAACGTTCAGAGTAAATCTTGCCAGTTAAAATGTGGGACGCTTGAGGGGAGGCATGCAGTGGTATGCCGACAGTTGGATAAGTGTGTGCTGTGTAGTGTGGTACTTAAAGTGTTGCCACCTTCTGCACATTATAACTGACCACACTACATGTGCTAGATAAATCAATCATCTCAACACAATGAGTGTAGCCCTAACTAGTGCTCTCCATTCATCCTTAAGGTTTTCAATAGTTAAGTATGATAGTTACTTGTTCAGTTGCCCGTGCTCCTAAGTAGTGGGGTCCTATCCCCGGGGAGACTGAAAAGGCAATCAGCGGTAGATCCAGGGCCAAGGTCGTGTGAACTCCCGAACGAGTAATCGGAGGAAGTCGTGTGAGGGATTGGGCTCCATCCGCTCTACCTATAGGATGTCTATTTCTGATATAAAAACTTAAGAAAAACTACCCCTACCCCCTTGTAAAATAAGTACTATTAGTGTGCATGCGCATCTACGCTCCTCTAAGATGGCGGGGCATTCAAACTTTATGGTATATGCTTGCATACCCGCCTCTCTACTCCCTTCCCCCATTTCCCACCTTCCCCGCCCCCAGAATTCCCTAAAAATCCAAACAGATTTTCCAAAATTAATTGAATTTAACACGAAAGTACACCATTGCTTCCACTTACTTTCGCCAGGCTGATCCTCGTTGACCTCCCTTCATCAGTTTCTGTTCTTTTCCAACTTGTGCATCGATTCATTTATTGTTCTATAATTATTTATTATTTTTATTTATTGATTATCGATTTATCGATTATTGAAACAACCAGTCATCGATCTGAGATTTCGGAAAATAGGTGATGTCATCCAAACGCGTAATCGGAGAAAGTTGCGTTAAGGCTTAAACGAAAGGTCTCCATCCCCTCTACCTATTTTCTATATTTTTAGCCTATTTTCAATTTTGAAAAAATAGGCTTATGAGATCACCTTTTGTCCGTGTGTGTGTGTGTGTGTGTCCCTAATAAAATCTAAACGGCTGGAGCGATTTCAATGAAACTCGGTAGTTCATAGCACTATTCCCGGCGAGCTCGACCGTGTCCTTCAAATTTTGTTACGTCTCACCAGTCCAACATGGCGGCTGTGCGAAATATTTCACTAGCATTCAATATCTCGGAAACTATTACCGATATCGCCCTGAAATTGTGTACGGTGATAAAGGGCACTACTAGAAGTTCACCTATGAGACTTTCAAAAACCTGGTGACTACAAAACCAACATGGCGGTCAAGCGAAATTGAGACTTTTAAATAGACATTTCTCGCGATTTAACTATCCAAGCGTAATGAAACTTGGTACAGCAAATGTTTATACACATTGTAATACACTGGAGCCTAATTTAGTCCAATTGTTTACATAACCTCAAAATGGCGGCTGTGCGAAATATTTCACTGACGTTCTATATCTCTGAAACTATTACAGATATCATCATGCAATTTTGTACGGTGATAAAGGGTACTGATACAAGTTTACCTATGGATATTTCATAAACCTCTAAAGTACAAAAGGAACATGGCGACCAAGCGAATTTGAAATATTTTAATAGACTTTTCTCGTGATTTAACTCTCTGGGCGCAGTGAAATGTGGTACAGTAAATGATTTTGCTGATTGTAATGCACTGCCATCTAATTTAATTCAAGGACAAGATGGCGTCGGTGAGTGAAGTGCGTGTGTTCCGGTCTCCTGTTTTGTGCTGTTTTATTATGTTATTCTTTCACGTAACTAGTTCTTTTCTTGTGAGTGGTAGTGATGTGAGGCTGTCCATGATTTGTGAAAAGAATTTTGAAGCTTCAGTAAACTGGAAGTGCTCCAATCGGAGTTTTAATTTTTGTTATTTCTCTGCTGCTGGATTGTCGCCTGCCATGCTGCTAATAGGAGCCAGCCCTTTAACTAGGAGAGGTACGGTCACATCAACATCAACGGTGACCACAGTCTTCATGCTTCTTCTACTGTCAGGTGATGTAGAAATTAATCCTGGCCCGTGTTCGAACAGTTCTATGTCCATATACTTTCAGAACACTCAGAGCGTGGCCAACAAGCTGGACAAAATAGATTTGAGCATCAGTGATTTTTAATAACATGTCAATAATAGCCTTAAATGAGTCTTGGCTTTTTGACAGTTTTCTTGACTCAGAACTCGCCTTTTCTAGGACTCATGACATATTTAGGAGAGACAGGGCTGGGCGTGGGGGTGGTGTTGTAATTGCTACGCAGTCTCAGTTGCGTGCTTGGAGAAGAGCGGACTTAGAAAGTGAATGCGAGATTGTTTGGTTAGAAATCCAAGGAAGGTCTAGTGTGTTCGTGGGCTGTGTGTACCTACCCCCGCCTGCCTCCTTAAACCACCTGGAGCAGCTACATACCTCTCTCAGCAGGGTGCACGCCCAGTTGAAGGACAAGGATACCGTTATATTGTGTGGTGATTTTAACGTGCCAGACATCTCATGGGGACAGCAGGACGGGCCTTCTCTCGTGCCTTCAAAACTAACTGAAAGTGCAGTGAACTCTATCTTCTGCGAGATAATTGAGGAATTCTCTCTGCATCAATTGAATCCACATCTCACCCGTGGACAAAACTACCTCGATCTGCTGTTTACTAATAGTCCTAAAATCTCTCAGTCTGTAGAGTTAGAAAAACCGGGGTGGATTCCATCCGACCATAGTGCTCTAATATGGAACATAGATTTTCATGACACTAGTTTATTTCATAAACCACCTCGCAGGGAAATTTTTAACTGGAAGAAGGCAGACATGAACCACCTGAAATTTTTGCTGGATTATTGCCCCTGGTCCCTCCTTGATATCAGGAACGACATTAATGAGAATTGTGAGATATTTTATGATCTCTTGATGTCCGCAGTTCGAGAAGCAGTTCCTCGTGTGAAGGTTAATCCCTACCGTTATCCACCTTGGTTTGATGCAGATGTAATCAGCGCACTACACTCGAAAAATAGGGCTCATCGTCAATGGAAACGCTCTTCTTTGGAATGCCATAGAATTGAATTTGTGGTCAGGAGGACCGAATTCAAAGAAATTCAGCACCGAAAGTATGACGCCTACCTGGAAGACATAGACTCCAGTGTGAAATCTAATCCGAACAGACTTTGGTCCTTCATTAAGCAGAGATCTAGGAACACCAGTTTACCGGTCTCGCTCGAGTACGACGGACGTACCAGTACTGATGCAAACTCTGCCTGTGAGCTGTTTTCTGAATATTTCGAAACCTTATTCCTTCCTGTAAATTCTATACCGCCACCTCTACCTGATCTGCCACCCTCCAGTAACGACAGCATTTCTTACTTCCATATTTCCGAAGACTGCATCAAGAATAAATTACATAATCTAACCTCTGGCAAGTCTCCCGGTCCTGATGCCATTCCTATAGAAATAATTAAATCTTTATGCCACCAGCTATCTCGTCCACTTTATATTCTTTTCAACCAAGCCATCAGTGAAGGAGTGTTTCCGGATTACTGGAAATCAGTCCATATCACCCCAGTGTTATAGAAAGGCTCCAGGCAGAAAGTAGTTAATTACAGACCAGTATCACTAATGTCTATTTTCGCACGAGTCTTTGAATCAATTGTTCGGGACGAAGTGTACGCCCACGTGGCACCATTCATCACTGAATTTCAGCACGGCTTCCTTCCTAGGCGATCCACTGCTACCAACCTAGCAGTCTTCACTCATGATGTATCCACCTTTATGAATAACCGTGGTAGTGCTGATGTTATCTATACTGATTTCTCTAGGGTTTTCGACAGCGTACATCACAACCTACTGCTTCATAAAATTTCAAATTTTGGTATAACTGGTAATCTTTTACGTTTCTTCAAAAGTTACCTCTCAAATAGAACCCAATCTGTTATAATTAATAATAATAAGTCTAAATCTGTAAACGTTACTTCCGGTGTCCCTCAGGGTTCTGTATTGGGCCCTCTGCTCTTTATACTTTTTGTGAATGATATCCCTCGTATAATACATAATTCTAGGTGCCTGATGTACGCTGACGACCTTAAACTGTATATGCCCATCAGTACTATAAATGACTGTGAGTTGTTGCAAGAAGACCTACACCAACTCAGTGAATGGTGTGAAACATGGAAACTGAAACTGAATACTGAAAAGTGTAAAGTTTTGTCAGTTTCATTGAAACGTAACCTCCTACCCAGGTTTAATTATTGTATTAATAATGAAACGCTAGGTAGAGTGTCAACCATTAAGGATTTAGGGGAGACAATCACAAATAATTTCTCGTTCGATGAACATATTTCAAAAATACACACATCAAAAAAAGTTTTGCATCACCTCGGTTCCCAGATCTCCGGCATATAGACGTTGACTGTGTATATTGTATCCAAGATACAGTCCCTTTGACTGTTCATAGATGTCACTAAAACTGCTCAAAGATGTAAACAACCATGCATGAGCAGGGCCTATTAGACGGAGGGGGTACGACAGCCGATCAGTTCCAGTCATTCCACCAGGACGAAGGTACGCTGCTCATGTTGTCTGTAGTTCTACCATGCCTAGAAGGTCAATACCGCAGTTCGATCGCGTCCGCATTGTTACTTTGTGTCAAGAAGGGCTCTCAACAAGGGACGTTTCCAGGCGTCTCAGAGTGAAACAAAGCGATGTTGTTCGGACATGGAGGAGGTACAGAGATACAGGAACTGTCGATGACAGGCCTCGCTCAGGCCGCCCAAGGGCTACTACTGTAGTGGATGACCGCTACTTACGGATTGCCGCTCGGAGGAACCCTGACAGCAATGCCACCATGTTGAATAATGCGTTTCTTTCAGCCACAGGACGTCGTGTTTCAACTCAAACTGTGCGCAATAGGCTGCATGATGCGCAACTTCACTCCCGACGTCCATGGCGAGGTCCAGCTTTGCAACCCCGACACCATGCAGCGCGGTACAGATGGGCCCAACAACATGCTGAATGGACCCCACGGAATTGGCATCACGTTCTCTTCACCGATGAGTGTCGCATATGCCTTCAACCAGACAATCGTCGGAGACGTGTTTGGAGGCACCCTGGTCAGGCTGAACGTCTTAGACACACTGCCCAGCGAGTGCAGCAAGGTGGTGGTTCCCTGATGTTTTGGGGTGGCATTATGTGGGGCCGACGTACGCCACTGGTGGTCATGGAAGGCTCCGAAACGGCTTTACGATACCTGAATGACATCCTCCGACCCATAGTGCAACCATATCGGCAGAATATTGGAGAGGCATTTGTCTTCATGGACGACAATTCTCGACCTCATCGTGCACATCTTGTGAATGCGTTCCTTCAAGATAACGACATCGCTCGACTACAGTGGCCAGCATGTTCGCCAGACATGAACCCTATCGAACATGCCTGGGATATGTTGAAAAGGGCTGTTTATGGACGTCTTGACCCACCAACCACTCTGAGAGATTTACGCCGAATTGTCGTTGAGGAGTGGGACAATTTGGACCAACAGTGTCTTGATGAACTTGTGGATAGTATGCCACGACGAATACAGGCATGCATCAATGCAAGAGGACGTGCTACTGGGTATTAGAGGTAGTGGTGTGTACTGCAATCTGGACCACAAATGCTGAAAGTCTAGCTGTATGATGGTACAACATGCAATGTGTGGGTCTCATGAGCAATAAAACGAGCTGAAATGTTGTTTGTGTTGATCTCTATTCCCTTTGTATTTAAAGGTTCCGGAACTCTTGGAACCGAGGTGATGCAAAACTTTTTTTGATGTGTGTATGTCGTGAAAGTTTCCGGATCCTGGGATTTTTTAAAAGAAATTGTTTAAATTATTTTTCGGACATAACTCTATCCAAATTATTTAAGTCACTCATTCGGCCTAAATTGGAGTACTGTAGTGTGATCTGGAATCCTTTTCACAGTAATAAAATTGACGCCATCGAACGTGTGCAAAAGAGATTTGTCAAATGGCTCTGTTACAGGGGTGGACGATCGTACCATAGAGCTGAGTATGAGAGTTATTGCAACGTGTACGGTCTTCCTCCACTGAGCAGTCGGCGCACAGTGGGAGACGTGAGATTCCTGTGGAAACTGGTAAATGGTGGAATTGACTCGAATCAGTTGCTAGCTGACTTGGGTTTTCACGTCCCTCAGAGAACCACCAGATGGAAGCACACGTTCGATGGGGGCAGATCGAGAATTAATGTACATAAAAATTCATGTCTGATCCGGTTGCAGTCAACATACAGCTTGATGGAGAGTAAAAGTGCTACTGATATTCACTTCGACTCTCTATCAACTGTTATGAGAAACATCTCGAGTGGGATGTAAAAAAGTGTGTGCATTTTGTGTTTTTTCTATTTGCGTTTATTGATTGATTGAACATGTGGTTGAATGAATGGTTGATTGATTTTTTGATTGAATGTACGAGCGACTGAAGTAATGGTTTTTTTTCTCTCGAATGTCACTCTTATATTACTTTTTTCCCAGTTTTCGATTTTTTTCTTCTATCTTTCATTTTATGTTTTTGCCTTTTTCCGTTTACTGTAGATAGTTTTGTTTTTTCTGTAATTATTTCAATGTTTCTTGTACATAGGGATTGTATGAATGAATGCTTGTGATCGGATGTTTGAGTGCGTGTCTGTATGGTTGTGGTTGTTGATTTATAATAGACTAGTGTATTTCTATTTTTGTTCGTGTTTGCTGTTATTGTTTTGTTTATACTTGTACATTTTATTGTTAATTATTATATTGTCACTAGTGGATTCTATCTGTCTGACAATAAAGAATACATACATACATACATACATAACCTCAAGATGGCGGCTGTGCGAAATTTTTAAATTAAGTTTTTATTCTTGTGTCGTAATCATGCGATCGAAGTGAAAGTTTGAATAATGAAGCTAGGCAATAATATAACAATCCTAAATGGCGAGCTTCCGAAATATTTAGATGGTTCTCAATATCTATGAATCTTTTACAGCAGCCAAACTGAATTTTTTATGTTCAGAGACTATGAACATATGTTCACGTATAGGACTTTCAGTAACCTGGTGGGCACAAATCCAACATGGCGGTGACGCGAAGTAAAAATATTTAAATGGACGTTTCTCGTGAATTTACTATCCGAGTGCCGTGAAACGTTGCACGTTAAATGCTTATACAAATGTTGATCCACTGGCATGTAATTTATTTCAATTGTTTGCATAATCACAAGATGGCTGGTGTGCGTACTTTTAAAATCTCGTTTTTACTTCTTGTGTTCTAATCATGCGATTGAAGTTCGAATACCACACGTACACAATAATCTTAATGTAATAGTACAAAAATAAAAATCCATCCTGGCGACCATATGAAATATTTAGACGGTTATCAATATCTACGAATCTGTTACAGCTTTTAAACTGAAATTTTGTATGTTGATAGAGACAATTAACATGAGCAGGATATATGAAAATAGGCTGTATAGTTCTTCACGGAACTACTTGTTTTTAATTGACAGACCTTTCCAAGTGTAGGTTACTTCAGTCATGTAACATGATACCTAGCTGCCCCGAAAGGATAGCCCGAGCGGTTGATGCTACATGGCCGATTGATTGATATTTTTTACTATTTTTTATGTATCTAATTAAACCTATAGTATAACCCGTTTCTTACGAGGAAGTCTGGTGTGCTCTGGAATTGTAGGATTTGAGGAATAATTTGTGGATTTAAGGTAATGTGATGAATTTGGGGAATCTTAGTATATTTGGAAGGATTTATGGGAATCTTGGTATATTCGTAAGGATTTTGGGGGAATTTTGTGAATTTGGAGTAAATCTGGGGAAAGTGGGTGATTTGAGGATCTTTTTAAGTATAGTATGAAATTTGGGGGAATCTTAATAATTTTTGAAGGATTTTGTTGGAATTTGGTTAATTTGATAAGTTCTATGTTATGTTGGTGATATTAGGAAATATGGTGATTTTAATTATTTTGGTAATTTACGACTCTCGAATTACACCTGGATTGGAAGAGAATAGGGGATGAGTAAGGGAGGTCGACATGGAGGGCCCAGTTATGAGTAAGTGTAAGCAATGCTGGTATTTGAGGAAAATCTGGTATTTTTGGTAAAATCTTTTTGGAATTTAAGGGAATACTGGAGGTGGTGGAGGTAGGGTTTGGAGGATAGGATGTGAGGGAAGGGGTCAGGGTTATGGTGTAGGTGGGACCGTCATCTTGGTTGGGTCGTGAGAGCACGCTGCCATCGTGGCCGGCGTTGAAAAACTTGGGATCGACCGCTCAGCTATGCTGTCCAGTGTTGTAACACCCATAAACTAATAAAATAAATAAATAATTATAATTATCAATATATATTAAATATTAAATTAATAAAAATCAAATAATTAGTAAATATTAAAGAATAGTAATAATAATAAAATCAAAAAATTATAATTTATTTCATACATCGAATAAAACAATCAATAATCAGCAAATAATATTAAATAAGTAAATAAGTATTTCATTTGTCACGTCACATGGATGACTAAAACCCTCAGACGTCACACTACAGGTTTGGTCTTGTTTGAAACGTTAACGTGAAACCTGCCACTTGCAATAGCCTGGCGTGTTAACTCTGGACAGGTTTGTTCTAGTTAAAAAGATGACGTTAGCTTGAGTGAGCCACACATTCCGCTACCTGCATAGCCGTCATAATAATGTGAACCCACACGTAGGATAATAATAATTATAACAATTATTACTAAGTATAAAATAAATTATAAATAGAAAAAATAAAAAATAAGAATTAGTAATTAATACTTAATAAATAATAAATACAAACTTTCAAACAAGTAGATGTATGGAACCAAGAGATTGAGAAGTTTGGGATGAAAGTTAGCACAGAGAAGAGCAAGACAATGGTAATGTCAAGGGGAAGTAAGGAGGGAAGAGGAAAGATAGAAGTGAACGGAAAAATTCTAGAAGTGGTGAAAAGTTTCAAGTACTTGGGAAGTGTGATCACAGAAGATGGAAAGATTACTGAGGAAATTGGAAAGAGAATACAACAAGCGAACAGCTTCTACCAGAGTGTTAGGGGTATTCTGTGGAACCAAGATGTCCCAAAGAAATGTAAGCAGGTATTATGGACCCGTACTAACATATGCAGCTGGAGCATGGACCACTACAAAAAGAGAGGAGAGTAGAATACAAGCAGCGGAGATGAAATTCCTAAGAGGTATAGAAGGGAAGACCAGAAGAGATAAAATCAGAAACGAGGAGATAAGAAGGAGGACAGGAATCTTGAAGCTGCAGGACAGGATAGAAACAACCAAGTTAAAGTGGTATGGACATATGATGAGAATGGGAGAGGAGAGAGTGCCAAAGAAAGCTTTTCTGGAAAAGGTTTCGGGGAAGAGACCGCGCGGAAGGCCCCGAAAGAGATGGGCAGATACAGTGTGGGAGTGCGTGGAGAAGAAGGGAGGAAAACCTGAAGATGTACTTAAAGGGGGAGAGGAGTGGTGGAGAGACAGGCAACGTTGGAGGTCCTTGATTCACAACCCGACCCAGGAAGCTGGAAACGGGAAATGAAGAAGAAGAAGAAGAAGAAATAATAAATACACAGGTGATAAGGCGATTGACAAACTAACAGAGATCTGGGAACCCGAGCAACTCCCAAGTGACTGGACATCAGACCTAATTTATCCCCTTCAAAAGAAAGGTGATAACGCTCTTGTTATCAATTACCGAGGCATCTCCTCTCGATAACAAAATTTACTCAATAGCATTTCAGACCCGAGCAGAAAATCACCTCGATTCTCAACTGGGAAAATATCAAGGAGGCTTTAGAAATGGACGCTCATGTGCCGAGCAGATAATGAAACTTAAATCTATTCTTTCATATCAGAAGATTAGGAACAGGGAGTTTGTGCTGACCTTCGTCGACTTCAAGAAGGCCTGCAAATCTATTGGTCGATATACACTCCTCCAAATTCTAGATAACAAAATGAGGATAATCATTAGACAGACCTTAACCAACACTACCTCCAGAGTGATATTCAGGGGAGAGATTTTAGACGCCTTCGAAATAAATACAGGTGTTAGGCAAGGAGATGGACTATCGCCTCTACTTTTCAACTAAGCACTAGAAAAGGTCATCCAAGATTGGCGCAAAGAGATACGTAATGGGGGGGTCGGGAATGGACTCAGAATTGGCTACAAGAGAATGGATCTCACAGTCGACTGCTTAGCTTTTGCAGGTCGATCTTGCGATCTTTTCTGGTTCCCTAGAAACGCCTACAAAACAAATCAACCAACTCAAAACACAAGCAGCAAAAGCAGGCCTCCAGATCTCCTTTGAGATAACTGAGTTTATAACTTACATAGAGTTGATTGTGATCAGGGAATAATCAGGCGGACAGAGAATTTAAAGTACTTAGGTGAGTGGATAACACCAAACAATTCTGGGAAAGAAGCATCCACATCAAGGATCAACAAGGTGGAAGTGGCATTCCAACTAACTAGGAATGCTTATAATAAATGATCAGTGTCCCTCAATGCCAAGCTTAGACAATATTGTTCAGTTATTCGTCCAGAAATCCTGTACGCAGGAGATTGCCTTGCATTGAACAGAAAGGTTTGAGTGAAAAGATAGAGGCTAAAGAAGGACAAATTCTAAGTAAGATACTGGGACCAATCAGGGAAGATGGAGTGATCAGGAGGTGGCACAATAACCAACTCTACCTAAGTGTGGAAAGGACAACAGACATCAGAAGGAAAAGGAGGATCAATTTCTCTGACCACATAACAAGAATGCTCTCAGAGACTGACCAACCGCGTCTTTCCCTATTTTGCAAACAAGAAAACGAAGGGAGTTTGATTCACCGAGATTTAAAGAGATATTCTAGAAGTTCTCAGAAATGCCAAAGCTGAAAACAGGGTAGGAGTGGACTGATGAAAGAAAAGAGGCTGACAGTAAATTCATGCGGGAATACTGGGATAGAACTATAGTTTAAGGATGGAAGGGGTTGAATCGGATAATAGTAATAATAATGATAATAAATAAATGAATAAACATTAAATAAATAACAAGAAATTCCGTGACGACTTAAGAGCCCACTTTTCTTAAAATTTAAGATTCATGCCAATCTATTGTACCCGATTGGGTATCTCTAGGCCTAAAAATTAAATAATAATAATACTAATAATAATAATCTCGGGTGCGGTACGTTCGTTAAATGATCACTAATGGCCTAGGTCAACAGGAAACAGGTTCGCTAAACTACTGAAATGGCGTACACTAGTTAACAGGAAAAATCTAATTTATTGAACTCAAAAATCCGGTTTGAAAAATTACATTAACTCAAAAGAACAAAAATATAAATGCTACAGCTAAAACAAGTTACAATAACGTTACAAATTAAACCCAAATAAGAAGAGAAAAACAAATTAAGTTTATAACAACAAAATCAAAATAGTAAAAGAAAACACGGCTCTCCCAGAGCTCATCATCGGCCTCAATACAGCTTAAAAGAAACGAAAATAAAATACATTAATTGGGTCCAGCTGTGAGCAAGCAAAGATTTATCACTACGTTACCAGCTGACTGCCAGGGGTGGAAAAGTTACTGCGGTGAATGTCAACTGCTACGACAAACTCAGGGTCTCAAACAAAATGCAGTTGCCCTTAAAATACTAAAATAAAATATTCTGATCCAGCTGTGAGCAAACAAAGATTACATCACTACGTTAACAGCTGACTGCCAGGGGTGGCAAAGTTACTACGGCGAATGTCAACTGCTACGACAAATTCAGGGTCTCAAACAAAATGCAGTTGCCCTTAAAATACTAAAATAAAATATTCTGATCCAGCTGTGAGCAAACAAAGATTACATCACTACGTTAACAGCTAACTGCCAGGGGTGGCAAAGTTACTACGGTGAATGTCAACTGCTACGACAAATTCAGGGTCTGAAACAAAATGCAGTTGCCCTTAAAATACTAAAATAACATATTCTGATTCCTCTTACTGGCACACACATCTGTAAATACACTTGGACGTAGTGTGAGAGTATTCTTTCTGATAGGCATCTGACATTTGGTCGTTCAGCCTATCGGGTGGACAATAATATAGAAAATATCGGGGCCAACGAGATAACGCAAATTAACAGGGGGCGTAACTACACCAAATGCAACACAAAACATTCTGGGTTCGAACCAGAAACTTACATAAAGAAAATAGCCCAACAATGGCTCACTTAAACAAAGAAAATGCCAGCATGCCCAACTACTAATAAACAAACCCCCTCTCCTGTCTAAAATCTAACTTCAATCTTCCGTGTGTTGATAACTAATCGAACTTGACCAACCAGCCGGGGTGACACTCCCCATGGGTAGCGAGCACGCTTCCACGAGCCAGCTGGACAGATGACTTCACATTCTAAAATGTGGTCTCTTACTAAAAACGCCTTAGTGGCTATACTGCGATTTGTGACATTTACAGGGTTTTAAATAAATTTTACATCAGACCAGGTCTGCGCAACAAAAACCAGAGACGTCAGCACTCCTCCAACCTGTAAAAAAAACCACATCGCGTGTGTGTGTACACAAAACAAACATGATAAACCAAAACGTACTTTGTGTGCATACTAATTACTTCGGACTACGCTGTCCGGAAACACTTACCTCGGAATACCATCCGGAAACACTTACATCGGAAATACAATCCGGAAAAACACTTACCTCGGAAATACAATCCGGAAACACTTATGGGCTCAAAATTCGGCCGGTATGCACACAAATACAACCTCACGGCTCCTTGCCGGGAAAAAATTAAAGCACACACACATAAAAAAAATCTGTGACAGACATCGTCCTGCTTGCCACTCCTGGGAATTCACTGGTCAATTCGCAACCGGTCTGGGAAAAAGAAAGGTGGGTCATGGGTCGCTAACCATCTGACCTATTTTCCTAAGGTGGCAAAACTAGTCCAACCTAGCTGGGCGTTACTAAATGTCACAAAAAAACCAAATTCTTACCCTATCTACTTGTCAGGTCGTACACTTAACTTACAGCTAGTCTTACATTAATATATAGCCACAACAAATCCATCCTAAAACACACGGCAATTTAACTTATGATGCCTTTGGCAAATAAAAATTACAGACACCTCCGTCATCCACCAACAAACATGCATTATTTTTAAGGACTGACGGACAAAACAAAATGAAAAGGACTGGCATGCTGACTAAAAAAAAACTAATAGCCCCTGCCTAAAACGAAAATATTGACATCAAAGGTCAAAACAAACTAATACTACTGTACAAATATCTCGTCCCCTTTTCTACATTACGTCCCCAAATATAGAAAGTTTAATACTCATCACTTGTCCCTGGAGTAGACAGGCCCATGACGGCTGCTGGGTCACCACTTCGACACCCGGACGTAAGGCCCTTAGCCCATCATCAATCCGGCGTCGTTCCACTGGGTCATCTTACAAGGCGATGACATACACATAAATACACTGTTAACACTAATCGATGCACTTATTTTGCACACCCTATCACATAAGACACTTTCTACACTTATATCCACGGGCTTCAATCGCTGCGAAACGTTATGATATGTGGCTGGCGGTACCGTTACTGCGAATCGGGCTTGCAGGTCCTCAGTAGGCCGACATACCCCTATCCCGTTCAGTCCTAGATTGGTATTTCCTACGATTTCCTAGACCGTCGAAACATATGAGTACAAGCCTATAGGTTCAGCGATCTCGCTTGCAACTCGTTAGCTCCACAAAGTTCCCTGCTCGGGTCTCGAATGGGCTGCTGGTCGCCGTTCCGCGCTCTCGGCTTCGTACGGCGTGGCGTTAAGTTTTTAATGGACGTGGGTGGCAAACCCCGTCTGGATAGATTTGTATAAATAGTGTTCGCCTTCGATAACTATCATGACCTCTGTGAATGATTGGCGGTAAAAGTTTATCACTTAGAAAATGTTTTCTCACTCGGCTACGCGGTATCAAAGTCGCGAGCAGCGTGGACTATGCCTGGTGTGGCTGCAAAACTGACTGACTAGTGTGTGCGCTCAGTGCCTATATCCACCCTCAACTTTGGGACAATGGACTTGTCACCTCTGTCAAGTGCGCTCCCATGGCAATCGTCACACCGCAATAATTTTTGGTTCAACTTGTAGGTCAAGATGAGGACGGCAATATTCATAGGATTAGATTCGAAATCGATCGGCAGGAACCTCTTCAAATCAAATTGCATCATGACGCTACAGGGTAGATCCTCGTTTGGCGCCATGTCTTGAGTGTCGTGGAGGGGGGAAATATTCCTCCGCGGCTGACTCAGTAATATCCCCGTAACTCTGGTAGTTTTTGGGCTTGGGCCGTGATTAAAATTCCGAAATGCATTTCTCAGCCT
Source organism: Meconema thalassinum (assembly GCA_946902985.2). Taxonomy (NCBI): domain Eukaryota; kingdom Metazoa; phylum Arthropoda; class Insecta; order Orthoptera; family Tettigoniidae; genus Meconema; species Meconema thalassinum. The sequence goes on along the minus strand of OX336397.1, from coordinate 267,428,417 downwards.
CTTCTCTGATTTGGCCTCTTTATTACAATTATTCCATAGGCGGATCTTAAATTAGCATCTCGGCGCTACTTTACATTGTCTAATTCCGCGGGCTCTAGTGCTGGAGGATTATCGAGGCTAGGGTGTCGTAAATCCAGCACTTCAGCTGCACTGTCTTGTCCACAAGATTCTTGGAAATGCGGACCTCACCCAGTAAGGCTACGTTGTTGTCCTGTTCGTATTCCAAACCTCCGTGTTTTTCTCAGTGCTATGGGCGGTAGAGTAATTATTGTTCTTAACATCATATTGGACTGGCAACTCAGATGTCGTATTCATTTCGGTCCAAGCACTATCGTGTTTCTTGTATATGGCTCCCCCACAATTTCGGCACTGAGAACACCGCAAATTATGCGTGCTCGGTATGCGATCGATCCTGAGGTCTCCGATAACTCGGCATGCTATCGATCCCTAGCCCCCTGATCGGTCACACTATATAGACCTATCTAAAATAATGACAAAATTAAGTCGGTAATATCGAAATTTCTAATTAGTTCGAAATATACCTGGTATAATGTAGCCTAATAATGCACTACAGTTGGCAGCCTTGGTGACTAAATATATTGTTAGTTCCATCTCTTAAGGTACAGAATACAAAATTTGGTGAAGTCCAATGGATAGCATGGACGTTTCATGCAGTTAGACATTGGATCTATCAGCGCGCGTAAAATCATGTAGGCAAGAATGTCATGCATGTATTTGTCAGAAATAATCTGAAATATTATGATCTTGTTGTGCCAATTTTGGATGAAATCCATTTGTTAGTATAGAAGTTACATGTATTTTAAAATTGGACCTATCAGCAGGGTTAGAGTCATGTTGGCATCACTGACGTATATTAGTTTCTCCAAATTAATCTAGAATGTCTGGTACTAGACGTGTGCATAATTTAAAGCTGTCGGCTTGCATACTTTCTGATATATTGGTATTTGGATACGAAAATAGAGAGAGCTTTTACTAACAGTTGGCAGCCCTGGTGGCTTCTAAGAGTACGCTCAGTCATATCTGTGTATGTACACATAGTACATACGAAATTTGGTTGATATCCAATTGATAGTGTAGAAGTTATATTCTTCTTCTTGATCATCTTATCCCACTTCAAGTGGGGTCGATGTTTCTGGCAAGTCTTTTCCATTTTATTCTGCTCCACACATCGTCGTCCCCTAACTGCTTCTCCATTAGGTCTTCAAGGATATTGTCAGTCCATCTTCTTCAAGATCTGCCTCTATTCCTCGTGCCATCCACAACCAAAGACATCGCTCTCCTTCCTACATAGTTATTACCTCGACGCATAACATGCCCATACCACAGCAGTCTTCTCTCCCGGATTTTCTTGGAGACTTCTGTTACTTTTACTGTGCCCCTTGTTTTCTCATTTGCGATGTGATCAATCCTAGTGATGCCACTCATCCAGCGCAGCATCTTCATCTCAGTCACATCCAGCTTATGACATTGTGACTTAGTTATTGCCCATGTCTCCGCACCATACATCATGGCTGGCCTCACAGCTTTCTTGTAGGCCTTTCCTTTCACCCAGCCTTTTGTCACACAGAATGCCAGAAAACCTTTTCCAGTTCATCCAGGCTGACTGAACCCTGTGGTTAATCTCAGTATTTATGTTGCCATCTTCAGACACGGTTGACCCAAGATACTTGAAGCTACTGACTGGCCTTAAGCTTACTCCATCCATCTGCACTACCGGTAATTCATTGCCCTCACCACCAAGGCACAAATACTCGGTTTTCTTTCGACTGATTTTCATGCCTCTGGTCTCCAAGGCTTCTCGTCAGTTCTCCAGTCGCCTTCCCAGTTCTCTCCTACTGGTGTCGTACAAAACAATTTCATCGGCAAAAACAGAATGCACCATGGTGCTGCACTACGTAAGCCATCAGATAGGACATCCATGACAAGATTGAATATGTATGGACTCAGGGCTGACCCCTGATGCTACCCAACTTGAACAGGAAACCCGTTAGTCAACCCGACGCTACTCCGGACTCTTGTTTTACCCCCCCCCCCCCCTCCGTACATGTCCTGGATAAGCTGCACATATTTTTCCGGGACTGCTTTGGTCCTCAGACATCTGCAGACTTCCTGGCGTGGAACTCTATCATAGGATTTCTCTAAATCTATAATGACCATATGTAGCTCCTTATTCTTCTCTCTATGCCTTTCGATGGGTTGCCGGAGTGCAAAAATGGCATCAGTTGTACTCCTCCCTGGCATGAACCCAAACTGTTGTTCTCCATTCGATGTGTCCTCTCGAAGCCTTTTCTCGATAATTTTCTCCCAGATTTTCATGGTATGAGACATCAGCTTTATCCCCCCTGTAGTTAGAACAGTCCTCGATGTTGCCCTTTTCCTTATATATAGGGACCAGTGTTGTCTCCCTCCACTCCATGGGCATAACCTCTTCTGATAAATTTGCTGCATAAGATCCCACAATATATCTATTCCTGTCTGTCCAAGGCACTGACATACTTCCACTGGAATTTCATCAGGACCAGTGGTTTTTCCTGTTTTCATTTTCTTGACAGCAATCATCACTTCTTCTCTACCAATTCCAGTGGTTAAGCTCTGGTAGGGGATACCATCATCAGAAGACAGCCTATCATTTTCCTCATTTATTAAGTGGTTGAAATATTCCTCCCACCTTTTCTTGATTTTGCTTTCATCATGAAGAACTACTCTCTCACCACACTTCATCTGCTTAATATGAGTAAAATCATTCGATGCCTTATCTCTAGCCCTCGCTATCCTGAAAAGTTTCTTCACTCCACTGGTATTCTCCAAGTCCTCATATACATCATCCCAAGCATCTGCCCTTGCCTGTCCTACCACTCGCTTAGCATCTTTATTTCTCTGTCTTTACAGTTGTCTGTCTTCATCTGTCGCAGATTGATCCCAGGCTTTTTTGGCAAACCTTTTGGCCTTTATTGCTTCTTTTATTGCATGATTCTACCACCAAGTTTCTTTATCTCTATGAGCACCTTCATCGGAGGTTTTACCAAGAATGGCTTCTCCTGCTCGGCGTATTATTTCACTGTTCACTTTCCACCAATTATCAACTCCTTCTATGTGTTGATATTGCCGTAAAACTTCAGTTTTGAACTCACTACACTAGCCGACACCATTAGATTTTCGACACAGTTTTCTTCTCCACATATGGCTTGAGGCAGATATACTGATAATTGGCATCTGTGTTGCGGAGCTACGTGTTCACCTGCTATGACTTTACAGTTCTGCACTTCCTTCAGATGTGGTCTTCGACACATGAGGTAATCGATTTGACTTTCATTCCCTCCACTTGTGTAAGTTACCAGCTGATGTCCACATTTCTTAAAGTAGGTGTTACACATAGCTAAGTCTGCTCCCAATGCAAAATGTATCACTCTTTCACGATCCGCATTACGGTCTCCTAATCCCCAGCCTCCATGTACTCTCCTTGCTAGTTCTCCTCCTGCTGTAGTGCCCACATGCCCATTCAAGTCACCACCTAAAATAACTCTTTCTTCGGATGGTAAGCGACTGATTCCCTCGTCCAGGTCACTCCAGAAATTATCCTTTTCTTCCTCATAACAACCAACTTGAGGGGCATAAGAACAAATTATGTAAATATAACCTCGAGGCACAGTTTGATACTCATTATCCGGTCATTTCTCCTGTGGACTTCCGTCAGGCAAGCCTTCATATCTTTCGAGAAAATGATGCCAACCCCATTCCTTCCCAGATTGTTCGTTCCACTGTACAGTAATTTGTAGCCATCACCAAGCTCTTTTGCTTTATTTCCCTTCCGCCTAGTTTCTTGTACACATGGAATTTCGATATTCCTTCTTCTCATCAAATCAGCAATCTCCCGTCCTCGTCCAGTCATTGATCCAACATTACGTGTACCTACTCTAAGGTGAGCTGTCTTCTTTAACCTAGTCCGCCCATGACTCGGTTGCCTTCGCACTCTTTTCAGGAGGGGCAGGCAATCTCCTTGTGCGTCGCCTGTGGGGAACGCCTTAGCTGTCTCCGAGGCCAAACTTAAAGAACTTGCCATATTTTTATTTTGACAAAGTTTTGCGGCTGGATTCCCTTCCTGGCGCCAACCCATAACTTGTCTGGGAAACATAAATAACTGAAAGAGACACCCTCAGTCCCCCAAACACTAGTCTGTTCACCGATCCAGTTTCCCGCTGGGGTTGCTTACCCAACCTTCCACTGTGTTGCTCGGCATAGCAGGGGACACCACGGGCAGGTCAGTGTTTGGAGTTGGAGTGGAGAAGCTATGAGGATTCTCTTCTGCTGAATCCTTGTATTCTTGATGCTCTTGGACTGTATCATCACATCACACTCACTTATGTCCTGGTCTGAAGGTCTTCCATACCCCCCTAGGTGTCTTCCCAGGGCCTAGTGTAGAAGTTATATGCATTTAAAAATTCGACCTAATGGCAGGCTTAGAGTCATTTCGGTAACACTGCCATGCATGGCCTCCTGGAAATTAAACTGAAATATTACTATACATATGTGTGCCAATTTTGGAATAGTTCCCATGCATACCTTCCAAGATATCCAACATGGAGCTCAAATTTAAATTGTGGGGTTTCAGCAGTTGGTAGCACTGACATAATTTTCAAATATGGGCTTGAGATATACAGGTATAGATATTTACTCATACCAAATTTGGATTCGATTGCTGCAGTTATTTAGGAGTTGATAGGGGGGAACACACACAGCCAGCCAGCCAGACAGAAGGACAGAACAGACAGATAGACAGACAGACATTTGCCCGGATCGATCTCATAAGTCTACGTTTTCCTCATTTGCAAAATGTGAAAATTGGGCTAAAAATAATAAACATAATCTATCGGCGGCCACATTTAATCGACCGCTCAGGCTATCCTGTCATGGGCAGCTAGGTTTCATGTTACATGAATTTGTGGAAACCCATAGAAAAGTCCACCATTTAAAAAAATTAAGATGATGTGTCCTATGGATATAGGGAGGCTAGACCTTTCGTATTAGCCCTCACACGATTTTCTCCGATTATCGCTCGGGTGATATCGACTATTTTCGGAAATCTTGGGTCGATGAACTTGTAGTTCATCAATGAACGGTAAATCGATTATCAATAAATAAATATAAATACATAAATATGAAATAATAAATAAATCAATAAATAAGGTGGAAGAGACCAAAAACTTACCAAAGTAGGTCAACAGAGATGAGCCTAGCGCAAGTAAGTGGAAGCAATGCTGGACATTTGTGTAAGTTCTAATTAAATTTGGAAAACTTGGTTAGGAAATTTAGGGGATTCTGAGGGTGGTGGTGGGATGGCGGTAAGGGGTATGGAGGCTTCTTCCATAAAGTTTGAAAAGTCCGCCATCTTGGAAGAGCTTAAGTGCGCATGGTCTTTAAAATATTCTTGTTTCTCCGGGGGTGTGGATATTTTTTATTTTTGGGTGGAATAGATTTCTACTTTAGATAGCGGTGAAGGAGCCCTTTCGTTTGAGCCTTCACAGGACTTTCTCTGCTCTTACTCATTCGGAGTGCACATGGCCGTGTCCCTGGTTTGCGGATTGCAATTCAAATACCCCGTGGATAGGATCCCTCCGTCCCCTCAACACACGTACTTAAATAATAGAGCAGCACCCAATTTTTACTTATGCTCTTAATCGAGACGTTGGGAGATCATGTTGACTGGCACAAGAGCTTTTTTCTTGCTATGAAAGGATTCACACATTCATCCGTAAGAACTACCTATAAATCCAAAAACAGCCACATGCAGTATAAAACAGTGTTGTTTGTGTAATATACTAGCTCTTATGCCCGGCGTTGCTCGACATCACAATAGGATATTAAGAGATCGTACCTTTGCTCGCTGTGTCGTATAATTGTGTGCAACTCGGAGGAAGGCCGTTGTTATAATGTGCGTGTTGAGCTTGTTAAGTGGGTGTGTACGACGGCTCTATACTGCTTGTAGCTAATAATAGATTAATTCTGAAATTTCGCTAATGTAACTGAATATTTAAGGACCCTATTTTAATTTTTGTGTGCATTATTAACCTAACTATTACATTGTAAGGGCCTATTCATTTCTTTTTCTTAATTGTATTAACCTTGCGTGTTTTGTCGAACAGCAAGATTTCAAGAGGATAATAGTAGTCCGCAGATATACTCTTAGAATCCCAGCTTCATAATAATATATGCATTTGATTAGGTAAATAACAAGTACCAAAAATACATAATTAATTTAATCTAAGAATCTATATGTCCACCAACACTTAAATAAGAACGACTCATAGGAGTGCAGAGACACCTTGTAGCCGCGAGAAATACGACCCCTATTTAGGACACCATATCACCCAGATGACCAAATCTGGAGGTGAAAACCATACACCGAAAGGACCCATGTCTATGTAATGACAATATGTGACGACAAAAAAATAGAAGATTAGCATCAAATCATCTCTGAAGCTATATTTACCAAGACTCTCCTTTTTCAGATAAATTCAATATTGAAACACTCGTAAACGAAAAGCAACAAAGTAGCATAACAGAAAGAACCTAAAACAACATAAAAAAGGATCGGTGAGGATTTGTTCCAAAGGGCTTAAATGAAAGGAATGGAGAGGGATATCTAAAATTATCTTTGCTAAGAACCTTCCTTGGGGTGTGCACTACGACCCTACAAACTGTCAATGCAATCGGTTAAACAATGTCGGAGTTAATTAACGTCGGACCTACATACATTTCCATTTTCATATATAAGAGGCGGTTAGTTATTGTTGTTTTAAGGGGTGGAACTAAGAGGTCATCTGCCCCTTATAAGAAGAGGACAGGTATTGGATGAGACTTGCCGATTTGCTCGTAGGAAGCTCATTTTACGCAAGGCAATGCGAGGAGCAAAGTTCGAGGTACCCTCTAACCCCAAGTTTTAAGTCCCTAAAACGAACTGTTTTGGAGATATTGCCAGAAAACTATTCCCTGTCTGTGAATTTGATGACCATTACCATGGCAACGTCATATCTCGACGTCACTTTTTGCCTTCATCCTGTCACTGTAAGAGATAATATTTGCATGAAGGAATAACAGACTGTTAAATAGATAGACGCCAGTGTCGAGAACTTACTTACGAACAGTGTCACCCCCTGTATAAAAAAGACCCTAAAGGAAGGTATGGATTCTGTCGGCAAAAGAGAAAAATCACATAAAGTACGCATGGAAGCAAGGAAAATAACTTTCTTTCCGCTCATACTGTAGACTGACAAATCCTCACCAATGCTGTAAGTCCCCATCCTCGTGATGACGCCCTTAAATAAAATTATACACCTTGTGGGCAAGGAAATTCAGTATTTGTGCCAAAGGGCCTAAATGAAGGGAATGGAGAGGGCTGTCCGAATATTCAAGTATACACATCAAAAAAAGTTTTGCATCACCTCGGTTCCAAGAGTTCCGGAACCTTTAAATACAAAGGGAATAGAGATCAACACAAACAACATTTCAGCTCGTTTTATTGCTCATGAGACCCACACATTGCATGTTGTACCATCATACAGCTAGACTTTCAGCATTTGTGGTCCAGATTGCAGTACACACCACTACCTCTAATACCCAGTAGCACGTCCTCTTGCATTGATGCATGCCTGTATTCGTCGTGGCATACTATCCACAAGTTCATCAAGACACTGTTGGTCCAAATTGTCCCACTCCTCAACGACAATTCGGCGTAAATCTCTCAGAGTGGTTGGTGGGTCAAGACGTCCATAAACAGCCCTTTTCAACATATCCCAGGCATGTTCGATAGGGTTCATGTCTGGCGAACATGCTGGCCACTGTAGTCGAGCGATGTCGTTATCTTGAAGGAACGCATTCACAAGATGTGCACGATGAGGTCGAGAATTGTCGTCCATGAAGACAAATGCCTCTCCAATATTCTGCCGATATGGTTGCACTATGGGTCGGAGGATGTCATTCAGGTATCGTAAAGCCGTTTCGGAGCCTTCCATGACCACCAGTGGCGTACGTCGGCCCCACATAATGCCACCCCAAAACATCAGGGAACCACCACCTTGCTGCACTCGCTGGACAGTGTGTCTAAGACGTTCAGCCTGACCAGGGTGCCTCCAAACACGTCTCCGACGATTGTCTGGTTGAAGGCATATGCGACACTCATCGGTGAAGAGAACGTGATGCCAATTCCGTGGGGTCCATTCAGCATGTTGTTGGGCCCATCTGTACCGCGCTGCATGGTGTCGGGGTTGCAAAGCTGGACCTCGCCATGGACGTCGGGAGTGAAGTTGCGCATCATGCAGCCTATTGCGCACAGTTTGAGTTGAAACACGACGTCCTGTGGCTGAACGAAACGCATTATTCAACATGGTGGCATTGCTGTCAGGGTTCCTCCGAGCGGCAATCCGTAAGTAGCGGTCATCCACTACAGTAGTAGCCCTTGGGCGGCCTGAGCGAGGCCTGTCATCGACAGTTCCTGTATCTCTGTACCTCCTCCATGTCCGAACAACATCGCTTTGGTTCACTCTGAGACGCCTGGAAACTTCCCTTGTTGAGAGCCCTTCTTGACACAAAGTAACAATGCGGACGCGATTGAACTGCGGTATTGACCTTCTAGGCATGGTAGAACTACAGACAACATGAGCAGCGTACCTTCGTCCTGGTGGAATGACTGGAACTGATCGGCTGTCGTACCCCCTCCGTCTAATAGGCCCTGCTCATGCATGGTTGTTTACATCTTTGAGCAGTTTTAGTGACATCTATGAACAGTCAAAGGGACTGTATCTTGGATACAATATACACAGTCAACGTCTATATGCCGGAGATCTGGGAACCGAGGTGATGCAAAACTTATTTTGATGTGTGTAGATAGTGTTACTCTTCTTGTTCCAAATGGTAGGTAGGTAAATTTCCTTTCAGATCGGTGAAACGGTGTAGATTTGAGTCAAAGGGCCTAAATGAAAGGAATGGAGAGGGCTATCTAAAATTATTGCTGCCAAAAGCCTTCCTTGGGATGTGCACTACAACCCTACACAATGGCAATGCAATCGGATGAACGGTGTTGGAGTCTAATTACGTTGGACAGATATGTACATTTCCATTTTTATATATAAGATATCGACTGCAGGAACAGCACTCCATTTAATAGTAGAAACGAGCTCAGTTGCTAGTATTTAAGAAAAACTTGACAGAAAATGCAAAATGCACCAGTTACATTTTAACTAGTTAGATCTGTTGACCTCAAAGTTATTATTCCCTTTCCTTCGATCATCTAACATAGCGATATATAAACGCTTTTGAGTTGTTCAACGTGATTGTACCGAAATTGTAAAGGGTGTTATTCCCTCAACCATATTATATGAGTCTCCAAAAAAAACTTGGTGACTTCTTCCAATCTTCATCATACGCATTACATCTCGGCTCTTATATTTATGTCTCCGAATACAGAAGATTATTATATACATATCCGGAATTGTGCTATGTAATTTTTGACCTTTTAATGGTAATGGGTATTTTACTCGTTTTAACATTAAAAATCCTTCACAGAACCGACCTCAATTCAGGGAACACTTTAACAGGAGATAGATTCCTAACTTCACTCAATCAAAATAGTAACAAAATAAAGATGCCATTCAAATGCATAACCTGCGGAGCAAACTTTACCAACATAGGGAATTTGAAAAGACACAAGTTGGTCCATAGTAGTCCTAAACCAGAATGCTGTGGAATATGCGGAGCAAACTTGTCTCTGAAACTCAGTTTGAAGAAACACATGATAATTCATACTGACGTAAAGTCTTATTCATGTGATACATGCGGAGCAAACTTTACTAGGAAAGCTAACCTGAAGATCCACATGGTGGCCCATAGTGGTAAAAAGCCTTATTCCTGTTATATATGCGGAACAAAGTTTAGTGAGAAAGGGAGTTTTTCGAAACACATCATGTTCCATAAAGGTATAAGGCCTCATTCCTGTGTTACTTGTGGAGCTAACTTTGTTCGAAAAGGTGACCTGAACAAACACATTTTCATCCATAGTGGTGTAAAGCCTTATTCATGCAGTATATGTGGAGCTAAGTTTAATAGGAAAGGTCACCTGAAGACACACATGATGATCCATGGTGGTACAAAGCCGTATTCCTGAGATACATGCGGAGGAAAGTTCTCTGAGAAAGGCAGTTTAAAGACACACATGATGATTCATAGTGGTCTCAAGCCCCATTCGTGTGATACATGCGAAGCAAAATTTACTCAGGTGAGCAATTTGAAGAGACACATGAAGATACATAGTGGTGTAAAGCCTTATTCCTGTAGTAAATGAGGAGCCGACTCTACATGGAAAACTGACCCGGAAACAAACCTTAATGATCCATTGTGGTAGAAAGCCTTTTTCTTGTGATACATGCTGAGCAAACCTTACAGAGAAAGGCAGTTTATAGACTCGCATGATGATTCATGGTGGCCTCAACCCATATTTCTGTGGTAAATGTGCAGCAAACGTTACTCGGGATAACCTGAAGATAAAAATCAGGATTCAATGTAGTGTCTAGCCACATTTCCGTGGTAGAAGTGGAACTTACTTTACTCGGAAATGTTCCCCGAAGACAAAGATGTTGGTCGATAGTAGTCAAAAGCTTAATTTCTGTGTTGAATGTAGAGTGATTTTTACTGAGAAAGAAGAATTGAAAAGAATCACGTTCATACATATTTGCGTACATAGTTCGTGAAGTATGTTTTCCATAACGGTCTCAAGCCAAAATCGTGTGGTATATGTTGAGTAATTTTCACTCTGAAAGGTGTCCTGAAACCTTCCTTGATGTTCCATGCGGAGCGAAATTTACTTATAAACGTACTTTGAAGACACACATGGTAGTCTAATGGCACATTCCTGTGGTACATGCGGAGTAAGATTACCTTCAAAACCGATGATTTAATCCCTCATACCTGTGGAGCAACATTTTCTCAGAAAAGCAATTTGGAGTCTCATAATGATTCATAAAGCCTCCGTGGCTTAGGCGGCAGCACGCCGGCCTCTCACCGCTGGATCCGTGGTTCAAATCCCGGTCAATCCATGTGAGATCTGTGCTGGACAAAGCGGAGGCTGACAGGTTTTTCTCCGGGTACTCCGGTGTTCCCTGTCAAAATTTCATTCCAGCAACACTCTCCACTATCATTTCATTTCATCTGTCATTCATTTAATCATTGTCCCAGAGGAGTGCGACAGGCTTCGGCAGCCGGCACATTTCATATCCTTGCCGCTAGATTGGGGCTTCATTCATTCCATTCCTGATCCGGTCGGAGACTGGAAGCAGGCTGTGGATTTTCATTTTCATAATGATTCATAGAAGTGCATGTGGAATAACTTTAATATAATTTGTAATTTGAAGGCACACATGTTGTTCCATAGTAAACAAAATATTGATGCTTTTCAGCCCAAATCAGATGTGTTATTCCTCAACACTGAAAACAATTCATGAGGTTAATAAATACAACTGGATGACCAGTTTTGTTCATCAATCCATCATAAGATCCATTACACTTAGGTTATATATTCTATGTCTGAAAGTATGGGTGATAATATCTACAATATATACACTTACTTAGTTGCAGTATTAGTTGAGATAATGCAACCCATCAATATTTTTTGTAGTCTGTGTGATGTTTTGTTGAGATACTGGAAGTGGTGATTGAACTCTGGAATTTGCTTGTTTGGAGTGATTATGTGGTTGTTGCATATGGTCAATTCATATTGTATTGTACTGGCTACTTATCTGGTTGAATCATGCGCGGCCCTGTTGAGAGCTCTTCACTTGATCACTGTTTGCACTAGAATGACGAGAAATTCCTGTGTGTGATGGTTCCTTATCTCGTTGGGCGTTTCCCCCTCTCGCATTCCTAAGTGCCATGTGTGCCTCGTGCAAATGTACCTGTAGTAAGTTGCCAAGTGAAGTCTCTCAAATGTGGTGTATGTTACTGTATTCAGGGTAATCCTCAACTATGAGAGACCTGGTATCAAACTCCACACACAAGCTAATAAGCCCTCTTTAAGCTTAAACGGACTAATAATAATGTCCCGGCACCTTTAATACTGCCCTTAGTACTGGCCTGGGTTTATTGAATAAAAATATACATCGTACATCCTGATCCAATAAAATGTTTCCCTTATATTCCTTATCTAGGTTGGCTACATCGTAATATTGTGTCTTGTTTTCGACGGGGTGTGTTTTCCAGTAGATTGAAGATGGGTGAACTCTCCATGAAAGTGTGTCCGTTTAAATTATTGGGGTTGTTTCCTTAAGGGGACCAGGAAGTGAGCGTATTTCCTATACTTAACCATACTAACGTTGGTACACATTTCTCAAGAACTAATTGTTCAAATTGAACCAAACTTAATATATGTATAATCTGTTATGTTTTCATCAAAATGTATTACTTTTATGACAGTAGCATTTTTAGAACAGCAAAAGTGCATAGAATAACATGTGACCTTAAATAATGCCCTTATTATTCAAATTGTTAAATATTTGTCCCATTTTTTGTTTGATTACCATAATTCTAGTACACTTTAATGAAAATACTATAATTAATCCGTGTACCAAATTTTATTGTCATAGGCCTACTGGTTTCGGAGAAACGTGCACCTAAACTTGAAAATTTCACACTTTCGGAAAAATGCATTTAAAGTTTGTGATACGATCTGTTCAACATACATTAACAGCTAAAACTCGCCAGGTCAATATGTATCATCATTGCGGATTTATGTATCCTCCCGCCCTCTTTTGAATTCTAGCCTCTTTTGTGATTTTTAGGGCACTTTTCTGAACCTCCCGCACCCTCAGCTGATCAATTGTCAGAATCTCACAGTCTGGTTCAGGCATTTTCCAGACAGTCTGGGCATGTTTGCCATGGTTTCCACATACAACTCTTACAGATCGCACACGTCTGATACAGTGCACATCTTTTTAGTTTTCTTGTACCGTCATCTTCTTGAGGCTCCTAAGGTAGTAGATTACAGACGTGTGCAAATTATTAGAATAATGCATGCATTGTGTTTTCAAATTACACATACCAGTGATGCCTTGTTTTTTTCTTTACATAACATACGACAAAACAACCCGACAACCAAAGGTACTCCTTCCACCCCGTCAACATCCACGCGTACCAACCACCGTTTATTTTACGTGGGCGCTCCCCATCCAGTTACCACAGGCTTGTTTTCGACGGGTTGTGTTTTCCAGTAGAGTAAAGATGGGTGAACTCTCCGTGAAAGTGTGTTCGTTTAAATTATTGGAGTTGTTTCCTTAAGCTTAGTGTATCTCGATTGCTTCCTTTATGTCAAGAGCTCTGCCTTTTGGTTCGTGGGGGATTACAGGAGATCTTAACTGAATGATATTAACTTAAAGACACTCTAGTGTTTCAATCCCTCTAATAAGTACAATCTGTTAATAGCTTGGGTTGGTAGGAGCACTAATCTTAATGATATTATCTTAAGGACACTCCAGTTAGTCACCGTCTGCGTGGGTATCTATGAGCTCTAAGCTGACTAATATAAGCTCAATGACGCTCCAAGAGGAACCATATGTTCTCAGTCTGGGTAGTTACCTAGGTGCTCTAAACTGGCTGATAGTAGCTTACCAACCCTCCAGTATGAAAATACCCCACAGAGGAACCGTCACCTCACAGTTTGGTAGGTACCTAGGAGCTCTAAACCGAAGGATGATAGCTTAAAGACCTCCTGGTGTGTCAATACCTCCAAGAGGATCGCTCCGACCACAGTCTGGGTTGGTACCGAGGTGCTCTAAACTGAGAGATATTAACTTAATAACGCAGCACGCGTGTCACGTTCATTAAGGTGAAAAGCTACTGACTGTATTTTGGGTACCTAGGAGCTCTATTCTGAATTATATTAGCATAAAGACACTCCAGTTTGTCAATACCTCTCTGAGTAAATACCGATATCCTTAAGAGTAAGTGGTACACCATTAAGGGACTAAAAGACACTCCAGTTTGTCAATACCTCTCTGAGTAAATACCGATATCCATAAGGGGAAGTGGTACACCATTAAGGGACAAAAAGACACTCCAGTTTGTCAATACCTCAATGAGTAAATACCGATATCCTTAAGGGGATGTGGTACACCAGTAAGGAACAAAAAGACACTCCAATTTGCCAATACCTCTCTGAGTAAACACCGAAATCCTTAAGGGGAGGTGGTACAACAGTAAGGGACAAATAGACACTCCAGTTTGTCAATACCTCAATGGGTAAATACCGATATCCTTAAGGGGATGTGGTACACCAGTAAGGAACAAAAAGACACTCCAATTTGCCAATACCTCTCTGAGTAAACACCGAAATCCTTAAGGGGAGGTGGTACACCAGTAAGGGACAAATAGACACTCCAGTTTGTCAATACCTCAATGAGTAAATACCGATATCCTTAAGGGGAGGTGGTACACCAATAAGGGACAAATAGACACTCCAGTTTGTCAATACCTCTCTGAGTAAACACCGATATCCTTAAGGGGAGGTGGTACAACATTAAGGGACAAATAGACACTCCAGTTTGTCAATACCTCTCTGAGTAAATACCGATATCCTTAAGGGGAGGTGGTACACCATGAAGGGACAAATAGACACTCCAGTTTGTCAATACCTCTCTGAGTAAACACCGATATCCTTAAGGGGAGGTGGTACACCATTAAGGGACAAATAGACACTCCAGTTTGTCAATACCTCTCTGAGTAAATACCGATATCCTTAAGGGGAGGTGGTACACCATTAAGGAACAAATAGACACTCCAATTTGTCAATACCTCTCTGAGTAAACACCGACATCCTTAAGGGGAGGTGGTACACCATTAAGGGACAAATAGACACTCCAGTTTGTCAATACCTCTCTGAGTAAATACCGATATCCTCAAGAGACAAATAGACACTCCAGTTTGTCAATACCTCTCTGAGTAAATACCGATATCCTTAAGGGGAGGTGGTATACCAGTAAGGGACAAATAGACACTCCAGTTTGTCAATACCTCTCTGAGTAAACACCGATATCCTTAAGGGGAGGTGGTACACCAGTAAGGGACAAATAGACACTCCAGTTTGTCAATACCTCTCTGAGTAAATATCCTTAAGGGGAGGTGGTACACCATTAAGGGACAAATAGACACTCCAGTTTGTCAATACCTCTCTGAGTAAACACCGATATCCTTAAGGGGAGGTGGTACACCAGCAAGGAACAAATAGACACTCCAGTTTGTCAATACCTCTCCGAGTAAACACCGATATCCTTAAGGGGAAGTGGTACACCATTAAGGGACTAAAAGACACTCCAGTTTGTCAATACCTCTCTGAGTAAATACAGATATCCTTAAGGGGAATTGGTACACCATTAAGGGACAAAAAGACACTCCAGTTTGTCAATACCTCAATGAGTAAATACCGATATCCTTACGGGGATGTGGTACACCAGTAAGGAAAAAAAAGACACTCCAGTTTGTCAATACCTCTCTGAGTAAACACCGACATCCTTAAGGGGAGGTGGTACACCATTAAGGGACAAATAGACACTCCAGTTTGTCAATACCTCTCTGAGTAAACTCCGATATCCTTAAGGGGAGGTGGTACACCATTAAGGGACAAATACACTCTCCAGTTTGTCAATACCTCTCTGAGTAAATACCGATATCCTTAAGGGGAGGTGGTACACCATTAACGGACAAATACACACTCCAGTTTGTCAATACCTCTCTGAGTAAATACCGATATCCTTAAGGGGAGGTGGTGCACCATTAAGGAACAAATAGACACTCCAATTTGTCAGTACCTCTCTGAGTAAACACCGATATCCTTAGGGGAGGTGGTACACCATTAAGGGACAAATAGACACTCCAGTTTGTCAATACCTCTCTGAGTAAACACCGATATCCTAAGAGGAGTTGGTACACCATTAAGGGACAAATATACACTCTAGTTTGTCAATACCTCTCTGAGTAAACACCGATATCCTTAAGGGAGGTTACACCAGTAAGGGACAAATAGACACTCCAGTTTGTGAATACCTCCCTGAGTAAACACCGATATCCTTAAGAGGAGGTGGTACACCAGTAAGGGACAAATAGACACTCCAGTTTGTCAATACCTCTCTGGGGAAACACCGATATCCTTAACGGGAGGTGGTACACCAGTAAGGGACAAATAGACACTCCAGTTTGTCAATACCTCAATGAGTAAATACCGGTATCCTTAAGGGGAGGTGGTACACCATTAAGGGACAAAAAGACACTCCAGTTTGTCAATACCTCTCTGAGTAAATACCGATATCCTTAAGGGGAGGTGGTACACAAGTAAGGGACAAATAGACACTCCAGTTTGTCAATACCTCTCTGAGTAAACACCGATATCCTTAAGGGGAGGTGGTACACCATTAAGGGACAAATAGACACTCCAGTTTGTCAATACCTCTCTGAGTAAACACCGATATCCTTAAGGGGAGGTGGTACACCATTAAGGGACAAATAAACACTCCAGTTTGTCAATACCTCTCTGAGTAAACACCGATATCCTTAAGGGGAGGTGGTACACCATTAAGGGACAAATATACACTCCAGTTTGTCAATACCTCTCTGAGTAAACACCGATATCCTTAAAGGGAGGTGGTACACCAATGAAGGGACAAATAGACACTCCAGTTTGTCAATACCTCTCTGAGTAAACACCGATATCCTTAAGGGGAGGTGGTACACCATTAAGGGACAAATATACACTCCAGTTTGTCAATACCTCTCTGAGTAAACACCGATACCCTTAAGGGAGGTGGTACACCAGTAAGGGACAAATAGACACTCCAGTTTGTCAATACCTCTCTGAGTAAACACCGATATCCTTAAGAGGAGGTGGTACACCAGTAAGGGACAAATAGACACTCCAGTTTGTCAATACCTCTCTGGGTAAACACCGATATCCTTAAGGGGAGGTGGTACACCATTATGGGACAAATAGACACTCCAGTTTGTCAATACCTCTCTGAGTGAACACCGATATCCTTAAGGGGAGGTGGTACACAAGTAAGGGACAAATAGACACTCCAGTTTGTCAATACCTCTCTGAGTAAACACCGATATCCTTAAGGGGAAGTGGTACACCAGTAAGGGACAAATAGACACTCCAGTTTGTCAATACCTCAATGAGTAAATACCGATATCCTTAAGGGGAGGTGGTACACCATTAAGGGACAAATAGACACTCCAGTTTGTCAATACCTCTCTGAGTGAACACCGATATCATTAAGGGGAGGTGGTACACCATTAAGGGACAAATAGACACTCCAGTTTGTCAATACCTCTCTGAGTAAACACCGACATCCTTAAGGGGAAGTGGTACACCATTAAGGGACAAATATAAACTCCAGTTTGTCTATACCTCTCTGAGTGAACACCGATATCCTTAAGGGGAGGTGGTACACCATTAAGGGACAAATAGACACTCCAGTTTGTCAATACCTCTCTGAGTAAACACCGATATCCTTAAGGGGAGGTGGTACACCATTAAGGGACAAATATACACTCCAGTTTGTCAATACCTCTTTGAGTAATCACCGATATCCTTAAGGGAGGTGGTACACCAGTAAGGGACAAATAGACACTCCAGTTTGTCAATACCTCTCTGAGTAAACACCGATATCCTTAAGAGGAGGTGGTACACCAGTAAGGGACAAATAGACACTCCAGTTTGTCAATACCTCTCTGGGTAAACACCGATATCCTTAAGGGAAGGTGGTACACCATTAAGGGACAAATAGACACTCCAGTTTGTCAATACTTCTCTGAGTAAACTCCTATATCCTTAAGGGGAGGTGGTACACCATTAAGGGACAAATAGACACTCCAGTTTGTCAATACCTCTCTGTGTAAACTCCTATATCCTTAAGGGGAGGTGGTACACCATTAAGGAACTAAAAGGCACTCCAGTTTGTCAGTGCCTCTCTGAGTAAACACCGATATCCTTAAGGGGAGGTGGTACACCAGTAAGGGACAAACATATTATTTATAATCTGGTTTACGAATTTTAGTTGTTTAGAGTATGATAAGATTCCAGTAGTAATATTAATGGAAGTCGTTTCTAACGGCTTATATCGCATTAAATGTCAAGTTGGCACCAGACGTTACGCCCACCTATTCGACATGGTGCGCATCAAACTTCGCGGTATAGCAGTGTGATCTGGTGGCATATCTTTGTTTCCACAGTGAGGAGTCACTGTTTCCGCCCGTCAATTGTTTGTTTGGCCATGCTTGAAGTTGTTTACTGAAAGCACATGCGATGGTTGGTTTTGGTACTGAATCAAACATACTATTAGAACGCCTCGTTGTAATAGATTGTTTAACCCTCTAAGCGCCAACGTCCTTTTGAAAGCCCGTTTGGTTTTCATCTGAAAAATGCCAACGTCCTTTCGAAAGGACGTTCAGTATTTATTTTTTATTATTAATAGTAACAGTTATTTCCTTTCAGAATTTCTCAATATAGTTAGTTAAAGACTTACTGTTTTTGCAATAAAGAGCCTCTTTTAATTTTAATGCCATTGTTTCACTATATCAGTCCAATCAGCAGGCATATTTTTTGGCGCGCTTTACATGGCGCGGCATCAACACTAACAGTCTTGCTGTGCACGTTGTCCGCTCTGAGTCTAGTTGCTCTCGATCTTTTACTTGTTCATTTTTTTTATTTCTGTGAAAATGAGCCGATCTCCTGTTAGAACACTATGCGTAATATGATCGAAGAAGAATTTTTGGTTATTATTATTATTATTTTTATTATTATCAGTATTATTATTGTTATTATTATTATTATTATTACTATTATTATTATTTGTAATATGTTATGTAAGTGTTATGTAGAAGAAGTTTGTATTGTGTTCCGTAAGTATTGACATATAAACCAAACGAATGTAATAAGACTTGTGTTGTATTTTTGGCTCATTTGAATATGTATATGAATTATTTTTATTACAGATTTATTTTAGGTTCAAAATGAATGAAATTTTCAATATAGCTTCATAATAAGTCGTACTATTCAATAAGTAGGTACGCGATGTATAAAAATATTTTTGTTCTACCAAAATTTTATTGCTAAACTTTGGTTTTGTTTTATTTTTAATTAATATTTTTGGGTTCTGGCTGCCAAATGTTTACAAATGGTCATAAATGAACTGAGTAAGGCTTTATTCGTATAGGCCATCATATTAGTAAACAAATAACGAAAATTTCAAGTTTCTACCTATAATAACTGCTGAACTATGAGTGATCAAAGAAAAGCTTGCAAAAAACAAAAACTGGCCTTGGCGCTCAGCGGTAGGCAAACCGTAATAGCACGCGGCGCTCAAAGGGTTAAGAAACGTACTGGAATATGTGGAAGGAAAGGACGTGGGCCAACATGTCAAATAATTGTTAATCAGGAGGCCGGTAGTGAAAATAATGTCGACAATAATGTACCGGTTATTGCTAGCTTACATCTTCAAGCAACAGTGTGACACGCTTTCCAGCTGTTGGTCCTAGTATATCTAGAACAAAGCTCTCTGTGACTAAAAATAAAAGTGATAATAATATAGTAAAGAGTGGTAATTCCATAATTAGCTGTCAACTGCTTACAGCTCTGTGTAAATTTATGCAGTGTAAATATTGCAACAAAGACAAGGGCATTCAGTGTTTTGAAGATGAAAACCAGAGGAAAGGCTTAGTTAGTATACTTATTTTGAGGTTCTCCAATAATGTAGTGTGGAATTGTGTGCTTAAATCAGTGTTTGTGGGGTATAAAACGTTGTGCTTGGAGGTGTATGATGCCACGGTGGGTGAGTGGATAGCGCGTCGGTCCACTAACCCCAAGATTGCAGGTTCGCCCCTGGCCGTGGTAAGTGATTTTTGAAGGGTGGCAAAAATACGATACGCATGTCATACGATGTTGGCATTTCAAATAACCCATTTCAATTCAGTAGGCCGAGTTCAAAATGGCAAAATTAATCTCGGGAGTTTCCGCCAACACAAAGTTCCTCATTTCTCTACTAGAAAGCGCTATAATGTCCAAGGAGCTTAGATATCTATTATCTAACCACCTTGACTTTCATAGTGATTCAAGGATCAACGAAATTCGACATGCAAGCTACCCACTGGTTGTCAAATTACAAAGCTTGCACCAGGCACCCGAGGCCATACGATATTATTATTATAACATACAATGAGGGGTGTGCAGGCTTTAGCCATTGAACCAGGTCTTCTTCTTCTTCTTCCTCCTCGCCTTTTCCCGTTACCTGGGGTCAGCTTTTTTAATCCTGAGGCGCCAGTCATTTCGTCGTAAAGCATCATCAACAGATAGGCCCAATACATTCGTCATCCATGCTGTTTGAGATCTGCCGCTCCCTCTCTTTTGTGTGACCATGGAAAGGCACTTCTTCACTACATGATATTCCGGTCTTCGCATAACATGTCCAGAACACCTTAGCCTGGACTCTAAAAGTTTCTCAGTTATAGGAGCTAATTTGAAACTGCCCCGCACATGTTCGTTAAGAGTAACTCCACCTGCCCGACGTAACTTACGCATTTCAGTGGTATGTAGCTTTTGTAGTAGCCCTTGTTTTACTACCCCTTCGTTCTTATGGAACTTCTGTTAGTTCACGCCATTTGTTCCAACCGGTCGTGGCCCCATGGATTATATCGGCGGTTATCGTGCCATCTTCAGCAATGACAGAACCTAGATATTTGAATTTTGTTATTCTTGGTAAGGTGTCATCATCTAGTTTAAGTTCAATATTTGTCATACTGGGTTTATTGTGGTGGAAGTCGTATACCATATATTCAGTCTTAGTTCTACTAATGCGCAGTCCATTAGAGCTCTCCTCCATTGGTCAAACTCTCTTGTAGATAACTAATTTCAAATATTAGAGCAACATCGTCCGCGTACAAACGATTCCACGGTAAGGATTTCTGAACTTGTTCAGTTAGGTAGTTTATAGTAATATTGAACAACAGTGGACTTAGAGCACTTCCCTGATGAACCCTCACTTTGATATCAATGCTTTCGCACAAACCAGCTACAATTGTTTGAATCTAAATTTCTAGTTGAGATTTGCTTAATGTTCTATGAATTTCCAACGTTCCAGGACAGCTGTCGGTTTCGGTGGCATCTAGTTCTCAACTTCATGGCTAGGTGTCGTTGATGGTATGATTTGGTAGTAAAAGTAGGAATTACTTGAAATTGATCGTCGGCTGTCCTTACCTGAATCACATATACAGCCAATACAGCCTTCACAATTAAAACCGGTTATCAGACAGACACACGCCCAATGTACACGGGGCTACACATTGATCTCTATAATACTACTGGATGTCGCACTCCTCGCATTGACCGCACGAATCGGTTACATTCGCCTGGAGATAGGGGAAGATCTGTTCTCTGTCAGCTGTTTGACAATTTGTAATGTGTTACATTCCCTGGAGGTAGGGGAAGATCTGATCTCTGTCAGCTGTCTGAAAATATGTAATTTGTTTCATTTGCCTGGAGGTAGGTGAAGATCTGATCTCTGTCAGCTGTTTGACAATATGTAATTTGTTCATTTGCCTGGAAGGAAGGGTAAAATCTGTCAGCTGTTTGACAATATGTAATGTGTTGCATTCGCCTTGAGGTAGGGGATGATCTGTTCTCTGTCAGCTGTTTGACAATATGTAATGTCTTACATTCGCCTGGAGGAAGGGGAAGATCTGTTCTCTGTCAGCTGTCTGACAATATGTAATGTCTTACATTCGCCTGGAGGAAGGGGAAGATCTGTTCTCTGTCAGCTGTTTGACAATATGTAATGTCTTACATTCGCCTGGAGGAAGGGAAAGATCAGTTCTCTGTCAGCTGTTTGACAATATGTAATGAGTTAAATCGCTTGGAGGTAGGGGAAAATCTGTTCTCTGTCTGCTGTTTGACAATATGTAATGAGTTACATTCGCCTGGAGGTAGGGGAAGATCTGATCTCTGTCAGCTGTTTGATAATATGTAATGAGTTACATTCACCTGGAGGTAGAGGAAGGTCTGTTCTCTGTCAGATGTCTGACGTTATGAAATGCTTTACATTCGCCTTGAGGTAGGGGAAGATATGTTCTCCGTCACATGTTTAAGAATATGTAATGTGTTACATTCGCCTGGAGGCAGGAGAAGATCTGATCTCTGTCAGCTGTTTGACAATATGTAATTTGTATCATTTTCCTGGAAGGAAGGGGAAAATCTGTCTTCTATCAGCTGTTTGACAATATGAAATTCGTTACATTCGCCTCGAGGTAGGGGAAGATCTGTTCTCTGTCAGCTGTTTGACAATATGTAATGTGTTACATTCGCCGGGAGGTAGGGGAAGATCTGTTCTCTGTCAGCTGTTTGACAATATGTAACGTGTTTCGCCTTGAGGTAGGGGAAGATCTGTTCTCCGTCAGCTATTTGACAACCTGTAATGTGTTACATTCGCCTGGAGGTAGGGGAAGATCTTTTCTGTCAGCCGTTTGACAATATGTAATGAGATACATTCGCCTGGAGGTAGGGGAAGATCTGTTTTCTGTCGGCTGTTTGACAATATGAAATGTGATACATTCGCCTGTGGGTAGGGGAATATCTTTTCTCCGTCATCTGTTTGTCAATATTTATTGTGTTACATTCGCCTGGAGGTAGGGGAAGATTTGTTCTCCGTCAGATGTTTGATAATATGTAATCTGTTACATTCGCCTGGAGGTAGGGGAAGATCTGTTCTCCGTCAGCTATTTGACAACCTGTAATGTGTTACATTCGCCTTGAGGTAGGGAAGATCTGTTCTCTGTCAGCTGTTTGACAATATGAAATATGTTACATTCGCCCGTAGGTAGGGGAAGATTTTTTCTCTGTCAGCTGTTTGACAATATGTAATGTGTTACATTCGCCTGGAAGTAAAGGAAGATCTGTTCTCTGTCAGCTTTTTGACAATATGCAATTTGTTACATTTGCCTGGATGTAGGGGAAGGTCTTTTCTGTGTCAGCTGTTCGACAGTATGTAATGTGTTACATTCGCCTGGAGGTAGGGGAAGATCTGTTCTCTGTCAGCTGTTTGACAATATGTAAAGTGTTACATTTGCCTGGATGTAGGGGAAGATCTGTTCTCTGTCAGCTGTTCGACAATATGTAAAGTGTTGCATTTGCCTGGATGTAGGGCAAGATTTGTTCTCAGTCAGCTGTTTGACGATATGTAAAGTGTTACATTTGCCTGGATGTAGGGGAAGATCTGTTCTCTGTCAGCTGTTCGACAATATGTAATGTGTTACATTCGCCTGGAGGTAGGGGAAGATCTGTTTTCTGTCAGCTTTGGTTTAAGATTTCGAGGTTAACCGTCACGTCAAACTAAAATTTTCCTTCCTTTTTACATACACCAGTACAGTCAACACAGTGGCACTGGTCATCATACAAATTCACACACAGCCAAGTACATGGGGCTACATGACCATGATGTCGCAAAGACGTTAAATCATTCAACAACAACAAAAACTGCAGTCTAGCCTTCTTTGGCAGTGTGCAGTAGTTTCTATAACAAATGTATCTTTCTCTATCATTCATAAATATAATGCATTACTGCAATCGATGTTTCTGGGTTCCATGAAGGATATACCGTATTTTCATAGAACATTGCATTCACATGTTTCAGGCTAACATATTTAATGCCAGAACTCGTGTTTTTGTCTGGCCCCAAAGCTATTTGGGTAATGTTTCTGGGGCTAGAGCATCCTTCCGTTTCCTGCCTCTCATGTCCCTTCTCGTTCTTGTTCTGATGTCCTCATTCTCTAGGGCCTGGAACTCTGATCTGTGATATGACTTACATATTAAGTACATTGCAGATTGTATGAGTTCAATATAATAATAAAAATAACTAGTTCCTTAGAAGAGTAATTTTTGTTGCAACAAACACACTTTATTAGAGTCAAACTTCAGAATGAAATTTAGTGATAAATTTAGTTAAAGTGGAAAAATTAAAATGTTGTCCAAATAATCCAGACCAAACACCTTCTGAATAAGCAAAATGTACTTTGTATAAAAAAAGGTTTGATCTCCATCCTTTAATGTAATGACCCTATGGATGATTCGTTTAGTGATGAATGCGTAGGGGCAGATGACCTTTCTGTTCTGTCCCTTAAAATAACCATAACTAAATTATGCAATTAGGCTACTTAAATAAGTGTATGGTACATGTGTAGGACTGCAGAAGTTGCTCATGTTTGCACACCTATGAATCAATGATTGAAAAGCAAAAGTGCTTAGAAGTTAATAGCCTACACGACAAGCGAATTTATTATATTGGGCTCAAATCTACAATAATAACCTACTATTTTCTAGCAAAGCTCGTGGTGGAAATTAAGGGGAAATAGAATTGGTATTTCATGAAAGTGCCCAATTTATTTTATTTTCAATATATATTCCCTGAAGCTTCCCCTTTAAAATGGCGTATTGCACATTGCTATAATATGATTATAACTATCTGAGATGGAGTGTGGCGCTATTCCGTTCGCCATCTGCCATGTAGGACTATATATCTGTCAAACAGGGACAGAGGACCTCGTAGTTCCGCCCATTAAAACAACAATAACTACCTAACTATCTGTCAAACTTTTCTCTGCGATTTTCAAACCACCCATCTTTCAGTGGGACTTGTATTTGGTGTAAGAGATATAATAGAGAAAACCATATGGGAATGTTGACATAAGCTTGAGTGAGTGGGACACGTGCAAAAAGGAATGAGGACTAGACTTAGAAAAATGAAGACAGAGTGAGTGGGACACGTGCAAAGAGGAATGGGGACTAGAGTTAGAAGAATGCAGACAGCTTCAAAGAGAAAGAGTTAGAAGAATGAAGACAGCTTCAAAGAGAAAGAAACTAGGCGATGGATAGACATTAGATAGAAAAGGGAGGCTGACTGATGCAGTATGGGCTAGCCATCAGACAGAATACAGCCAACGTGGAAGCTATGGGGAAAACTGTGTATTATCACATTGCCTCCAGAAATGAGGCTCCCCAGCATGGATTGTGTCCTGAAGGTGAAAACAGCTGGTGTAAATATCATAAGGGGAAAATAAGTTGGAAGACCTACAATCGTCACCATAGTTTACCAGCAGTAATAATGGATGAGATCTAACCTATCTTCAGTGACTTGGCTGATAAATTTTTTCTAAAGAAATGCCTTCACGGGAGAACCCAGAATCCTAACGAGTGTAGCAATAGTGTAATATGGAATTGTCTACCTAAAACAGTCTTTGTAGGTATTAGCACATTCCACTTTTATCCAGGGGAATATCACCAAATGTCAAGTTCCAAGTAGCTAATTTATTGGTAATGCAGGTTCACTCTGTTGGCACCCTGGGCCATATTTTAGGTGAAGTCTACACTACATGCTGTGCTAACAGTAGCTAAGTTATTGGTAATGCAGGTTCAATCTGTTGGCACCAATGGCCCTATTGTAGGTGAAGGCTGCACCACATGCTTTGTTAACAGTAGCTAAGTTATTGGTAATGCAGGTTCACTCTGTTGGCACCCTGGGCCCTATTTTAGGTGAAGTCTACACAACATGCTGTTTCAACAGTAGGTAAGTTATCGTTAATGCAGGTTCGCTCTGTTGGCACCATGGGCCCTCTTGTAGGTGAAGTCTACACCACATGCTGTGCTAACAGTACTTAAGTTATTGGTAATGCAGGTTCACTCTGTTGCACCTTGGGCCCTATTTTAGGTGAAGTCCACACTACATGCTGTGCTAACAGTAGTTAAGTTATTGGTAATGCAGGTTCACTCTGTTGGACCCCTGGGCCCTATTGTAGGTGAAGGCTGCACCACATGCTGTACTAACAGTAGCTAATTTATTGGTACTGGAGGTTCAATCTGTAGGCACCAATGGCCATATTGTAGGTGCTTTGTTAACAGTAGCTAATTTATAGATAATACAGGTTCAATCTGTTGGCACCAATGGCCCTATTGTAGGTGAAATCATGATCGGTTTGTAACAATATATAATAATTAGATCACCTGTGCACCCTGTTGTTCTGTGCCAGTACAAGTCGAGTGTTATTTGGCCCACAGGCTATACGGACATAATGCGTGTTCACATTTGTTAATAATTTATTGGTGCACCCCACTTGGACGTTAAAAGCATTGCAAGAGGTGCTTCTATCATCATACCACCAGTGGTTATACCAGTACCAAATATATACGGTACGGTATTGGTAGTATTAAATGGCCCTATTTTATCTTCGTTGTTTCTCTATTTTCGAAAGTGGTAGGCTACTGGTACCTAATATTACCTATTAGATATCCTGTAGAATAACTATCATAGCCCATGTGACACAAACTTCACATTATTTAGGCCACATGGCAGTGCACATGCACCACAATTTTAAGCCCATAGCTCCTTATGAATTAGTAGTCTCTTGTGTAATTTTAGATACATGCACACTTCAATGGGTATTATTTTTGAAAAACATCGGTCAAAAAATCTAAGCTGAATACTGTACATACATATATCTTTATTGAGAACATGCTTTTCAGTATTTCCATTTATCCTATTTTGCTTCCATTTATCTCCAATCCCCACCCATTACTGTGCTCGTGTGTTTTATTTCCAAATACCAGCAGTGTCAATGGACACAGTTCATCAACCACCCCCAGTCTATTTCCAACTTCAGGTCTCACTGTGATTCAGACAGTGATGGGAAAGGTTTCACGTGGCACTGGTAACTACTAACTTTTCATTCATTTTCATTTTATCTATTTATTTTTATTTGACTCCTGTGTATGTATGGGTTTGGGAAAGGGCAGTTTTCAAGGAATAAAAGCTAAAAAAAAATAATATATTAATAAAAGAAACTTCATTCCTATTATTTTGTAGCTATTTCCTTACCGGCAGCTTCAAAATACATGAGAACTGTGAGCTGCCACAATATTCTCAACATGTTAATGAGTATGAGATGAAACCTGTCTGATTCTTCAGTGGTCAATTGAGAATCTCCTTTACCTACAAGGCCACATACTATTGTTGTAAATACATAAGCCTTACATTGATCATAACAAACACTCTATGCATCATGTATAGAAAACCTACTAAATCTGCTGTTGGTTATTCTGTGAACAGATACCTCAGGTGCAATAAGGTCAAACTTGATAGTTGGGTATCAGTTCAGAGCACAGCCTACATACAAAGAGCACGCTATAACAATACTGTATTAGATCACCAGCTGTAGCTATAGGGTATACATTCACACATTCATTTCTTTTCTTTGTGAAAAGCATTTTTCTTTGATAGTCAATGGAGGACAATATTGTGGTAACAATTTCAGGAACTATCAAGGTCTGCAGAATTAACAACTACTTCAGAATAAACATTAGATACTTTAAAAAGATGGTATATTTTTTTCAGCATTTTTTCCAGGTCTGTGCCGTGTCTTGAGTGGGGTTTCGTCTAGGCCCTAGGGCACCAAGCTGGCACATCAGCGGGCTCTTGGTGTCCCCATCCGGGCCCTCACTGCGCGCTACCTCCCTATGAAGGATGGTATATTGGCTTTCTTCGGAAGTAATAATATCAATTTATTTTTACAGATGGTTTGATCTACTGAATGCACACTGTTTGCAATGAATGAAGCCAAGCCCCTTCAGTGAATTTCCACATGTCTCTTCCTTTATTTAATTCTTTATTCCCCTCTTTGTTAATTGTCCTCTAAAACCAATTGTTAATTTTCCTAACGATAAATATAATTATTTTCCTTTTTATCTACAAGGAAAACTAATGTCGTTATTCCATTAATACGGAACATTATCGAGTCTAACTCAATTAATCGATCGACGTTACACTTAGGCATTTGTGGTGGGATTTTTACTGGAGAAACCACCATCGCATGCCGTGTAGATATCACTCCGCCACACCTGTCCAGTTGTGTTATTCGGAGCTGGTTATTTGATATTATCAGTAGTTAGCGGTGATAGGAGACGATGGGTTGGTAGCATAAGGTTCTTTGCTTCGCTTACTTTGTTTACAAATAAATTGGTATGTGTGCATAATAAACTCTCAGTAAAGTCAAGTGCGCATTAAGACGTACGTCTTCTGGCAACGATGGCTCAAGTTATGTGTTTTTAACTCTCTTTACATAGTAAAGTTTTCCCAACAATTCCTACATAGAATAGAGTTCGCATGTACTACATGATTGTGGGTTCAGGGCTGAAGGTCACTTTGAATTAGGAGGTGGCTCTTCAAGAATCTTTCTCAGACAAAGCTGCTACGAATGTACCACATGGTAGGGCTACTATGGGTCAGTATGTTTTTCTTCAAACTGCCTTTCTCAGCAAATATTGCTCCACATGAACCACACGAATGTGGCTGAGGCCACTATGGATCAACATGTGATATTTTGAAAATGCTATTTTAAGTATAGTTAAGGCCGCAAGTACCCACAAAATATAGCTTAGGATCACTATGGATCAACATTTCTCTATTCAAACTTCTTTTTTTTCAACAAAATTTGCTCCATACGCACCAGAGGAATTTGGCTTAAGACCAATATGGATCAGCATATGTGTCTTCAAAACACGATTCTGAGCAACGCATGCGCCAGAGGAACCACATGAAAGTGGACTGTGGCACTATGGACCATCATGTGATTTTTAAAAGCCTTTTCAAAGTGATGTTTGCGACTCAGTACCACAGGAATATAGCTTAATAACACTATGGATCACCATGTGTCAATTCAAATCACCTTTCATGGTAAACTATGCTCCGCATGTACTACACGAATACGGTTTGAGACCACTATGTTTCATCATGTGTGTCATCAATTGAAATTTCTGAGCAAAGCTTGCACCACAAGTAACACATGAATGTGGCAAAAGACCACTATGGACTAACATATGTCTTTTCAAATCACCTTTCGATGTAAAGCTTGCTCCGCATATACCACACGAATGTGGCTTGATACCACTATGAATCAACAAGCGATTTCTTAAACTGGCTTTCGTAGTATAGTTTGCGCCACAAATAGCACATGAATAAGGCATAATATCACTATGGGTAATCATGTGTGTCTTCAAATTACATTTTTGAGCAAAGTCCTCGCCACAAGTACCACAGGAATGTGGCTTATGAACACTATGGTTCAACATATGTTTATTCAAATCACCTTTTTCAGTAAACTTTGCTCCACAAGCAGCACGGGAATGAGGCTTTAGTCCTTTATGAATCACTATATGTGTCTTCAAATTAGATTTACGAGCAAAGATTGCACAAGTACCACAGCAATGTGGCTTTATACCACTATGTGTCATCATGTGCGTCTTCAAATGAAATTTTCTAGAAAAGCTTGCGCCACAAGTACCACAGGAATGTGGTCTAAGACCACTATGGATCTACAAGTGTGTCTTCAAAAC
Organism: Meconema thalassinum; assembly: GCA_946902985.2. Lineage (NCBI taxonomy): Eukaryota > Metazoa > Arthropoda > Insecta > Orthoptera > Tettigoniidae > Meconema > Meconema thalassinum. The sequence goes on along the minus strand of OX336397.1, from coordinate 267,398,941 downwards.
ATGCTTTTGTTTAAAGTTAGCTCCGCAGGATTTGCATATATATGGTAACATCGTGCTTTGAGTTAACATTTGTAACTTCATGCTACCATATTGATTGAGTGAGGCTTCAAAAGAGCCACTGGTTGGTGTGGTGTCCGATCTGTGGAAGATAGGCTGTTTTTGTAGAGAGTTTCTAATGCTAGCACAAGGTAAATAACCACTATCATTATAATATCAATAATCATAAAGCCCTATAATTTCTGGGTAAGTATATAATATTCCATAAATATAACATTTCATTACACGCTTTACGCTTAATTGAAGACATACGAGAACACTCAAAAGCCTATACGTATTGCATTTGATGATGATCGAAACTAGTTGACCAAGACAATTTTTTTACCCCATGTATAAGGTGCGTTCAAAAAGTAACGAGCTGGAGGCTGGATTGCGCAAACCGGTGACGACATCGGCTAATCGTGGCGTGTGTGACGAGGAGTGGTTCCGACCAGTGCGTGGAAGGTCACAGCCCGTCGCTAGAGGGCACACGTGCACGTCACGTGACGATACTAAGCGAGCAGCAGCATGCAGCAATCGTCCAACGCTGCCAGTCGCATTGCAAACAGTGACATGGAGGCGTCAAACGAAGAGCAAAGACATGTTGTTCGGTTTCTGACAGCGAAAGGAGTAGGGGGAACGGACATTCATCACCGAATGTCACAAGTGTACGGCGAACACTGCATGTCCTTTGCAAGGGTGAAGGCGTGGTACAAGCGCTTCAGGGAAGGACGGGTGTCGTTAGTCGATGATGCCCTGTCTGGGGCACCCCCTGCATTACCGATGACAACGTCCAGCTGGTTTATGCACTCATTACCCAGGACCGCCGAGTGACAGTGAACGCCAAAGCCGCCGTGGTCGGATTGAATGTCGGAAGTGTGCACACCATCATGAAGGAACGACTGCACTTGCGCAAAGTGTGTGCCCAATGGGTGGCCCACAGTCTTCAACCACACCAGGAAGCGTGTCGAATGGCCCACTGTCTTGGTCATCTGCAGCGCTATGCGAGGGAAGGGATGGATTCCTGGCACGAGTGGTGGCTGGAGATGAGTCATGGTGTCATCACTTCGAAACACGATCCAAACGACAAAGCCTCCAGTGGAAGCATCCAGGGTCACCCCCACCCTAAAAGGCAAGGCCATCCACACGAGTGCAGCAAAGGTAATGCTCACGTTCTTCTTTGACCAAGATGGCCCTCTTCTGATACGCTTCATTCCGCACGGGACAAGAGTGAATACCCAGCGTTACTCACAAACCTTGACCACCCTTCGCCAAGCGATCAAAAGAAAACGACCAGGCAATCTCATCCGTGGGGTCATTCTGCTCCACGACAATGCACGACCTCGTACGGCCAACACAGTCGCGGCACTCCTTCAGAAATTCAAATGGGAGGTTCTTGGCCACCTTCCATATAGTCCACACCTCTCTCCCTCTGATTACGCCATGTTTGGTCCCCTGAAAAGGGCTCTGCGGGGCCAACGATTCACTTCGGACGTCGACGTCCAGCTGTACGTGCGGAACTGGTTCATATCGCAGCCCATGGAATTTTATGAGACAGCCATTCATCGCCTCGTGTCACACTGGGACAAGTGTCTCAAGAGCCAGGGCCAATACTTCTAATATACAGGTACTGGTTTCTGTAGTTATGCGTCCATATCGTTACTTTTTGAACGCCCCTGATAATTTGCTTCAGGTTTAAGGATAACACTCATCACAATTTTGGGAACAATCGTATTGACCAACTGATAGGCATTTAATTTCGCTATGTTCGATGATCAAGAGAAACGGATCAAGAGTTCAAACTAGACAATTAAATAGTTAACTAGTGGAATTTTCAGCACTTGCATTACTATGAATGATTTCCTCAAATAAGTGGAACTGAGCTCGTTTTAACACTTCAATGATATGGTGTTGGTGCAGTCAATATATATTATACAGACAATAATGCTTTATATGTCGCAGATTTTAAATTAACAAGTTTTCCGGATGAACGTGTTAATCCTCCAACAACACCAAAGATGCGACTGTGCATTCAACAGTCAACATGGTCTCTCTCATCTCGATTACGAGGATAAATAAGAACTGGGTGCTGCCTTTTATCCTAAGTACGAGCATTTCTCTCACTTATGCAGTGCAAAGTTGTCATTCACATGCTCTTCCTGTAACGAATTGCACTGACGGATTATGTTTGAAAAGAAAGGACTGTTAGAGGGCATCACTTCTAATTCATTGAAACGGGCAACTGATCACCAAGTAATTAACGATGGGTTTGTTCGTTCAAGTGACACATATTAGTTCATATTTTGTTCGCTATATAACAGTCCACATAATTCTATGTAATCATATCAATACTTCGCTATTGACGAGCTCACGGATGAATGGATAGCGCTATTTGGGGCTACACCGATTGTGCAGAGATGATTGATTTACCTGGACTTTAAAATGAATAGATATAATTGATGTACACGATCTATGATATGGACGGTTACAATAATACGTTATTTTTTGTCTCCTTATGCTGTATGTTCACTCTCAAATCAAATGATTACAAGACCGCGAAAAATACTTCCTACGTTAGCAATATAGGTATAACATGCTTTTATGATATACGACATATCTCTATGATGCATAGTTAATACATATTCAATTTAACAACATCCAATGAACCATGTCTTCCATTATCAAATGTTTCCTAGATGATGTTCAATGAAATAATACTTTGCTTTAACAAATTTGCCCATTTTTGAGCTTTACACATTGATATTGTTAGGGTCCATGGGGACCCCACACCCCCTTGACACCCTACGCACCCCCCCCCCCCCCCCCCCGGAGACGAGATAGCCCCACGACACTGGATCTACGCTCATACTTCTACAATTACTTCAACTACAACTACCCAACTAATACATCTACAATCTGGCCAATATCATACACCCTTTCTTCCCATAAAACATCCCCCAGGCTAAATCAAGAACCCCAACAGTATATTTCCACAGACACTAAGCTGGCACAGTGACCACAGCTGTTGACCAACGCTTACATCACATTCCAAACAAACACACAAACAACTAGGCTGCAACACAGCCACATTGGGAAATGCTGACACAGCGACCAGGGAAGATTTATAAGGACCGACGCCAGAAGATCAATTGTCTGTCTTTTGCCGGAGGCTTTGTCCAGCTGCGTCGTGACGTTCTACCAGGGGTAAGTGTGTATCAGAATCCTAAACTTACAGAGCTGTAATCCTTTCCACGTTGACACCTGAAATACTCACTGTACACTCACATTGTTCTATAATATTCCTAATCAGAGGAACGCACTCATAATACTTCTGGTATTCATAAACCAGTAGCCACATTTATCACAGACTCATTTCAAACAGTTATTCTCACACATTGTTTTACCTCTTGTTTCCCTTCCTGACATCTTGAACTGCCAGTGTCCAATATTTGTAGAATTGCTGTGCAAGACCTTTTCAGTGTGCTAAACTTGAAGTACTCATTCTGCCAAGCGTGACGTGCGTGCTCAGCAATTAGTTGAATAGCTCACATACAGTGTTTGTTCTGTAAGTTATTAGCCCCAACTTGACCGTGCATCCCTTAGATTTCGGTCCCAACCAAATAGAGCTCGCCCCAATCCTCCGACACTCCCTAACATACACTCGCGGAGTTTCAGCACCTTGGTTGAAATCTTCCAAACTCACGCCCACACACCCTTGTTGGTCCAACCCCCATTTTAGGACAGAACAATACACTCATATTGCCTAGATACCGATATAAAACAAGACCAAACAGTTGATATCATAAAAGTAGTTTTGGTCGAGTCCTCACCCCATTGTGAGTTTGATTCTTTTGAAATGCAAACCCTAGTTACGCCATTGAGTACATTAAACAAGGTAAAATACTCGGAGTGTCGATATTACTTCACGGAATGTTATTTTCAACTGTAGAATATTCTCAATGTTTAAATTAACAAAGAATGTAATTAACGAAAAAAGTACAACAATCGGTTCCAACTGGGATTACAAATTGAATTTTCTCTGTTATACATTACATTGCATCGCTTTATCTGACTTCGATAATTAAGAGTAATTATTGATTTACGCCTAAACATAACGTACAGTCGTAGGATCGGTTGTCCAAAACATTCGGTAAAACTCAATCCGAAACTTTTCATTTCGTATAATACTACTTCCATCTCGCTCTTCCTTTACCTGTAAAATGTATCGAGAGAAAAGTGCAGGTTTGGTTAGTAATGAGACCGCATCTCCGGTCCTAGAATCCACTGCCTTATGGGCCATGTATTATTATTATATTTGAACTGCAGGTTTCGTTAGTAAGGAGACAGCCTCTCCGGTCCTAGAATCCACTGTCTTATTGACCATGTATTATTATTATTATTATTATTATTATTATTATTATTATTATTATGATTATTATTATTAGGAGTGGCCACGGGAGTGTTCAGTGCGGAGTGTAAAGTGAATTAGAAAGAAGCTAAGCCTAGGAGGTAAGCTGAAATGAAGTGCAAGTGTTACAGAAAGAGGCGTACTACGAAAGTACTAATCAATTACAAACATATACCAGGGTACATAGTTAAAAAGTCTCATGACAAATCCATTGGCGTGCTAACCCGATAAGTGAGGTTAAGTTAGCAGAGTCACGGATCGCCCACCGAAAGAGTAAACTCTGGGTAGTCCATACTGGCAACATAAGGCTCAAGTGTAGCAGGTGCGCACTAACATTTCACACCACACGGAGCGAGCAAAGGTACATGCTAGTAATGTGTAAAGACTTTCAGTCAGGAAAATGAACTAGACGCCTCATGCAGACGGAATAAGGCTAAAGTGTTACAGTTGCGCAAAAACATTTATATTATTATTATTGTATTGTGAAGTGATTTACCAAAGCCAAGCGCTTGGAGAGAGTTTCTGTTATTGAGGACCAGTCAAAACAAGAGAGCATTGGGAATCTTCGACCGAGTATGGAGGATCTTTTGCAACGGTGTCGAAACATTCTCAATAAGATGAAGCTTGCAACTGACAGGCAGCGTAATATATCCAACGATGTGAAGAATGGCATAGTGGAACTAGAAGAGGCCATTGATTCTATAGCCTATTGTGATCGTACTTCACATGCGGCACAAGACGAAACTCACAAGGTTGTATTGAATGACCTTCCGAAGGACATGACCCCCAATTCTAGCAGCAGGAACGAAGTTACTTCGGGAACTGTAGCTGCTCAGGAGGGGGATAAGAAGAATGAGACAGAGTCGTCAGAAATATGGACTCCTGTTACATCGAGGAGAGACAGAAGATTGGTAAAGGTTAGAGAAAATGCTGAGAATAGGCAGGAGGATTTTGCTGATAATGTTGACATATCTACCCACCAAGCAACCCCAAACAGACAGAAGAGACCTAGTAGGCCAAGGCGAGCAGCCTTACTGATCAGACCAGCTGAAGGTAAATCATATGCCGATATTCTGAAGGAGATTCGCCAAAAAGCAAACCCTAATGATACAGGAACTGAAGTCCGGTCCATTCGACAAACAAAAGCGGGAGACGTCCTTGTCGAGTTGGGAGCAAGTTCCAGGGATAAAGTAGCTTTTGGTAATTCTCTGCGAAATGTTCTGGGATCCAATGCTACAGTTCGTAGGCTTGAAGCGAAGGCAACTGTTGAAATCAGAGACCTTGATGCTCTAACTACTTCCGAAGAGGTCATGGAAGCTATCCAGAGAACTATCCCAGAACTCTCTCCAGATACCAAGGTGCTGCTGACGAGGACGAATACGAGGGAAGTGAAGATGGCTGTTGTCACATTAACAACTAGTGATGCAGATGTGCTCTTGAGGCAAGATCATATCACCATAGGATGGGTCAATTGCAGGATTAGACGGAGGATCATGGTATCTCGTTGTTATAGATGTCTGGACTATGGACATGTTGCTAGCAACTGCAAAGGCACAGATAGAAGTAAACTTTGCTACAATTGCGGCGGGACAGGTCACAAAGCTAGAGGATGTACGGCCTCAAAGAAATGTGTTCTTTGTGAAGAACGAGGTTTTATCAAGGATTTAGCACATGCTATGGGATCTGGCCAGTGTAAGGTCTTCAGAGAAGCTTTGGACAAAGAAAAGGCACTGAGGTTCAAATGATTCGTATACTTCAAGCCAATCTACATAGAAGTAAGACAGCCAATGATCTGCTATATCAGCTAGTCACAGAGAAGCAAAGCGATCTCTTGCTAATCAGCGAACAGTATAAAGATAAAGAGTCATCTCTTTGGTTCAGTGACACACTTGGCACTTCTGCAATCTGGGTGTTGGATTCTAGAAAAGTTATTATAAAGGATCATGGAAGTTCTGATGGTTATGTTTGGGTGAAGACCAGAAGGGTCACCTATTTTAGTGTTTACCTAACTCCTAATGAGGCAATTGAGCACTTCCGCCGCAAAGTAAATTCTTTGGAAGATGCAATTCTAAACGCCACAGATAGTGTCATAGTGGCTGGAGACTTTAACGCCAAAGCAGTGGAATGGGGTATGCCAAGTACCGATTCCCGGGGTAAGTACATTCTAGAGATGGCATCCAGGATAGGCCTTCTAATATTAAATATTGGTACAGTTCCAACTTTCCGACGTCCAGGATGTGAAGGAACAATTCCGGATGTCTCCCTGGCATCAGAAGTAATTGTGCCATTCATTAAGAGATGGAAAGTGTTGGAAGATTATTGTGCTAGCGATCATCAATTCATCGCCTTTGACTTTGAATCAAATGTTCAGGGACGGGAAGTACCTCCCCAGAAATGTCAACGGTGGAATGTAAATAGGATTAGCATGGACAAGTTCAAAGATATCATTGGGAAGGGTGCAGAACAGATTCGAAGTGCTGAAGCACGGAGAGAGTTTGAGGTTGAGGATCTGGTTTCTGCAACCATGAAAATTATTACGTCAGCTTGTGATGTTTCGATGCCCTCCTCAGTACCACGTCACCGAAAGAGCCCTGTATACTGGTGGACCAGAGAGATAGCAGAATTAAGGAAGAACTGCCTCAGGCTTCGCCGTCTTGCCCAGAGAGCAAGAAATCGGGAAGAAGCTAATGAAAAATCAGCGGAGCATAAAGCAGCAAAGAAGCTACTTCGGAAAGCCATAACTACGAGCAAGGTTCAGAGTTGGAGAAAGCTTCAGGAAGATATTGACACTGATCCATGGGGTTTGGGTTACAAAATTGTAACACAGAAACTTGGAAGTCACAGAACATCGTGCATCATGGAGGATGATATTATGAACACCATTGTTCAAACCCTTTTTCCAACTCATCCCACAAGACCTGAGAGGAATTTTGAATGTGATCTGGACTTCCCACTGTTTACTGAAGATGAACTTCGGGTTGCAACGCATTCTTTACGGAACAACAAGGCTCCGGGGCCGGATGGGATTCCTAATGAGGTTCTGAAAATAATAGTTGATCAAGATATGTTGTTGTTATTGTTGAGAATGTTCAATGTGTGCATGAAAGCAGGAATCTTTAGCTTTCGCTGGAAGATCTGTCGCTTAGTGCTCATTAGTAAGGGCATGGGTGACCCTGAGTTACCATCATCGTACCGCCCACTTTGTATGCTTGACACAACAGGCAAACTATTTGAGAAACTCATAAGACGGAGATTGCTTGAAGCAATAATCGCAGCCGGCGATTTATCACCAAGACAATTTGGATTCAGGGTAGGCCGGTCGACACTGGATGCAGTGCAAGAAGTGGCCGATAAAGTACGAAGAGCGGAGAGTTATAATCATTACTCTCGCCGGGTGATTATTTTTGTTACACTGGATGTTAAAAACGCTTTCAACTCTGTCAAATGGACTGATATCATGGATGCTCTAGAATTTTCATTCCATGTCCCAAGGTATCTCCTTCGGATCTTAGACTCTTACTTGAAGGATCGTGCTCTGCTCTACGATACTACAGAAGGGATCCGTAGAGTACAAGTCACGGCTGGGGCTGCCCAGGGTTCGATTCTAGGACCTGATCTCTGGAGTGTTACATACGACAGCTTGTTGAGGCTTGAAATGCCTGAAGAAACTATTCTAGTAGATATGCAGATGATGTTGCTGCTCTTGTAGCAGGAAGAAGTGTCTAGCAGGCACAGTTGCGACTCAATATGGTAATGCGCAAAATCAATAGATGGATGGAGGAACATGGTCTGTCTCTAGCACTTAGTAAGACGGAAATTGTCATCCTAACAAAGAAGAGAATTCAGACAATACTTCCAATACAGGTAGGACAAATTCTAGTAGAGACGCAGCCAGCAGCAAAATACCTGGGCATCATGATCGACAGTAAAATGAATTTTGGAGAACAGATTAGACGGACTGCAGATAAGGCAGCCAGAGGAGTAACGTCCCTCAGTCGGCTCATGGCCAATGTTGGTGGGCCAAAATCTAGTAAGAGAAGACTATTGATGACAGCCATCCATTCAGTTCTGCTGTATGGAGCGGAAATATGGGCGGATGCCCTGGATAAGGAAATTTATAGGAAGCCACTGGCGCAAGTGCAGAGGCGGGGTGCTTTGCGCGTGGCATCTGCATATCGCACGGTCTCTGAGGAAGCAGTTCTCGTTATTGCCGGGATTATTCCGATTTTTTTTCTTGCGAAAGAACGCAAGAACATTTACTTGAGGAAATCTGATATGGGTTTACAAAATGCAAGACGATCGGCAAGAGTACAAACCTTTCAAAATTGGCAGATCAAATGGGAGCAAGGAGATCAAAGCCAATGGACTAAGAGAATGATCCCTCAGGTACAGGTTTGGACAGAGAGGAAACATGGTGAGGTTGGTTACTATCTCACTCAGTTCTTGACTGGCCATGGGTACTTCTGTTCCTATCTTAAGAAGATGGGGAAGGTGGATTCATCAGATTGCATCTACTGTATCAATGAATTAGATAATGCTAATCACACCTTCTTCTCTTGTGGACGGTGGGTCCAAAATAGGCAGTCTCTTCAAGATCACATTGATGTAGAGATATCCCCGGACAATATTGTTGCAGTGATGCTACAAAATGAGGAAAACTGGAAACTGGTAGCAAGCTTTGTTGAAGATATCCTCCGAACAAAGAAGACGGATCTGGATCGCCACTGAAGATGATTCATTACGGAAGAGTGCCCTACAGGCAAATATAAAATGACTCTAGCCTGAAGTAATGTGCTAAACGGTTCCAGGCTAGTGTTCAGAAGTAACGGGGGAGTTTTAGTCGGTAGTCTGCTACTCAGGAGCAGGAGCCCGACACTCTGTGCGTAAATGCATTTCTTCCCCTAAAAAAAAAAAAAAAATTATTATTATTATTATTATTATTATTATTGAACTGCAGGTTTGGTTACTAATGAGACCCCCCCCTTCCGGTCCTAGAATCCACTGCCTTGTGGATCATGTATTATTATTATATTTGAACTGCAGGTTTGGTTAGTAAAGAGACCGCCTCTTCGGTCCTAGAATCCACTGCCTTATGGACCATGTATTATTATTATGATTGACCTGCAAACAAATGGCCAGAGTAGGGTATTGTTATTGAACGCACGTAGGCTCCCCATCAATTTCAATTAGTTCAGACTTTGGCTACCAAAGATCTGTCACTGACACCTAGCTGGGAATGTTGGAACTGATAGAGCGTTTCTAACCTAATAACCTACAAATTTAACTACACATTACCTATTGTAATGGTAGGTTCTTGTTTGTTAGTTAGTTAGTTATTGAAGTATTAAGGGTCGGAACTACGAGGCCATCTTCCCCTAGGTAGCTTCTTGTAATTATGTATTTACTCAACGTTTTATTTCGCTTTGTTTATTATTTTGAGCCTAATGATTTTTCTTCGAGTAGGGATAAATAAAAGTTGTTTAATTTAAACACTTTTTCTTTGGGTTCTTATTACTTTAAAACTTGATATGTTCAGTTTTATTTAAATGTTGCTCCTACCAGTAATGTAAATTCCCCACTCTACCCTATTAATTCGTTTCTCCTAAGCAACTGGCTTTAATTTGTTTGTTTCGCATCATGCCCATTTTCAGATTTTTAATCTCTATATACCGTATAAAGGTGAATGCTTGTCCCATATACGTTGATGTACCATTATTCCGAATGCAAACAAACTTTGGTGAGCTGTTGTGCATACTACCGTAACGGTTTCTGAATAAGTAAGTCCCTTTCAGAGTAGGTCGCCACGAGATGTTTCAACAAATGAGTGTTGACGCGCGAATGGTTTCATCAAAGTCCCGTATGCGTTGGTATACCATTCATCCGATTATGATCAAACCTTTGCGATCTTATGTGCACACTCCCGCTAAAATTTCTAGGTTTTTAAATCCATATTACAATAGGTGGCACACGGGTGGTATCAACAAATGAGTGATGGTGGTGAATAGTTTCAAGAAAGTTCCGTGTGCGTTCACCCCATTGCACACTCACACGAAGGTTTCTAAATTAGCACATATTCATTTTACAACAAGTGGAGAACGAATCGTTTCAACAAATGTCGCCAGCTCACGCGTCAGAAATCTTTCTGATATCTAAATGTACACATCGGAAGGGGAAAAAAATGTCCATATGCACTTCAATATATAAAATTACGACACAAAAGCATTTTATCTTTGAGTTGCATCGCAACGCCTGCCGGGTACTTCTTGTTCTGATCCCATAGAAAATAAATATATAATAACAATAATAACTCCTGGCACTACAGCCCATGAAGGGCCTAGGCCTACCAAGCGACCGCTGCCCAGCCATTTACCCTGCAGATATTCGGGTGACGCGTGATCAGAGCATTGGTCCCCTCGGCCGTTAATCTTGGTTTTGGTGATCGGGGCGCTGCCTCACTATCAGACAGCTACTCAATTGTCCTCACGAGGCTGAGTGCACCCCGTTCCAGCCCTCACGTCAGTTACTAAAATCCCTGACGGAGCCGGGAATCAAACCCGGGGCCTCCGGGTGAGAGGCTGGCGCGCTAATCAAACACCAAGGGGCCGGCATAGAAAATAAATATCTTCTCTAAACCACCTGAGCCTGATTTCCTCAACCGGTCGTACTCGAAAGTTCCTAAGCTTCTTTTGAGCAGGAGAGATTTTATAGTTACTATTTGACAGCTGATTGTATATTGTTCCTTTTATAACTCTCCTACATTACAGCACCTTACACGGATACCAACGTGAAATATAGATTTCAGTCAAAGGTGGGGAACAATAACAGTACGTGGAGATAGGAACATAATCAAATGGTATTAAATATATTTATCCACGTTAATCAATAATTATACTTAATATGAAATTAGTTAATTAATAAGTACTAGTTTCGGCCACATCGTGGTCTTCTTCGGCTTTGTGTAGATCTTAACACAATAAACAGAATGTGAGCACGATCCAAATGTTCAGCTTTGTGTAGATCTTAACACATTAAACCAATTGCGAGCACGATCCCAATGTCCAGCTTTGTGTAGATCTTAACACAATAAACCGAATGTGAGCATGATCCAAATGTTCAGCTTTGTGTAGATCTTAACACATTAAACCGAATGCGAGCACGATCCAAATGTTCAGCTTTGTATAGATCTTAACACATTAAACCGAATGAGAGCATGATCCAAATGTTCAGCTTTGTGGAGATCTTAACACATTAAACCGAATGTGAGCATGATCCAAATGTTCAGCTTTGTGGAGATCTTAACACATTCAATCGAATGTGAGCATGATCCAAATGTTCAGCTTTGTGTAGATCTTAACACATTAAACCGAATGCGAGCACGATCCAAATGTTCAGCTTTGTGTAGATCTTAACACATTAAACCGAATGAGAGAATGATCCAAATGTTCAGCTTTTGAAGATCTTAACACATTAAACCGAATGTGAGCATGATCCAAATGTTCAGCTTTGTGCAGATCTTAACACATTCAACCGAATGTGAGCATGATCCAAATGTTCAGCTTTGTGTAGATCTTAACACAATAAACCGAATGTGAGCATGATCCAAATGTTCAGCTTTGTGTAGATCTTAACACATTAAACCGAATATGAGCATGGTCCAAATGTTCAACTTTGTGGAGATTTTAACACATTAAACCGAATGTGAGCACGATCCAAATGTTCAGCTTTGTGTAGATCTTAACACATTAAACCGAATGTGAGCAAGATCCAAATGTTCAGCCTTGTGTAGATCTTAACACATTAAACCGAATTCGAGCATGATCCAAATGTTCAGCTTTGTGTAGATCTTAACACATTAAACCGAATGCGAGCACGATCCAAATGTTCAGCTTTGTGTAGATCTTAACACATTAAACCGAATGTGAGCACGATCCAAATATTCAGCTTTGTGTAGATCTTAACACATTAAACCGAATGCGAGCATGATCCAAATGTTCAGCTTTGTGCAGATGTTCGAATGTGAGCACGATCCAAATGTTCTAGAACTAATCTTAACAATCACAGTTTTAATGTATATAAGAAGTAATATTGTCGAATGAAAAGAATTTCAAAGCTAAACGTTAAATTCTCTTGTCATAAAAGTTACTTATACTATTTATGATGTCAAAATTCTAATAATAGCCTGCGAAAATATCTTTAAAATTAAAAAAAACAATCAATTCAAATCTGTTACAAATAGTGAAGTAAATTTTAGCTTTGTAGCAATAATTATAATCTTACTGGAAATTACAGAAAAGCAATATTTTGAATGACTAAGAGTAAATTTCGAAAATGTTAAAGTAATGTAGGTATAAGTAATTAATTGGTTGTAGAAAATAGTATAATTCATAAATCTATATATAATTGTCTTGAATGTATGGAGATTCCTTAAGATGGATTAAAGTATGACTATGTGCACTATCTGGCTTTACGTTGAAATAAGTATGACTATATCAAGGCATGAGGTAAAAAGCATGTTCTACGTAATGGAACCTCCCGTTAAATTAATATTAAATAGGCTGTTGCCTTTGTATAATAAAGATTCGTTCTGGAAATAGAGAAACGATAACTAAATTTCTAGATTTTCGTTTAACAAGGTGAAAGAAATTAAAAGATTTAAGCAAATTGTAACATACATGAGACGAGTAATAAAAATGCTTTTAAAAAGATGGTATATTGACTTTCACGGCCGGTGAAAAAAAAAACTCAGCAATTCTTCTAAGTTTGTGCCGTGTCTTGTGTGGGGTTTCGCCTAGGACACCAAGCTGGCTCATCGGCGGGCTCTTGGTGTCCCCGCCCGGACACCCACAGGAGTGACGAACTGCGCGCTATGATTTATCTCTCTTTTTGGTTAGGACCACCGGTGCCGCATAGTTGCTAGAACTATTTTCAATAATCCCTGCATCAAGCATTTCTTTCACCTGCTCGTCAATTATCTGTCTCTCACGCTTGCTAACCTTATAGGGTGCTTGATGTAACGGGGTATTATGTTTGAGGTGTACGCGATGCTCTATTAAGTTCGTTTCGCGTAACTGTTTAATTGATGTGGCGAAAATGTCGCTGTATCTGTCTAGGAGTTGAGCTAGACCGTGTTTCTGCTCTGGTGTGAGATCGCCATTAATGTTATATGATGTCACGTGGTCGTGCGGTGCAATGCTATCCTGCTTTACCGGAACGTGGATTGTTTCCTGCGATACATCATTAATCCATCCGATGGTGGAATTGTTAGGGAAGTGAACGATATTGTCACCTTTGGTAGCCTGCGAGTGGATTTTTTCCGCCGGTATAATAATTTGCGAATTCTGCTGTATAGGAGATTTATTCACGAAGGTGTATAGCTTCTGAATGGATGGCCTATATGAGAGTGTAATCGCTACCTGAGAAATGGATTTTGGGGGTAGAGAGATGTCGTCCCTGGTGGCTACTCGGATATTATGTGAAAAAATAAAATCTGAATTAATGTTTGATAGCCTAGCGATCTCTCTGTCCGTTTCCGTATGACCTGTCCGATTCGTTTGTTTGAATTGGCAACTTATCGTCCCCTTCTTTGTGTTGAGATGCAGTGACTCGTCTGCGAAGTTAATGTTGACTTTGTACTTCGCCAAGAAGTCAGTCCCTATGAGACATGCTGCTGCGAGATCCTTGATTACATGCATAGAGAAGAAAGTGGTAAAATTCTTAAACTGGATTTTCACATAGGAGGTCCCTGCAATTTTCAAGACTTCATTGTTGGCAGCAATGAGTTGAATGCCTCCTGTGATAGGACGGATGTGTTTGTCTTCTACCAGGCTGTGCGAGATACATGAAATCCCAGCGCCAGTGTCGATCAGCGCTTCAGTCTTTATGCCGTTAATTCAGGTCTGAATCTTGACCGGTAAGCTCCTAGCATGTTGAGCTGGGTTGTTTACTCCGAGCAAGCCATGTCTGACGTCACTGTCTAGAGGTGGGCATTGGAGTGGAGTGGACGGTATTGTATTGCAAACATCTGTTGCGGGTGTTTGACTTGCGCACGTGTCGTGCTGATAAGCAGTGACACTAGTCGTGTGCTGAGCGTCAGCTAACTTGGCCGTATCCGTATGACAAAGTGCTGATTGTGTCAAGGTGTCATCTTCCGCTGTGTAGTCGGCAGGATGCACCGCTTGCACAGGAAGTGCTGCCTGTTCGGAAATGACATTTCCGCTGGGAATGTTCTCCCGAGTTTCGCTAACGTGGAAAGTCAGGTCCGTGCCCATAGCGTACTTTTGCCGCCGAAAGGTTTGGCCTCGTAACTTTGTCCCTTTCTTGTAGCCATCGGAACGAGCATTGCCCTGCCTGTCGTGGGTTCGTGGCCCGAGTTCCCTGGACTTCCTTTCTGCTGTATGCTGCTAGTACCACGTGTCGCGATGGGCTTAGGGATCAGTGCCCGGTAGTGCCCCACATTAGGCGGCCCCGTGAAAAGCAAATGTATATCATCATGAAACCCAATACACTGTAATCTAGATTTGTCAGAGTCCAGCACGTGTACGTGTATATTACACTCTGTGGCCCTGGATAAAGCTAGTACCTCTGCTGAGGATCCAAAAATGCCATTTTGAAGCATGTATGCCACATATGTCTCGGGATTTGGAAATAAATTTTCCCGGCTGTCGGTAGTTAAATTGGCAAATTCTATCCAATGGTCGTGTATGTACTGCGCAGCCATCTTGCGCAGCACATGGTGATCCTGTTCCGTGCCATACAATAATGCACTAACCGCACGAAACAGACAATTCCCATCTCTTGCGACATCCCTTATATTGTAATTTCGTTGGAGGTCTCCACGGGCCAAACTCGAGTTTATTATGAATGTGTGTGGGACCTCCGTACCTAGTTTTCCGCCCTGTTATTTGAGTTCGAACTTTTCGATGGGCGAAAAATCCTTCGTTGGCCACAAGCAGAGCATGCGTGGCAGTTATTGCATCGGCCGTCCCTAGGATCGTTTTGATCTACTCGGGATCCCGATTGGGCCCTACCTTGTGTAGCCGTGGTTTGCGTGGCCCTAGAGGCTCTCTGCGCCTGGTATTCCCTCCGTGGATTCTGATACCTTGGCGTTTGGTATTCATTTCTGCGCCTCGGGTTTTGTACAAGCGCTATGCTAGTCTTCTCCATTTGCTGCGTGATCTGATCTACCTGTTGTTTCAGATTTGTCACGTCAGCCTGCTGCAGGCGTGATTCGATATTTTTGCTTATCAGTCTTTGATTTTGCTCAGCCGTGATCACGTTTGCCCGCAGTTGCTCTAGAGTATGGGGATTCATCTGGAGTATTTTGTCTGTGATGGCAGGCCTCATCCCCTTAATTATATATTGGATTTTATCCCCTTCAGTCATGAGAGGGTTAAAGCGTTTGCACAACTGCAGTTTATAAATTATATAAACGTTTTGTGGCTCCGTAGGACCTTGTGTCCTGTTTCTCAGCGCGTCGTACAACTCGTCTTTGTCCTGGATCTGCGCGAATTCCGCTATGAAGTCTTGCTGGAGCTTGTTCCACGTTAATTGTGGTTCGTGTTGCTCATGTACATCGTACCAGTTAAGTGCTGCCTCTTTAAGATATCCTGGGAACAGTCGCACTCTTTCTGCGTCCGCCCAGTCATTGATTTGCGCTATACGATTGAATTCCCTAAGGTATTCTTCTGGGTCCTCCTTATAAGTGCCCGAGAATTTGTCCGGTTGGAAAAGGGGGTACCGGATGAGGTGCGCCATTTCCACGTGCCTATTGGGAACTATCGCCGGTGGCGTATGTACTTCGCTAATTGTGGGCTCAAATGTCGCCAGTGTCATGGGAATGATTTCGCCTAGAGTTGCACTCACTGTTATGATGTCAGCCACCAAATCTTCAGGCTTTTCAGTATTAGTCGGGTCGTGAATATGCGCGTCTAACTGAATGATAAGTTCCTGGAGATTGCTGTAGATCTCCTGTGTCTTGATCACGTGTTGTTGGGTGTAACTCGCGTCACATGAATCAGTGGAGCGAGCATCCGCCTCGTCAGCCTCAGCCTGGGCGCGAGCTCGTGTTTGGGGTGGGCCAGGGTTGAATCGCACGTTAGGGTGGTTGATTTTCAGTGTTAATATTTTATCCTCTAATTGCGATATAACGTGCCCAACGTTGATATCAGTGATGTATTCCGGGTTTCTCAAGATGATTTTAGGTCTGATAGGCTTGGGATTAGCCGTTATAAATCTGACCCATTCCTTTAAAGAATGCCCCATTCAGATCAGACCGCGAAATACCACACTAAAATATATGCCCCCCTACTCCATATATAAACACAGTCACGAACACTCTTAATCTATGTTACAGTATACAGTTATTATTATCACTAGACTTATGTTCCCCAAAACCAGTGCTAAAAGCTAGGTGAGTAGATCCAAGCATGCACATGCACGTTAGTTATAGGGTGGGCGGTGTGGGTTATAATGACGTGAATGTGCTGTAAATCGCAGCGGCGGATGAATCACGGTAACCGTAGCGTCTCCACCATTGTTTGATACGGCCTCTAACATTGTTGTGATAGCAATGTGGCGTCTATCCTTGTAATGGCCCTGCCTGAGTGCATGGCCTTACGCCATAGGCCGCTCAGGGATTCTTTAACTTCACTTACCTGGATCGTTGTAGTTGGGGATTCTTCATGCTCAGGTAACGGGGTCGTTACCGTGTCCTTGTCGATTGTCTTACCCACGATTAACAGCACAACCCTTAAGCTAAAAGTGGGGGAACTGAGGGAGATGTGGGAACACGGGGTTGTTCCCCAATAAAAAGAGATCTCTGGTGTACTGCCGATTTATTCCTTCTAGGTATCCGAAGGAATCCACCATGCAGATACAAGGCCCGTCTCATAAGATTTCGTCACACTGAATAATAATAGACACTGTTTGATCTCACCTGATCCTTCACTCAGCCTCTGCTCAATTGCTGCTCGATCTCAGTCCCCTAGGTCGCCGAGTGCCCGGTCACAGTTCCACGATCCCCGATCGTCAAACTTACGTCGCTCTCTTTTCCGCTGCCTTCACGGACCATCCTCCACTCTCTCAACTCTGACTGACTGAAACCCCACCACATCTGAGGTCGCAGCTTATAAGCACAAAAATCGCAACACCTGCGTGCTTACGTAGCACCTCCTTGCAGATTCTCAATATCTGGATTGAACCGGGGTTGCACGTCCGGTGTGGTTCAAGGCTAAACCAAAACCGGGACATGACAATATATTTATTTTGTTAATTAGCTTTGTGAGCTAGCCGATATCAAACCCTCCGAAGCAGAATAGGGGTTTGATTTTTCGGAATAAATGTGTTCACAAAATTTTACGTAAGCCTGGATGTTCTCATTCCTTAGCTTTGTGTTTGAGGGTGTACTTCTTTGGGCGTCTATGACATATACTCCGTGTAAAAGCCCGATCTCTTGGGACCATAGATTCCGTGCCTGCGCCAGCCTTAAGGAAGTGCATCCGATCCTCTCAAGTTGTGTGTTCGAAGGACGGGACTGACTGGACTACCATACCGGTTGATGGTATCTTGGCAATCTCCTCTGAAGGTCACAGAATATATTGTAAGTATTATCACGTATACCTTCAGACATAGAATGTATAGCCTAAGTGTAATGGAGCTGATGATGGCTTGATGATCAAAACTGGTCATCAAATTGTATTTATTAATCTCATGTAATTTTTCAGGATTGAGGAATAACCCATCCATTTGGGCACATACGTGTACACCGACTAAAAATCATCAATTTTATGTTAACTATGGAACAACATGTGTGACTTCAAATAACTCATTTGTATAACATTATTCTACATGCACCTCACGAATGCATCGTTAGACCGCTAAGAATCATCATGCGTGTCTCCGAATTACTCTTCACAGTAAAATTTGCACCTCAGGTAGTAAAGGACTTTCGCTTTAGACCACTTTGGAACATTATGTGCCTCTACCGACTGCTTTTGAAGGCAATCTTTCTCCGCATTAGACTACCATGGATTAAATGGCATGTCTTCAGAATACCTTTATATGTAAATTTTGCTCCGCATGTACTATATGAGTGTCGCTGGATACCATTGTGGATCATTAACTGTGACTTCAGGATACCTTTTCGAGTAACGTTAAGTCTACATCTACCACAGGATTGGGGCTTTAAACTATTATGGAACACGTGTGCTTAGAAAAGAAACTTTCTAGTATAGTTTGCTCCGCATGTACTTCACAAATGTGGCCATAGGCAACTCTATAAAAATGTGTTTCTTTTCAATTTTTCTTTCCAAGTCGAGGTAGCTCTACATTTACCACAGGAATTTAGCTTAAGGGGGGACCAACACCATTAAGCTCCAAAAAATTACATTTTTCAAAAATATCATATTCGAATAGATCAACAATTTCTTCATTCAGTGATAGAATTGGTTTAATATCTCGAATAGAACGTAAGTTATAGTAAAAGTACGATACGACTGACATCTCCCAGTGAAAATTAAATTTCCTGTTAACGCCCATTTTAATGAGCAATCTCCAGTTCTCAAAATTGACCCTTTTAGAATATTCACTTTATCTGTCGAATTATCTTGATAGCACTAGCATTATGAAATTTGCACAAAATATAGCTAGAATATTTTGGTCTAATAGTTGTTGTTGTTGTTGTTCGAGTTTTCAGTCTTTTGACTGGTTTGATGCAGTCCTCCATGCTTCCCTGACCTGAGCTAATCGTTTCATCTGTACATAGCTCGTACACCCGAGGCAATTTGTTTAACATATTCTAACCTGGTTTACCCCTAGTTCTTATCCTCGACCCTTCCTTCCATAACGAACTTTGCTATTCCTGGGTGTCTTACCAACCTATCTCTTCTCTTCGTTAGCATTAGCAAAGAAAACTAGTTATAAAACACATGAGGGACTATGACTGTAGGAAAACACTGAGAAATCTGGTGAGAAGGACGAGTTTATGCGGCAGGGGAATTTTAGAACATCCCAACCATGTGAAACATTCGTCGCTCAATCCCCGTAAGTTCATATTTTTCATTCCGTTTCCCTAATAACTCATGAACTTACAGAGATATTTCAGTGAAGTTCTGTAGTCACATTTCTACGATAGTTGTCAACAAAATGTACTAGAATGATTGCCCATTATAATTTATTAATAATAAATTATTTACTATGAAAATTTTATAGATTTTTAGAGCCATTATTTAGAAAATCTCAAAATAATATTTCTTCTTGAAATATTTCAATCATTCTAGTACATTTTGTTGCCATGACATCTAGGACCACGTTAAAAAAGCAATAATTAAAATGTAAGAATATTTCCCAGAGTTACTAAGGAAATCCCATTCTTGTGTATAATATACCGCAGCCATTTTGTGTGCATATATATCCATGATGCAATTTTCAAAATATTTAACAGTTGGTTGTGATAAAATTGTACTATATGTAGACTGTGATAAGTGACAATTCCAAACAGTTTATCTCTCAAAGAAAATAAATGTTAAAAATTCACTATTTTGTTGCTGTCGAAACTGTTGGTCCCCCCTTAAGACTAGTAAGGACCTTTATCTTCGTCTTCTGGGAACCTTTCCGAATAACGTTAGTTTCACTTGTACCGCGGGATTGGATCTAGATACTTCATTTGATCAACATGTGTTTCTTCAGGTGATCATTCCGAATAGAGTTTGCTGCATGTGTACTACAGAAATGTCCCTTAAGACCACTAAGGATCATCTTGAGTGCCTTTAAATTGCCTTTCTCTGCAAGCATTGCTCCGCATGTATCGCAGAAATAAGGCTTAATACCGCTATTGATCATCATGTGTGTCTTAAGGTAAGCTTTCAAAGTGAAGTGTGCTCCTCATGTACTACACGAATAAGGCATTATACCACTATGCATTATCCTGTGTTTGTTCATGTCAACTTTCCGAATATAGTGTGCTCTACATGTACCTCAGGAATCTGGCATTACACCACTATGCATCGTCATGTGTCTCATTAAACTGCATTTTTGAGTAAACTTTGCTCCGCATATACCACAGGAATGTGGTCTGATACCGCTATGGAGCAAGACGTGTCTCTCTAAATTACCTTTCCGAGCAAAGTTTGTTCCACACATACCACAGGAATGTGGCCTGAGACTACTATGGTTCATTATGTGTGTAGTTAAACTGACTTTATCAATAAACTTTACTCCGCATTTATCACAGGAATAAGGCTTTATACCACTATGTATCATCATGTGCCTCTTCAGGAGACTTTTCGTTGAAAAGTGTGCTGCGCATGTTCTACATGAATGAGGCTTTACACCACTATGCCTGATCGTGTGTTTGTTCAGGTCACTTTTCCGAGCAAAGGTTGCTCTACATGTACTACAAGAATGTGGCTTGAGACCACTATGAATTATCATGTGTGTCTTTAAATCACCTTTCCGAGCAAAGTTTGCTCCACATGTTGCACAGGAATATGGTTTGAGAGCACTATGTGTCAACATGTGTCTTTTCAAATTCCCTTTGGTAGCAACGCTTGCTCCGCAGGTTATGCATAATATGTATGGCATCGTTATTTTGTTACCATTTTGATTGAGTGAGGCTCTGAACCTTTCCGTTGTTAAAGCATTCTCTGAATTGAGGTCGTTTCTGTGAATAATTTCTCACGTTAGAACGAGTACAATAACCACTACCATTATAAGATCAAAAATTGCAAAGAACAATTCCGGATAAGTATATAATAATCTTCTGTTTTCGTAGACATAGATATAAGAGCCAAGATGAAATGCGTATGAAGCATCATGTAATTTGGTTCAGGGAATAACACCCTTGACAATTTCGGTACAATCGTGTTAACCTACTCAAAATCATTTTATTTCGCTATGTTAGATGATCGAGGGAAACGGAATAAAAACATTGCGGTCAAGAGATCTAATTAGTGAAAACATAACCAGTTCATTTGGAGCAGTTTCCATTTATTTGCAAGTTTTCCTTAAACTAAGGTTGCATCTACTCCTAAATGGAGTTGTGTTCATGCAGTCGATATATGTTATACATGATCTTCCAACGTCTCGATTAAGAGTATAAGTAAACATTGGGTGCTGCTCTATATTATTAAGTACGAGAGTTGAGAGGAAGGAGGGATCCTATCCACGTGGCAACCCAGAATCCAGGGACAAGGCCGTGCGCACTCCCGAACGAGTAAGAGCGGAGAAAGTCCTGTGAGGGCTCAAACGAAAGGGCTCCTTCCCCACTATCTAAAGGAGATATCTATTCCACCCTAAAATATAAAATATCCACACCCCCAGGGAAACAAGAACATTTTAAAGAACATGCGAATTTGAGGCTCTTCCAAGATGGCGGGCCTTTCAATCTTTATGGAAGATGCCTCCATAACCCCTCCCCTTCCCCATATCGCCCTCCCACCACCAACCTCAGAATTCCCTAAATTTCCAACAGATATTTCCTAATTTAAATAGATTTTACACAAATGTACAGCATTGCTTCAACTTACTTGCGCTAGGCTCATATCTGTTAACTTACTGTGGTCAGTTTCTGTTCTCATCCAACTGCTTTATCGATTTATTTATTATTTCATATTTATGTATTTATAATTATTTATTGAGTATCGATTTACCGATTAATGATGAACAACAAGGTCATCAACCCGAGTTTTCCGAAAATATTCGATATCACAGGAACGATAATATGAGGGCTAGAACGAAAGGTCTAGGCTCCCTCTATCCAAAGGGCTCATCATATTCATTTTTAGTGTTTTGTTTTTAATGATGGACGTTTCCGAGAGCAGGTGAGGTTTGGAGCGGTTTCCACAAAGTCATGTAACAAATAAACCTAGCTGCCCACGACAGGATAGCCTGAGCGATCGACCCAAGATGGCCGCTGATGGATTATTTGTATTATTATTTTTTATTTAATGTTCATTCATTCATGTATTATTACTATTACTATTGTCCGATTCGGCCAACTATGGACCACGTTACTTCAACCGCTTCCGTCCCTGGGCATTAGTTCTATCCCAGTATTCCCGCATGAATTTCCTGTGAGCCTGCTTTCTTTCATCAGTCCCCTCTTTCCCTGTTTTCAGCTTTGGCATTTCTGAGAATCGCTGGTGTATTCCAAGTGTTCTCTGTGCAGGAGCACGTTCCTGGATGTCTTCAAATGTGATCTGTACTTCTAGAAGATCTATGTCAATCTCGGTGAATCAAATTCCCTTCGTTTTCTTGTTTACAACGTGGGGAAAAGATGCGATTGGTGAGTCTCTGAGAGTTCATTTGTGTTATGTGGTCATAGAAATTAATCCTCCTTTTCCTTATGATGTCTGTTGTCCTTTCCGCACTTAAGTAAAGTTCGTTGTTGTGCCGCCTCCTGATTGGTTCCAGTGTCGTACTTAGGATTTTTCTTTCTTTAGCCTCTACCTTTTCAATGTACAATGCAAGACATTCTCCTGCGTACAGGATTTCTGGACGAATAACTGAAGAGTAATGTCTAAGGTTGGCGTTGAGGGACAGTGATCGTTGATTATAAACAATCCTAGTTAGTTGGAATGCCACTTCCATCTTCTTGATCCATGATGTGGATGCTTCAGAATTGTTTGGTGATATCCACTCACCTAAGTACTAAAACTTCTCTGTCCACTTCATTATTCCCTGCTCTAAAATTAACTCTCTTGGGGCTAGCTTGATGTTAGATATAAAATCCGTTTTCTCAAGGGATATCTGAAGGACTGCTTTGGCTGCTTGGGTTTTAAGTTGGTTGTTTTTTAAGTAGCAGTTTCTGGGATACAGAGAAGATCGCAAGATTATCTGCAAAAGCTGAGCAGTCAACTGTGAGATCCATTCTCTTTTAGCCCATTCTGAGTCCATTCCCGACCCTTCCATTACGTACCTCTTTGCGCCATTCTCGGATGACCTTTTC
This sequence comes from Meconema thalassinum, assembly GCA_946902985.2. Classification (NCBI taxonomy): domain Eukaryota; kingdom Metazoa; phylum Arthropoda; class Insecta; order Orthoptera; family Tettigoniidae; genus Meconema; species Meconema thalassinum. Next base: position 267,375,554 of record OX336397.1, on the reverse strand, counting down.
TAGTGCGCAGTTAAAAAGTAGAGGCGATAGTCCACCTCCTTGCCTGACACCTGACTTGATTTCGATGGCATCTGAAATCTCTCCCCTGAATATCACTCTGGAGGTAGTGTTGGTTAATGTCTGTCGAATAATTGTCCACGTTTTGTTATCCAGGCCCATTTGCTTTAGAATTTCGAGGAGTGTATGTCAATCAATTGAATTGTAGGTCTTCTTGAATTCGACGAAGGTCACCACATACTTCCTGTTCCTAATCTTCTGGTATAAATGGATAGATATTAGGTTCATTATCTGCCCGGCAAATGAGCGTCCGTTTCTAAAGCCTCCTTGATATTCTCCCAGTTGTGAATCGTGTTGCTTTTCTGCTCGGATCTGAAATGCTCTTGAGAGAATTTTGTATGATATCGAGAGGAGCGAGAAGTCTCGGAAATTGAATACAGCAGCTTTATCACCATTCTTGTGAAGGAGATAAATTAGGTTTGATGTCCAGTCACTTGAGAGCTTCTCGGTTTCCCAGATCTCTTGAATGATCTCTGTTCGTTTGTCAATCGCCTCATCACCTGTGAATTCATTACTTAATATGAATTTAATATTAAATCGTATTTATTGATTTTATACTCATTATCAAATACTATCTCTTCTTCTTCTTCTTCTTCTTCTTCTTTAGCGTTTGTCCCATCTCGTGGCAGGGTCCGCTATGACTTCACTTTACACGGTCATGGGGCAAGTCCGGATGTAGGTTGACGCTTTTCAGATCCCTATGCAGTGTATCAGCCCAACGTTGTCTCGGTCGTCCCGTTGTTCTTTTCCTGGTGACCTCTAGTGCGTAGCTCTATTTTGCAATGGTGTCCGCTTCTGACCGTAGCAAATGCCCAAACCATCGCAGACGAACCTCACGCATTTACTTGTTGATTGCCGTGACACCAAATCCTTCGCTTATTCTTTCATTGGGGATGTGATCCAACCTAGTAATGCCAGCTGTCCATCTAAGCATCTTGGTCTCCATGACACTTGGCCGACGTTCTGCATCCTTGGTGCTCGGCCAACAATCAGTACCATTAAATGCCACGGGACGAATGAAAGTGCAGCATGGAGATCTGTAGTAACCGTGCCCATGAACAGCAATGGTGACAGGGCCGAACCTTGATGAATACCAACTGTTACATGGACGTTTTCCGACGCTCCCGCGGCGGCTTGGACGTCACTTCTTGGCTCTGCGTAGAGCAACTGTACCCAGTTGACAAGGTACTCTGGGATGCCATGTTGTCGGAGAGTGAACCAGATCAAGTCAAGCGGCACACGATCAAAAGCCTCTTCGAGATCAATGAAAGCAAGGTGCAACGGCTTATTCTTTTCACGATGCTTTTCGACTAAAAGCCATGTGGCGTGGATTGCATCTGTTGTGCTCCAATTTTTCACAAATACAGCTTAGTTTTTGGTCAGCTGGTTGATCGCACGTATGCTCTTATCAAGAATGCGCTCGAAGACCTTCATGGTGTGACAGAGGAGTCCAATTGGTCTGTAATTAGCACACTCAGCTGGACTTTCCTTCTTTTTGAAGATGGGTAGCGTGATGCTATGTTGCCAATCAAGTGGCGTTCGTCCTTCTTTGACAATGTGTTTGAAGAGTTTTGCCACCCAATCTGCTGGATCCCACTTTTAAGAGCACCATAGCTCCGCCGCGAAGTCATCTGGAGCAGTTGCCTTCCCTGCTTTCATTTTTTCAAGGCACCTGCAACCTCTACGACATAGGTTTGATAGGTTCTTCGACAGCAGTAGTGACATATATCTCGTTGTGCTGGAATTCTTCCGTCGAGACCTACTCAAAGTAGTTTCCTGTCGACGAGCAAAACGCCCTTATCGTCATGCCATAGAAGCGTTGGATATCTTGGGATTTATGGTGCCTGGATTTGACGAGGCTTGAGTGAGTCAAACTTCGCGTAGAGGTCTGCGTACCGAGCAGATTTTGTCGCAGCAACAGTATTCTTCGCTTCCCTGCAGGCCATTTTGTAAACATTGCAACGAGAAGGTGTTTTGTCTTCCAGAAAATCGAGGTAAAGCTGTTTCATCTTGCGTCAATTCCAAAGCCATGTGTCCTTATCAATCCGACGTCTTCCTGGCTTCGTAAGTCCAAGAATGGCATTATCAATTTTTATAAATATAATTATCCAACGTGTAGTTCACATTATTATGACGGCTATGCGGGTAGCGGCTTGTGTGGCTCGCTCAAGGTAACGTCGTCGTTTCAACAAGAATATACCTGTCGAGAATTAACAAGCCAGGCTATTGCAGGTGGCGGGTTTCGCGATACCGTATCGAATAAGACCATACCCGTTGCGTGACGTGGACAAATGAAATATTTATTTATTATTTATTTAATATTTATTTACTTATTTAATAGTTTTTATTGATTATTGATTGACTTATTTATGGTATGAAATAATTATAATTTTTAGATTTTATTAATATTAGTATTCTTTAATATTTATGTATATGTTATTTCATATTTATTTATTTAATATTTAAAATACTGTATATTGATTATTATAATTATTTAATTATTTTATTTATTTGTTTATGGGTGCAACAACACTAGACAGCATAGCCGAGCGGTCGATCCCAGGTTTTGCAACTCCGGCCACGATGGCAGCGTGCTCTCACGAACCATCCAAGATGACGGCCCTACCTACACCATACCCCTGACCCGTTCCTTCACCCACTATCCCCCAAACGCAACTCCACCTCCTCCAGTATTCCCTTAAATTCCGAACAGATTTTACCAAAATTTACCAGATTTTCCTCAAGACCAGGATTGCTTACACTTACTTATGCCACGCCGCTCTCGGTCAACCTCTCTTTTTCTTCCAATCCAGATACCATTCGAGAGTCGTGTAACTTACCAAAATAATAAAAAAATCACCATATTCCCTAATATCACCAACATTCTATGGAACTCATCAAATTCCACCAAAATCCTTCCAAAAATACTAAGATACCCCCAAATCTCCTACAATACTACAACAAATTCTCAAATCACCCACATTTCCCAGATTTACTCCTAATCCACCATATTCCCAAAAACGCTTCACAAATATACCAAAATTCCCATAAATCCTTCCAAATATGCTACGATTCCCCAATTTCATCAGATTACCTAAAATCTACAAAATACTCCTCATTCCTACAATTCCAGAGCACACCAGCCTTCCTCTTAAGAAACGGGTTAAACTATAAGCTCAATTACACGAACAAATAAAAAATAGTAAAAATAATCAATCAATCGGCCATGTTACATCAACCGCTCGGGCTATCCTGTCGGGGCAGCTAGGTATCATGTTACATGGCTGCGGAAACCGCTTCGAACCTCACCTACACTTGTAAAGGTCATCAATAAAAAATATTGCAAATAGATAGAGGGGACAGAGACCGTTCGTTCAAGCCCTCACGCAACTTTCTCCGATTAGTCTTTTGGGTGATATCCACAATTTTCGGATATCTCAGGTCGATGACTTTGTTTTTCAATATTCGATAAATCGATAATCAATAAATAAAAATAACAAATAAATATTAAATTATAAATAAATCTATGCATAAATTGGAAAAGGACGGAAACTGACCAAGGGAGGTCAACATGGAAGAGACCCGCGAAAATAAGTGGAATGGAAGCAATGGTTGACTTAAGTGTTAAATGTAATTAAGTTTGGAAAATCTGCTTGAAATTTTAGGGAATTCTGGGTTCGCTATGGTGGGGGATGGGGGTGGGAGTAGAGAAGGGGGTATGCAGGAATCTACCATAACGTTTGAAACCCCCGCCATCTTAGAGAAGCCGAGGTGCGCATGCGTACTAAAAATCCTTAACTTCGCCGAGGGTGCGGGTAGTTTTATCTTAAGGGAAAATAGACTTGTCCCATAGGTAGAGAGGATGGAGCCTTTCGTAGGATCCCTCACACGACTTCCTCCGATAACTCGTTCGGGAGTTCACACGACCTTGCCCCCGGATGTATCGAGGGTTGCCTATTCAGTTACCCCTGGGATAGGAACCCTCTACTTACAAGCACGGGCAACTAAACAACTAGTAACTAGCGAAGTGTTCATGCGACACAAATTAATTCGCTATATAATAGCCTAGTTGGAATATATATGTGTAATAATACTTCACTATTGAAAACCTTATGGATGAATGGAGAGCACTATTTAGGGCAACACCAATTGTGTAGAGATGATTGATTTACCTGGCACATAGTACATATAGTGTGGTCTGTTATAATGTACGGAAGGTGGAAACCCTATAAGAACCACACTACACAGCGCACACTTATCCAAATCTCGGCATACCACTGCATGCCTCCCCTCTAGCGTCCTACATTTTAACTGCCACGATTTATTCTGACCGATTACTTTTATCACCACAATGGCTTAATCTCCCGAAGTAGTATTAAAAAATTCTCTAACTGTACTTGCAATCCAATTGCATTGCACTATGTACACAGTATTTCCAAAATAATTTCTGGGCTTCTATTGACAATTGTTGTGTATAAATACGAGTTAATTGGGCGTCACGATACGACATTAATTATTTTCTTAAAGATATAAAGTAGCCTCTACAACTAATACTTGTCAGTCATGCTTTTTATCCTTGTGCCGTGGAATGAAGCTATTGGTTAACTGTTAAGATGTTGTTCCTAAGTGGATGCCAATGGTTGATGGCTTGACCTGGTATACACGTTTTGTGTGGATGGGATCAACTGGAGTTGTTCTCATCCCAATGATTGGGTTTAACGCATTCTCATTTTTCATATATAAAATTCATCCTTTACGGTGGTAATGTAATATTACGGTAACTTACCACATACTGAATGAGAAAAATGGTAAACAGTCCAGTTAGCTACAGGAGAGTCAGCGAGACAGCCGCGACACATTCCACCCTCATCTTCTTTATAAAATACACCACTAGTCCGTTGCCATATAGTTCTTTAAGTAAAATTAAGTGTTTTACCTTAAGCCACAAAATGAACCTCACTCAATACTTTGTGGCATGATTAAGTATCTCTATGGAAATATTTTTATAGTTAGCCCTGAATAATAATGAATTAATAACGCTTAATTAATATAGTGTCGAAATATGTGAAATTCATTTTGAAGCTGAAAGTTTAGCACCCGCATTAAAAGAGGGAAAGCCTAAATATTCCCACAAAGATGGTAAATATAAAGTAACATGTTGTGTGTATGTTTAACACTTACTCATTTAAGTGATTTCCACTTGCATCTGCTTCTTCATTATGATTTTCTTCTTTTACATCCTGAGGATAAGATGGAATAATTTATGTAAGTGCTATCACCTTATACTTTTACACAAATGACAACCCATGAAATTGTACAGCACTGCTCAGCTGAAGTGAAGATATATTCGCTGATTGACTTTCTACTGTCCATCACATCCTAGTGCTAGAGATAAACTTTATACAGGTAAGTGGTTATAATCCCCAGTTCTGAAACTTATCATACACTATTAGAGACCAAGTTAAACTTAGAGCGAATGAAAATGCTAAGATCAGTGCTCTAATGGAAGAATAAGCTTTAAGGATTGAGGACAAATGAACTTTTACTTTTAATTCTTTTAGCCGTAAGACCATTAGAGGGGGGCAGACGACAATACAATAGACCATAACAGATCCTACGGTCCAACACGAGCACATATCATTGAGTAACAAGCTAATAGACTGCCCATACGAGCATAACTTTTGAGAATAAAGTCATAAATCAATTATTCTTCAGAATATTATATAAGGCAATTCTTCATAATTCACTGCGATTCAATATTTAAATGTTCAATAAGAAGTATATCGAGATAACTAAATGCCTCTATGGGGAGTCTATTGTAGAGCATGCTAGTAACTCTAAGAATTATGTGTCTGCTAGAGTACAGAAGCACACATTTTGCAAAGGAGATTAGAGCATGCTAGTAACTCGAAGAATTATGTGTCTGCTAGAGTACAGAAGCACAAAGATTGCAAAGGAGATTAGAGCAGCTAGTAACTCTAAGAATTATGTGTCTGCTAGTGTATGGAAGCACGCAGTTTGCAAAGGAGATTAGAGCAGCTAGTAACTCTAAGAATTCTGTGTCCGCTAGAGTACGGGAGCACACAGTTTGCAAAGGAGGTTAGAGCAGCTATTAACTCTAAGAATTCTGTGCCTGCTAGAGTACGGGACCACACAGTTTGCAAAGGAGATTAGAGCGGCTAGTAAGTCTAAGAAATTTGTGTCTGCTAGTGTACGAGAGCCCACAGTTTCCAAAGGAGATTAGAAAAGCTAGTAACTCTAAAAATTGTGTGTCTGCTAGTGTACGGGAGCGCACAGTTCGCAAAGGTGATTACAGCAGGTACTAACAGCCAAACGCTTCCAATTATCATCAACATAATTGTAAGAACACAAGTCTTAATCCCGAAATGGTGTTAGGTGATATGGAGATGTCTTAAACTTCAGCATGGAGATACTTACCTCTTTCAGATCTGAAGATGATGTTTCTGTATCAATGCATGGAACGATATCCGGAATAGAAGATTCCTCAATCTTAATATCCGTGTGATGGTCTGTATCGTCCTGCAAAGAAATGGCTTGTTTCACATATGTGTTACCCTTTTGAGATTCGAATAGGTCTCCTATCGTCTTCTTCTGAAGTTATGACCTCGAAACATTCATCTATAAAGTGATTTCTTAACAATTTCAACAGATGGGGTACATCACAGAAAACCCACACATTTATGTTACAGTCCACTGGATTGCTGAAAAAACGTTTATTACTGATAACATGTAGTTCCTTCCAGACTAAAGTGTTTTTCCATCCCATATCACTAGCTCCCGCGACAATACGAATGCCACAACCCTCAAACTGGCTAATAATGTTTTGTAACAACTCTGAAGTCATTATCACATCGAAGTAATAAAAAGCGGGCTGCTTCCGTTTAGCAAACAGCCCTCAGTCCATAGCTTCCTGGGCGTTACTGTTGGGCCCTAATATGCGATCGTCTGATGAATCATACGATATTTGGCTGTCAATATTAATTTCATTACACGACTAAACTGCAATTTTCTCGGAGTCCTTGTAATTTGCTGCTCTGGCTTTCAGCAGACAAAGTACCACTCTCAGGTCTGCACTAAAAATGCCGAATCAATTTCTGTCGAGTTGAACGGCATTGGTAGAGAAATGTTGCGTTTACTAAAACATTCGTATGCATTTCTTAGTGATCTTAGTGCGAGGGCGTTTCCCATGTCCTCTGAAGACCATTACACTCTCTTTTTGCCTCCTATGAAACATCGAAACTGCCCTGCAGTAAAACAAGTGTAGAGTACTTTTACCATCTCCCTTCTAAGAGCACCCATGTGTACTTTCACCGAAGGTGTTTGGGGTTTGGGATTTTGAACTTTCTTAGAGGCGCTTCCTTTCGTCTTAAATCCACATTAATATTTTCCAAAACCTCGACCCGTTTTCGGAGTTGTATGATTACATCATTTTGCAGCGATTCAGTGTTGGTTCCCTGATCAAGTTTCCGTCTTTAGGTGACAAAGTCTCCAAAGTCGATTGTGTCCGTTTCCTCACGGGTTTTTTTGGGTGGGAGAAACATAAAAAGTAATCAGAAATTACAATAACCCTTCGAAACGCAATACACATCGAAATGTATGCAATTACCTAATATTTACAATGTATGTATCCTCATCTTTACTTGACCTACATTGAAATTTTGGCATTTCAGCATATATTTACAAAATATGTATCCCCATCTTTACTTGACGCATGTATTGAATATCTGGTAAAGATCCTGATAAACATGCCATTTCCAAGTGTAAATGTAAATTGCAAAAAATTTGCATGTTTATCAGGAACTTTACCAGACATCCTTTATGGAAGTCCAGTAAAGATGGGCATACATAATTTATAAATATAAGCTAAAAAAATCAACATTTCAATGTGTATCGTCATCTTTACCAGACATCATAATATAGGTCAAGTAAAGATGGGGATACATCACATACATAAAGGAGAAAGTCTGTGTGTATGTGAATTTGTTCTCTATACAAATTTACACTGTTCCATCATTCACAACGAAATTTTGCATAAACACGGGTCAGGACACGGAAGAAGCCGCTAGCTACATGAATTTTCAACATTCTTTCTCATTCTTCTGATTTCTGCCTTTTGGCAAATGGCAATAAAGTCAGAAAATAACCTGATGAAGGAATGGCAAGGCCGGTCTTTTCCATGGAAACAGTAGCACAAGACATGACCACCATATTTCCATCTATCTCTGTAAGAGCCCGTGGCACTCCATTTTCTATCCAAACCACGATAAGAACATTATGAATCTGGACGCCATAAACATATAAATACTTTTTTTTAACAGGGATCGTTGTAGGGAATTGAAATTTTTAAAAATAAAAATAAAGATACGAGCCTTACAGTAGTCGCATATGATGTGTAACATCTGACATGTTATCCTACTGGTATACTACACAGCTTGGACTATCTTAAAATGTTAATTTACACTCCATTTTCATACTGGTACTATGATGAATGTATAGATTGAATTGGAGATATGCTTCTGTCACATTTTTGGCGCAGCGGTCAAGCTGTTAGTCTCTCACCAAGGTAGACCGGGTTTGATTCCCGGTCAATATATGTGAGATTTCCGAACTGAAATGCCATGTCCTGTGGTTTGCATTCCACGTAAAAGGGAGGTACCGTGGATCATGATCGTGAGATTAACGGACACGCAAAACTACAAGCTTCCTTCATTTTACATTAATAATTCATAATAACAAAGTGACACACAACATCGACTGTACTCTGAAATACTGTGTGCACACTCCTCAGTAACTATAACATTCATTATTCTCAAGGCTCTCATACAGTTCGTAGTAAACAATCAAAACATGGCTTCCTACAATCATGAAATGACCTAGTCTCACATATGATGAAAATACAGCTTTTATTCCACTCATATAACAACATTCTGTTATGCATTTAATATTTGACTACCCACCCACAGCTTGACAATAATGCCGCTTACTTAAATGCCATTTGTCGTCTTTGTCCTACCCCATGTGATATTCAACCTTAAACGTGAAGCTTCATAAACTGCTCAATGACAAATGAAAGTTGGTGAAACATTTGCCACTGTGCCGTCAAACCAGTGGCTGCTAAATGCACTGCCTACTGTATTGCCATAACATTCTCGCGCTACAGGGCACACACTGCCTTGTTTCCAATACACACATATTCAATTGTACATCCAACTGGCAGTCCGTCTTCACTTCCGTCCGATCCACTTCCGCCCGATTCACTTCCGTCCCATTTTTCTGGCAGTGCATCTTCACTTCCGTCCGATCCACTTCCGTTCGATCCACTTCCGCCCAATTATCTTCCGTCCCCAATTTTCAAAATCACTCCCACAAAACTATCCAGCAACTGAGCGGAACGATGTTACACAACAAAAAGGAAGATTGCAGTTTAACGTGACCGTGAATCTTGTGATTATGAGCCACGGGACCTCCTTTCTACGTGGAATCTGAATCACAGGACATGGCATTTCACTTCGAAAATCTCACATGCATTGACCGGGAATCGAACCCAGTCCAACTTGATGAGAGGCCGACAGCTTGACCGCTGTGCCACCACGCCCCTTGAAAAAAGAAACATTGGCTAACCCTGCATGTGGCATAACGTTACAACAGCTGAAGATATCCTCATGAAACATAGTATTAAGATCAAATGAGCTTAAATTATTCTGTTGTTGTTGATAAATTTAGAAGCTTTGCAATACCATGCCCATAAAGCCCATGAACTTGAGTGCGTATGGAATTTTTCTGATAACATGTGTTACTGTGGTGGCTGTAGTAATGTGTATATTTGTAATTCAAATGAGGATTGGAAAGGAGGTGCTGTGGCCTTCAATTAGGAACTATCCCGGCATTTACATCGAGTATCATAAATAACCCCTGGCACTGCAGCCCATGAAGGGCCAAGGCCTACCAAGCGACGGCTGCCCAGCAATTTGGCCTGCAGATATTGGGGAGACGCGTGGTCAGCGCATCAGATCCCCTCGGCCATGATGGGGTGACCCGTTATATGCTTCGCGTATAAGTGAGAAACCACGGAAATCAATAACAGAGTTTGGCCTCGGGAGTGTAGCCCACCTTTCCGGCTCTCAGACCAAAATTAAAATGTCATGACAGAACCGGGATTCAAACTCGAATCTCCAAGGCGAAAGCCGAGTATATTAGCGGATAACACATCAGGTCGTAAAAATGATTTTTGCATTTTATGTATAATTTTATTTAATATTCAGTCTTTATGGCACCGAAACCTATGTGACCTTTTGGGTCTAATTTTACACTCTTGATGCCGCTGTTATTACGGAATATTTTGAATCTTTACCTTATGACGAAATGAATCCCGGGCAATATATTGTATGTAATATCTACTAGAATTGAAGTTTTGTTCACTCCGTTAAGGTGTGTTCTACCACTGATATGCTGACGTTTATGTTTTATTAACCAGAAAATATTTTAGTATCAGATCACACGTGCAGAAAAACAGAAATACACAAAATCTTTCACACACTCATACATAACCGCAAAATTCCCACAATTACTGATTACTATTTACCACCCGAAAGGTCAATGCCCCAAAAATATCTACCAGTATATAAGTAAATGTTCGTGAAAACCCAATTATACAACATACTTACCCACCATAACACTCACTCACATGTATGCAGACTCGGAACATACACAATAAATGAAACGTACACAGAACGCACATGACATGAACCTATTGAGCCTTTTTAGCATATCACTTTCACAATTACAATTATTCAATATCATACTTCACTCAATGCTTACCCTGCTCAGACTGACAGTTAACGAACCCAAGGAACGCATCTCGAAAGAACAATGCGGGTATTTTCCTTATAGCATTACTTACTTACCTTTTCAACAACTATCAGCCAAAACATAACAGTCAATACCTTTTACATCCCTGATGAAACAAGCAAATAAGGCGACATAATGTACACCAACTTGGATCAACTTGGGATCTTTTGTAAGGAATGCTTACCTTTCATACCAACGACTCTTTTCCTTCATCTTAATTATACCAGTTCCATACCAGAGATAACAAGAATCGAAATAAGAAACTGTCCTCATTCAACAAAGCAATCATTCAAATCACTACCTAGTGCACTTAAGTAGCAATATATGTTAACGAAATATTTATTTACATACTCGGTATTATACAATCAACAATGAACATTTTGACTAACGCAAACCTAACCTTATTTTGAACAACAAAGCAACAATTTCCCACCCCTTAATACAAATCTAAATTACCGCAATCACACTAAACACAACCATTCTAGATACACACAGTTTTTCAAACACAATTTAGAAGAATTACAAGCTAAGTATAATTCTTACGGTGAGTGAATCACAACAGGAAGGACAAACCAAAACATCTACCAATAATCAGCAAAAAAAAGAGCAAAGGAAGAAATTACAACCAAATATAACATTGCTCAGAAATATCACAATTTTTCTTCACTTGTGATAAATGCACCCTGAAAATACGTTTTTTCTGAGGATCACTCACTAGCATAGTCACTGGAGTGATGAAACTAAAAATTTTGCAAGGGCCTTTAAATCTAACAAGTAATTTTCCGGATTCTTTAGGACCAGCTTCTTTTAGCGAGAAGTTTCGAACATATACCTCATCACCAACCTTTAATGAACACTGTTTACGACCCACATTATACCTTCTCTGCAACTTTTCATGAGCAATCTTCATGTTTTCCCTAGCTTTCTTCCAAACCGCCTGAACATCCAAGTTAGAAATGTTCTCAGGCAATAGATCGTTGAGAGACCATAAATTTGATATCGGAGAATTAGGCGAATATGAAAACATCAAATTAAAAGGAGTGTTTCGGTGAGATTCATGTATAGCCGTGTTGAAAGCATAAGTTATCAAATGCATGCAACTGTCTCAACCCTTGTGATCATTGTGGTGATACGCAATAAGTGCTGCCCGTAAATTCCTATTCACCCTTTCGGCATATGATCCTTTAGGGTAGTATGGGGTGCTAGTGACATGAGAGATAGAAAATTCGAATAAATAATTTCGAAATACATTAGATGAAAAGCATTTGGCGTTATCTGACACCAGAAACTGACAAGGGCCAAAAGAAGCAAATATTTGATTTAAACATTTAATAACGGTTTGAGTGTTTGCCATACGAGTAGGAATGATCCAACTAAAACGAGAAAAACCGTCCGTGCAAACAAATACAAACCGATTTCCATGCTTTGACAAGGGCAGAGGGCCTACGAAATCGACGAACAATCTCTCCATAGGTTTAGTAGCGATTTCCGAGGATAACAGCCCAATTTTAGAATTGTTAGTAGGTTTAGCTACGTTGCAAGCGTTACATCCGTTCACCAATTTCCTGATGTCTTTATCCATATTTTTCCAGATGAAATTCTGTCTAATTTTCTGCCTTGTCTTAAATACCCCAAGATGTCCACCAATTGGTGACTCATGGAAATACTTAAAAATCTCCGGTATAAGAAGAGAAGGTAGTACAATTTTAGGCAACCTATCGTACCTAGCGGAACAACATAATGTGCTGTTCTTCATCGAATACGGCTTCAAATTTTCTCCCTTTTCTAATTTCTCAATGATTTCATTCAAGCTGGTGCATTCTTGGAATGCACGGTACCTGAGATTACAAATTTGAATGCTTTTGCACGTTCTTTCCTTCCTTTTTGTCAAACACCAACAGTGATCATTTGTTTTCTCCTCTATGTGCAAATTTCTTATATTTTGTGTGAGTATGTTTCAGATATATATTCTGTGATCCACCTAGAGTCATATGACAACAAATCTCTGAAGCTCTTCAACTCTTCCTCGCGCAAGAGGAATTCCACATCCATTTGGCTACCAGATACTGTTGTCAACTCTTTGAAGACCAGCTCAGCAAAAGAAGATTATTTTGTTTTTATTAAGTTGGTTATGCTGATATGTATACCTTTTGTTTCCTCCCCCCACTCTCTCCCCCTTCCGTGGTCTCTCCGTGCTCCGCTGAGCTTCACTCACTTCTTCGTCTGCAGTTGACTCGTACAGTCAAAGCTCCGCTCGAGCTTAGCCTCCTCAAACCAAGAGGCACAACCTCTTCTACGCCATGTTGGCTAGATAGTCTTCCTAAGGAACTCCGACTTCAACATGAAATCGAGATAAGTACCATTTTTAAAAAGTTTTAACCTCATCTTCATGGTTTTAACTTCCAAGTGATTTTAATTTTAATTATAGGCAGTGTGAAAATATTTACTTGGGGCAAAATCATCCTTCGTGGGATTTGCAATGTTGAGCTTTTTCTTGTAAGCCAACCTTACTAAAAGGAGCTTTTCTTAAGCTATTTAAACGAGAAACCCTCTCGCTACGTGGGAGATTATCTAATACCCGCTGTCTATAATTACAAAGTTATTTCCTCCGTTGGATTTTCTCAACCCCATTTTCTGCTAAGGTCGTTCTGGAACCTTCGAGATCTTGTTCTCTATCTGCGAGTCTTGCCGTCAAGTATTGACACGCACTTGCGAAACTACTAGTTAAAATGAGGAATCTTCCTTATAAATTTTTGCAATAGCTAACTTCCTCCACCGTTGGAACTTCTAGAACATTCTCTGGCGCATTTAATTGTAAATCACGACTTTTTCGAGAAATAGACTTTCACCTACATAGTGCAATCAGTTATCTCCATAATTGCAATAACTTTCTTTTTCATGAACTTTAGTGTTTCTATAGTGAACATTGCATCCATCTTTACAGACTATAGTGTTAATCAGTGCTTGCTCCACTTTTCTACCGCGTCGCGATCGTCCGGTTATATTAAATACGGCCATGAACATTGTTCCTATATCCCAATGATCTTTCCTTAACCTTCTACTAACAACCATTATTTATGAAATTGTAACTTTCTATAAGGTGTTACTCACGAAGTGTCCTTCCAACTTTGCTAGTTTAACATTAATTAAATTCTGCATAATTGCTTGTGTGATACAAGTTTTAAATCACGTTGTCCCTTTCCTATACATAGGGAAAACAATTCTCTACACTCTTGAGAGAGTCATGTTCAGGTTTCACGAAATGGAAACTGTCCCATTTTTCTCGTGATTCCCAATTAAACATAGGAAGTCTAGAAATTTCCTTTTCACTTTCTCCAGGTTTCACAGTAAGTGACCTGCTCTCTTTGTATAATTCTCATATATTAACTCTGCAAGGAAGAAGCCTCCCCGAAGATTGTATAATTTACACTATGGAAAACCACTACAATCGGGCGCATCCTGGGCAACGTTGCATAGCAGCGGCAGATTCTTCCACTACCGGTCAACACAGAAGTAGTAATCTCCCTAAAGGGTCTTTTTTAAGACCACTTGTTATAGTCTCGATTAATATCGAGGGATTCTCGCGTGCCAAAGAGACCTTATTGGCTGATTTGTGCAACGAATGTAAATGTGACATACTCCTAATGCAAGAGACTCACCGGGGCTACAACAGCCATCGGCCCAAAATCGCAGGCATGGAGCTTGTTCTGGAAAGGCCCCACGATAAATACGGCAGTGCCATTTTTACCAAACCAAACCTAAATATCACATCAGCCTCGCTGACTGGAAAGGATGACATCGAGATTCTTTCAATATCTACACCACACTTTTGCGCTACTTCTATATACAAGCCCCCCAATGTCGACTTCACGTTTGAGGAACCTGCCAACTTCAACTACCAGGACGTAAACTTCATCATTGGCGATTACAACTGCCGAAGCACATCTTGGGGATACCCAGATTCAGATATAAATGGCGAAAAACTGGAAACCTGGGCAGAGAATCATGATCTTCAGCTAATTCATGATCCAAAGCTGCCAGCATCCTTCAACAGTGGCCGATGGAGGAGAGGCTACAACCCCGATAATATCTTCGTGTCATCCAAAGTTGCTGGGAGTTGTTTGAAGATGATGGGTAAGCCCATTCCATCTACCCAACATAGGCCCATAATTTGCACAGTGAATGCCATGGTTGTGCCAGAGGAGGTGCCTTTCAAGCGAAGGTTTAATTTTCAGAAGGCCGACTGGGAAAGATTTGCCAAAGAACTTGATACAGAAGTTGCCAAAATCCCGCCGCAACCTGAGATGTATGAGGCATTTGTCAAATGCGTCCATACAGTTTCTAGAAGGACTATCCCAAGAGGTTGTAGAACAAGCTACATACCAGGACTGACTGATAACAGCAAACAGCTGGTGAACCACTACAAAGATCTCTTTGAGGCAGACCCATTTTCTGATGATACTATCCATGTTGGCGAGGAATTGTTGCAAACTATCTCAGCACATTGTAAAGCTAAGTGGACCTCACTGGTAGAGAATCTCGACATGAAGTTAAATAGTAGGCGGGCCTGGAATCTCCTGAAAAACCTCAGCGGTGACCCAACGACATCTAGAAACTTCACCACAATAACAGCAGACCAGATTGCAACCCAATTACTCATGAACGGGAAGACTAAAGGTCGGAGCTCACGGGAGCAACTGGAACGAACCTCAGGACATGAGAACCATAACCTACGAGAACCTTTCACCTTGAATGAACTAGAATCTGCCATCTCCACGTTGAAATTGAATAAAGCTGCTGGCATCGATGACATCAGAGTAGAACAGATCAAAAAGTTCGGCCAGACCACCCTACAATGGCTGCTTACGATGATTAATGATTGTGTATCTAAGCTTTATATCCCCAGGCTCTGGAGGAAAGCCCGAGTGGTTGCACTGCTTAAGCCTGGTAAGGAGCCAAACGATCCTAAAAACTTTCGCCCAATATCCTTATTATGTCACTGTTTCAAGATCTTCGAGCGCCTTATCCTCAACCGAATTAGCGGCATCCTTGAAGATAAGTTCATTCCCCAACAAGCTGGGTTTCGATCTGGAAAGTCATGTTGCAGTCAGATACTGAACCTCACTCAACACATCGAGGATGGGTATGAACAAGGTGAGATAACTGGAGTTGCCTTTGTCGATCTAACAGCTGCTTACGACACTATCAACCACAGAAAGTTGCTGAGGAAAGTGTACCAGACCTCCAACGACTACCAACTAACATCCCTTATTGGCACTCTCCTGCAGAATAGAAGGTTCCAAGTCTTTCTCCATGGTAAAAAGAGCAGATGGCGCATACAAAAGAACGGCTTACCTCAAGGCAGTGTACTCGCTCCTGTGCTATTTAATATTTACACTAACGATCAGCCCATACCAGAACATTCTAGGCTCTTCATCTATGCTGATGATACTGCAGTGGCTGCCCAAGGAAAAACATTTGAAGAGGTGGAGGGAAAGTTGACTTCTGCACTAGATACCCTTGGATCTTACTATGAAGCCAATCATCTTAAGCCAAATCCCAACAAGACTCAAGTATGTGCATTTCACTTAAGGAATAGAGAAGCTCGGCGGGAACTGGATGTTACATGGCAAGGCAAACAACTCCAACATTGTCCAACACCCGTGTATCTAGGTGTTACTCTTGACCGAACACTGTCCTTCAAGAAACATTGCCATAAGACCAGGCTGAAAGTTAGTTCACGGAACAATATTTTGAGGAAGCTCACAGCCACCACCTGGGGGGCAAGTCCTCACGTCCTAAGAACTTCTGCTCTTGCTTTGTGCATGTCTGCTGCAGAGTACGCTTCACCTGTGTGGAGTGCATCCAGTCACACCAAGCAGATTGACATTGCCATCAACGAGACCATACGAATCTTGTCGGGATGTATGAAGCCTACTCCAGTCGACAAACTTTACCCGATTGTTGGGATAGCTCCCCCAACTATCAGAAGGGCTGTTGCTGCTGATGCAGAGAGGGCGAAGCAGATTAATGATCCCCGTCATCCACTGCATAATCATCAGGCTGTTGTCCGTCGACTGAAATCAAGAAAGAGTTTCATCGCCAGGACTCAACCACTGGAGGGAACATCGGAATCTAACCGCATCTCCAGGTGGAAGAGCAAGCTGCCGCCGGATATCCCTGTTAAGGAAGAGCTAGCCCCAGGAAATGACCTGCCTTACCCTGTTTGGAAATCACTTAATCGTCTCAGGGTGGGCGTCCCTCGTTGCAAGACCAACATGCAGAAATGGGGTATCCTTCCAGCTGATGGAGACACGTCCTGCGAGTGTGGAGCAACACAAGACCCAGCCCACCTGCTCATTTGTCCACTACTAGAACAACCCTGCACTACCCAGGACCTGATCGAGGCAAACAACAAGGCCATCGGAGTTGCTACATTCTGGAAATGATCGGACACGGAAATGAATGAACTCTGTATAAATATAAGAAGTTGTAGGAACTTCCTTTTTCTTTATGTTTTACAGTTTGTTATCTTCGAAGTTGTTATTCTCGTTAGAATGTTCTTTCGAAGGTTTCGTATAGTACACTGCTTGTACTCCTGTAAATGTTAAAACTTTAATTATTCCATTTTGCCTATTTATGAAATCTTACCAAGATTTTAATACACGGTTAAAAAACCTTAAAATTTGTTAATTGCCTGGAGCAACCGTTTAATGTGGAGAGGTCTGCGACCCTATTTGTTAAAAGGTTCAAATGAACCATGTTTATCAAAATTATATTTCATAATTGTTAATTGCCTCAAACTTCCTGCATTGTTAAATAAATTAGATATTTATTTTTGGATTCATCATTTCTCTGACACTACAGTTAGGCAGGATCCTGGCTTTCCTAGCTCCTCCTAGGTTTATGCCCTCGTTAATGCTTAATAAAGCTCTTACTATTTGTCTGGCCAGATCATCCCCCTTCCCTATAGTACTTTCATTCGTGCTTGGGAGGAAATACACTACAGGTTCTCTCTGGCAAACTGCCCAAGCTTTATCTGCGGTTCCCGTCAGCCTCGACCAAGCTCGTTCCTATTTTAGGTATCCGAGCACATATTTGCAGTGGCAACTACCTTTAAGTGTGTTTAACACTGAACTTATTAATTTTGTGGGACTCTCCTCCTATTCTTCTATCCTTCTTTTCCAATCCCAAATCTACTTCCTTCTCTTAATCATCTTCCCTTGGTGGGTGGGTTATTCCCTAGCCTATAATCTACCCAAAATTTGGTACCAGAAACCCGGGAGAGTCCATTTGTTATTTCTATTGTTTGTCAAGTGTCATTTGATAATACTTTGCATATTTTTAATATCTCCTTTGGATCTTTCAGCTATATCTACGTCATGCAAAGCCTGTGAACGGGAAAGAAGCCGCTCCTGTCTCCTTTGGGGTGTCCTGTTCTTTCTACTCTCTCGCTGTTGCCAACTTGACAGCATCTTCAAGGTTCTACAGTTTCGTGAGTTACATTTTCATTTATCTTCTTTAATATGGCTCCCACTGATAAGGATAAGGATGAAACTCTCATTGCCAGACGTTCTTCTTATAAAGGGCAACTCACTAGATTCCGAAATTTTATCAACAAATTAAATCCCGCCGAGTGTGATTTAGACATCTTAACACATCGTCTTAAGTTGTACGAACGGTCTTATGATTATTATGACCAAATTCAAACCGAGATTGAATCCGCTTGTCCAGAACTGCAATTGGATCGGGACGAGGTCGAACCCTTGTACTTTGAAGGAATTGCAAAGGCCCACCAACTGATTCGCAATATCTCAGAACCGGACACTAGGGTCATCAATCCGGCCCAGTTAGCACCCGCTTCAGTTCACAAGAACAAACCGAAACCGTTTCTTCCCAAGATAAGCCTACCCCACTTCTCAGGCAAGGAAGGTGAATGGTATTCTTTTTACGAACTTTACTGTTCTTTAATTCATGAAAATATCGAGATCCCAGACATACATAAATTTTACTATCTCCGCACGTCTTTGGAATCAGAGGCCTTGACCTTGGTAGAGTCACTGCCTTTAAGCGCAGACAACTACCACATCGCCTTTAATCTCCTTAAAGAGAGATATGGCAACTTACGGTTGAGAGTCGCTCGTCACATCCGCTGTCTCTTCAACTTACCTGCCGTAAAACCTAATGACGTCACATCTTTAAGAGACCTCTTAGATTCTATGCAGTTAAATGTCAGAGCGTTATACCAGCTAAAACAGCCTGTCCAAACATGGGACACCATACTTATTCACCTAGCTACATCAAGATTCGATTTTTCGACACTGAAGGCCTGGGAGATCGAACTCGCTCGCAAGGAAGAATTTTCCTTCGAACACCTTGTCTCGTTTCTCAACAGTCGATGTCAATTCCTTACAGCACTCGCATTTCAGTGCGAAAAAGTCGAAACGAATCCTCAGTGTCAAATTTTTGAAAAAAAACTTGCTTCTTCAAAGGGACATCAGCCCCCATTTGTCGAAAACAAACAAACCCGTTCTTCTTTTAATCATTCAAGAGAAGATATCAGGCCGCTTAACAAATCGTTAAAATGCACGCTCTGTAAAAAGCTTCACACATTGTATTCGTGCAAATCCTTTAAAGAATTGTCTGTCGAAGATCGAAGAAAGTTTGTCTTAAACAGCAAACATTGTTTCAACTGCTTGTCACCTAAGCATTCTTCTTCGAACTGTACGTCATTAAATCTCTGTTTTCATTGCAAAAAACCGCATCATTCTTTATTGCACGTTCACGATAAATCGAGGTCATCAGCACTCGCCTCTTCAAGCTCCATGCAGAGCAGCTCCGAACAAACTAATGCTTCTTCCTGCATTTCCCACGCCGAAACTTTTCACAGTGCGCAAACCCTGTTGACCACTGTACAATTTGAAATCCAAGATAAATTTGGAAATTGGTTCAAAACCCGTGGTCTTCTCGACTCCGCTTCAACGCACAACTTTGTTTCGCAATCGTTGATTAAAAAACTAGGTCTTTCGTCATCGCCTACTTCTATCAATGTGACCGGCATTGACAATTTGAAAACTCAAGTTTTGCAGTCTTCAAAATTGAAAATCAGAGACGTTTGTCAAAGAAACACCAATCTTAATTTAAACTGTCTCATTCTTACCAGTATTGGTAAAGACACTCCAAGTCACTCCATTAATACTTCCGGTTTAAACATTCCTTCGCACTTAAGGTTAGCCGATCCTCAGTTTAATGCTCAAGGTCCCATTGATGTACTTTTCAGTGCCAATGTTTTTTGGAATTGCATTCGCAAACAAACACGCAAGTTATCTTCAACCGTGGTCGCTAGAGACACCGATTTTGGTTGGGTTATCACTGGCGAAATCAAACATACCAGTGTTCAAACCAAAGCACAATGTCATTTCGTCACAGCTGACATAAATCCCATTTCTGAAAAAGAGAACGCTCATGTTTCAAATCTCAATATTTTTGAAAACCACTTGTCGAAACGATGTCTTATTGTGAACAACTGCGCTAACCCTGTAAGTTGTTTAAATGTTTTTTCTTTCTTCCCGCTCAAAATGGCAATTCAAGTTCGCCTCGCTTTGTGTTATTTCGTCTACCTTCTTATATCATTTTTTATAGCAGTTAATTGCTTAAACTATTCCTCGAAAACTATCTTCCCCTTGTGTAAAACCATGGCTATCAGTCACCATCACTTTGCTGTACGCTATGTTTCACTTCTTTCGTTATGTAGAAGGATGGCCACGGCCGGCTCCTCCCCCCTTCCTCGCAATTGGAAGTCGCTCATGAAACCGCTTGAAACTCTGAATTCCATTGCATCTAGAATGACTATTCTTATGCATAACCTTCGTCTCAATGTCCCAGCTTGTCTTCTTTGCTCGGAAGAATTAAGCTTCTTTTTGTTGAAAATTGTTCGATTTCGTGATCCTCTCAATTATGCGAAATTGATGTCCTACTTTATTTCATATAGCTTTAAATTGTTTGTTCACGTCCAAGTTACGATTGACTGCATGTCGTGTTACTTGTTCTACTTTAAGTTACAGCTGACTCAATTAGTGTGTGTGCACTTTGAACTGCTTGCTTTTGAGACTCGTGTGTATACCAGTCTGAGGAATGCCCAGTCGTTGTTTATTTCCTGTATGATTGACACAGTTCAAAACAAGTTTCTCTTATCTCAACTCTGGCCGACTGCCAACGATCGTCTTGCGAGTCGCTACCGCACGCTCGGAAGCCGTTCTCCTAGTTCCCAAAATAAACTCGTTCCGCTTAAGGACTCTGTCAGCTATTTATATGCCTTATCTCGTTGTACTATGTGTGTCAAGGCTGTACTTGTTTACGTATCTTACAATTGTTTCGATCCCTGTTTCAAAACTTCGTTGCGTATTTCTCACGCGCGTATGTATTGCAATTTGCTTGCATATTTTGCGATCTTAATGTTCATTGATGAACAAACTGGTTTTTTCTCGTCGCCACATTCGATGTGTTTTTGTATTCATGATTGTCATGTCACGTTTTTCGATGACTTAAGTATTTTTCTGAGTAACCCCTTTGATACTCATTATAACTTGAGGTCATTGTTTATGGCTACTCGTTTGTTACCTATGGCGTTCTTGCTTTCTACTCGCATAGTTCCTTTGTTTATTTGGTATATTCTTGTCCTGAATAGATGTACTTGTTTCCATACGCTTTGTTTAAACTTGTTAATTCTCCTTTTGCATTGCATCGCAATCTTTACTAGTGCTTTATTTTTCTCGGCTTCCAGCTATTTCGTGATTGAAAGTGTCGTTAATTCTCACCTTTTAACTCCGCTTTCCAATGACCCTGATGACCTACTTCCACTCACCCCTGGTCACTTCCTTATCGGCACTTCTCTTTCTGCCCCTCCTCCTCTTCCTAATTCTTATAGGGATTTTGATTTACCTATTGTTGGGCGTAAACTTGAAGCCCTCAGTAATTCTTTTTGGAAGAGGTGGAACTTGGAATATTTAACTTCCTTGCAGGGGAGACAGAAGTGGTTTCTTTCCAGTCCCGACATTCAAGTAGGAGACTTGGTCTTGGTTAGGGATATTTCACCCCCCCTAGTCTGGCCTTTTCGAAAAGTGACTAAGTGTTACCCTGGAAGAGATGGGAGAGTCAGGGTATTCAGAGTCTTGACCAATAATGGTCAGATCACAAGACCACTTTTCTTTAATTACTGTATCACTCTTAAATGTTTAATTGCTTATTTGTTCCCTGTTGGTGTCTGGCCCTCCCAGTATGGTGCATTCTTGGAATGCACGGTACCTGAGATTACAAATTTGAATGCTTTTGCACGTTCTTTCCTTCCTTTTTGTCAAACACCAACAGTGATCATTTGTTTTCTCCTCTATGTGCAAATTTCTTATATTTTGTGTGAGTATGTTTCAGATATATATTCTGTGATCCACCTAGCGTCATATGACAACAAATCTCTGAAGCTCTTCAACTCTTCCTCGCGCAAGAGGAATTCCACATCCATTTGGCTACCAGATACTGTTGTCAACTCTTTGAAAACCAGCTCAGCAAAAGAAGATTATTTTGTTTTTATTAAGTTGGTTATGCTGATATGTATACCTTTTGTTTCCTCCCCCCACTCTCTCCCCCTTCCGTGGTCTCTCCGTGCTCCGCTGAGCTTCACTCACTTCTTCGTCTGCAGTTGACTCGTACAGTCAAAGCTCCGCTCGAGCTTAGCCTCCTCAAACCAAGAGGCACAACCTCTTCTACGCCATGTTGGCTAGATAGTCTTCCTAAGGAACTCCGACTTCAACATGAAATCGAGATAAGTACCATTTTTAAAAAGTTTTAACCTCATCTTCATGGTTTTAACTTCCAAGTGATTTTAATTTTAATTATAGGCAGTGTGAAAATATTTACTTGGGGCAAAATCATCCTTCGTGGGATTTGCAATGTTGAGCTTTTTCTTGTAAGCCAACATTACTAAAAGGAGCTTTTCTTAAGCTATTTAAACGAGAAACCCTCTCGCTACGTGGGAGATTATCTAATACCCGCTGTCTATAATTACAAAGTTATTTCCTCCGTTGGATTTTCTCAACCCCATTTTCTGCTAAGGTCGTTCTGGAACCTTCGAGATCTTGTTCTCTATCTGCGAGTCTTGCCGTCAAGTATTGACACGCACTTGCGAAACTACTAGTTAAAATGAGGAATCTTCCTTATAAATTTTTGCAATAGCTAACTTCCTCCACCGTTGGAACTTCTAGAACATTCTCTGGCGCATTTAATTGTAAATCACGACTTTTTCGAGAAATAGACTTTCACCTACATAGTGCAATCAGTTATCTCCATAATTGCAATAACTTTCTTTTTCATGAACTTTAGTGTTTCTATAGTGAACTTTGCATCCATCTTTACAGACTATAGTGTTAATCAGTGCTTGCTCCACTTTTCTACCGCGTCGCGATCGTCCGGTTATATTAAATACGGCCATGAACATTGTTCCTATATCCCAATGATCTTTCCTTAACCTTCTACTAACAACCTTTATTTATGAAATTGTAACTTTCTATAAGGTGTTACTCACGAAGTGTCCTTCCAACTTTGCTAGTTTAACATTAATTAAATTCTGCATAATTGCTTGTGTGATACAAGTTTTAAATCACGTTGTCCCTTTCCTATACATAGGGAAAACAATTCTCTACACTCTTGAGAGAGTCATGTTCAGGTTTCACGAAATGGAAACTGTCCCATTTTTCTCGTGATTCCCAATTAAACATAGGAAGTCTAGAAATTTCCTTTTCACTTTCTCCAGGTTTCACAGTAAGTGACCTGCTCTCTTTGTATAATTCTCATATATTAACTCTGTATAAATATAAGAAGTTGTAGGAACTTCCTTTTTCTTTATGTTTTACAGTTTGTTATCTTCGAAGTTGTTATTCTCGTTAGAATGTTCTTTCGAAGGTTTCGTATAGTACACTGCTTGTACTCCTGTAAATGTTAAAACTTTAATTATTCCATTTTGCCTATTTATGAAATCTTACCAAGATTTTAATACACGGTTAAAAAACCTTAAAATTTGTTAATTGCCTGGAGCAACCGTTTAATGTGGAGAGGTCTGCGACCCTATTTGTTAAAAGGTTCAAATGAACCATGTTTATCAAAATTATATTTCATAATTGTTAATTGCCTCAAACTTCCTGCATTGTTAAATAAATTAGATATTTATTTTTGGATTCATCATTTCTCTGACACTACAGTTAGGCAGGATCCTGGCTTTCCTAGCTCCTCCTAGGTTTATGCCCTCGTTAATGCTTAATAAAGCTCTTACTATTTGTCTGGCCAGATCATCCCCCTTCCCTATAGTACTTTCATTCGTGCTTGGGAGGAAATACACTACAGGTTCTCTCTGGCAAACTGCCCAAGCTTTATCTGCGGTTCCCGTCAGCCTCGACCAAGCTCGTTCCTATTTTAGGTATCCGAGCACATATTTGCAGTGGCAACTACCTTTAAGTGTGTTTAACACTGAACTTATTAATTTTGTGGGACTCTCCTCCTATTCTTCTATCCTTCTTTTCCAATCCCAAATCTACTTCCTTCTCTTAATCATCTTCCCTTGGTGGGTGGGTTATTCCCTAGCCTATAATCTACCCACAAGCCAGGGTCCTCTCTTTGATATTCGGATACCTCCCTAAACAATTTAGGATAATTAGACAGGATAGTGTTCGCCTTGTTACTCTCATCAAACTTATCTTCACCCTTATCCTCTATTTTCTCATCACCGTACATTCTACTAAGGCAATCAGCAATGACATTGTCCGTGCCCTTAATATGACGAACGCTGAATTGAAAGGCTAAAATACGGGTGGCCCAACGAGCTATCCTTCCAGTTTTCCTGGGTTTTCCCAATACCCAACTCAATGCCTGGTTATCGGTTTCGAGATCAAAGGAAACGTGCTCGATATATATTTTAAATTTTTCGAGAGCAAACATAACTGCTAGCGCTTCTAATTCATACACAGAATACTTTATCTCAGCATCGTTAAATGTCCTCGAAGCATAAGCCACAGGTAACCTTCCTTCATCGTACTCTTGTAACAATACCGCACCAACAGCCTTGTTAGATGCATCGGTTAGGATGATAAACCTTTTGCCAAAATCAGGAATAGCCAAAATCGGTGGATTGGTTAATGCCAACTTAAGGTCAAGAATAGCTGATTCTTGCGACGGACCCCACGAAAATACAGTACCTTTCTTTCGAAGCATGTTAAGAGGACCTGCACCGTGAGCAAAATTAGGAATAAATCTACGAAAGTAGTTAATCATCCCTATAAAACGTGCTATTTCTTTAGGAATTTTAGGTTGTTTGATTTCCCTAATAGATTGGGTTCTGCTTTGGTCTACCGAGACACCAGATGACGATATTACATGTCCCAAGAATGATATTTGGGGTTTAGCGAAAGAGACCTTAGATAACTTGACCGTAATACCACTATTCTTTAATCGAGACAACACCTCACGAACATGTTGGGCATGATCCTCAAAGTTTTTACTAATGATGACTACGTCATCTAAATAATGGTAAACGAGTTTAAACTTAATTCCGTCAAATACGTTATCTAGCAATCTGCTCAAGACAGCAGCACCGGTCGACAACCCAAAAGGTAAACGTTCAAATTCAAATAAATTCCAATCCGTGGCAAAAGCCGTCACGCTCTTGGACTTCTCCGCCAGGGGAACCTGGAAATAAGCTGAATTTAAATCTAATATCGTAAAATAGGACGCTCCTTTGAACCACGAAAAGCAGGACTGAAGGTCCGGAAGAGGAATCGATTGTAAGATGACTTTCTTATTTAATGCTCTGTAATCGATCACGGGTCTGAATTGGCCATTGGGTTTAGGAACTAGAAAGATAGGAGAAGAATATGCTGAAGTAGATTTACGAATAATCCCCTCCTCAAGCATCTCGTCCACAATACCTTTTAAAATTTTCATCTTATGAGGAGCCAATCTATAAGGAGACGCACGAACAGGAATGTCGTCGGAAAGCTCAATTTCATATTCTATTAAATTAGTAACACCTAATTTGTCAGTTAGAACCTCAGGAAATTCATAAAACAGGTCTTTAATCTGTTTAGCTTGATCTTCGCTTAAGTTATCGAACTCTAAATCTTCAATGGTTATAACCTTTTTTTCTTCCTGAGTTGAGTTGACTCCACTAATACACTCCGAATGATTGAATTTCCATCTGAGATTGGGTTTGAAATGAAACCAAAAGATTTAGAATTTAAATCTAACAATAACCCAACATGAGTTATGAAATCCGACCCGATAATCACTTGATACGACAAATTGTCAACCACCCAGAATCTAAACATCCAAGAAAAGTTAAATATGCTGACCTTTACCTTTACATATCCTAAAATACTGAGTGAAGAAGAATTGGCTGCTATAAAGTTATGTGGTTCCTTTACCAAATTGCCAAATTTACAAACAGAAGACATCGTCCTGAACCATTTACTATCAAGAAATGAATTAACACTGCCCGAATCAATAAGAGCGGAGACAGGTTCATTATTTTTACAAACATCAATGTATGGGCAATTATTTTTGTCGCATCAGTGATACGGTTACACGTTTCATAATTAGCTTTACCAATTCGAGAAAATTTGTCAAATACCTTACGATTTGTCTTAAGATCCTTATCAAAATCTGTTTTACGGTTACCTGCAATACCATCAGATTTTTGATAATCCGACAAGATCTTCCTATCATCTAGTCATTGCCTACGATTAAATCTTCTATCACACCACTTGGCTATGTGATCTTAAGACCCGCACCTAACACAACGTTTACCAGTTCGAGTATTTTCGGTGTAATTGAATCTCCTTCTTTGGAAAGAAGTCTGTTGTAAATGATTATTAGGATTAACAGGGATATTAACCAAGGGAGGCGGAGAGTTAATCACTCTTACAGCATTAATGCTTTTGACATTTTCTGCAGATTTAATTATATCATATAATTCAAGAAAACTCTTATGTTTACCTTCCATAGCCATACATAACCTATATTCTGGATTAATACCTTCTACTATAGTAGTAACAATTGCAGATTCACTCAAATTTAAATTCAAAACCCTAGCGTAGCACCTAATTTCTTTAATATAATCTGACCACGATAGTAACAATTATGTTTCAGTAAACTCATTGCGCGTTCAGGAATAAAATAATCAATTACTTCGACATGAAACTCAGATAACGAAGAGTGAGATGACATAGCGCTGATCAACTTATCACGCAACATTCCACAGGTGAAAGGAAAAATTAATTGGAAAATCATAGTATCTGATAAACCAAAAACAATGGAATTGTCCATTAATTCAACTAGTTGTTTCAAAATTTTTATCAACTCCATAGTATCATTACCCGAACACATCTGAAATTTCTGAACTCAAGAGGTTACTGGATGAGGAATACCGTTAAATCTTGAACCGTTTTCACAGTTAGGCATCGATGACATATTTCCCCCAATGTTAGCGTTATTCAACATACGTGATGGAAAATCGGAGACAACATTAGTACAGGGTAACCCAAATTGGCTTTCATTTCTAGGTAATAATCTAGAATTTGCAGAGTTATGATTAGGAAAATCATTTGAAGCGCCAGACGAAGAAATATTTGGCAAGGGACAAGGTATGGTGTTATCAATTTCCCCATGCTCATTAACACTTATATCATTAGAGTTTAATAAGGTCGGTTGGGGAATCCTTGATGACCTCCCTTGTAAGCTCTTATTCAAAGTAACTCTGCTCTCCATGCTTGCATTATGATCAGTTAAGGATAAACTTTCAAGATTATTAGGTAAATTGTCAGCGGCACCTTCAGATTCTATAATCACACGTGAGTTACTCGCATTTAGCACAATAATTTCACACGGATTATCATTAACACCATTGACGCAACCCTGGATATCGCCACACTCAGAAGGAAATAATTTTAAAAAAGCATCAATAAGCTTACTTTGAAATGACATTAATTCCGAACCGAAATTAGAATCCTCGAGTTCCCAAATATAAATAAGATCACCAAGTCTATAAAACCAATGGCATGCTTGAGTTTTAAATCTCCCTAATTGAGATGTAGAAGGGTTACTAGCACCTATCAAATAAATAGATAAATTAATTAAATTTGTTACAGCAGGTACAATGTTATTAGACTCACCAAACGTTTCATGGTAACTTTCCAAGTCAGGAATTATAATAGGCACATCTTTCACATCCTTCAGAAGTAACAAATCCTTTTCACGATTGTTGTTAGAAGGAATTTTTCTAATGAACAATTCGTATTCAATTTCCTCTTTCCTTAGGTTGTAGAAGGTTGAGAATGTATTCCTCGGTTCCATTTTGTGTATGCAATCGGACATGAAACAGAAATTTCCACAAGGATAAGATTTATAATACCCAAGCTTTAAGCGACCTTTGTGTTCAAGAATCTATTTGATTAAATATTTTTTAAATTTATTATAATGTCCGTGAAAACAATAACATACGATCTGCTACCAATTGACACACTGGTAGAACTGAGAGCTAACTAATTTACCAAAATAATAAGAAAAACACCCAAAAATACCAGAGACGAAAGTAGAAGGTGTTGAACAAAACCATTTACCCAGGCAGTTAAATAGTATGAACATAAGAGAATAACGAACTATGATACAAGAACACAGAGGTCACCTTTGATATATATATATATAATTGACAATTAATAATATAACATACATTTACAAGAAAGGAATAAAATTTAAAAGAAATTAGTTCTTGGTATAAACAGCTAATTGAATATAAGCAAGGAATCCCACCGATTGAGGAGGAAAAGGGTTGAATTAATTATATTAAATGAGCAAATGAAAAGTCAAAGACCAACAAAAATATCCAACGTTAAATAAAGAGATAAATTACCTTTAAAGGATACTCAAGGTATGAACCGGAACTAGTTTAAGTTCAAATACGGTCTCAACTCAATGCAATCAATTAAGTTAGTTTTATTAACAGGAGCGAATTCAAGGTACGTGTGATCGCAATCAAATCCTCAAACATGCCTCCTTTTTATCGACACGAAAACAAAAAACTATTGTTTTTTACTGCAAGGAAGAAACGATAACAATAGCTTAGGTTGTCACCAGGCAATCCATTACACAGAATAAAATAAGTGCCATAATCTTCGACACAAGTTACAGCGCCTATATAAGCAATTCTAAGAAGATGCAAGGAGATAAATAAAATTTATATAAAGGTATTTAGGTTAAGAAAGTCCTTGCTCTAGACCAAGATGAAGACTGAAATCTACATGGCTTGTAGCTCAGACAAGAAATATAAATAACCACATTTCCCCCAAAAGGTACATAGAATATATTAGATAATTGGAAACTATTTTAAATATATCGACAGATACTTTACCGTTACTCCGACCACGAGGCTAGGCTAAAACACGAGTGTGAAACACAGACCGCCAACATAAAATAACACAAGGCTAAGAAATTACAATACGTCCAAGATAATAAAACATATCGATAGAAATAAAACATCTTCCGAAATATCTCACAATATTTACAAACCTTCTCTAAAGCATACTGTTTGAGATGCCAGAAAATATTATTACACCAAGAAGTCAAAATATATTCAGGGAGATGACGGAAGTACTTCCTAATCAAGTTGGATATGAACATATTCCAGAATAGAGGCTATGTTAGCCTTCAGGGCTAACCAGCCCGGTTAAATATCGGAGTTATAAATTTTGCATCTTGCTTGTAAGGATTCCAATAGAGAATAATTTTTCTTATTATCGCTGTATCCAAAGTAACAGACACTGTTGACTTCGGTAGCCATCGGAGGAAATCGTAGATAGAGAGTACAGCGCTCCAAGCGGCAAATCCAATAGGAGTAGTACTATTATTCTCCGTCAGATGGCAGCATCCCGCAGCGACAAACGAGTTTCTACTCGTGTTCAACAGGTAGCGTGGCAAGTCTGTTTATCTCAAGCACATGCACGACAGCTAGACCAACTCGGATACATATTAGTAAGGATAAAGTTCACGTCAGGGAAATTAAAACGCGTCAGTTATAAACAAATAAAAATGTTGATCAATTACAAATTATATAGAATTACAAAATTATTATTATAAACTATGAAAAATTCTACAAACATTTACAAAGTTTTTTAAACAGTTAGAAATGTTACGGATATAAACAATTATATAATTTTATAAACAATTACAATGACGAGATTTTTGGAGGATAGAAGGAGACGTACCTCCAAATGACATCATGTTATCAAGTTTAATCGCTCTCCTGTAGGGGAAGTTTCACTTTAATAAAATAATAATAATAAACATTTACAACTTACAGGAACAAGTGTCCTAATTCTGAGAATTGGTGTAAAGTAATGTAAATATTCGCGGGACAAAGTAAATGATAGCAGGTAGGAGCTAATCAATGGCTGATTAAAGTTCTAATGAAAAAGTATTTAAAATAAATAACTGTGTGTGGTGCGTCCAATTCAATCAGTAGGAGGTTCAGAAATACCAGAATTTATTATGAAGGTCGTTTGTAATGAAGGATTGTAAGTGTTGCAGAGAAATAGTTTGTTATTGTCATTTATTCAGTTTTTAAATACTATTTTCTTACTGTTTTATTTCTATCTTTTTACGAATTCAAGTCTATATCACGGACCAAAGGTTACAATATAAAAGTATCTCCAAACTCACAGACGCAATACGTCTGCAACGAATCAAATTGATGGGGCACTTAGAAAGAATGAAGCCAAATAAATTACAGTAACTTATAAAATTCACATAACCCAGAAGAACAAAACAACCGGTTCATATTGGTTCAAACAGATTAAGAAGGACCTTAAAGAATTAGGTGGCCAAATGTGTAATAGACCAAACTAAAAACAAGAAAATTGCACTTACTCGGAGTTTCGAGGACAAAGAGATCAGGTCTAACCACCACATGTTGAGTGTAAAGGAAAACAGGGCTAAAAGAAAGACCAACCATTGTTGATGCCGCGTGCTCCTATGAGACCCTTTCGTGACGAAGAAGAAATCATTTTTAGGAATGTTTAATCATGAGTTTGCATTATATCCTTTAAAAATAAAATAAGAAAGCCTTTCAGATTAATAAATTATATTCAACAATTCTTGAATATTCATACAAAAACGGATATCCTTATAAAATTACATTGGATCATATAGATGAAACATAAATTATGAACACTATGAAAAAGCAGCACAAAATAGTGTTTCTAAAATATAATGACGGTTGTTTTTAAAAATAATTCAGGTGACTGCGACAACATTTGACGAAAAATGTTTCTTTTAGACAGCAAATATAACCGTGTTTGCTTCTGTAATTAGTTACACTTACTCTAATTTAGAAATACAATTCTCTTGATAAGTGCATAATAGGCTATATATAAATTGTTGGAGGCCATGAAACGTTACTTCATGTGAGTTCCCTAGATATACAGTATATTACTACAGATCGTTGGGTTTTCGTGACTCGAGATGTTCTAAACTGATTTGTTTTGTTGCAGTTTTATTAAGTATAATTATTTACGTGTGAGTGTGTGTATTTACATTTGGTTGGTCATAATATTGGTTGGAACGTTGAATGTTTTGTGCCAGAATAATTTTGTGGTAAGCGGCCATTTTGCATAGTTTGCACAATTGCAGCGGTAGCACGCCCGATGCAAATCGCGAGTTTAAAGCGCTCAGGTGCATCGTGGACCAAAGTTAACCAAATTATAGAACAAACCTTTCACGGATGTTACCTGGAAGTGACGAAACTCCAAAGATGGCAGAAAACAGAGCCAACCATTGCGACATATATCGGAAATTAGTTGAGAATAGTGAAAATTTTTGACGGGTCGTTCCCAGAAAGTGAAAGTCGAAGGCAGATTCTCGAATGAAGTTACCGTAACGTCGGGTATCCCTCAGGGCAGAGTAATCGGAACTTTGTTTTTTTGGCGTTTATAATTGATTTACCAAATGAAATTCGCAATGACTGTCGATTGTTTGCGGGTGATTGTGTAATATATCGAAAGATACATGACTCATAAGACAACGTAGTAATTCAAGAGGACCTGAACCTGGTCTATAAATGGGCGATAGAAAATAAAATGAAAATAAACACAAGAAAATGTAGTCTCCTAAAAATCGGGAAAGTGCGAAGGCAAGATTTTCAATATAACATTGGCTCGGAAATACTTGTAGAAGAAGATTCTTGCAAATATTTGGGCGTTCACGTAAGGAATGATATGAAATGGAGTAGTCATGTAGGATGTGTAGTTTCAAAAGCTTACAAATCCCTGCACTTGTAATGAGGGTATTAAAAGGAAGTAGTACCTCTGCTAAAGAATTAGGCTATTTGTCACTTGTAAGACCTATTCTGGAATATGCCTCGGCGGTTTGGGATCCATATCAGGTAAGGCTCATCAATGAGTTGGAAATGGTACAAAGAAAGGCCGCTAGATTTGTGCTCAGTGACTTCCCAGGAGCAGTGTGAGCCGTATGTTAAAGAAACTTGGGTGGGAATCACTGGAGGCTAGGTGGATGAAATCTAGACTCTGCGCTATGTGCAACACGTATACAAATCAACCAGCATGGGGTGAGCTTAGCAAACGATTGGGAAAGACAACTTACATGGGTAGGAGCGATCATCCTTTCAAAGTTAAGGGCCGACCACAGCGAACAAATTATGGTCAATATTCTTTTGTAAACCGTGCCATACCTGACACCAGTCTTTGAGACTTCTCTCCCAAACATGTAGGTGTGTTTAAGAAAAGACTGACTATTTGTGTAAATACTCCAGTTTAATTGTTCTTGAATTGTTATGTATAATTATTTATTTGTTATGCATATCCAATTTGCCTCCGGAGGACACATCCCCAATTGAAAATAAATGAATGAATGAATGAAAACGCTGTTGAGAGTGAAGGATGTTGCAGATGGCAGCATTCAGAATGCATTGGTTTAACGAAATGGAATATGGAATGATAAAATGAAAACAATGCAAGCTAACATGGCCTTGTGTAGTATGAGCGTCCAAGGTCATTTGTAAACCTAAGGATGAGGAGTACAAGCTCGGGATACTTGCGGACAAAGAGATGAAGCTCTATTTGGAGAAAATAATAGAGGAACAAATTAAAAAGGAAATGAACACTGCCACATCGATTGAACTGGAGAAATACGCTGTCCTAAAATCTGTTATAAAGAAAAGAGCATCCCAGCCTCCTCCCAATGCTGTCAAGAGTGACAAAAATAGAGCACGATCTAATACAGAAGGAATCTGCCTATTTACTTGTAGGGATTTAAGTTACCACAACAGAGGCATGACTTTTCAGATACAGAGGATGCTGTATTAAAGGAATACATCAAATCTACTGAGGATGATCACCTTTTCTCAGAAGTTGTATCCAGAAGAACGAGAAAAAGAACCGCACTGCTATCAAGAATAATGAGAGTACAGCACGATCTAATACAGAAGGGCTCCTCCTAGATACTAGTAGGGATTACCACAACTGAGGCAAGACTTTTTAGATACAGGGGCTGCTGTCTCATAGGAAGACTTCATCCCTACTGAGAATAATCACCTTTTCTCAGACGTTGCACCCAGAAGAACTAGGAACAGAAATTTCCAGCAGCCCAACTTAAATTAAATCACTACAAGACGATGGAAGAGTATGTTAGTGAGGTTATGGGACTTGCTCAGCAACTAGCCTCTATGAATAAGGCACTGGATGATGAGTTTGTGGCAGCTCATATGCTGAAAGGTCTACCAGATGAGTTTCAGGTCATGATAATAGCTGTGGAAAGCTCCGGTACAGACCATACCGCAGTCACAGTCCGAACCAAATTGCTACAGGAAACTACTTGGAGTGGGAAAAGTATTTCCAAGCCATCCAAGGATTCTGTTTTGTTTTCACAAGAAGACAAGACGAAGAAGAAGCCCTTCTGCTGGACATGCAAGAAGCCAGGACACTGGAAGCGGGATTGCAGGAAAGAGGAAATGCAGAGCAACACAAGTCGAAGAAAGACAAGATGATACTGGCGACCGATGAACAGGCATTAATTGCAAGAGCCTCTAAAGGGGACTGGTTCGTTGACACTGGTGCTACTAAGCATATGAATTCAAGCAAGACTGCGATGGTGAACTTCACTGCTGATCCTAATCTGGAGATCAGTACAGCAAACAATCAAAAGTTGTATGGCCAAGGATCGTGTAATGTAACTGTTCAATTTGTCCAATTTAGAATATGTTCCAGGTTTCTCTGTTAATCTGTTATGTGTGTCTGCTGCTACTCAAAATGGTTATTTTGTGGTATTCATCGACAATACTTGAGAAGCTTATGACAGTGAAAACAATGCTGCTACAGGTAATGTGGGGGGTGTTTACCAAGTCAATGCTATCAGTGCACAAGCTAATATTTGTACAGAGGACTCAGAATATTTATGGCATAAATGACTGGGCCAACTTAAAAACCACAGCATGAAGTTGTTAAGAGAAGTCTCACTCATGGAATTAATTTATCAGATAATGGCTTTAAAAAGTGTTTTTCATGTGCTGATGGTAAACAAGCTAGACAACCATTTAAGTCAAATAAGAGTAAAACTGTATGTAAAATAATCTAGATCTTTTTCAATGAGATTTATGTGGGCCAATGCCAGTTTCATCTTGGAGCAAAGCTCCCTATTTCTTGACCTTCATTGATGATCATTCTAGAAAGGGTTTTGTGTATATCCTTGCTAAGGAATGCGATCTTTTGGATTGCTTTATTGATTTCAAGACACAGGTCGATAATCAGTGTGAAGGAACTATTAAGGTCCTACGCACTGATAATGGTCGTGAATTTTGTGGCAAAGCTTCTGAGAGCCTACTTAAATCAGAGGGCATTCAGCATCAAACTACAGTTAGTTATTCACCACAGCAGAATGGTGTAGCTGAACGAATGAATAGAACGTTACTTGATAAATGTTGAGCCATGTTGAGCGAGTCTAAAGTAGATACACGCATGTGGGCTGAAGCAATAAATACAGCAGCCAATCTTGCAAACAGGTTCCCAAACAGAAATATTCCAGGTAAAGTTCCAGAGGAGATCTGGACTGGTAAAAAGGTCAATATGGAGCATCTAAGACTTTTTGGTTGTGTAGCACAAGTTTGTGTCCCTGATCAAAGGAGAAACAAGTGGATCCTACAAGTGAATAACACATCTTCTGTGGTTGTTGTGAGGACAGTAAAGCCTGTAGATTCATGCATCCTGTTACTCATAAACTTGTTCCTGTCCAGGGACGCACAGTTCCTTGAAGATATGGTCCAGGACGTGGCTGATGTGTTCCAGGTAATGTTGGCCCATCCTTGCAGATTAATGAACCTGCAATGTTGCAGATCTCATTTCCCACTGACAGTGAGGCAGAACCCGACAACTCAGAGGATGGGGCAGAGAGCATTTCGGAACTTGAAAGCGTATCACACGTCAGCAGTGCTGGTGTGGCTGAGACTGTTGAGTGAGCTGATTTAAGCTATGTCCCTAGTGGAACAGATTCAGCCTGCAGTGATTCAGAGGGCTCTGCCACCATCGTCAACGAGCCAATGGATGGGGATGCCGAAGGTAATTAAGGGTATCCTAGTTGCCAACAAAGACCTGTAAACATGTCAGACGATGTGACATACTTTACTCTCACTGATGACTCTGAACCTCGTACAGTTAAGGAGGCACTGTCCATGCTTGATAGGGTTAAGTGGGAGCAGGCTATGAAAAGGGAAATAGAGATACCGTCAACTGGGGTTACTTTACACAGACCGGATAACTTTACACACTTTTCGCTAAAATCTTTTGAGCATTGTACGTGATTGGTTTTGGAAGTTTTGAGTAAAATGCCTGTTTATACAAGACGCTGTGGGCTGTACTAGTAAGAAAACCGTGTTTGTGTTATTTTTACTTCACTCCTTTGGATAATAATTGCAACTTAGTGCACTTGAGTATCTGTACATATGGTAAGTTGTATAGAAACTTTCATTTCTATGACAGTCATATCTTTTTATAGATGTTCTAATTTGTGACAAATCAATTTCCTTAAAGACTTAGGAGGCGGAAATTAGATGTGGAACATGTTTACTTATTGAGTCACTTTACTAGGAAGCCTAAAATAACCGAAGGTGCACGACTCGCCCTTGGGGGGGGGGGGGGTAACTTACACAGGCTATTTGACACAAAAGCCAGTGTTTACTATTTCATATTTGAATCCCAGAGTATTTGAGTGCATCCACCTCTCGCCTCTCTAGTCTTTAGGGAAATTTATCTGTCACAAATTAGAACATCTAGTAAAATATGACCATGTCATAGAAATGAAATTTTCTATACAACTTAACAATGTACAGTGCATTTATAGCCTCAGTTAATATCCAAAGGAGTGAAATAGAAAAAACACAAATACGGGCTTTTGCTCGTACAGCTCACAGCGTCTTCTATTAACAGCCATATTACTCAAAATTTCCAAAACCAGCTACCTGCAGTCACGACTAACACTTCAGCAGCATTGTTTTTATTTTTATTTTCTACAAACATAAAATTAAACGTTTGACACACGATTAATTTATTTTATAATGTATTCAGACAATTCAATTAAGCTATGAAAGTATCCTCTTTACTTCAAATGAATGTTATCTGTTCCAATGAAAAGTTCCAGGCATGTGTCAAGTTACCCCTTGTGAGGCTGTATAGCCAAACGCCATGATAAGAACATGTCTGTGTAAAGTAACCCCAAGGGTGGGGTAACTTTACACGCGTGTTCATTTATTTTTAAAAGTGTCTGAGAGATAATTTGCACTCACGGTGACGTTATGTTCTTTTGTAAGTACCCTTAAGGAATACATAAACATGTCGCAATCAATTTAGCAACCTATCACGACAAATAAAATTTAAAAAACACATGAAAAATGTGTACAGTAACCCCAGCTGACGGTACTTCAGTTAGATGACACCTGGGATCTAGTTGATAAACCCCAGGGCAAACATGTTATCAGTAATAAGTGGGTTTTAAAAGTAAAAAGAGACTCTAATGGTAACATTTAAAGGTATAAGGCCAGACTTGTGGCCAGGAGATTCACCCAAAGGTACGGAGTACATTTTACACAAAGTTTCTCTCCTGTTGTTCGACATAGAACATCAAGGAAGCTGCTTGCCTTGGCTGTCCAAACAAATCTGAAGGTGGTAGGCTACATTGGAATGCTGAAACTGCTTTCCTCAATGGAAAGTCAGATGAAGAGATCTACATGTGCCTGCCATAACGTTTTGTCAACAAAGGTTCAGAGCATAAATTTGCAAGTTGAAAACATCTATTTATGGCTTAGAACAATCTTCTCGTTTGTGGAATGAGATAGTTCATTCTGTTTTTGTCAAAGACAAACCCTGTGTTTACTTTAAGATACAAGCCCAAGGTATGTTGATTATTGCAGTATACCTTAATGATTTTATTGTGGCGTATAATGATGAGTATGAGAACAACTTATTGAAGATATGTATTCATAAGGAATTTACGGTACGAGATCTTGGACCAATTTCTTATATTTTATGTATTAAAGTGAGGCAAGATGATAAGAATGATGCAATGTATCTTAGCCAAGAGCAGTACATCAGCGAGATTGCAAAGAAATATGGTATGCACGATGCGCGTCCCTTTGGAACTCATTTGGATACTAAACCAAATCTTGATGATTCTGATACAGAAACTAGTGAACTCATAAGTTCACTTATGTATTTATGTGTTTGCACGCGTCCAGATATAAGCTATGCGACATCATATCTAAGTCAATTTAATCATTGTTACAATGAATCTCACTGGTCAGCAGCAAAGCGAGTTCTGCCTAATTTAAATTGCACGAAAGACTTGTAACCTGAGTATGTAAGGAATGGCGGTCAATTCAAGGGATTTGTTGATGCTGACTGGGCTAATGATAGCACTGACCTAAAATCATACAGCGGTTTTGTGTTCAAAATGGCAAGTGCTGTATCATGGGGGCTCAAAAGCAAAAATGCATTTCCTTATCATCTACTGAAGCAGAATACGTTGCACTGGGCGAAGGTGTAAAAGAAGCTGTTTGGTTTAAACGTGTTTTGTCTAACTTAATAGATCTCCAGTCACCCATCATGTTATTGAGTGATAGTCAATCAGCACAAAATCTGATAAAAAAATCCAGTCCACCATAATAGTACCAAACATAATGACACTAAATATCACTATGTTGGAGATGCTTTGGATTCGCATATGAGGAGACTTCAAAAATGACTGCAGATATCCTAACAAAGCCTCTTCCTAAACCTACGCACATATATCTTTGTAAAGACTTGGGTCTTGAATCATGTCCACTACTCCCACAGGTTTTAAGAGGTGAGTGGAAATATGTGGCCATGGATTGGGGTGGTCACACTGTTATTCGTAAACCTGCTCAATAGCCATATGCTTCTCTTGTGTTTTGATTTGGTATGTATAAAGAATGTTGTATCACTTGTTTCCAGTTTAGTAATTGTAAAGTTCCAATTCAATAAACGTGTGTTTTATATTGCCTCATCATTCAACAGTCACTAGTCACAGCACTCAAGAAATAACTTGTGAAAGATGGAACAGAAGGTGACATAGATGTCGAAGAGATTGTAAATAGAGGAAGAACCAAAGCCTTCAGATTTGGTTTACGCTTTCCGCATTTGGAGAAAACTAATTTTGTGGACTTCTTGGAAAAGGGAGTTTTAGTCCGTAGATATCGTTTTCGAAGGACAGGCGACGAGGGAGTTACACTTGACGCATAAGAGACGCGTAACGATAATGCATTGGAACGTCGAAGGCATAGTCACGGCTTTCCAACAAATAAATCCAAATATTTTAGCCGACAAAGACGTGATTGTTCTAACAGAGACTTTCCTTACCAAAGATTGGTCTTCCCCCAACCATTACACCATACATTCCTTCACCTCATAAGGAGAATTAGGAAGACCCAAAGGAGGAATAACCATACCTCTAAAACCTTGCCTATCACGCTGGCTTTCAAAGAGCTAGTCAGAGAACACATAGCATAGAAAGGATATATTAGGATGGAATTTTTCACAACTGATGCCAAGATAACGACGGACTGGAAAGAAGCAAAGTATCAACTGAACGGTCTTACCTTTCACGCAGTTGTAGTAGCGGCAGTGGAAACGTGCACTTTTAGTCTTGCGCTGGGCCCATGAAACAGGACTAGGAGTTGAAAGGAGAATGGCCCAAATAATGGTAAATAAGGTGGAGTGAAATGTGTCAGAGGCGTGGACTGAACGTGCATTTACATAGCAGTGATCGCAAGTTCAATACGATAACGTACTCATAACGAACCATGGTCCTAGCCTACATTCAAAAGACATAACGTAGAAAAATAATCCAATCACCGGTCTAAATAAAATACTCAGACACAGCGCCGATAAGGTGGGTAGATAGTATATTGATCAATAACCAAGCAAACGTTAAAGACGAGGAAGCGATACATGCTAGAGGTAAGGTTAAGGTGATAACAAACATATGAAATTAAGTAAGATAATGGGAGAAATGATCAAGACGTTAATGCCATGAGCGTAGGAGGTAAAGGGAGGGCAGGGATTCATTAAGGGGAAAGTATACTCATGTAGGGTAAAGTTAAATTGGGAAAAATAAAGATTAAAGGGGCTAGACAAGGAAGTCAGGAAAATGAGCATACCGACGAAGACATGAACGAGGTGGTGGCGAGCAGTTCGCTACTCCGGTGGGGGTCCGAGCGGGGACACCAAGAGCCCGCCGATGAGCCAGCTTGGTGACCTAGGCGAGACACCATAGAAGACACGGCACAAACCTAGAAGAATTGCTGAGTTTTGATATCCCGATTAGCCCAGAAGAAACAGAGCAGGTGGGGGATTTTAAAAAGGACGGAGACTTAAGGAAAAGTACGCGTAGGACTGACGTAAATGGACTAAATAAAAAGGGGATAAGCAACCGAGTATATAAATAATTACGAGAAAGGTAACGAACAACAAAATAAGAGAAATCCATCAAAATAAGTCACGATACAGGGATGGGAAACAGGTTGAGTGCAGTGGGGTAAGATACGTAAGATAAAGGGAATAAGATAAACTCGAAGACTTGCGTGAAAAGACGTAATCATGAGATAATCAAGGGAAAAACTAAGGTAAGATGTAAGTGGCGTACTGCATAGGTCTTACTTCGGGCGAAAGCACCACCCAGTAAACCGAGACCAAAATACCCACACAAAACAAATGGGACAAAGGTAGGTAGGTAAAGGTAACGGAAAGGACTCACGGAAGCAGACAAACACAATATGGACATACTAAACAGGTGAGACACAATAGTATTCCACAAAAGGCTCACGCACACACTCACACATGTCAAGGAAGTAAGCCGAGACTTACCTTGATGGAATCGGGGACTGTCAGACATCTCAGGATTACGACTAAATAAACGAAATTTACGTCAGTACGCGCACCTTTAAAAACACGTAGATAAAAGGGGATAAAAGGAAAAAGGGAGCAAGGCACCCCGAAAACGGAGTGGGAGCTCAAATAAAGTCAAACCTACATGGGGAAAAAACAGAAGACTGCCCAGAGACAAACAAGGCGTTGTCCCTGGTAACAGAAAAACAGAGAAGCAAAAGGGGAAGAGATACCACTAATCAGGATTCGGCATAGCAGAAAGTTACCATAACGAACCTTGATCAGCAATTATAGAAATGGCCACTGATCTGCTCAGTTATTCTGGCCAGTAACAACCAAGAAGGAAAGAGAACAATTCCGATAATTTGCACACAGAAGAAAAGAAAAAGGGGGGTAACTAAAATGGAAGAAAACGGTTCACAGCTCAGACATCTCGTTACCAGATTTTCAGTGCATGGTTTTCATCACAAGTGTTGTAGGACCATACGTTTTCACGAGCCATCCGCTGACTGTGTTTGTCGTATGTGTACAAAAACTGTGAGAGATATCTCGTGATGGGTTGTACAGATATAATGTTATCAATGTCTGAATTCTGTTGTGAATCAACTTGATTGAATATGTATATAACTGGCCATTTGGCTGCAATATTTAATTATTTAAAGCCTTGGCTATGTCCCATTCGTATCATTCACGAAACAGGAAACATTCTGGCTGCAAAGACCAAATCCATTGTCATGGTGGCTGCATATTTCCAATCAGAGCTAGAATTAAAATATATTATTACCGAAACGAGCCAGGTCATAAACAAGTAAAATAAAGATGACACTGTAATAATAGCTCGTGATTTCAATTGTCGCATTGATATAATACAAGAAAAGGCATATGCTGTTATTTCCTATTTGGAAGAGGAAGGTCTTTCTTTAATAAATAATAAATGCGATAAAACCTACTTCTGCCAGAATGGCAGAAGCTCAATTGATCTAATTTTCACAAAATTGAAGAGACTACAACTAACAGACAGGAAAATAGCTAATGCTGCAGTTTTAAGCAAACACCTGCCAATCATCGTGTCCTTCATCATGGATACCACTTGGAGCACAGCCCCAAATCGCAGCACAAAATCGTCAAGGAAACTTTTATCAGAACAAATGCAGATTACCGACCGGAGAATAAAAACAGCGATAGATTACATCAATGGGGGTAATACGGATACCGGATAAGAAACTATGGACATATCATCAAATCCACCATCATTCCGGGAAAATCAGACACTAGAAAGGCTTAACCCTGGAACAACGCAAGATGCGATCAAGCTCGAAAGACAACACTAGACGCCCTTCACAGAGCAAGGAACTCGGGCCTCACAGATCACTTGAAGGAATACTCAGGCAGTCGAAAATTATATAAAACGATACTCATAGAAACCAGAAACCAATATATGGCTTAGGAAGAAGCCAGGCATTTACGGGACGCAGAGAATGCCCCCTTCAAGGCTCTCAAATGAAGAATTCCACGTCTTCCAAGAAATATACCCTATCAAAAGTGGGAACACTCCCGGGGTCTTCTCTCACAGATGGACATAAGTAGAGATACGAGGCGGTTAGAATCCACGAGCCACACTCTGGAATGCACAGTAGGGGAAGTGACAGAAGCCATACGCTCGACAAAAGGTAACAAAGCAATGGCCCCGATAATATGTGCAATGAACATCCTAAGGCTTCTCTACACATACCGAAAAAGCGTGGCCAAGGCTTTTCAAAAAATGCAATTCAGCAGGCAGTATTCCAGTTAGATAGAGATCTTCCTTTACGAAATTATTATATAAAGGAAAAGGCGGCAAGGGTGATATGAATGCATATGAATGCTCATAGGGGAATCGCCTTAGAATGTTCCGCATTCATGGCTTTAAGAAAACTACTCCAAAAAAGACTAACCGTGTTGACTAACAACATGATATCGGATGAACAATTTGGTTTAAAAAGGGACGGTCAACCATGCAGGCTGTCCAATGTTTACTAAACTATGTCCACGTGGCACTCAAACAAAAGGAAGGGAGAATGATTAACCTACTAGACCGACAAAATACGGTTCATAAGCTAGCAGATAACTTAGGACCGTTGTATATAATATCACATTTTTAATAAAACATATCATATTCTCCAACTACATAGAAGTGAATGACTATCTGGCTACTTCCAGTCCCATAAGACAAACCATCGGTGTATTACATTGGGATTGATTAAGCCCGGCAATAGTATCTCTTTGTCGCAAGATAATCACTTTTGCAACCTTGGTGTCACTTGACAGCCATAATGAATTTATATCTCTAAGAATATGAAGGAGAATCTAGGGGTGCCATAGTAGCCATAAGTGATACAAAGAGAGCGAGTAAACTGTCACTGACTACAGTTTTCGCCCTTTTTAGAATGAAAATTCAACCACTACTGAGTTATGGAATAGAACTCACATGGACAAACCTCACGGAAGGGAACTTTGCTGTAGTGGAGAAAGTTAAAGCGACTTACGTAGATCGCACACTATTTATGTCATTATCAACCCCATCGAGACTGGTCTATGAACTCACTAGCCAGCCCTTTTAGGTGGAAGATATAAGAAACCCGTATCTACTGCCATCTACCAGCGCGAGTACCGTGTTTTTACAGAAGTGCAAGCAGAAGGAAATATACATTTGGACTGAGTTTTATAGTGCCGAAGCGGTGACATCAGACCTCTGGACGCAAGGGAACTGCGAGTAGAGGCACCTAGTAACGAGAATGGCTGTGCAATGGACAAAGTCTGCTGTAATACACCCTTTCGCTCACCACATGGGAATTGTGTATGTGTGTTGTGCAAGAGAGTGTGTGATAGATACCATATTCTGTCGTGTCCTGAACGAACTCAAACATTACTAGCATAATTATAGTGAATATAATGTCTGTAGGGCAAAGCAATAATACTTTCCCTTTCTCTTTTGCACGAATGTGCGCATTCTCTACTTTATTATATGTTTTAACTGAATTATCGTTGGAATATTGTTAAGTACATCCGTTTACTTTAAACTTACACCAATAATCAAAACTTGTAGATATTTTATTTATCTGAAGGACTTTCTTGTATTCTTTTTATTGGCTATTATATAAACTCATGATTATTTGTTTTAATGTATTTATAAGCTTTGTAATAATAGTGCATTTCCTTACATTTAAGCTGACGATGACTCCGACGATTTGTCGTAAACATGTTACAATACCTTTATTATGTCTATAAATGTAACAAAAGGAACTGACTTTTCGGAATGAGAACTTCTCTTAATGGACTCGGAGAGCACCAGCGCGCTTGAGTGTCCTGAATAACATCCACTGTAACACAGCATCAACACTTCGAATATCTCGGAAACTTAGCAAAAATAAAATACAATTTTGTCTGATGTTATGTGGGTAAATGGCTGTTTTATTATATCCTCAACTACAGCATATACTGAACCCATGGGAGAAGTTCAGTATCGAACTCATATCCTTGTATTTCGGAGAAAAGAAAGAATAAATGCAGGCTTTAGAAGGGAGTTCTGAAGTTAGTCGAGAAGCTGATACTTCATAAGATTGCGTGAGGCAAAGTCAAGTTGTGCAACCAGACCACAGCTGCCCGGTGAGGTCATCTGAACAGTCACCAGAGAGCTGGTTACGCACGCGGTAAAATTAGATCTGGAAACTTCCATTGATGATAGAGACGGAGTTTCGGAAATAGCCCTGAGTCGACAATAAAATGGCAGCGTCGCATGAAGGGAGGGGCCTGGGAATAAGAGAAATAATTGTTATTAGGTCATTTTCAGGCATTAAAGTAAAGAAAGGACTCCATCAGTGATAATTATCCAGGGAAAGAGATCTTTGAGAGTGGAT
Source organism: Meconema thalassinum (assembly GCA_946902985.2). Taxonomy (NCBI): domain Eukaryota; kingdom Metazoa; phylum Arthropoda; class Insecta; order Orthoptera; family Tettigoniidae; genus Meconema; species Meconema thalassinum. The sequence continues at coordinate 267,331,237 of OX336397.1, read as the reverse complement.
AAAGTCCTTAGAAACTGTTCCAGGAAGAAATGCAAATTCATCATTACGTAGTCGGTGAGTCCCCAAACCAGAAGCTGATGGTGGGAGACAACAAGAATACACCGACCACATGGTTGAAGAGATCATTTGAATTAATATTAAAGATTTGTACGATCGATTCCTGGAAACTTAGATACTGTTGAGACGTTTAAAACCTCAGCTTTTCAGATATAATTTTTTAACATCGTACGACGATTATTTTGGAAATTGGTGGTGAGGAAGAAGAGAAATTTATTTATTTTTGCCAGAATCAGAAATAAGGGCCAGGAGCCCGAGCAAGAGCATGCAGTAACTCATCAGACCACGTATTGGTCGTGCTGCTTGTCAGCACCGGCAGTCCTGTTCAGTCAGTAGGACTCGAACCTGTATCACGACGCGGAAGTACTCTAAATCGAAGTGCTGTCCAGCTTTCTTCAGTGTCGCCGCGCTCTAAATCGTTGAAGTTCTTTTCAAAAGAAAAGTATAGTTAGAACTTCGAAAGTATAATAGTCTACGGTGGTAGGCCAAGCTATAAACATTGAGTGAAAACATACGTTAGCCGGCGAGGGTAGTTGAAGCCCAGACACTAATATTCGAAGTGAGAACATAGTATCTCGAAAGTATACGAGACATCATCAAATAGTAGATACTCCAAAAAACGTTTTCCCAGTGCGTTATTATAACCACGGTGGTGTCAAAACATAGCTAATACCCAATTTTCCTGATTGAGGAGATTAGGGTAACACAGTGGCGATAGAAGTAGGAATCTACAAAGAGGTATCCGTAGCCACGTGGAGTTTCAAAGAAGTACTCCACAGAGAAAATACAATAGCCGTCCGAATTCAGTTCCGATGCATAGTATCAAATAAACAATTGTAAAAGCGCAGTATAGCGACTTCAGGGGTAAACGTAAAACATACCGTTTTCCCAGATAGACAATTGCGAACCGGAAAATACTATATTATCGTGCAGTATTGTAAAGGCCGATAAATTAAACACCAGAATTAGGAGGGAGCTCTTTATCCAAGGAGGCTTCATTTCGTACGAGACTGTCAATATCAGAATAGGAGGTAGAAGGCAGAATCGAAAATTGCACCCCTGGGATTTGGTGAAGAAAGAATTCATGTGTGTTTGTTACCACAAAAGTGAAATTCTGTGTGTGTAAATATAATATTAAGTGAAAATTATAATTCTTTTTAGTGTAGTGAAAATGTGTGTAAACCCTCATATTAATCTAAAAATGTGTAATCCAGAGGGCAATTTAATAAGTGTAAGTGTGTGTATCATCATGAAGTAAGAAATTTAATGTGGGCTGAATGTCGTTCCACTGGAAGTCGGACGATGGGGCCAAATAAGCCATGTAAGTAACACCCAAATTTATTATGTGTTTTGGATTCGGGAGACTCATGTAACAGTGGTAACCACGGAGAAAGTATTCTCCAGTATTAAAAATCAGGGATGTAAAATTGTGTGATAAATGATAAGTGCGGAATCTAAAGTAAAAATTGTTAAAATGTATTGTGTAATCAAATGAAAACGTATTCTGTGGAATACTAGTGAATATAAAAAGAAAAATGTTATTTAAAAGGCAAACAGGGTAATATAAAAAGGAAAATGTAATATAAAAGATATGGAAATAATATTCAAATATGAGCCGTTGTGTGCTAAAAATAATGAGAATATTGTAATGAATAAATAAATTATTGAAATAATAACTCAAGAATGAGCAGTTGTGTGCTAAAATATTGATGATAATAATTATGGATCCAGTTGTGTTCTTGGAAATGAAAATTCGAGACTTAGTAAAAGGCAAATCTGTTAATTATGGACGAAGATATAAATGAATTACATTGAAATAAATATTAAACGTTGGAAGGCATCACGAATGTATTGATTGTCGCCTTTAGCGCTAAATAATAAATGGTCACGCTAAAAATTGCGGTGAAGATAATGCCAGGAGTTATAATTGCGGGGATCAGCTGGGTGAAGCAATTGATTGTGTATGTGTTTGCTGTGACAAACTTTTAAAGAGGGTGCTATATTGTTGTCAAGCATGGAATTGTGTGCGAATAACTTTTCCCAAAGTCGCTTTTATTATTGTTAGGAGGAGTGGTTAGATACCCTCGCTCTATGGAATTAGCCCTAAGCCCTCGAGAATGGAAGTGTCCTAGAGGCTGGCCAGAGAATCGAACCAGATGTCTCTTACGTCGGAAGTCCCTTAATTATGATTGGTTTTGAATTCTTACTTCCCAGTGTTAAAACTCCGAAATTATAATCGTACCTGAGCTACAGTAATAGGTCAGTAGAACCTCAGAATATTGTTGTAATATTAATGTGATGTGTAGCCTTCCCAAGTTCAGTTTCACGCTTGTTTAAAAGCGGTGTTTAAAGTCCCGTCTTAGAAAGGAGGGAGCATTGACTCTCCTCCCCCTGTCATAAATTTAAGCCGGTAGTGTCTCGACGTTTTCTTAATGGAGGTCACGGTTGGGGTAGGCCCAGGACAGAGACAGACCATGTCTGCACTCTGATGTATTAAACCATTTAATGGACCGGTAATCTGTAGTGTGTTTCATATTGATTCTTTATCCTTGCCGTTGCATGATAGATCCGCACTTCATGAATAATTAAATTGTCAATTGAGACAATAATGAATGTCCCTTTGCATTGTTGCATGATAAATGTTATTGTTCCCGAGTAATTGTTGGAGATATCGAGTAGCTGGGAGTCTATTTCGAATTGAGTAAATCAGTAGTCTTTAACGCTTGTGGTGCATGAGATTCCCGAAAACAAATACAGTTTTGGTAGTGTTGGAGAGAGGGATGATATATTGCGAATGTCATGTGGTACCCAAATGAATGGTAATTGTTGATACCATTGAATTGTATTTAACTCAAATTCCTATTTTAATATATTCAAATTTGAATATTTAATGTGTTTTTTAACATAAAATTATATGTAATAATTTATCCGAGACATTTAGAGCTCGTTTTGAGAAAAGTTATAATGTTGCTAAATGGAAGTGAAACTAGTTTTGATAACTTTGTTTTAGGGTTCAATAGAACCTAAATTATTGATTGTTTTCTGATTAATGTGTATTGTTCCTTGTTCATTAGAACAAGTGTGATGTTGATTCAGTTGTTTTTGTGTATTGTAGCGCCAAATTTTGTGAATTAAATAGTTTTATTAGTAAGATTTTGAATTTCATTTCAGTGAAGTGTTATCCTAAGCCTGATCCTATAATGTGTGAATCACTCAGTGGGAGGACGTTCTATGCCCCCTAAGAGATAAGACTGAGCAGCAGGATAGTGATTTTCATATTTCTTTTACAAAAGGGCACAATACACAATATTTTACATCTAAAGAATGTACTTGTTTTGTTCCCATGGATGAACCAGCAGTTGTAACAAAATCTGAGTGCTCCTCGGAACCCACTCCGACTGTATGCTGCTGTTCACCTTAAGGGAATGTACACGACCAGCAGCGTCAATTAGCTAATATCTTACACTTTAGTACTCTCAATTACCAACCCAGATTGTGAGCGGATGGATTTTCTTATTGACACACCTGGAGTGTCTAACGGGATACGGAATTTTTGTAAATGTCAAAATCAACGATTTTTGAAATATTTTATGAATCTCTGAAGTCTGCCCTTTAAATTGATGTGGAATACATTTTGGTTTAACCATTATGAATTGCCATGATGTATTTACACTTGCGCTAACAATGAGATAATCATCATGTGTGGAAAGTGTTAAATGCAGTTTACTCAGTTCCGTTTTTAAAAGATGTATGTTCCTTTGTCTAGGCGGCTATTTATCACAGAGCTGTGAAATGTTCACCATAAATTTTATCTTATAGTGTTTAATATTTTAATGGGCAAGCTTACTTGTTTAAAGTAAAACTGTTCGGGGCTTGGCTGTATTTTAAAGAGAAAGTAGCTATTTTTTTTGACAAATTGTAAAAAACAAATTCTGACTCCCATGAAGTTCTATATAAAATTCTCTCCATTACTACGTTAAGTAAGGTTTGAATGAAATGGGATATAAATTTAATTATCATATTTAACGTGTTTTGAAAGGGAGCCAGGCTCTGATGTAACTCGCATATGCTAAGGTTCACTTGACGATGCAGGTGTCTTGCAGCTGGCCGGACAACTGTATGATAGAGGCCAAGGACGTCTCCATAATTGCCTTGTGGCTATAAATAAAATGTGATGTGTATAAACACGCAAAACAATTGATATGTGTCTCGTCCCAAATCCCGTTTCCATTCCAAGTGCATTATTATTTTTACGCTATTATGAGCTTGAGAAAGCTGAAACATTGTATGTAGAGTATACGAGTCCTACAGGAGGACATAGTTATATGGACGATGGCTTCTGATTGCCACGTGGATTTTGTTGTTTATTTTTGTTAAAATCATTCTTTATGTGAAATAAATTATTGTGCAGTTTAAAGTTTCTCGTCTTCGTTCTGGTTCATTTTAAATATCATGGTGGAGGTTATTATGAGGGCATACTTTTAAGTGATCCAGTTGACAACCCAGTCCCCGAGATAAATTTAAAAGGTAAGTAAAGGTAAGTATGAACCCCCGTATATTTTGGTGTGTTCCACAATAATTTCTTGTTAACTATTGTGCTCTAATCTCGATAGTATCTGTCAGTGCCATTTTCATTGATGTAGCTGTGCCGGTGCGTTTGATTATTGGCAATCCGATTGAGGGGGCGGATATCTGACAGCCTACTATCCGGATATCGGGGACAGTACCTACTGTTAGGCCACGGCCGCCTCCTTCTCTCTTCCTAGCCTATCCATCCCAATCTTCCTTCCCTTCCCATCCCTCATGAGGCCCCTGTTCGCTTTGCAGGTGAGGCTGCCTGGGCGAAGTGCTGATCACACCTCCCCAGTTGTATCCATCCCGACCAGATGTTCCCAGCTCCAGGACACTGCCCATAGAGGCGGTAGTGATGAGTTCCTCGCTGAGTCCGTGGGAACCACCAACCTAGAGGGTAAATTGACTAAGTAAAAAATAAATAAATAAATAAATAAATAAATAAAATGACACATAGAAAGCCTATTGAGATTTCAGATGAGTTGAGAAAATCCCGATCTGAAAGAATGAAAAAGTACTGGAAAGAGCGCAAGAACCAAGCAGTACTACCTTCAAAGAAGGAGTGATTGTGGAACGACACAAGTGGTCCAGTGTGACCAATCAAGATAAGATAATAATATGAAGAAGAAGAAGAAGTATAAGGGAGGGGAATATTGATTATGAAGTTTCAACGATATGTACCGGTAGTACAAAGGAATTATAATAGACGGGAGATGTAGAACAACTTACACTGACTGTTGAGTGTGTATACCTGTTTACATACCATAATATTGCGTAATATCTTTTAGTGTTTCGGTGGCTCAGTGACAGAGTTCCATAAATGAAATTTATGCATCGGGAAATGGAGAGGGTTCAATTCCCACCTCCGACAGGTTTTTTTATTTCCGTAATCTTATTTCTTGCAATTGGTATTACGTAGCCAAATCATACTTAACTTTTAAAATTCCCCTAATGTAACGAATTCTCCTTCATAAAGAAAAATTTGTAGTTCCCGCGCTTGCGCAAAACAGCTCCATTTATACGAGCGAAATGGTGCATCCCACCGCTTCTTACTGAGATCTTTGTTTATGAGAATTAACAAGGGTCCCGAATGTTGTTTATGATGTTTCCACAATATACAATATACATTGGGTTTATCCGTGAATATCCGCATCCGCGCAGTGCTTTACCTATAGATGCCACATACATTCAAGAACCTGGGCTGATGTCCATTAATTCGCAAGCCCTAAATAAATGGCTTACATTGGCTTTTGTTTAAAGGTTATTCACCAGTAGATTCACTCTCTTGTAATTATTGTCAATTCAAATTACAGTACAGTAAGTATGTAGTTAGTTTTAGTTGTAAGTATGAAGTTAATTTGTTTATTAGATATATATCATTGTTCTATTAGACTGTGGTGTGTGAGTGTGTCTGGTGAGGGTGCATGTGAGTGGGCCTGGTGACAGACTGTTTTAGTGGTAGTATTTGTTTGTTGGTGAAACTTTAGTATTTTTTTCGTTAGTAGAATTTTGGTATTTAATTGTTAGTAGAAGGTTAGTATTTTGTAGTAGAATTGCTCTTTACTTATTCTGAAAGGGAGTAGCAGCCTTCCAGAATAAATCAATTCTTTACTAGTCTAATAAACGGTTAAGATATTGATAATATAAGCCAACTAGTGGCTACACTGCGTTCTGCTGCACGGCTGAAAGCAACGGGAAACTACAGCCGTAATGCTATTCCCGAGGATATGCACCTCTCTATGCATAATTACATGTGATGATGGCCTCCTCCCTTGTAAAATTTCAATCCGGAGGTAAACTAGTCCCCCGTTCGGATCTCCGGGTGGGGACTACTCGAGAGGGGGTTAACATCACAGAAGTGACAAAGAGGAAATCTGACATTCTACGGATCGGAGCGTGGAATGTTAGGAGTCTGCTAGGAAGTGGAAAGTTAGAAAACTTAGAAAGGGAAATGGATAGGTTGAGGTTGGATTTGGTTGGGATTAGTGAAATGCGCTGGCAGGAAGAGCAGGACTTTTGGTCAGGAGACTATAGGGTCCTTAGCACTAAATCAAACAATGGCCAAGCAGGGGTTGGTCTCATATTGAGTAGGAAACTTGGACAGCGGATGGAATATTATGAGCAATACAGTGAACGGATTATTGTAGCAAAAATCAATACTAAACCTACGTGCACCACAGTGGTACAAGTCTATATGCCTACCAGCCAAGCTGATGATGAGGATGTTGAAAAGGTCTACGAAGAAATAGATGACATTCTGAGGTATATCAAAGGTGATGAAAATGTTATAGTAATGGGAGATTGGAATGCTGTGGTAGGAAAAGGGAGAGAAGGGAAGATAGTAGGAGATTTCGGATTAGGTGAAAGGAATGATCGAGGAAGCAGGCTGATGGAATTCTGCACCGAACATGAGCTGGTCATAGCTAACACCTTATTCAATAACCACAATAGAAGAATATACACATGGATGAGACCAGGAGATACAGGGCGTTACCAAATCGACTTCATTATGGTCAAGCAGAGGTTTCGAAACCAGATTTTGGATTGTAAAACATATCCTGGTGCTGACATAAACTCTGACCACAATCTGGTTGTAATGAAATGCAGATTAAAGTTGAAGAAACTGAAGAAAAGTCAAAAGCCAAAAAGGTGGGCAATAGACAGACTGAAAGTAAAGGATGTAAACGAAAGATTCAAGAAGAGTATAAAGGAAGGACTAATCAAAACCCCTAAACAAACTTCAATTGCAGACGAATGGGCACTTTTGAAGAATGAAATAACAAAATCCGCAGAAGAAAACATTGGTAGGAAAGAAAGAATAGGTAGAAAACCGTGGATCACTCAGGATATACTAGAATTGATGGATGAAAGGCGGAAACACAAGAATGTAAGAGATGAAAAGGGAAGAGCAGAATACAGACGTCTGAGAAATGAGGTTAACAAGAAGTGCAAGGAAGCGAAAGAAGAATGGTTGAAAGAGAAATGTGCAGGTATAGAAAATTGTCTGAAATTAGGAAAAGTAGACACAACTTATCGAAGGCTTAAGAATACTTTTGGGGAAAAGAAGACTTAAGTGCTGTAATATTAAGGACACAAATGGAAAGTCTCTAACAGATAGGGAAGAAAAGGTTGATAGATGGAAAGCTTACATAGAGTGTTTGTATAAGGGAAAGGAGATTGAGAATCATGTAATGGAAAGAGAGGAGGAAATTGATGAGGATGCGAAAGGAGATTTAATATTGAGATCAGAATTTGATAGAGCTATGGAACACTTAAGCAGGAACAAAGCACCAGGCTTAGATGATATACCGATTGAGTTGCTACGCTGCATAGGAGATGAAGGTCTGATCAGGTTATTTCACTTGGTGTGTAGGATTTATGAGACAGGTGAGGTACCCCCTGATTTCAAGAAGAATGTTATCATCCCTATACCAAAGAAAGTGGGAGCTGACAGATGTGAAGATTACCGTACAATCAGCTTGATTACTCATGCTTCAAAGATCCTGTCTAGAATAATCTACAAGAGGATTGAAAGCCAGATAGAAAAGGAGTTGGGTGAAGACCAGTTTGGTTCCAGGAGAAATGTAGGAACAAGGGAAGCTGTACTAAGTCTTAGGCTGATTTTGGAAGGTAGAATAAGGAAAGATAAGAGAACGTTCATGGCATTTGTAGACTTAGAAAAGGCTTTTGATAACGTTGATTGGACTAAATTGTTTGATATTTTGAAATCTATTGGAATAAAGTACAGGGATAGGAGGGTGATATACAATCTATACAGAAACCAGACAGCAGTCATTCGAGCTGAAGGACATGAGAGAGAAGCTGGTATTCAGAAAGGTGTAAGGCAAGGCTGCAACTTATCACCCATACTTTTCAATCTTTACATTGAACAAGCAATGAAGGAAATTGGAGAAAAAATTAAAGTGGGAGTGAAGATTCAAGGAGAAATAATTTCTACTCTGAGATTTGCTGATGACATCGTCATCTTGGCCGACAAGCCTGAGGATTTGAATGAGTTTTTGAATGGTATGGATTCCGTCTTTCGGAAGGAATTCATGATGAAAATTAATAAATGTAAAACAAAAATACTGGAATGCAGCCGAAATAAATCAGAAACCTCTATGGAGATCAAATTGGCCGGTGAAAAGCTGAAGGAAGTAGGAGACTTCTGTTACTTAGGAAGCAGAATAACCAGTGATGGACGAAGCAGAGAGGATATAAAAAGTAGGTTGGCTCAGGCAAGGAAAGCCTTTCTACAAAAAAGGAATCTGTTGACATCGAATATAGATTTAGGTATTAGGAAGTCATTTTTGAAAGCCTTTGTCTGGAGCGTGGCGCTCTATGGAAGTGAAACTTGGACTATTGGTGCAGCAGAAAAGAGGAGAATTGAAGCATTTGAAATGTGGTGTTACAGGAGAATGATGAAGATCAGATGGGTAGATAGGGTTACAAACGAAGAGGTATTAAGGCGAGTGGGAGAGGAGAGATGTTTCTGGCGACTGCTAATGAAGAGAAGAGATAGGTTGGTAGGACACATACTAAGACACCCAGGAATAGCAAGCTTAGTTATGGAAGGAAGGGTCGAGGATAAGAACTGTAGGGGTAGACCAAGATTAGAATATGTTAAACAGATTGCCTCGGATGTAGGGTGTGGTAGCTATGTAGAAATGAAACGATTAGCTCAGGACAGGGAGGCATGGAGAGCTGCATCAAACCAGTCAAAAGACTGAAGACTCAAACAACAACATATTCATTAGATTCTGAAGAAAAGGAACATGAATTAAACAAATTTAACATTGGTAAGATAGGCGATTCCGTATCCCCATTAATATACGGTACCGTGTTTCAGTTTAGAGCACTTAGGTTCCCACCACGACTGCGAGCAGATGGTTCCTCTCCGAGGTATAACACTCCTGTATATGTGTTTTTTTCTCCTAGTTTCCAACCACACTGTAAGTGGATGATACCCTCACATTACATTTGAGGTATAGACAAACCAATAATGCCTTTGAGCTAATGTCATTCAGATTAGAGCTCATGGGTTCCCAACCGGACTGTGAAAAAGGGGTTTCTGTTAGACGTATTGATACAATTGGGGTGTCACTAAGCTAATATCATTCAGCTAAGGTATGTATTAACGTTGAAAATGTATTTTTAGCCGAAAAATATCTTTTAATATATTTTCATCGGAAATGAAAGCTTGATATATCTTCTTCAAAATGAGTTATAATTCATACATATATTCCAACAGTAAGTGCCTGAAAATACGATTTAAATAGCCTGATGTGCACGTGTCATGGGGCGTGGCTGCTATGTCCTGCCTAAATCCTACAGTGAATATCTTGTTAGATTCACTTTTTCAAACGCCCCTCTTTGCATTCCTCCCGGGTATATAGTTCATAGTTTTGGTTGTGAACATTAGATGTCATTACTTGTATATTCCAAAGACTCCAGTGTTGGAATAACCTCTTTGGTGTTGGATTCCATTGCTAAGCAACATACATAAACAAATATGTCATCTTCCTTGTGTCCGTGTGTCCTTTTTCATTGTGACTTGTGAGCTTTTTCTCCTTGTGAGTACGTATTATATGGGTTCTAAATGCCGATCTGTTGCGAAGAAAAAGCGGAAATGTGAAGGGAACAGACACAATAAGATGAATGTCAGTGTCAATAGTGCTGTAAATGTAAATAGTGAATCAGAAGGTAGGCCTAAAGGCTAGTGCTTCACAATACAAATTGTCTTCAGAAAACATTGAGCCGAATAGTGTTAGTGATAATTACAATATCATCATTGATATAGAGTGCTTTGTAGATATGTTATCTGCATTAGCTTGTCCTGGTTGCAACAGTTCACAACTTTATTCTAAAACGTCAGTGATGTTTTTCCTGAAATTAAATTCTTGTACACTTCGTATATTTCAAATAAATATAAATAACCTTGCAGTTGAGGTAGGGAATTCTTTAATACATCATTTTAAAACTAATGAATGTGGGAATGTTCTAAACTAGAACATTTTTCATGTTGCGAAGGAAACTATTTTAATTATTATAATTAATTAATTAATTAATTTAAAACTTTTTTCAAATGTATTGTCTGGCTCCGTATGTATTAATGATAATGGTATACTTCAACTTAGTGAAGTAAAAATCCGGGCAATAACATTTTTGGAAATTTTACTACATTTTGAAAATTGAAGTTTTTTGTATTAAACTTTTTTTATTGTGATGATAAAGCAGAAAATACTGATTTCAATATATGACTGTCTTAGTCCAATGGTGTGTGATTTGTGGTAAAAATCTCAAACAAGTTGGTTAACAAAATAATGTAGATTATATTTCACAACGTTAAAACATACCTGCTCCTATACATCCACGTTTACCGTTAACAGATGGTTCTTCTTAGAGGAATTAACACACTGGATTGTTTCTAAGCTCAAAGCATGCAGTTTAGAGTTCCTATGTACCCACCCTATGTTCCTCTGAAAGTATCGACCCATCTGGAGCGTCATTAAGGTAATATCATTCAGTTTGTTTCTCCTAGGTACCTACCTAGACTGTGAGCAGACGGTTTATCTTATAGGTATTGACGCACTGGAGTGTCTTTAAACTGATACTGTATTATTAACTTTAGAACTGATAGGTACCCTCTAAATCTGAGAGCTTATGGTTCCTCTTAGGAATATTGACACACCTGGCGTTTTTAAAATTAATATCATTCAATTTAGAGCTGCTCGGTTGCCACCATACTGTAAGAGCATGGTTCTCCTGACACTATTTATAAGGTATCCACAAACCTGGAGTGTCCTTAAACTAATATCATTTAGTTTAGAGCTCCTATGAACCCTCAGGAGTAATGGCACATTTGGATTGTCATTAGGCTCTCAGCAGGTTAGAGCTTTCTCACATTTCAAATCTGCTCTCCATTCTAGTGCCACAGTTTAAAACATTAAGTTGGAGAGATATTAATATACAATAGTGCTGATTTAAAGATTTGTTTCTGAGGAAATAATCATATTGATTTATTTTTAAAGCTGCTTTGGTCAGCTGAATTGTACAATGTTTGGAACGTAATAATAGGGAATTAATCATATTTAGGAGAGTTGCTTATTGCTAATATAATGAGAAGTAAAATACCGTAATGTAATCCACATTAGTCAATAAATGAAAATAGAATATATTATACGAGTCTCAGCCACATTGTGGCTCTCTTCAGTAATTGCCTTCAAATTAAATTAAAACTAAATTAATTACGAGCAAAGATGATCAATATTTACCTTGGGTTTTCCCGTAATATAATAAAAATCATAAGAAGTATTCAAAAAAACAGAGTTGTAACAAAGTGTGTTAAAATTCATGATAGTATAAAATTTTCTAAAAATTCCTATGTCTAAAATATCTGGTGAAGGTAAGAATTAAGTTATAAATAGATTTTTTTTTTTTTAAATTGTCTTGGTATGGTTTTCACAAGATGAAAAAAGGACTTTTGCTGAGGGGAGTATGGTTTGGAAAAATATTATATTTATTCCTTGCTTAATTGAAAATTTTATACTGTTTCTGGCGTAGATGAAGCTTTATGTTTTTTAACTGAGGAATATTTGTATATGACTATGGTGAAGTAGGATTCAATAGGTGTTACTTCGTACGTTGGTTTTTATTGATTGGGTCATTGGAAGGCATGAAGCAATGTCCCTTTATTGAATTTTCATAAGTCTATTCTTGTATTTCATCCGTTATTATTTTCTAACCCCGTTCTGGCACTTATTTTGTAAATTCAATGGATAACGTTTCCTGCCAAAAATGTTTTTTTTTTTCGTTTTCACCCGTAGAAAAAGAAAATGTCGTTTTCCTTTATCTTCGAACTGTTTCGATTCCAACTCTCGTAAATCGCGCTATCCTAAACATTAGACTAACTTTGACCTCAGGCTCTAGAAGTGGGATTTCTATCGCAGAAAAAGCCGTTGAATGCCATCTAATCTCTTCGTCACACCTATCCATTTATGATCCGCATATTCTGTGATTGTCCAACGGGATAGTGGCTCTAGGTGGCAGTTGTTCTCACTTTGCATGACATGCAGGTGGAAAAACCTTGATTCGTCGTTGTTGGCAAATACATTTGTCTTGTGCACTCTGGACCTTTAGCCTTCTTCTCTAATTCTCCCTGAATCACATTTCTCCAAATTTGAAATCCCCTACATTTTATGAAGTCAGCGCTAATAACTGCCATAAAATACAATATTTGTAAAAAACGAAATGGTCTCGGTCTGTCTATTAGCTAATGCAGCTGATCTCATAACACAGATCATTGATATGCTCTTTTTAACAAGATAAACATGCTTTAAAGTGGTAGTTATCTACTCAGTATTTCAGAATAACTCTCTAAACGTCATATCATTGATGCTGTACGAATTTCTTACATAGATGTGACACATTATATAAAGATATAAGGTACTTAGTAAATTTCAATACTGAACTCTTCACAAAACGTGGTGTCATAAACAATACATTATTTCGAGGTACACATAATATGCGTACGTGCATACCCAATATATATATATATATATATACTAGCAGAAGTACCCGCTCTTCGAACGGTCTTTGGTATTAATAACCAGACTCTATCAATTGAGCTACCGTTGCAATGGTTAGGGACTTGTCATTCCTTCATAAGTTTATCAGAACGAAGTTAGTTTTCTGGGTGTAACGCAGACACTGTAAATTTAAGGGCCGTAAAATGTGGTTTTCGGAGACCCTTTATAGACTCCCAAGGTTTGTGTCACACATTGAGAAGCGCAACATATGCTTTGGTCGTCCTTCTAGGATAATTTTTATTTTTCGCCTATTTTAGCATGTATTTTGAAAAGTTGTTCCTTATACCCACCCTTCTATGAGAAGTACGTTAAAGAGTTTTCTAAATAATTGGTGTATTGACTCATGGTTACAATACTTAATTTTACGATGCTCCAAGCACCCGAACATGAATTATAGGCGTAAATAAACATAAAGATATATCAACCACACGGTATCAAACAAAATCATCTTTACGATGAACCCGTTTGTCGACAAAAATATGTTTAGTTAAAATGTGCTCTCAAACTAAATTCACCTACCGTGTACTTCGTGCCGTGAAACTAATATTGAAAACCTCGTAGACGAAAGCAATTATGTCAAATTAAAACTGACCCTCACCGTTCTGGAAAGTCCCCATCCCCAGGATGATCCCTTTAATAAATTATAAAGGCTTGTGGTGCATGCAAATTCGGGATTTTTAGCCTCCAATGGCCCAAATTCCCAAAAGCTGCAAAAAACACTACTTTAATTCAGGAATCTTTGAAAATAATGTTGCTGTTTGGAGATATAATAGACCTTCTGTACGATATATCGCACGTGTAAGTTGCGTTTAAAAATTCTAGGGTACCCCTTGACCCCTGGGTAGTTTATTGGCTGAGGAATAACCCACCCACCAAGGGAAGATGATTAAGAGAAGGAAGTAGATTTGGGATTGGAAAAGAAGGATAGAAAAATAGGAGGAGAGTCCCACAAAATTAATAAGTTTAGTTTTAAACACACTTAAAGGTGGTTGCCACCGAAAATCCGCTTTCGGATACCTAAAATGAGTAAGGACTTGGTCTAGGCTGACGAGAAACACAGATAGAACCTGGGCTGTTTGCAAGAGAGTGGCTTTCGTATAATCCCTCTCAAGCATATATAAAACTACTATGGGGAAGAGTGATGGTCTGGCAAGACTGAGAGGAACAAATTTACTGTATGTCTTCTCAAAGAAATTAGGTTTGACAAAGTAATTCGAAGAATGCCAATGATTTAACTCAGGTTTGGTGTTTTCAATTTCCAAAATTATGGAGTTCCTGTAAGGGCGACCAAGTGTCTCTAAGAAGGAAAATGATAAAGGATTATGCCTTATGGAGTAATCTTGGTAAATGAACCAATGGTTGCATTGAAAAATGGCTAAGCTTTTACTCAGCGAGGAGCCGGCTAAAAGTTTAGACAAAAAGAAACATTTATCTTCTAGAAAACTGACCATAAGTTTTCGGAGAGGATCTCCACAAGCAGGTAGCTGGCTTAGCGAGCTTTACTTGCCTTACTGGCCAATTAGAATTAGCTATTAAAGCTAAAAAGAACTTTAGTGAGATGAAAATTAAGAGTTCTTGCTCGAATGCAACAAATGGTAAAAGCCCTATTAAAGATTTTAATGTCATTGAGTGAGGAGAGTCAAGGAAGACAGGATTTTTCCTAAACTTTGTATTCGCAAATGAAAAAGCGAAGGGAAACGATTCATTTATTTTACAATTAGAAGAAGTTTCAGAAAATTAACAATTATGCAATATGATTTTGACAAACATAGTTCATTTGAACTTTTTAACAAATAGGGTCGCAGACCTCTCAACATTAAACGGTTGCTCCAGGCAATTGACAATTACAAGGTTTCAAACCTTACATATTTCTAAAATCTTTATAAGATTTAAACCAATAAACACTGAAACAATTAAAGTTTGAACGTGAATTGGAGTACAAAAAGCGTACCTTAAGAAATTCTTGAGAGAATGTTCTAGAGAAAGTCACAGTTTTGAAAATGACAATAATAACAACATGAAAAATAAGATAGAATTTCCTACAACTTCTTATATTTATACAGAATTATTATATGAGAATTATACAAAGGAGGACAGGTCACTTACTGTGAAACCTGGAGAAAGTGAAAAGGAAGTTTCTAGACTTTCTATGTTTAATTAGGAATCACGAGCAAAATGGGGCAGTTTCCATTTCGTGAAACCTGAACATGACTCTCTCAAGAGTTTAAGGAATTGTTTTTCCTGATTATAGGAAAGGAACAATGTGATTTAAAACTTGTATCACACAAGCAATTATGCAGAATTTAATTAATGTTAAACTAGCAAAGTTGGAAGGGCACTTCGTGAGTAACACCTTCTAGAAAGTTACAATTTTATAAATAATGGTTGTTAGTAGAAGGTTAAGGAAAGATCATTGGGATATAGGATCAATGTTCATGGCCGTATTTAATATAACCGGACGATCGCGACGCGGTTGAAAAGTGGAGCAAGCACTGATTATCACTATAGTCTGTAAAGATTGATGCAAAGTTCACTATAGAAACACTGAAGTTCATAAAAAAGAAAGTTATTGCAATTATGGAAAGAACTGATTGCACTATATAGGTGAGAGTCTATTTCTTGAAAAAGTTGTGATTTACAATTAAATGCGCCATAGAATGTTCCAGAGGTTCCAGCGGTGGAAGAAAGTTAGCTATTACAAAAATTTGTAAGGAAGATTCCTCATTTTAAATATCATTGTCCCAAGTGAGCGAAAAACACTTGACGGCAAGACTCGCAGATAGAGTACAAGATCTCGAAGGTTCCAGAACGACCTTAGCAGAAAAATGGGGTTTAGAAAATCCAACGGAGGAACTAGCTTTATAATTATAGACAGCGGGTATTAGATAATATCCCACGTAGCGAGAGTATTTCTCTTTGAATAGCTTAAGAAAAGCTCTTTTTAGTAAGGTTGGCTCATACAAGCAAAAGCTCAACATGGCAAATCCCACGAGGAATGATAATTGCCCCAAAGTAAATAATTTCACACTGTCTATAAATTATAATTAAAAGCACGTGGAAGTTAAAACCATGAAGATGAGGTTAAAACTTTTAAAAAGGTACTTATCTTGATTTCATGTTGAAGTCGAAGTTTTCGATGATGATTACTTAGCCAACATGGCGTAGAAGAGGGTGTGCCTCTTGGTTTGAGGAGGCTAGCTCGAGCGGAGCTTTGACTGATCGAGTCAACTGCAGACTGAGAAGTGAGAGCCGCTCAACGGAGCACGGAGAGACCACGGAAGGGGAAAAGAGTGGGGGGTAGGAGACAAAAGGAGAACATATAAGCATTGCCAACTTCAACACAACAAATTGATCTCTTGCTGAGCTGGTCTTCAAGGAGTTGCTAACAGTTGATACCAGCGCAGCATGGTGAGTAAAGAAGTAGACGTAGTCCTCTTGCTCAAGGAGAAAATAGCTGGCGATGATAACAGGATCTGGTAGCCAAATGGATATGGAATTCCTCTTGCGCGAGGAAGAGTTGAAGAGCTTCAGAGATTCGTTGTTATATGACGCTAGGTGGGTCACAGAATATATATCTGGAACAGACTCATACAAAATATAAGCAACCTGAACCCCTAAGAGAGAACAGAAGATCACTGTTGGTGTCTGAAAAGAGGAAGGAAAGAACATGCAAAAGCATTGAAAATTATAATCTCAGGTAACGTGTATTCCAAGAATGCACCAACCCCCTTAAGCGCATTGATGAATTTTACAGTCTATGTTTGTTTCCATGATAACCTTATAGCCATTTGCAAACTTTTACAGAAATTTAGTTAATTGAGTGGCATTGCTTCTTACAGAAATAGATGGAAAGTTGGCGGTCATCTCTTGAGATACTGTTGTCATTGTTACGGCTTGCATTCCTTCATTAGTTTCTTCTTGTTCTCCTTCTTCTTTCGGATGGGCCAGATAAGGACCACGGCGTTCAACTTCTCAACTTGGCGAGGGACTTGATGTTTGCCCAATATTCGCGCATTCTCTGGCTATGTTTCTCCTTGCTCTCCTTTGTCAAGATGATGCCGGTTTTCTTACAGGGTGGTCTGTCCTGAAAACTCTTCTGTTTAAGTAACTTTCTGAGATGTGATCGGCTTCTAATATCACTTTTCATTATCTTCAGTTCTTGGAAATCCTTGTTAACTCCTCTCTATAACATTCGCAGAACAGAACACCTATTGATTGATGTACAAATACCACTAACTATAACATTCACGGAATATAACATGTGGAATCATGTCGTACCTCGTCTCCCTGTAAAATGTCAGAATATTTCATTCTGATGTGTGAAAAAATCCTATCCCTATGTATCTTCACTTGAAACCTTTCATACCATGCATGAAATATTATGTCAAAGTGCCTTCCGGCGACTAAGGATATACAGGTTGTCTCTTAAACCTTATCTATCAAATGAAAGCTGGGCACTATTTGCGAACACTTATTTTAGGGCAATATGTTAATTCTCTTCATTCATTTCGACAGGAATATCAGTAGATTTACATTATTTCACAAGTACAGTACTCTGGATTATCCGGCACAATGACCGGGGTGAATGGCATGGATAGTCCAAAAGAAGAAGATTGCCTTCTTTTATTCATTTTATGCAAACAGTTCCTTATAAAGTAGGCTATAATACATTTTTTATGCTAACTCACCCACATTATAGTGCTATCTGTAATAGTTCTCTGCTTGCTTACCTCGAGATGTATTTTGCGAGTGGCAATATTGTCACCATATTCAAACCCTCCTTGTCCCATATATTCTGGACACTGAAGAGCCATCTTACTGAAAGACAATTTGTTAACAGCTGTTGACCAGTCAAGTGGATCCGTCAATGGAATGCAGACAGCACTTAACTTCATCCACAGAACTCACTAACACACTTGTACTGCACTTGGAACATCAGAAAATGAATAAATATATTTTGTCTAATATCAGCAAGCTGCGAACATTACCTGAATATCTGTTTAAGGACATGTGGTGGGGTGGACCCTTCTCCCGTAGTCCGGTTTAACAGAGACAGAAGCAGGAAATGAAATGGAGAGATCTTCTATCTCGCATCAAAGCAACGCTATGGGCCCAACCTGCTGGCCCTTGAAGAGTGAGAATCTTCCCTTCATAGCACTGAAGAATTCGCGTGCAAGACAGTGCTATGTCCACTGTTCCCTCACCTGGCCCATTAAGCCATTTACTTTACATGGGACTTACTGCGGAGCGGCCCTGCTACGACAATACACAGTACGAGACAGTCAGGATCTTACGATAGGGATGGGAAATGTATAGTGAATTGTTTTTAGAGATTCCAAAAGGGTAAAACACTTATTTTGATTTGAGTATCTGCAATTTAAAGTAATTTTAAAAGACATTAATTAGACAAATTCTTTGCAATGTTGCCTAACGGCCCTGGGAGGGCAGGGCCACTTGGCTCTTAATGACGCACCACCCCTGGATCACAGTATCAGTTAAGATAAAATTTGCATCTATTTAATTGATCCATTCAACCATCCTAATCTTTACAAGGGAGAAAACTAAACACCAATCTGAAAAAATAACACCCTGCGCTCCCTCTGGGATCCTATACTATTTAATCGTGGGCGTTGAACAACGTTCAAAAAAAAACTATGCAACAGAAATCAACGATTTTTATACATTCACTATGGTTAGAATAACCATGAAATTAATAGTCCATCATGGTATTCCATTATATTTTAAATGTTATTTATAGTATTCAAGATTTGTCGATCACTGATCGTCCTATTAAACACTTGAATAAAATTTTATTTTCAAAGTTCCACACTTTTCCATATTTCCGAATATCATGGATAATTCTATCGGATATTCTCTTCCATGAAACGAGAAGAAATTCCAAAACATTACTAGAATTGTTAATTACGCAACTTAATGGAAGTCAGATTAAGTCAAACAATGATTGCTCCATTAGAAATACAATACAGTTTAAATTCCACAAAGGAATATTCTTATCAGAATTTATAAATTATGGATCTGTGATTTATTCTCAATAATAAATAAATTATGGGATTAATTATTATGTGATGCTGATTGCAACTCAATCTTTTTATTCCAATTAATTTCAAACACATATGGATGATTCGTAGCTACTTCAAAATTGTCAACGGAACATGAGGCCACATTTTAAATGCCCCATTTCTCTATGCACTTTAACAAATTGATTTATCACATAATATCACAAATGGCAAGATTATTACGCAATTTTATCTATCTGCAAGTTTATATCATTCAACAAGGAAACCTTTAATTATGGTTAGAGCAAATTAAAGCAGAATCTAGATCCGCTGATGACAAGATCAGGATAGAGGCGTGGGGTTGCAACTGTGGCACTACCCTTCTTTTGAGTAATATGAGGCAACATCCTCCAAATTCCAACATTTCAACAACTCTATTTCTTTTACACTTTATTTTCACATATTGAACTTCCATCCAGTCATATTTACTGTATTTAATGGATTATCATAATTATTAATGGGACAGAAATGCTCGCACGCATTCCCAATTCAACTCATCACCCTACCAGATTTATCATATGGATGTTATAAGTAACTGTTTCCAATTAACCTGTTCAATTATCCGCTTGTCACCAGAACAAAAATCCTCCTAATTGATACACCTTGCTGTAATAACTAAACTACGTTACGATTGCTTTATCATTCCAATGTGCATTAATTCAGAATTTATTTCTCATTTATCCAATATCATTAACTCATATTTGTTTAATTAAACATCACATAAATTATTCAAACTCATCCATTAATTTATTATTATTATTTATTATTAAATATTAAATTCTCATGGATAATTACCATGTTCTATTTTTCATAAGATCCATTGATATACCTGACTTAGTTCCTATTGTCCCTCGTGGAACATAGGGCATCAATGAAGCATCTCCATCTGGTCCTGTTTGCTGACAACCTCTTCACCTCACTCCAGGTCTTTCCCTCCCCTATGGCCTCCAAGTGGACAGATCTACGCCACGTTTGCTTGGGTCTCCCTCTCCTCCTCGTACCCTGTGGGTTCCAAGCCAGTGCCTCTCTCGCAATGGCTTCATTTCCTTTCCTCAGGGTATGTCCGATCTATTTCCATTTCCGTCACTTAATTTGTATGGCCAACTCCGTTTCACCCGTCCTTCTCCAAAGTTCTTGGTTGGAGATTACTTCCGGCCAGTGGATGTTTAAGGTCTTTCTTAAGCAGCGGTTGACAAAGGTCTGCAGCCTGGAGGTGATTTCCTTAGTTACCTTCCAAGTCTCAGACCCATATAACAGAACGGACCTGACATTACTCCGGAAAATGCGAAGTTGGGTCTTCATGGATATTTTGCTGTTCTTCCACACCGGATAGAGCCTCTCAAAGGCGCCGTTTGCTTTTTGGATACGTTGGGAGACATCCTTTGCCACTCCTCCATCTTTGGTCACCACACTGCCCAAGTAAGTAAAGCTATCGACATCTTCTATAGGTTCATCCTCGAAGACAAATGGGTCAATTTTGTTGGTGTTAGTTCTTAGGGCCTTGGTCTTTTTTGAGTTTATCGTTAGCCCCATCTTCTTCCCTTCTACAACCAGGTCTTCAATCTTAGCTTGCATTTCGCCATGTGCCTCAGACAGGAAACACAAATCGTCAGCAAAATCCAGATCTTCCAATCTATTGGTGAATCACCATTGGATACCACGTTTCGCATTTCTAGTCACATTCCGCATCACAGCATCAATCACAATCAAGAACATGGTTGGCGGCAGGATACAAACTTGGCGTACTCCTGAACATACAGATATAGGCTCGGATACACGGCCCTCGTGAATGACTCTGCATTCGTACTCCCGGTATTTTCCTTGAATGAGACTAATAATCAGTGACGGCACACCATACCGCTTCACTTCCTTCCACATGGCATCTCTAATGATCGAATCAAAAGCTCTCTCAAAGTCAACAAACACTGCATAGAGGCGAGATGACCATTCCGCACACTGCTCCAGAATTATCCTCAAGGTGTTTATTTGGTCGATACACGAACGATTTTGACAAGAACCTGCCTGTTCTCGTCGGAGCCTTCGGTCAACATATTCTTTAATTCTGTTTAGGAGAACCCTCGTAAAGACTTTGCTAGGGATTGAGAGAAGTGTAATGCCTCTCCAATTATTGCAGTTTGACGTATCTCCCTTCTTTGGCAAATTCACCAGCAACCCACATCTCCAGTCCGCTGGCATTTCTCCATTTGTCCATACCTTCTCAAATAACGGCTGCAACATATTTCCTGTGGTGTCCATATCAACCTCCGTGACTTCTGCTGGAATATTGTCAACTCCTGCTGCCTTACCAATATGCAACACTCTCAATGCTCGCTTGATTTCCTCCACTGTGGGTATGCAGGTTTTAATCCTTCGGTCATGCTGGATCTCTTCTTCATCTCCCCCTTCTCCCTCTTCTAGTTGATCTTCCAGGGAGCGGTATAAAACTGCACAAAAATGTTACTGCCATCGCATCAGTTGATCCTCAGAGTTTGTTGAAAAGGGGGCGTGGTGGCTCAGCGGTCTAGCTGTACGCCTCTCACCAAGGCGGTCCGGGTTCGATTCCCGGTCAATGCATGTGAGATTTTCGAAGTGAAATGCCATGTCCTGTGGTTCGGATTCCACGTAAAAAGGAGGTCCCGTGGCTCATAATCACAAGATTGACGGTCACGTAAAAAAAAAAAAAAGTTTGTTGAAAGGGTACCAATTTTGTTCCTGACTGGTCGGTTTCTCTGCATCTGCTTTCTTGCCAGTACTCGGGTGATTGTATATAGTTCTTTAAGATTTTCCTTCTTGGCTGCCTCTTCTGCCTGTTTAGATAGGTCATCTATCCAATTTCTTTGATCTCTTCTTGCAGCTCTCTAAACTTCCTCGTCCTTTGCAGCATATTTTGCTTGTAATTTTGCCTTTTACCTCGTGTCCTACATGCGTTCATTTCTTCCTTTATCTGTTTCCTTTCTCTGATGATATCCCATGTCTGTCCAGTCATCCAATCTTTTTTCCGCCTACCTTTGAAACCTGTTTTTTTC
Source organism: Meconema thalassinum (assembly GCA_946902985.2). Classification (NCBI taxonomy): domain Eukaryota; kingdom Metazoa; phylum Arthropoda; class Insecta; order Orthoptera; family Tettigoniidae; genus Meconema; species Meconema thalassinum. The sequence goes on along the minus strand of OX336397.1, from coordinate 267,308,917 downwards.
ACTTGCTTTGGTAAAGTCAGATCTAATCTTCACCCAATTTTCCTCAACAGTTTAATCCTCCACCTGAGCAAGTGCTTGGAATCGATTCTTTAACTCTATCCTAAAAGCCTCCTTCGCCTTTATGTCGACCTTTAGCTTTCCCACAAGATACCGGTTCCTTTTCTGGTCCATCCTCCTTTTCTGTGCCTGTATCTTCATTCTGAAGGTAGCCACTACAAGGTGGTGATCTCTGCCGATGTCTCACATCCAAAAAAGAACGTCTCCATCTCCTTCCAATCGATACATGATCTATCTGGTTTTCTGTCCTATGATCTGGTGATACCCAGGTCAGTTTATGGCAATCTTTATGCGGAAATACCGTTCCACCAATAATCAAATCATGGTTGGCACATAAGTCCACAAAGAGTTGTCCATTTTCATTTCAATCTCTTAAACCATGTCTTCCCATAATGTGCTGAAGTCCTTCATTTTCCTGGCCCACTTTTGCAATTCAACACCTCCTCCAACTATAATGATATCCTTCCTCTTCTGTTTCTTAATTGTACTATTAAGATTTCCATAAAACGCCTGCTTATCCTCTTCCTGCGCTGCCTCTGTGGGTGCAGAGCAAACAATCATCACAATGTTCCTAATATTGGACTTAAAACGTGCCACAATTATCCTTCCTGACACTGGATACCACTCTATAAGGCTCCTTTTGGCCTCCTTATCCATCATTATACCTAAACCTTCACAACCTGCTCCATCACCTTCGGGTCTTCCAGAGTATATAAATGTAACTCCATCGTGGGTGCCCAGTTCCCAACAAATCTCTCCATCTTACTTTACTCAGTCCCAGGATGTTCAGCCCGTAATTCTTCATACATGCCACTGCTTGCCGTAGTCTTCCGCTTTCCCGCAGAGTACTCACTTTCCAAAATCTAATTTTTCGTCAACCTTTTCAAGCCAAAAGTCGTCTTCTTGGGATCCGTCCGGTTTCTCTTCGTTGATGTTTCCCTAATAAGTTGTTTTAAGGCGTGCGAGTTATTAGCCCACAACACCCGATGTTGGTGGTGGGGCTGCCACCTCAGCCTCCAAGCTTGCGGTTTTCTGTTGGGGTTTTATCCCTTAGCCGTTGAAGATCCCTCTTCACCACAAGGCAGTGGTTTTCCTCTTGTTTACCCCCAAGAGGGAGAGATGCCTCCCCCGCCAACTTCACTGTACCAAAGGTCTCCGCCTCCGTTGCCGTTAAGGTCTTCACCAGAGCCCCGTTAGCCATTACTTTTCAGGGTTCCTATAAGGCCATCACAGCTACCGTAGCGGTCCTGGGGGCACAAGGTCCCCTCTGTACTTCACCATTACAGGCTATCCCCTACTTCATCATGTTGCCCGTCCCCCATGACGTGGACGAGGGGTTGGACTTCTAGCGGACTTTTCTCCACATGAGTTTTTCCAAAGATCCTTTCCTAGTTAAGATTCCGCAAATGCTGTGGTTTAATATGTTTATGACATGCATATTAACCTGAAATCGAACCCCTAGTGAAAGGCTAACAGCTTAACCACTGCACCTCTATGCCCTTGTTTCTAAGTTCAACTTGTTCTAGGCCTCAGACCTGGAAATCGAGTTAAGACCACCAGTACAAGAGCTAAAAGTGCTTACCACTGCAACACAGCTGGTAACATTAGACAACTGGAAATGATTATATTTCTGTTAGCAATGCATTTTGTCATCAGCCTACTGTCTGAGCACTGACAGCAACACAGTTTAGTTTACAACAAGCGAGTGTGTGTGTGTGTGTGTGTATAGATTATTAGCCTCAAGTATTTAAAGCTTGTTGTGTGTAGCAACCATTTTGTCTCGGTAACCACTGAGCATTTTTTGTGTTTTAGCTATTATCTTTAACCAATCAATTAAAGATAGTCTACTCTTAATTCTTGATAAATCAGAGTTTGCGTACACCGTTTCTCATTTATTAACCCATACCTGCAACCTATACTCTCTCTATACAGCAGTTTGATCTGAAAACAAGTTTCAATGGTAAAAGACTTGTCAGTCACCTACACTAATTCTTTCTCTACCTAGCTATGTTTCATCACACATGGTAAACATCTCACATGTTCGTATCCAATTATTAGTTTATAAAATCTCAGGTCAATGACCTTAATGTATTGGGTATTTTGGGTAAATTCCTTGGCCATGGAAAAGGGTTAACCATCCTGAGTCCCATGACACCTCACTTAACCCTCTCTGATTATTAGTTTATAAAATCTTAGGTCAATGGCCTTGCTGTTTTGAATCTTTTAGGTAAATTCGTTGGTCATGGAAAAGGGTTGACCATCCTGAGTCCCATGACACCTCACTTGACCCTCTCTGATTATTAGTTAGCGAGATATTAACAAAAGTGTAGTTAGACCCTTTTAACAAAAAAAAATAATAGATTCAAAAACAAAATGTCACCTCAAGTCCAAAGACCTCTAATATAAGTCCCATAGCCTTATTGGTTCATGAAATGTTAAAAAGCTAATTACCTATTAGTTTTGGATCTTTTGGTAATTTAAAAATAAATAACTCATTTATAAATCTGTATTCAAAAAGCCCGCCCTCTTACAAAAACCCCAAGTGCACATGCGTAAAAACAAAACAAAAACATAAATGTTAATTCATAGTAGCGATCGGATCTTTGCTTGCGTATCATGTGGAACAACGTTTAATTTCATTATAGCATTAGGGGTCATGAGCCAGTCAAAAGGAACCGGTCTAAAGGGATTAGTCAAAAAGGACCCGTCCACAGGGGCTCGTCCGCAAGGACCCGTCATCAAGGACCCGTCAACAATGACCCGTCCACAGGGACTCGTCCACAAGGATCCGTCTACAGGGGCTTGCGTGTGCGTGCAGGTGAACATACGATTACATCAGCAAATCATCTCATCTAGTTTCAAATTTAGCCACTACGGCGCGTGCAACACACAGGAAGTGCGTGGGAACATACGATTACGTCAGCAAAACATGAACTCACTTGTCTGTTGTATGAGTTTCAGTATGAACATCAGTTTAGCAGTGGCGTCAAGCAGCAAAGGACGTTTACTTACACAATCCACCATTATGGTAAGTTTTTTTTCTTATCATTATGGAAATTTCCTTATTAGAATAAAATGTTATAGTGGTTCTGGTCACTTATAGCTAAACTGTAATAGATATGATTTTTTTTTGTTTCTTTATAGGCTACTACAATAAATATTCTCAATGCTATGGGGGTAGAACTGTTGATTAGAGAGAAAAAAGCTCACTGAATTACCAATGCATACTCTTTTCCGTATCATTAACATTCAAAAAGTGGACACAATGTATGGTGAACGTGTATTTTGTGTTAGTGAAAATTATCAGACATTCCTTTCTACACGTTTTAATGATATATGGCAGAAAAATGTGCTCGAGGATCTAAATCGTAGTTGACATTCTCTATATCTAATTTATGAGGGTATAAAAAACAATAAATGTATTGTACCTTCTGACTTAGAAGTTAAGTTAGGTTAGGTAAGGTTAGGTTAGGTTAGGTTAGGTGAAGTTGGGTTAGGCAGAATGGCAGCGGTATGAATCAAAAGCCAGCTTCTGTCAGTTTTGCCTCACAAGGTTGAGTGTACCCCATTCCAACCCTCAGCCTAGAATTAAATGTCTTGACAGAGCCAGGACTCGAACCCAAGCCTCCACAGTAACAGCCAAAAATGCTAGCCACTACACCATAAAGTGGGGGGAATATAAGGCTGGTCTTGATTGTACATAATCAATCAATAATTACCTAATAATAATAATAATAATAAATAATAATAATAAATATTCCATTTAGCAACTACATAGCCGACCTCTCCCTGGGTTCTTTTACATGCCTACATCGTATGACATGCGTGTCTTAATTTTTGCCAACTTTAAAAAATCACTTACCACGACCAAGAGCGAACCTGCAAGCTTGGGATTGGTAGTCCGGCACGATAACCACTCACCCACCGTGGCAAGCTATCAATCAATAATTACCTAATAAAATTAATAATAATAATAATAATAATAATAATAAATATTCCTTTTAACGACTACACGTTCGAACTCCCCCTGTGACGTCATTCACGGTCTCAGGGCTTGGCAGTCATCTTGCGCATTAGCCCTTGCGTCAGCTCTGAATGACCTCTCCATAAGAATAACATAGGGCTGGTTGCGCGCGGCGGCCATCTTGTGCATTAGCCCCTGCGCTAGCTTCGGCCTTTATATCCTACTCTCGGCTTTTTTTCCAATTAGATGGAAATGTGGCGGTTTTAATAATTAAGTTATATGAAAAAGATAGGGTGCTTACGAACATCTGCACAGCCCTTAATTACATATGGCGGGATATGATCTGGTCCAGCTGAGGATTTAGGCTTCAGTTTTCTTATAGCTACTTCTACCTCACGTAAGGTGACTTTGTCAATGTGCAGAGTGTCGGTAGTGATAGATGTATCGCTAGGCATGCAGTATTGGGCTTTATTTGGTGAGTAAACCGATTTGAAATACGAAGCAAAAACTTCAGCTACGTCTTGTTCATTATCGTATGTTTTACTGTCGTGGCAAAATGTATCACAACTATTATTATTTTTTTTTTTATTTTTTACATACGCCCAGAAGGATTATGTATTTTCAGTGATATTCTGTTCAATAGATTCAATGTGCCTTTGATATGCTGATTTTATTGCTGATTTTATTTCGGATCGCATTGTTTTAAACTGACTGTTGAAGTAGTCCGACAATCTTCTTCGTTACCTATAAAATTCCTTCTCATGTAATTTTTTAATTAAGGCATCTGTAAACCATATAGGATATTTTCTTTTGTTCTGCGATTTTATTTGAGGGACCGATTCGTTGTTCCTTGTAGCAACATTACCTACACAGCCCTAGCCCATGTGTGGCATCTCTTTCATTGGTTAACCACCCATGCCTGCTGGGAGTTGTTGAACAAAATTAAATATCAAGAATTACCTGTGAATGACGACAGTGAGATTTCTATAAGCAACGTGTAAACATCTACAGCACGTTATACCATGGAGAAAGACTATGCTACAGACAAAGCCATCGGCAAGTTCTTTGTGTGCAAAAAAAAACTACACAGTTTTACCAAAGAGGAACTCTTAGCGCTGCCCAAGTCGATCATTTATTATGTGGCCGCCAACGCAGTGAAATAAATCTGGCAACATGTACTGTACCAAAATCATGGACTCAATACCTTGTGTTGAGTGAATTTCAACCCTGTACGGATTACGATCATCATATGCAAGTGGCCATGGCAAAAATACACTCTATGCGTCAGTGCGCGACTCGTCAGCTAGGGAAACTGTATCACGGTCATAAAAGTCCATGTAAAGACTTTGTTGAATCATTCCACGGGTGTCATGGCGAGAAAAAGCAACAACAACAAACACAAACATCGTCCACAGAGGAGGAGGAGGAAGACCAAACCTTTTCACCATCGATGGAAAAGGATATGCCAGACCTGTACTGGCAATGGCGTCATTGACAAAGTGATTCAATACTTACCTTTCGAAAACCATCTTCCAGGTTATCGTTTTTGTGGCCCTGGAACTCATCTTAAAAATGTTTGCAGCGTGGTGATGTACCCATTAATCTTTTGGATCAAGCATGCAAAGAACATGACCTTTCTTATCACCATAGTCATCCTGGTTTAAGACATGTGGCAGATAAATTGTTATTGAAAAAAGCTAAACAACGTTTCACATTCTGTGATGCCTCAGTGGGTGAAAGGATGGCAGCCCTGATTGTGATGAGTGCTATGAAAGGAAAGTTGATGATGCGTGGACATGAACATTAAGGAATTGAGGAGTGAGGAATTGGGATGTGTTTGTATTCTATTTTCTTTTGTCAATTCCCTATGGTTATGAAATAAAAAACAAAGGTTTACCAGAGCACGATGTTTTCTTTAATTTTGAAAAATCATGATGTTGATGGGCTGATTATTCATTTTCACATTTCACACATTGCCATTTGCCAATTTGCAATTTACAGATTTTAAAATGTCTGTTTCAAGTTTTGTGTTTTTGATGATATGGATTTTCCATTCTATTAATTACACTTTTTAAACACAGTCCGTTTGAAGTTTTTCTGAATTTTCAAATTTCACACATGGCCATTCCCAGATTTTAAAAATTTGGTTGGTTGTTGGTTGGTTCTTAAGTTTAGGGGCTGCGACAACGCGGTCATGTAGCCCCGTGTACTTTGTGTGTGTGTAGAATCTGTATGATAACAGGTGTTAATTGTGATGACTGTATTAGTGTGTGTTATTTGTTTTTTAATTTAAGTACTGCAACTTAGAATTTTTCAAATAGTTACTACTTTTGCCGCCAAGCGCCACCGTCAACGACTACTAGGCCAAGTTCAGAACTTAGCTACTAGACGCCACCGCAGTCGGCTCTTGGCATCGAACGTAGAAACCTAAGAGCGTTGTTTACATTCTTAACCTATCCCATTTAGCTTCACACAGGTGCAATTAGTGGAAGGTTCTTTAACATACCATAAATCTATGACATGGGACCGCCGGCTTCACTTCCCCTCCGAATGAAGGCATACTGGGGGATTTTTAACGCTATTAAAAAATCCGAAGGCTTCGGCCGGGTTTGAACCCGCTATCTTGGGCATAGAAGCTCAGCATGCTACCGACTACGCCACCGAAGCCGCCAGATTTTAAAAATTTATATTTCAAGTTTTGCGTTTATGAGTTTTTGGTGATATCGAAACATGGATTTTCCATTTTGTGTATGTTGAAAGTTGAGATTTGTTAATGATGTTGTTACGAGTGCTTGGCCATGATGATGCTGCAATGTGTTTATGTGTGTTTTGAAGAACGTCGAGATCTACGACTGCTGTAGGTAAGACTGTTTTACAAAAATAATGTCTATTGACCGCTACATTTCAAAGAAAACAAAACTATTGAAAGCATAATGACTATTGACCATTTGATATATAAGTAAAAATTCCACCCACCCCCACCCACTCTACCTCACCGTGTTTGCTCTTGCTCTGGTCATACATACACACCAGTTTTCTGTCTCTACTCATACATTCACTCCTGTCTTTGGGAACAAACACGCCCACTTAATTTATTCCCAAAAGCACATTCTCGACATGCACACTTATCCCAAAAGAACTTTTCATTATAAATTTAACATTTTACCCATTACAAAAATTAATTAAAGTTACTAAAAAAAATACTATTACTCATTAAATATTTACACAAAAAAATAACACTTTTGTACAGCTTAAAATTTAAAAAACTAATTACCATTTTCCAATAGGGCAAAGGCTGACTCATGGCGTAACCATACAAATTATGCACGTCATAGTACATTAAGTACGATTCTGGTTTGTCTGGTGAACAATAAGGCATGTAGACATTGTTCGCTTCGGCATGGCGCTGGTTAGGCGACACAAAGCCACCGCGAATGCCCTTTTCAAAGACTAGAACCATGTCTACATCAGTGAGTAAATCCAATTCCACCTGAGTGTATTTCAAAGTGGCATCCAACGAGAGCCCAGGACTTGTATAATAGTGAGCCGGGTCAAGACCATAAATGTGTTGACACAACTTACGGAATTTTTCAAACAATTCGGTGAGCAGCAATACTTCCAGGTTTAGGTAATGCATAGCATATTCACCTAACGTGTTAATGCCTAACACTCGCCAAACTTGACATGCATGTGCATAGTCTTCATCGCAAACGGTACTACGTGTTAGTTTCGAGTAAAATTTGCCTTGTGGTGGGAGTTTTCTTTGCTTTAACACGTCCCAGCTTTTGCAGAAATCATACGGGAATATTCCTTTCCGAATGCACAATTGAAATTGCTTAGGATCATTAAAATGCATTCTGGTATTTTTTATTCCTCCTCATTCAAGCCATTCACAAGGCTGTCAAGCGAGGATGACATAAACTTAAAGGAATCCAAAAATGGAATGCTAAAGTCGCTCAACCGCCATGTCAGTGCTGTAAAACGCTCAAGGTTTTGGGGAATAATGGTAAACGAGCCCTTGTTGACATGACCCAATTCGCGAGTCAAAAACTGAATGTCATAATTCGCCAGATTGTGGAAAAAGACAATGATGAAACGAGGAGCTGGAAAGTTTAAATTGCATTTGCTGTGCGCAGCTCCACGAAACAGTCCCGTAAAGTGTGAGTGATCACGAACGGTGTCTTCAGCACTGATCAGTGTCTTTTCGCAAATATGGCATGTCGTGACATGCTCATAGAGCTGCTGCTGTTCTTGAGTTAGTCTCATGGGTTAGTCTCTCTCTCTCCTGTACGTCATGAGCCAACTTGACAAGTTCATCCAAAAACCATCTGGCACAATCTGGGCCCTCGCGGCATTTGTAAAAGGATTGTGTGGGGTCATAGGCACACACCACATTAAATCTTATGGCAAAGGGCTCAGGTTTTGGAATGGGTGTGGTTGAGCTGATGGTGGGATCTGGTTCACATCTCGCCATGGGTGTGGTGAGTGCTTCGAAATCTGCATATACCACATAGGGACCAGTGTCACGCTTAGGAATATCCTTAAACTTTATCACAGTATTGTCCCCTTGTGGCAATATCCATCTCATCGCTTCCTGAGAAACACAATCTACCCTATGACGTTCCAAAGGCGTAGGGTTTCCAAAATATTGCAAGCAACGATCACAAATATGTTTTTTACATTTTTATTTAGACATTTGACTGCTTAGCAATCTACTCAGGCTTTTAATCAGGCATTAGTGATTCACCTCTCCCTCAGACAGATATAAAAGATAAATGTGGTGTCGTTTCGGTTCTTTTGGGGCATAAAGAGGACCCACAATCTCATCACCATCAAGGTCATACACCATGAACGAAAAGTCTTGGTTATCTTGTTCAAACCTATGGATCTCGGTTAAGGCCATAGGGAATGATACTCGAGTTAAATTTAAAGTTTGTTTTACTTCAACAAACATGGCCTTGTACTTTGCTGGTCTGTTAACATTACGGTCTTGAGCTGGCCGCAAATACGCAGCCACAGCCCACAGAAAACATTCATCATCAAAATTTTCAATATTCCCCACAGCCTTTTTCGAAGCTATTCCTGGCGGTGTTTGAATATAGCTAGACCCAGCATTCAATGGGTTGAAATGACAAATGTTGATTTGTAGATTATGAATTTTGTCTAATGCTAGACCACTCGGTCCTTGTTGCAGTCTATCAAATTTTGAGAGCAAGGCATTTACCACATGGCATTGATACCACTCTTTCAGATTATCGGCTATCAAAAGCTCTTGCATTTTACTTCCAATATAAAATGTTTTTTTATGCTCACCGTCCTTGTTTTCATATATAAAATCGCACAACAGTTGTGTATTGACCTTTAAAGCCGTATGCAACCTTTGCGCTGCACAAATTTGTTCTATAAAAAATTCAAAACAAGATTCAATGAAGTATTTTGGGATTAAACTCTCACTAACATTGACCACGCGGTCTGAGCAGATACGCTTTTTAAAACAGGACTCAATGGGCTCCCATGTTAAGCTATCTGCAGTGGCAAAAGACATGATTTTTATTTTAAAAAAAAAGCAATCGCACCCAAGTTTTCAGCCGTAGACTGCCTGGTAAACAATGGTCCCAAACACACACGTTCTCAATCAGCAGTTGCCAGGCTCCCACTCTAAAAAAAATAAAAAAATAAACCACCATCAGTATATCGATTCCAAATAGCATCTTTCATAAACAAAAAATAGATAAAATAAAACAGGTTATATAAGGAAAAAAAATCATAGGTTGCTGTTTATAAAAAAAACTTGCGTTTGCCTTCTTTCGTAGGATTTAATATAATGGTTTTCCAGGCATTTTTTTCTGTCTGCTACATCAGGTATGCAGATTATCTATAAGAAACAAAATAAAAAAATCCATCCATCAAATGCTAAACCAATAATAATTTTAACATTAATTAGCATTAAAATAAGCTAAACAGTGTTAATGCGACACTTACCTGTAAATATATAATGTATCCAATATAGTAACCAACTGGGGTTAAGCACACGAATGCAATTACTTTTATACAGATAAGACACAGCCTATGTTTACACTACAAAGTTTAAAACAGTAATGACTGACTGTGTGGCATAACATGATCAACACTGTATTACCCCTGCCCTCCTCTCCCATCCCCAAGCACTGTGCTCTTCTTACCACAGTTGCTAACATCGCTCTTGCCCTGCAATTGGCTATGGCAATGGTAGGGGGAGGAGTTATACTAGCTTACTGCATTATTTTTCTGACGTAGTTGTGATATTGTACGACCTTCAAGTCACCTCTACGTCACTGTAATTTTCCATCGGCCTGTTGCCTCGTCAGCTCACATTCCTGAATCGTTATAATATGTTACATCCTGTCACCCAGCCAGCCAAGCTTCAAGCAGGCCTCTCGAGCAAATATTCTGTTTTCCGTTCTGGCTGCCAGTCAGACATACAAAAAAAAAGGAAGTTCTGTTGTTGTCGACTATAAAAGCCTTGCTTTTATAAAGCCTTGCTTTTATTCGTCTGATACCATTATGAATTTGTCGGGTTACAGGTCAGTGTTTACTAGCAGTTTTTAAAGATCGCCAAGAGGGATTTTTTTCAAATATTCGCCTTCAATCTTCAGCCATAGGAAAATATCGAAAAGAGACCCCTCGTTCTATCGTTTTGTCGCCCCTTACAAATATCCATTTCCTGTATTCACCATGGTCACTCATAGCCTCGTTGTAACACACGCCTAGCGCTACCGGCTCACTGTCTACAAACACTCGTTATTTTTAAAATTTTAAAAAAGTTTCAAAATGCACAATTTTTGTCCTAGAGATAGAAATCTATTTTGTTGGTAGAGGGGGTAGGGACTTTTCATTTATGTCAAACAAACGTTTTTGTAGAATTCCTAGTTTCCAAAATATAAGATTTTCAAAATTGGACTGTTTTCAAAAATGTAAAAAATTAAAAAGTTTTATTACAAAAATAAATGACATAGAGATCGGTCGTTTGCACCGTGGCACAACGTTCAATCATGTTTGGTTTTCAAACTATTACCTACTTTGAAAAACAAAAATTTTCCAAATTTGTTTTAAAACATAAACAGTGGTCCATAGCAAGGAGGACGTCACCCCGAGTCCTTGAACTCCTCGTACACGCCTCTGGCATGATTGGTTCACGATATATAACAAATAGTCTAAAATCACGTTTTTAATCCCCAAAAAACATGATTCCAAATTTCACCTTTTCAACACCTACATTCCCGTAAAGAGCACAACGAGACGAAAAATGCGAATCTAAGCACGCCCTCCTATCATTACTCCTTCCTTCCCAAGGCCGCCAGGGGCTCACAACTTCCTTTCGTAAGCAGAACCGCTGTTAGAGCACTACTGTCAAGTTTTTATCCTAGAGACTTTAAATTTATTTTGGGGGTGGACGGGGTAGGGATTATTCGTTTACGTCAAACAAACTTTTTTGTAAAAGTCCTAGTTTCCAAAATATAGGAATTTCAAAATTGGACTGTTTTCCAAAAAAACATCAAACATAAAAAAGTTTTATTATAAAATATAAAGGACTTAAAGGCCATTCGTTTCAACTATGGCACAACGTTCTATCATGTTTGGTTTTTAAACTATTGCCTATTTTCAAAAACAAAATTTTTCAAACTTTTTTTGATAAATATAACGAGTGATCCATAGCAAAGCCCCTGTCAGCTCGAGTCCAACGACACCTCATTCGTGAATCTCCGACCACGGGTTCGTGTGTTATCGGCTCGCATTGAGAGTAGTGGTAGGGGAGGCAGAACCCCTGTCACTCCCCTACTTTCGATATTTACCAAAGTAATGTTCAATGCTTCCTCGTCGATTAATGATTTCCCCAGTACCTTTCGCAGACACCGCTTGGTCGTGACTACCATCCTCTCCCACCATCCTCCCCACCTAGCCGCCCTTGGAGCAATACACATCTAGGCGATGTTGTGATGAGCGAAGTACTGATGTGTAGGAGGGGCTGTGAGAGAAGCCCAGATGGACTTGAGTTCTCTGTTGGTCGCGTGAAACGTCTGAGCATTATCAGTATATATCGTGTGTGGTATACCTCGTATTCCAACGAACCTCTAAAGTGCCAAGAGGAACTTGTCCGCAGTCATGTCTGAGCACAATTCCAAATGTAACGGCGCGGGTCAAAGTGCAGCTAAAGAGTGATATGTAACATTTCTTGCTCGTGGACCCCACCTTCACATAAAGTGGTACAACGAAATCAATTCCCGTGATTTCAAAGGGTTTCGTTGGTTCCGTTCCTTCAACACAATTCGCACCCCCAAGTGGTGAAGTCTGATGTGCGTTTGTCTGATGAGCAATTATACAAAGTGATGGGGGCCATCCAAGAGAAAAGAGTGTAGTAATTCTCTAGATAACTCTGCAAGTAGTAGACGACCACCTAGACGAAAGAGTCCGTTCTCCAGAAATGGGTTGAAGCGGGCTATTCTTGATTCATTTGGCAGAGCTACGCCGTTTTTTAGAGCCAGATATTCTGCTAGGAAACACTCTTTTTGTACCGTTTGAATCCAATATTTGCGTTAGTTTTGAAGCTCTGGTGCTGTTAACTCCCCAGAGAACCGTTCTTTTCTTCGAACATGTTGCAAGAAACGAAGTATCCACGCAGTGATGCGAAGTAATCTCCAGTAGGAACTGTATCTGGAAGGATCTAATAGGGGTGATATTTTTTCAACTTTAAGGATATTGAAGACGGTCTTCTTTTCTTCTGGCAGTTGTACGCGGGAGGATAGTTGGCAAGGCCAATGTTCTGGTTGTTGTAGTAGCCAAGGACAAAGTCGTTTACCGAAGAGGAAATGGAAAACAAAAGTAAGAATAAGGGGAGCAAAAGACAGGAGGAAAGTAAATGCCCTCCACCCTCGAAGAATGAGAATTAAGGGACTTGGAATAAAGGAGGGACCACCTTCTTGACAAGATGCATAAAACACAATCCTCCATTTCATTTTCCCAGATTTATACTTCTTAACTAAATGGTGAGGCAAGTAGTACGTATCACCAGTTGTCTCAGAAGGAGCATGTTTCACATGGCGTCTTATAATATAGTCCACCACCTGTGAATAATAAATCTCCTTCAATGGTCCATTCGCCTCTAGTCTCTTTTTCAATGCGTTGAATCGTTTTACCGTATTAGCTTGGTTATTGAGCAAGATGATACTGATTATCTAGGAAGAGTGACAAAACGCCGATGGTCTCCTATTCGGTAAGAATCATGAAGTTCCTTAAGTATCGCAGAGTTTTGGGGAACTGAAATATTTGTCCTGACTTTCCCTGATTCCCATTGTTTCTAGATCCCAGAACTGTCTGAGTGTATCTGTTCAAAATGAATATGGTTTACCAGTGATGAATTCAAAGTGATTCCTGATCGATTTCCAGTCAATACCCATCCAAACATGGTTGGTATGAGTACCACGGAGGTGGAAATGCGCACTGGTGACGTGTCCTTCATGATTTTCCAATAACTATCTCCTCGAATAAGTATTTCGATGGGCAAGGGTTGCTCTGATTCATTCTTTGGTTCAGCCAACTGTAGTTTTTGAGTGTGTGCCAACATATTAACATCATCAGGAACGACCGGATGATCTGAAAAGGTATGGATATTCTCAAATGCAGTAATATTTGTAGCCGAGTTTGTCCAGATGCTCTTTATGAAAAACTTAACAAGGTTACGTACACTCCGATTGGTAGGAGACGATTCAAAGGCGGCAATGGTTAAGACTTGGCGGTCAATAACCTCGAGTTTCAGTTCGTTAACAAGAAACTCATAGAGAAAACTGGATTGACTTCCAGCATCCAGTATGCAACGCGTCTGTTTAGTTCGCCCATTGGGACCCGTAACCCAAACTTGCGCGGTCTGCAGGTAAGTAAAGTCGGATGGAAGAGAATCTATCTTGTTAACGGACGTAATGGTTGCTGCTGCATTAGTAGATAAGTTTCTACAGCACACTGATCTGTGATACAAGGCTTTGCAGGAAGAACAGAATGCCTTACTCTTTCGGTTGCAGTTCTTCACGGAGTGTCCGCGGTTCAAGCATAGAGAGCAGCGGTTCGTGTTCCTGAGTTTGGCAAGTCTACGTTAACGTTAGAAACTGGATTGCATTCTTGCGCTCAGTGTCCGCGGGATTCGCAACAGACACGAAATGGTTCCGGCGCCACCTTCCTATTGGATTGTTTCTCATTTGAATCAACGTGCAGTGCTGCTGTCGTGGGAATATGAGTCGAAACAGATATAGATCTTGTGCGTCACCATAGCCCCATCTACTTCTTCTCCCAAGAATTCCATGAGCTTGAGAATATCGCCTTCCCTCTTCGTCTGAAATATCCAACGGTGACAAATATCAGCGGGAAACATTCTAAGTATTTTTGGAGCTAGAACTCTCCCATAGCCGTTTACGTCATCTGCCAGCGCACGAAGAGCTTGTATGTGTCGATGGCAATCGTGTCATTGAGTGCTTCAGGAGTAGCGAACTGAATAGGTCGGATGTCCTCTAGGAAGTCTAAGTGCGCCTGTATTATTCTGTTTTTATCCCCGTAGCGAGCTTCTAGAATCCGTTTCGTTTCCTCGTATGTATCTGCTATTACGGCGATTCCATCGACTAGCCGCTTCGCCTCAGCTTCCAAGTACCCGAGCAAAAAATGTGTTTATTCATTGTAGGAAGGAGAGGGTCTTTATCAACGGATGACTCGAATTGCTCCCAAAAACGCGACCAGGTTGCGATGTCACCAGCGAAGGATTCTTGCTTGATTGGCGGGAGTCGAACTGAGTGTGAAACCTGAAGTGGAATAGTAGGTGTAGTAGGCAGTGATTCATGGATACTTTAATTAGCGGCTGAATTTGATATTTTACTTGTAATTGTTCTCGATGCCCTTGTGATAGCACGTTTCTCTGAGTCTATATATTCTTCGCAACTCTGAACATCAGTATCGTATTCAGTGTCCGATAATAACTCATGTATAGAATCATCAAGTGTGGTTTATTTGTTCAGAATTTCTTGTAGTCTGTCTCGGTGGTGCTCCCAGTCTTCGTATGAAGTATTATCAGTGAAATTGTTAATTTCCGTAACAAAGCGTGTTGTATTTGTCCTCTGTCTGGTTCGCTTTCTTCTTAAACTGTGTAAAATGCCATCTGTTTGATCGTTATTGCTCATGTTGTACGTGTATTCAAGGAAATGTGCAAGGCAATGAGCTGTTAATCTGTTATCTGAAGTATCGAATGATTTTCGGTCAGTTGCTACTAGGATCGCTAGTGTCGACGCTTAGATTATTTGCAATTGTTGAATCTGCTCGCTCAAAATGAATCGATAGTAAGAGACCATGTACAGTCATCATCATTATTAAAAAAGAATATCTCCAGACATTCAAAATGACTTGATAGAAGTTACAACAATTGCATTGAATGAAAAAATCAAATCACTAATAAATGAAGCCCCCTTTCTCTCCATACAAGCAGATGAGACATTAGACGTGTCGTGTAAGAGCCAGATGAGCATAATATTTAGATATTGTGTGGATGATAGAATAGAGGAGAGATTCATCGGCTTTGATGACGTTTCCAAGAATAAAACAGCTGCGGTATTGTCGGAAGTCGTGCACAATGTTTTACTTGACTGGGAAATAAATCGAGAAAAAGTCGTAAGCCAGATATACGATGGCGCAGCTGTAATGGCAGGCAGACAAGGAGGAGTTCAAAAGCTAGTGAAACAGTTTTGCCCATATGCTCTTTTCGTCCATTGTTACGCCCACCAATTAAATTTGGTACTTCTGTATGGCTCAAAACCAATAAAACAGGTTCGTTTGTTTGTGTGTACCTTGACTGCGTTTCACAGTTTTTACAGCAAGTCTCCTAACGGACAGTTTTGTTGTCCGAAAGAGGATTTAAGCTTTCTCAAGCTAGCAATACGAGATGGGATTTTCATTCGAGGGCAGTTTTCACCATTATGAAACATTTCCAAAGATTGCACAGTATTTTGATGAAATTATTGATGATAAAAATAGTGAATGGAACGATGAATCTGTGAACTATGTCATTGTTCTCAAAAGACATATGGATGACCCAACCTTGTACATTTGCTATGTGTATTCTAAGCTTGTTTCATTTACACTGATCATCTTTTAAAATTGTTACAATCATCGACAGTGAGTATAGTAGTTTGCCAAAATGGGATAGAGGCTGTCGTCAAAAGCATAGAAAACTTAGGAAATGAAGATTTCAATGACAGATGCGTTCAACAAACCATCCAGTTGAATGAAAACGTAATGTATGATGGCAAGGAAAAGAACACTTTGAGAGTGCTGACTTTTGAAATAGTAGATCCTCTTACAACTCAAATGAAAAGTAGATTTGAAGATCTTACTCGTCTAAATTTCATTGAGTTAGTACAAGAAAATAAGTTTAAAGAATACGCCTAAACATTGCTCCAGAGCAAATTAGATAGTTTGGTAAAACAGTATCCATTCTTTAATGTTAACCAATTACTAAATGAAATTCACATTGTTTATGCAGATCAGACAAAGCATTTAGCTCCAAAATAAATTTTTAAGTATTTTGTTACAAACGGTCTTGACTCCATATATCAGGATGTAACTACACTACTACGCTTAGTACTGACTATTCATTCTACTACAGCTAGTAGTGAACGCAGCATGAGCACGCTGAAAAGAATTAAAACATACCTTAGAAATTCTCTGAGCAATAGTCGCTTGTCGTGTTTAAATTCACTGGCTATTGAATAACAGGTATTACTTGAACTTTCATCAGAGCCCGCATTTCTTGAACATATCATTGACATTTTCGCAGAAAAGAAGAAAAGACAAATGGAGTTGATGTACAAGACTATGTGAGGTATGTGACAGTATCTTTCATATTAGCTTTTTGATTTGAACCTTAGCTTGTCATTATAAACTTTGGCGCCCCCAGCTCAAAAGTTCATGCTACGCCACTGGTGGTATATCAGTTTTGTGTATTTTGGGTAGATCGTACAGCCTGTTGGTCTCTCTAAGTATCCGTGTTGTGGGGTCGCTCGTGAGTTTTCGGCATGTCTGAGGTTCTGGTAGCGACAGAATCTTAATGTCGTAGTCTTCCGATGACAAGACTACCGTGGGTTTAGAGGAGTTTTGATATCAGCTTTTCAGTTCACACACCTCAGCAATGCGAACTCAAGCAGACAACTTGCTCCTCAGCGGGCTGAGATTACGAGTTGATTTGAAAAGGGCTGCTGTTCGGTCAACCAAGCGAAAACCTTGCCTCCGAAACAACCTCAGAAGTCAAGACCGTGTTTTTTAACTTGTAGCGCAAAAATCCAGTCGGAGGAGGCAAAACCTGACGTGAATGGCAGGGAGAGCGAAATAGTACATCTTTCCGGGCAAACATAAGTAGGCTAGAACCAGCAGGTTGCCGCAGAAAATCTGTCATTATTTGCACAGAGAGAAAAAAATAAATAATCGAGAAACAGGGGTAGTAACAAAGGCTTAAATAGCGAAGGAAGAGAGGCGAGTAATTCCAGCATTTGCCCCTGACCACTGGGTTTCGTATCCGCTCTACTGATGAATGTTAACAAGTTGAACATCTAGACTGTGTACTTCTCCAGAAGTCCTGTCTACCAAATATGTACGCCTTTACAAGACATGTCTACTCAATGTGTAATTCTCTACAAGTCCTGCCTATCCAACGTCTACATCCCTACCCAATGTGTTCTGTTCTATCGGCACAAGATACCCAATAACCACCACTGGGAAATTTCAAGGTGCTTACTAAACCCTGGGATATCATTCCGTGTTCTCAAGAGCTATGAAGTGTTATCCAACTAAAATCCAGCATAAAATTTTTGTATTATATTCATACAAGGCAAATATCTTAACTTCTCCTTGGTTTTATCACTAGTTGTATTAGTTGTAATGTATTTTCCTAGTTGTAACTTCGAGTATCGAGGAATCGGTTTACGTGTTTCATTTCGGGTTACAGATGAATCACACGGGGCTCAGGACACAGTGGGAAAGTTTGAAGCAATGGATGCTCCTCGCAAAGGCTTTATCACATTGTTATCACTGCGTCATGTGTATATCTTCCAGATAAATTCACACAAGACAAAAATAGCTCCCATCAACAGACTGATATACGTTTCTTAAATATACCCCGACAGTGAGAACACTGAACGATAATGGATAATTTGTGGGCAGCTATATAGAAAGTTAATATTAATATCTACTTCATGAGACAAATACAATGAGAGACACATCTGACATTGCAAACAAATCATATTCAAATCCAAAACTTACAGCTATGAACATTTAAAGCGATAAATTTCTTTTTTTGTGTGTTGAACACTTACTCATTTAAGTGACTTCCCCTTCCGACACTTCCTCGTTCCAGGATATCTTCTTCCACACCCTAGGGATAAGATGGAATAATGTATTTCTATGCTCATACTTTTACATAAATAACACACCATGTGCTTTTACTGCACTGGACCACTGAAGTGAAGATATATTCGCTGAACGACTTTCGACTGCCATTCAGTAACTAGAAACTAGACTGCCAACATTTGCACCAGCATAAGTTTTGAGAATACAGGCATAAATCAATCAACTTTTAAAATACTATACAAGACTTCATTTAACAAATCACTGCAATTTATTATACAGATGTTTCAAAAGAAGTCATGGTATTTCGCTCAAATCGCTCTAGAGTAAGTCTATTGTAGAGTATGTAGTATCAATACCGTTGCTTGTAACAACAAGAATTATAGGTCTGCTACTGTATGGGAACTCACAGTTAGTAGTACAGATGCAGGTATTTGAAGAGATTGGAGTAGGTACTAATTGAAAACTCGATTCATTGCTGCATACCGGGACTGAACTAAATCTTTATATTTCCTGTATAGAACAGAGTAGGTGCTGAGCACATTACACAACTTAAAAGCCCCAGATCATGTGATCCGTCTCGGAGAATGAGTGGACATGATCCTCACCATCCCTACCCAATGTGTACTGTTCTACGGCCGCAAAATCCCCGCAACATACACGAACATTTCACTTACTCCCTGACACCTTACAAATGGGAATACTGAGGATTAAAAAAAACATAACTTATAAACTATCAGGAATAAGAAATATGGTAAGAAGGAAAGATTTCTTAGTACTTACAAGTAAAAGTAAAAGGAGTTAGGGATTAGCAATTACTTTCTCCGTAAGGTTCAAGAACATTCCTTTACTTTCAAGTCTTATCTTCAATTAGTTATTATCATCATGCTTACAGTCAAATACATGTTTTGGCAATGCTCAAGATAGGGAAGGAGATTCTCACTGTCAAAATTTAGAACCATTCCAGCAATTGCCCGAGATCAAGTGAAAAAGAAGAGATGATCACTCATGAGGGGCGTCAAATCAACCTTGTCTCGGTAGCATTCATGGGAAGATCTCTGATCAGAATATAAGATATCCTAAATAATTTGCATCATCTAGACTACAAGTCCACAGCAGACAACTAATACAATGTGATTAGGCCAAACATCTGTTAGCTTCACGCAATATACTATTTCCCAATGACAATGAGCTCAGAGTTCAGAACATCGCAAAAAGCCAGCAGTCGCAGGTGGAAGTATCGTATGGGGCAGATAATTTAATTTGCCATCTTACCATCAACAAGGATTGTGCTTGCTGAACAAAACACAACCTAACAACCGAACGCTTCTGTTTGTCATCAACACAATTGTGATAACACAACTCTTAATCCCTAAATGCTATTACGTGATAAGGGCATGTCTTGTAAAGAGGTATGGAGTAACTTACCTCATTTGGATCTAAAGATGGTGTTTCTGTTTTCCGGCAAGGAACAATCTCCAGAATAGAAGTTTCCTTAATTTCAATATCGGTTTGATGTTCTGTATCGTCCTGCAAAGAAATGACTTGATTTACAAATATGTTCCTTGAAAACTTGCATTGAAAGATTCAAGGAATTAACAAACTGTCGGAGAATCAGCCCCCCCCCCCCCCCAATAATAGTCTTCTTACCTCAACAGTGACAGTTTTTGTGGAGTTAACATCCGAAAACATTTCAGTTGTTATACACTCACAAAACTTAGGATTAGCATATTGTCACTAGCATTGTGTGGGTTGCGACATTGAGGCGAAGATGCAGTTACTAATGGTAATAAACACAAGCAAAGTTGAACAATTTTGTGTTCTAAAATCTCGTACCAATCGTTGTTTGTTTTACCCTCGTGTGACCAGATTAAAGCAATATTCATATCAAGGATACATAAGGCAGGGAGGATTTTAACACAAACGACATATACATTCCTATAAAGTGGCAGGTACTTGATATTTCATACCAATTCACATTTTAGACATTATTCATGGTCCTTTGTCGAGATTAGGCAATGAGGGAACAAATATAGAATATGAATATTTTTATAGGCGACAGTTAAGAGTTTTTTTTAACGAAATTGCCGACTGCAGTGTAATAATGCCTGAGGCACAGCAATAGAGCATCTCTGTGGGATTTCAAACGGTGACTACGTGCCAGTCCAAAACGAAACACAAACATTTTCCTCCCCCATTCAACGCTCCGAGAAAAACTGGGAAATCCTAACCATGAAATTAAGAATATATATGTACCATAGGACGCTGTCATGAAGGGTGGACCAACGATATATTAACAGTCACAGCTAATCTATCAGCGAGTGCGTTATCAACGGTCGAACAAAGTCATATTGAAAATCACAGCCAGGACAATTTACAAGATATTATCAATAAAACGAACTTGCTATCTTCTTCCGGTTTAGGTTCTATGAACATACACCTCAGATTTTCAAGCAGTTAAGTTTACGTCCCCTTTAAATGCTTGAAGTTTAGAATGATGGATTTTTGCTTGCAATACCAATTAATAACATTACATTTTTAATGAAAATGAAAATCCACTACCTGCTTCCAGTCTCCGACCGGGTCAGGAATGGAATGAATGAAGCCCCCATCTAGCGGCGAGGATATGAACTGTGCTGGCTGCCGAGGCCTGACGCACTCCTCTGGGGCAATGATTAAATGAATGACAGATGAAATGAAATGATAGTGGAGAGTGTTGCTGGAATGAAATGTTGACAGGGAAAACCGGAGTACCCGGAGAAAAACCTGTCAGCCTCCGTTTTGTCCAGCACAGATCTCACATGGAGTGACCGGGATTTGAACCACGGACTCAGCGGTGAGAGGCCGGCGTGCTGCCACCTAAGCCACGGAGGCTTCTACATTTTTAATATTGTTTTCAATTTAATTTTTAATTTATTTAAACTCACTAATTTAATAAGCATTATATTTTATTAATTTCACTTCATTCATTAATTTATTGCACGATTCATTCTGATCCTTTAACTTAGTTTCAAGTATAGGTTAATATCAGCTGCTAAATACTTTAAGACGTATAAGTTGGTACGTACTTCAGCTTCCTTTCTCATTTGGAAATCTAAGCTCACGGCAAAGGTCACTAACCCCTCCTCTCCTACTTACTGCTCCCTCTTACTGCCACACAGCGACAAACCCTACCTGCTAGGTCGCCCTTTCACTTCTGCCGAATCATCCAATAGAGTAATTAGTACACCTTACCAACAGATCTCAACAGCTGACTGTTTGTAAATATCCTCTTCCTGTCAAATATTTCTGTGAATAAATTTATTTAATGATGACTTTGTAAGATATCAAATTCATACAGAAGTGGGTAGAGGTATTGATCAATGTGTTTCTCAAATACTTGAATTTATGAAGGTAATTAACTTAAGCATATTTCACACAAATATTAGAAGTCTATCAAAAAATAAAATTAATTTAGATGCAGAGTTAGAAGCATATAACCATATATTTGATGTCGTTATACTCTCAGATATTTGGAAATTGGGTAACATTAATATATGCAAGCATTCCAACTATAAAACATTATAACGAAGGATGCTTTAATAAATGTGATGGAGTTGTTTTTATGGTGAAGAATTCTATTGACCATGAGGTAGAAACTGTGACTTACAATGATTTCATATTCCTTAGGTTCAAAATAAATGATGAGAACAATAGAATTGCATTGACAGGCATATACCGTTCATCAAAAAACAATAAACAACTACAGTACTCCCTCTGTAATCCGGCATCTCAGCTCTCCGGCACTCCCAGTAATCCGGCGTTTTGTATTCGAGTATGAGCTCAACACTTGATTTGATAATGCGTCCCCAATACTGTACTCGTGGATTCGGATAAAGCATTGACAACTGATGACGTAGGCGTGTGGCTTACCGGTGAAGATGACGAAAACATGCAGTTTATGACAGAAGTGACATCATAGAGGAAGTAACAAGAGAGGAAGAGGACGAGGAACAGGTCGAAGGAGAAGTGACAGAGGCTGTACAATCAGTCTCTCGCGATGCGGCCATCGCCTCGTCAATTGCCTGGGCGGAGGAAAATGGCGTCTCTGTTAACGATGTCTTAGTGTTAAGAAGGTTACAGGAACAAGTTCTCAAAGTGTCTCTCAACCGTAAAAAGCAAAAGGCAATTGATGCATATTTCCAGCCGTCTACTTCCAACGAATAACGTGAGTTATATGATGTATTTTCGTACTTTTTTACTTTGTATAGTACAATATAATTAAAACTGATTTTCAAATTATATCTGCGTTTTTCTCGATATTTTCCAGTAATCCGGCGATTTCGGTAATCCGGCAGTTGTCTGGTCCGATATCTGCCGAAATACCGAGAGAGCACTGTATTTATAAATAATCTCCATGATTATGTCCAGCAAAAATGTACACTAGAAACCGAGTTGATTCTAGGCGACACTAACATAGACTTATTTGATGAGTATGACTCTAATGAATATTTAAACTTACTGCATGAGCATAATTTTAGATTGTTGATATATGGCACTACTAGAGAAATTTCAACGAGCAAAACCTCTCTTGATCATGCACTTATTCGTAGCGGTATTTCTAATGACAACATCTTACCCATAATACCTCTGAGCAGAATTACAGATCACTATCCTATATTAGTTAGTATAAATCTTGAAAAGTGCCGTGACTTAGAAGCAGCTCAGCGTAACATACGTGAACAAAGATTTAAGTTAGACGGTGAGATGCATAAAAATAAATTGGGACACAGTATTAGGGAACAACCACTTGGATTCTAAAGTAGATAAATTTATACAAACTATCCAAAATTGCATAAAAATTCTTCAATGCAATTAAATTCAAAGCAACGAAAGAGAAAGGAGTGGATATCGCACGCGCTAATTTAAGTCGCTTCACACCAGAGATAGGTTGTATCAGGAATATATAGCAAATAAAGAGAACAATGCCATGAAGGAGAAATATAAGCGGTATAGAAATAAATTAAACGAATTACTTAATAAAGCTAAAACTGACCACTATAAACAATTAATACATTCCAATTCTAATAATCCAAGAAAAGTATGGGGCATTGTCAATGAAATAACTCAAAGAATAAGTCATAAAGAAAAAATAATAAAATAAGATCTCAAAATCTTGTTTATGATGATTTTACTATAGCTAATAGATTCAATGATTATTTTATTAACAAAACTACTGACATGTCAAAAACTATTAAGAACAATCCAGATTTTACCTTGAAAATCAACAGAAACACATATTCCTGTTTTTTTAATTCCGATTACCGAAGCGGATTTACATAAGTACCTACACGAAATAAGCGTACTAAACCAATGGGAATAGATAACATCTCAGCTCAAATTATTAAGCAGAATTTTAATTCTTTAAAGAGTCCTTTGCAAACAATAATAAACGAGTCACTTTCACTTGGATACTTCCCAAAGCAATTAAAAATTACAATTGTAAAACCGCCACATAAAGCAGGCAGTCCTTCAGAACTAAAGAACTATTGACCTATATCTTTAACGACAATCATATCAAAATGAATTGAAAAATGTATAAAAAATCATATTTATCAGTTTTTGAAGAAACACAATTTATTATCAACTAGATTATTTGGCTTGATAAAAATGTCAGCACCACTGAAGCTATCGGGGAATTAACTAGGCGAATTTTTGAAAATGTGAACAGAATGAAACCGACCTTGGGCATATTTCTCGACTTGGAGAAGGCTTTTGACACCATACCTCACCATATTCTCCTTCAGAAGATGGATAGATATGACATCAGAGACATAGCACTGATATTGATAGAAAGCTATTTGACTGAAGGGGTGCAATACGTTAGAATAAATGGAATTACAAGTCTACCTCTAAGAGTGAAAAGAGGAATACCACAAGGCACAGTGCTGGGTCCATTATTATTTTTCATTTTTATCAACGATATTGAATCATCTATACATGGAATTGAAAATGTTAATGTCATATGATACGCAGATGATACGGTAGGTTGTGTTGAATGGGGAAATGTAAAACAAATTGCAACTGCTGCATTGAAAATGTTAAAGATATGGCTAGACGGTAACGAACTATTTTTGAATATAACTAAATCAAAGTTCAGAAGATTCAGTTTAAAAGCAGTTGAAGATGATTTTAATGAACTAAAAATACACACATTGAACTGTTATCAGAACTGTGACTGTCCTAAAATATCTAAAGTGGATACAGTTAAATATCTGGGATTATTTATAGATAGTGACAAGAAATGGAAAAGCCAATGCAAACACCTTACAAGTAAAATCAGAAGAACAATCCATTTATTTCACAATTTAAAACATATTGTCAATTACAAATTAATATGAGACATCTACCATGCTCCAGTCCAGTCAGTTCATACATATGGTATTCTTGCCTGGGGAGGCGCCTATGAAAATGTACTAAAAAGTGTTCAGATAGTGCAGAATCTCATACTGCGAATAATGCTGAAGAAAGACAGATTATATCCGACTATGAGACTGTATGCTGAGGCAAGAGTCTTCAACATTAAACAATTGTTTCCTTTGAAATATATAAATACATTTTTAAAGATAGAAATAGAATTCAATTTGTTAGTCACGGGCATGAAACCAGAAGTATTACAGAGAATCACTCTAATTTATATCAACCTAAGTTAAGTATAGCTAAACGTAACTTTCTGTATTTCTCACGAAAATTATACAACATTCTCCCAATTAAACTAAAAGAAATCATGGAAACCTGAAGATGCATATAAAACATTTTCTCAGAGAAAACAAAATTAAAATTGAAAATATAATTAGTTGAGCCTACAAGTTTATACAAACACAAATTCAATTTTCCTTCTTATTCATTATCTTTTAGTGTATACATCATTTACATAGAACGTGTTATTCGGCTAAGCCATTATACCATTTTTTGAAATAGTAATCAATGATATGCTTGCCACACACAAGGTTGCACCTTTTAGTGGCAATTGTCGTATCTCTTCCTGCACTGTATGAATTTGATATCCTATTTCGACCTATCTTGATCATATTGTAACCATATACTGGAATAATTGTAAATTTACAGGTTAAAGAATGAGTAGGAAGTGTAAGGAAATTCATAAAATGTGTACAGTTATTCAGAATGTTGATGTGTAACATCTTTCCGCTCGGTTGCTGGATAGTTTTGTGGGAGTGATTTTGAAAATTGGGGACGGAAGTGGATCGGAACGATCGAGCTGGCAGTGGTGGATCGAACGGAAGTATGCACTGCCCGCTCGATCGATCGGAAGTGTACTAGCTGGCAGTGGTGGAAAACGGAAGTATGCACTGCCTGCTCGATCGATTGATCCAGCGAGCAGTGGTAAGACCCAGCTGGCAGTGGTACGAGAAACAATGAGCGCGCGGTGTCGAAAATTGATACCATGATGTACTCTCGGCCATGTGGAATGTATATGACATACTGAACGGAAAACGCTCATGCGAACTCTGGTGTCAAGTGATTGAAACAAATGACATGGTACATGTTCGAAGTCTTCGTATCAGTATTTAAATGGTAAAACGCCTCAATATCAAACATTGTAAGTAGTCGGCATTGCCGGTATTATGTTACTGCACAATGGCTATTCAAATATTAACCCGCATAACGGTAATGCAGTCATCAATATAATATAATCGTTGTGGTTATACGAGAATTGAGCAAGCCTTCATGAACTATTACTGAATACATTCTCACAAGAGGGCCTATTGATAAGGCATTTTAAACTCAATGTCACTCAGGAACATTATCGAAACAAGCAAAATATAAATGATACTTAATTCCGAAATGCAGTATTATTGGAACGTGGAAATAAGTCACCATGTTGTGCACAAAATTTGCGTACTCGAAATAGCCGAGGGGTTAGTGCTTATGGCTGTGAATCTAGAGATCTTGGGTTCGAATCTCGGCCGGGGTAGATATTTTCGCTACCAGATTATCATTTTAAACGATATTTATCACATCAATATGACTTATTTTAACAGAATCCATATGAAATTGTGTGTTGGTCTGTGAATGAAGAGGGCTGTTTATAAGGAATTTAAGGTTATGAGCGGTGTCGCGTCTATTAATCTAGTTGATCCATATCGTATTCTTTATTTAGGTTAGTGCTGGTGGAAGCTACAAATCATCTAATAAAATGAGTTCCGTATTATCAACTACAATATCTGTAAAACACTCCCTTTTACAATAGATTAATATTTGTACCAATAATAGTACCGTATAAAATACCGGTGTATCAACAATTTCACGTGAGGTTTCTTCTATGTCAGATGTTACACATCATATGCGACTACTGTAAGGCTCGTATTTTTTTAATGTGTGTATTTTTAACGATTTAATAAATAATAATAATAACTTAGCACAGCATGTATTGAGGACTTCACCTACAATAGGAACAAGGGAGGCAGTAGAGTGAATCAGCATTATGAATACTATAACATCAGCAACTGTTAGCTGCTAAAATAAGAAACAATACCGAATAATCTGAATGTTCAAATTATGATAGAATAATGCACATTATTATAAGAACCTATAATCACCTGTATTTGGTTTTCCACTTTGATAACCTTGCTTTCGCATTCAAATAGACCACCACTCTCTTCCTGCAGATTGCTATATGTAGTCCTAGAATCCTAGAAGGTATCATTAAAGTATGAACCAATGTAAAACATACAGACAGAATAACAGTTCATTGTCAGGCACATGTTATGTTACACAATATGCTAATTAAATACAACTTACAATATTAGGGACTTCGTCAGTATCTGACAACCATTCAGGCTCTCTCTTAATGATTGGTTGTTGCTCCATGATGTTCAGCAAACTAGAAAACACAAAGTAAACTCGAGAATTAATAGGAGCCGTACTTATACAAGTACGCTGAAAAATTATCATATATAACACATCAATTGAGATATTTTCAGAACTCCGAATGGAATTTAGGCCACTGGTAAGTTAATGTGAATATATCACTCCAGGTGCACAGAGAGAAGAAGAGGCTCACGGTAAAACTTATTCGACAATGACGCTCGCCTTTGTACGATATAACTTAGGGCAGAATATCGAGCAAAATATTAGTGACTATAAGTTAATTGCGATACAATGAGGAATTACTGGTATCAGCTTGTGGACCAGTGAAATAAAGCGTCTTATAATTGGTTTCTCTATTCCTAAGTAGGCCACACACAAACCTTAACACAATTTAATGGGGCAGGCGGGATTGTCCGACGCTAAATTACATTACAAACCTATCAAAGTGGAAGAAAACTCAAGTTACTGCAGGAGTATTAAGAAATAGGCGATAACTGGATACAGTGAATTTCCGTAAATACCAGACAATACTTTCGCATCGCGTTACAAAGATCCCACTTCAAAAGAGATACATCAATAATCCCTCATTGAACGGAAGGGACTGAAAGATTTATTTATCTTTACAAACTTATAAATACTGTTACCGGGTAACATGAATATTATATCGTCATAAAAAGTTCCCAGTTACAGTCTTATACCTGTGTATCCTAGACAATTAAATATTGGAAATTGAACTACACAGAGCACTCACATTTCGCAGCAGAACCCTGGTTGTAAGACTTACACGGAAGTAGAAATTCTCAGACTTGAGTATTTCGCCACGAGGTACATCAAATACACGGTGACGAACTTATCACGACACTACCGGTACGGAACATGACTAAAGGAAAAATGTACGATTATGAATGCATTTCTAAAATAATAGAACAAATATCAGTTATTATGTTATATAGTTCTGCCCTGGAGACAAATTACAAAACTTAATAAATACTTATTCCACCTATAACCAAAATTCAACTGAATTAAAAAATAAATATCACAATCTTAAAATTATCCACCACCCACTCACTTCCTTTCCTTCCGCTCCCCTGTCTGAAGAAATGTTTAACCTTCCTCATATAAACTGGAAGGACTTCAACAAGCTGTTTCACTCAGCTAACCGTGTCCCTCCGTGCCAGCGTGTTTTCATCTAATAGAGAAGTCGCCTCGTATCCCGACGCATGTATTTTAGCAAGTGATTCTGCTGCCAATTCGGATAAAACCGATCATTGTGCTTTGAGCCATTTATTCTCACTAAACTGCTATGGAAATGCCGTGCACTCTTAATGTTTGTTGCAACTTACAACTCCCTTAGTGCCACATAATTACCACCTTAAAACTTTATCCCTTAATTGGCATCTTCTTTCCCGGATACTTCCACTAAAACGCTTATGGAGAGAGTACCAGCCCGTCAGGGGCGTATGTAAGGGAGGTGCTGAGGGGGCTTCAGCCCCCCCCCCCCCCCCGAAAAAAGCCAATAAGAATTAAGAAGGTGTTGCTTTGGTAAGAGCATAAAACAATGGTAAATTTGGTTGTACCCTATTCTTAACTTATTGGCAAAGTTATAAACAATATTAACATTGAAATTATACTAACTCGTGGTGTAGTGGGTAGCATTCTTCGCTGCCGCCCCGGAGATCCGAATTCGATTCCCGTCTCTGCCAATACATTTTAATTCTAGTCTGAGGGCTGGAACGGGGTGCACTCATCCTAGTGAGGTAAAGCTGTGAATTCCACAGCACGGTTCTTTTGAGAAATACATGTAAAAAAACTGTTTACCTTTCTGCTTAGTGAATTGACAACTATTTAGATATTTGCCATTCACACTCCATAGATCATAATAGAAAGTTCATTAAGTATAACATTTTATTTGTTTGTTGTGTTGTATTTTACAACTTTTTTTGTATTGCCAGTAATAATTGTAGGCTATAGCCTATACACTTTGAATCCTATCTAAAATAATTACACAAAGTTATATGCTCTAAGGTATTGGTTGATATTTCTGGGTATTTTGCGGTGACAATCCCCTGAGAATACTCTCAATTTTTCAGGATTGTCAGCCCCCCCCCCCCCGAAATGTTTTTCTATATACGCCCCTGCAGCCCGTGTCCTTTGTTTTTCCTTACGGACATGGGCGCCCACAGGGAGGGGCAAATTGGGGCCGCTTCCCCTCCCCCTCCTCTTGGAATTCCGAGACTGTTGATATCAGTAGCGTAGCGTGAGGAAAATACTTGGGTAGACACAAATAAAAAGAAAAACTGCAGTAACACATTTTAACGAAAATGTTTAAAGTTTTAACTTAAATCTTACATACTACATATTCTCTTGGCCCCATGTAAAAGAACTAATTTTAATTGATGAGCGTAACAATGTACAAATAATGCCATGGGACAATGCTGTCTGATAATTGCTTGAAGACCATTGTTGCTACCCGACTTGACAGTAGCTCCAGCATATGTCCAGTTAGTTAGTTATTGAGGTTTTAAGGGGCGGACTATTACTTATCTATTTTATATTCTTCCACATCGAAAATTACGTGTGTATTTCCGAACCCTGTGCACTTTTATCTAATGATACATCGAAGAAACTACAAATATTTCCTCAACTCTCGAGTTACAGACATATCGCACAATTACACTTAATTGAGCTTTGAAGGATACGTCATTAGTCTCATCTGCCTGATTGGCCACAAATTCAGATGACAAAACTCGTCTGCAATCCTTTCCCTTACCGTACTGCATTAGTGACAGATTGGATTAAATCATTTTGGATGTCTCGAGACGTTCCATCAAAAACAGAGCTGCCTTCAAGCTGCCTTCTTTCATAAATGATTCTTCTATTACCAGCAAATCGAGGGTTTCTAAATAATTGCCCTTATTAAGAGATTTGTGGTCTTCTCTGTGCCCTCTAAAGGCAAGGTCTTGCCGCCCGAGATGGCACACCATCTATTAGGCGACCCACTATTCGTCTATTTCGAGTTACATTTTCATTATGTTTCACAGCTGCTAATCGCGTTGTTTCCACTAAACATTGCTTAATTCTATTTCTTGCTAGCATGTGAAACATCTCTGCATTATTAATGTGTTTCTTGGTCCCTGAATGTTTTATAGAGTTTTGCCTCAATTTTCTTTTCATTGTTGTGATACCGTACGGGTCCATGGTTCTTCGCCCCCAAACATCAAACAGTAATAACAATGAAGTGACTTTTTGTGCTTTCTTTTATCGTGTGGCCTCCTGAGAGACAGAGTGCAGGTCTTTCTAGTCGACGCCAGTGGGCAACCTGCGTGCCGGGATGAGAGATGGAGTGAATGAAGATGGATGAAACTGGGCAAGGATGTGGAAGGAAGCGTCCGTGGCCTGTCTGAAGGAAAATGGGGAAACCACGGAAAACCATTTCAAGGACGGACGACGGTGGTGATCGAACCCACGCATCTACCGAG
This sequence comes from Meconema thalassinum, assembly GCA_946902985.2. NCBI lineage: Eukaryota > Metazoa > Arthropoda > Insecta > Orthoptera > Tettigoniidae > Meconema > Meconema thalassinum. The sequence continues at coordinate 267,278,140 of OX336397.1, read as the reverse complement.
TCATCAGAGAGCTTGGCCTCATGACCTAACGCTGCGCTTTAGCGAGCGTAGCCACCGCTGTCGGTACTTTGTGTGCTGAGAACCACATAACCTTCTATATTTCGAATGGCAACTACATTGAAATTTTCTTGTAGGCTAACTTTGCCATCTTTTTGGGACAAATCCAACTGAGTGCCATTTATTTTAGATTTTAGTTTCAACTTTTGTTCAAGTGTTTATGATGATAGTGAATTAGACTACTATGAAGAAATCTTACAGAATCAAGGTTACACTGTTCATGTCAACTAATAGCTCATCACTTCCCTTGGTTAATATAACTAGAAACAAAGGCACAGTAAGTACAGGATGACGAAACGTTCACCACATCGCGACAGAAAAGACATGTCTATTATGTTCACGGCAGGCAGCGTGGAAGGGCATGGAGGGGATGGCGGTGCGCGCACGATCTTGCACGCTTGAATAAGAAGGCAGGGGAGACATCCTCCCAAGTGTCTATCTGCCTCGTCGTTGGTACGCAGGATGCAAGTGTTGAAACTTTTAAATCATGAAAATTACTATTAAGGCTTAAGAACTTGGAAGAAAAACAACATTACAGTACATAATAATATAACCTGTCATTCGTTTAGTAAATTTGGATAGACAGTGTCAACCTTGTCTACCCTGAAGCTACGCTACTGGTTGATATTCGATTGGTCATTGTCACCAGTCTATTTCATAAATTGAAGTTTCTGATAGTCAACTGACAAATGTCACAATATAAAACTTCTTTAATGTTGCTGACATAATACGTATTTATATTAAAATTTATATGGTTCTAATGATGTCATGAACTAGACCACCAATGGAAACATAGCTCCAATTTTCAATATGGTTATGCCTGGTATAAATACCGTATGTTTACCCAACACTATCAAAAGTGGTTAGGCTGGCTACTACTTTCGCCACCTCACTTTGGCAGTGACGATATCAAAGCACATTCTCGATATATTCTTCTACATTGCAACGCCGATAGTGGATTTCAGCCCCTAAAACGAGATTTTCTATGCTGACCTTTAAGGTCTCGCTTACAAGTTAGGGTCATTTACTGTATTCAGGCCCGTAATTACGGGGGAACAAACAGGGCAGCTGCCCAAGGCGGCAGGTTTTAGGGACAGAAGAAAATCTGGAAAACTGTACAAAACTACTTGGGCATTAAACGCCAAGTTATTCAAGTTTACCCCATCCACACACACACACACACACACACACAAGATAATGATTCATTGTCACACATTTGCAATGTTGATTATTTAAGGGCACATAAAACGGAATTGTGTTAGTCATCTTGGTGTTGTTGCTTTTGAATCTGACTTAAAAGTGAAATTGGACTAATGAAATCCTAATCTTGATATTAGTATAGGGGAGATGGCGTAGCTTAGATATGGATAAAGTTGATTAAACTAAATTACACAAATTTTAGTTGCAACATGGATAAATCGATACAGGAAGTGACGTAGTATGTACAACAAAACACATACAGTAAATACAAAAAGAGAACATATGACCAACCTAATAAAGATAAATGTCTTTAAATTATAGAAATTTTCATATTCTAACACACTCACCTAATTTAAACACATTTCACACACAAATCAGTCAAAAATTTCTTGTGCTTAACCATGGGTAAGGTTTTCGACATAATATCAGCTATTAATTCATTAGTGCCAAGATGATCTAATTTTACAAATCCTTCTCTGACCTTTTCCTTAATGAATAATCTTCTTATATTAATGTGCTTTGTACGCTTATGCACCATTATTGTCATTGAAAAACTTCACACTAATTTTCCCTAAACCTAGAATCTCGAAAACATTTCTGATGTACTGTACCCTATACCTAGTTGAGGCTATCGGCTACGCCAGTTGTGATCGAGCCATAGTTGAGATTTATGGGCAAAGAAGAAAAGATAGCGCTCAGATCGAGTCAAGAAGAATGGTAGGAAATGACGTAGGAGGCCGAGGGAGAAGAAGGCACTACCCTTCAAGCATATGGAATTATGGGAGAAATACTAGATTATTATAAAGATCAATATGGAATAAAACATTATATAACCTCAGAAGAGAAGGAAATATCAAGAAATCTTATTGGTGATAACTTGAAGAAAGGCAGACAACTCCTTATGTTATGTTATAACTTAATTGCCGATATAATAGTGGTCGAGGTTATAGCTGTGACGTATGACAGTGGAAGGAAGGTGAAAGTCACGTGATAGAGCCGGGTGAGACAGCCGAACGGAGTGACACTAGCAGAACGAAAGTAGTATTCCAGCAAGTCAAGCTGAGCGGAACACATCGCGCAGTACGAGAATCAGTTTTACAAGGCAGTGCAGCGCCGTAGTATGAGTCCGTTGTTAGAGCGTACGCTATTAGCAAGGCAGGTTACACAAGCCGTGAACGTGAGAGAGAAAGCCGGTGTTTAGGCAGATGTCTTTTCAACATCGCAGTTATAGTTATGTGAAACAGCAATGCTTTTCCAAACTTACAGTTTATCAAAGCAATACGCAGCATTATGATAGGATTGAGAACATTATTTAAACTACATTCTCAATGCAGAACAGTACAGCGAAGCGGTATAATGAGGCCAGTATTCAACCTCGCATTATACAAGGACATTGAGGCGGAACGGGTCGTGCTGTGGCCGACGTTTTACAATCAGGCGATTGTCAAGCAGCTGAACATTACTTCGACATTTTGTCAAGCTTAATATGTTTGGACTTGTGTTTCGACAGTCCAATTGTGCTGTCCAATTGCAATTATACACTTCTATTGTGGACCTTTAAATGGACTTGAACATATTTCAGCGGTATTACAGCATATTTTATGATGCATTTTAGACCGAAATATTTAAGGCGACCATGGGGTCAGTCCAACATTATTGCTTTTGGCAAGTGAACAGTTACAAGTGTATGCACTTTATGAACAGTGGCACGTGAAGCATTATAGTTGCATATTGTACAGCATCCCAGGGGTATGCACCCCTTGGAGACCATCCCCCCGGCATCTGGCTAAATCCCCTAAAATGGCAACCCTTGGAAGGCCGGGGCAACATCCATTAATACTGTAAGGACAGCTTGCTACTCCATAAAGCAGCTCAAGCCTTACGTAATCATTACACTCAGCGACATAGTATTAAACTAGTAACTGGGCCAATACATTGCTGACAGCAGGGCGTCAGAAGGTATAAGAAGACGTCCTAATGAGGTCAAACTCTCTCTCCATTGTCAGTGCTCCATCGAGACGGCCGAGGCTACGCTGGTGTCAACCGAGGTGAGTCAGTCAATCGTGTTCAGAGTCCTATTTTGTAACCTGTAACCCAACACTTGTACACATTGTGAACATAATCTTATTCCCTACAAGGGACTCATACGCAAAACTATAGACCAATAAATACTTGGTCTACACTCTACACACGCTTTACTGTTTATACGCCTTTTTACATCCCAACGCCCTTCCTTACTCCCGTCACGGCAAGTCGTGACAGACGGTAGTCCATTAGCGCTAACTTAAGTACTTTTGTATTCCCCGAGCCGGCCCGACTGCAAGTAAGCAGCGCGTGCCACTCGGCTGATACGAGCAGATTCAATTACATAATAAGCAGTCAGCTGAGCGACCAGTACAGCGACCCTGTGCAGTGGGTCCCATCCCCTCAAACACTACACCATTATTTATAGGAACGCCCCCTAGTTCCTAGCACACCACAACACTCTACACTGGTCAGCTTACCCTGACAAGGGAAGCTACCCTTTTAGGCACTACCTTACAAATTAGTACAACAACTCTCCCTTTTAGATCCACCCCCAAATAAGGGATCTAAAACACTGGTGGAGGCGCCATCCTACGCACAGTAGAACGGGACTCAATCAACGAGCCCTCGTAGGAAAAACGACCCCTTCCGTACCGCAAAAAGCCAAGCAAATTAGTGAGAAAATTTTTCCCCCAGACATAAAGCACCATTTTTTTTTGTGTGCTCCAAACTAGCTACACAGGGGAAATTCTTAATAAACCAACCCCCTAGCCCCATACAGAATCAGAGAAATATAAGAATACACTGTCAAACACGTACAGACTTTTTTTTATTCTTATTGTAGGCCCATACACTGCAGTCAGAATGGCACCTCATGCAGAGATTGCAAGCCATAGAGGCAATAGGGGTACGCCAATATTATTAACATTATTGTTCAGATGCCAAAGGCACATACAAAGCCGGCAAACACAAATACGGGCACTCCAAACAAAAATTGGGGCAATACAGGGCAAACAGCCATACACCCCGTCAGAGGGTAGGACAGCGCGATTAAGATGCGTACATAAGCACTTGAATCACACACATGAACACCTCAATAGGTTCCATATACAAAGAAACAGAATATACCAACAATTAATCACCACACATGGTCCCGTGATAGATAATGCAACCCTCGAGAGAATGAGGGTGCACTACACAAGTTTACACGCCCAATACAAGGAGCTAATTCGCGTCCAAGCGCTTCTCCAAATAACGGCCACAAAACAATACAGAGCACAGAAACATTAATACATTAATACAGTAATTTGCAAGCAGGCCATGAGCCTCAATAAGGCAGTACACCCAAATTTGGGACAAATACCGTGAGCTACAAGCCAATAAGGCCATTTTTGAGTTCATGGTAGGGCCACCAGCCCAGCCGAGAGAGGACATAAGCGTAGATACGCTGACTCGACAATTTGCGAGGATGTCCCTCTCGCCACGTACTGCCACAGAATGGAAGGAGTTCGCCGTGGCCACAGTCAAGAAGACGGCCAGGTTAGGCTCCACCTTACTACAAAATAAACCTAACACAAACACACGTCCTTCAGCTCCGGACCGGAAGGCAATTTTGCCAAACCGAGGGGCAGAGCCTAGAACAATCCCCTCGGAACAAAAGGACGAGAGGGAATCGAAGCTAGGGCCATTAAATACACATGATATAACAGAGGGACAACGGGACGTAACCACGTCATGGGCAGACGACATAGAGCCCGCCCTACAGTACATAAAGCCTACATACACGTACACAGATAGGCTAACACATTGGCAGGAGTCGGCCGTGGCCACAGGCCGAAAAGCGGTCAGACTACACGCCACCACATTGCTAGGTCAGACACAAGCCATTAAGCGACCTTTACCGCCAGTTCAAAGGGCAAATTTGCCAGAACAAAGGCGAACACCGGTATTAGTCCCTCAGGATGCACGATATACGCACGAACATTATGACCGGGCATTACCACACAGTACACGGGGATTAGGAAAGGTGTTCTCACCTACCCCACAAAACCACGCAGTCAAATATATCCACACTCCCGTAAAATCTACTAGGGCAGCGCCAGGCGCAATTAGGCCCTCGAATACAGGTACACTCAAACCTATAGACACGCGCTACGGTGGAAATAGGCCAAAGCTTACTTTGCTAGAAATTCCGCCGGAAGGTAGCAAAGGAACACCCTAGTGGATTCCAGAGGCCTATAATCTAATAACAGGGCAAAACCCTTCACCTTTCTGAGCACTGAAGCTCGAAAGAGGATAACGACTTCCACCAGGGCCACAGAAATAAACTAACATCGCTAACACCAACATTATAGGCCACATAAATTCTTTCACACGGGGGCGATAAGAAAATGGTCCAACAAGTACACAATAAACATAAAATTGCATATTTTTCGTTCTTATTTTATGTATATACGGTGCAATATAGCCGAAATAGAAGGAACAATTCTAAATCCTTCCAGTTTTTTTTTCGGAACCATGGCATTTTTCTCTCAGGCCATCAATGGTTATTGGGCGAAGTGATTAACGCCATAACGTAAAGTCTCTAATATACTAAGCCAAGTGGAAGCCAAGCAGGCTTCAGGCCGAAAAAGAGATATTTTGAACACAACTTAAGCATAAAATCACAGCATAAAGCTTAAGTGAGTCTTTCTAAGTAGAAATGACTAAACGTTCTATGTTAGGGTTCCACAGTTTGATAGATTCTCCTGTTGCGGGCGAAAGCCGTAAGTGTGGCAGGAATTAAGAATCTCAAACTAGCTTCAAAAATTTGGTGAGGTGTGCTTTAGCCAACTGAAATGCCCAATTGCACACCGGGACGAGACACTGTCATTGGGGGGAGTTACAATTACTTTGAAGGGCAGGTTTGACTCCCATAGTGCACTGGCTTTGCTCGTGACGTGGATACAAGTGTGTCAATTACGTCTTGCAATGGCCTTCTTAATGTGTACTAGACAGTGTCGGTCGATTCCCCTGAGACGTAACCAGATTACGGTAGTACTCACGTTACCAAAATGGTAAATACTACACTCAGGTCCCAAACACATTTTTTTTTAACATTTTTTATAGTGTTCACGACATAATTTTTAGAGACTATCGCCACCTGCTATTATTTTCTTTCAAAGTGCTCTCTTAATCCAGAGCGGGGCATAGCTCATTTTTTTTCTCTATTATGACGCAGGCATTAGGCCCGATGAAAGAAGAACGTGTCCGAATTCCTCCTACCACGATGGGCAGGTCCCTTCAAAGTCTGCAGGAAGGTATCTGACCTAAATTATATAGTGAGCGTGCGCCATGGGAGAAAACTCATAAAGGACACTATTCACGCCCGCCGGATAAAGGCATATCATACACGTGAAGCTCACACACCTACACGTACAGGAAGGCACACTACTAAGAGAAAAGGAAACGGTCCCGTTGGCAGACGTGGGAAGAAAGCCAAGAAATAGCCTTCAGACCTCACTGACCGAACCGGGATACGATCCTAACACTCACCAGAACTGTCCCGGAGACACAACCTTCATGGTGCCGGAAACAATCACTCTGGGTAAAAGACGGTCTCCAAACCCGCAACCTTCTGAATACCAGGAATATAAGGTTGAGTAGATATCCAGTTCTAGATAAGGATAATGGGAAAGCTAAGACTAATTGGGACAGTCCCACTAACAGCGGGTCATAAACGAAAAACAATACAATCGCCTCTGGCATCTGGTCACCATACACGCGACTAGCGGACCAGACGCACTCGCGTACAACGCATATGGGATTTCCGAAGTGAAATGCCATGGCCTATGGTTTGGATTCCAAGTAAAACGGAAATCCCGTAGCGCATGAGCTACAGTTCAACGGTCATATTCAACCACAAGTTTTTTTTCTACAATGAGAGAGGCACTGCTAGCAATCACTACAGACAGCAGTCAGGTTCACACACACACACGTGCAGAAAACTAGGACGTGGGCAGAGCATGAAACAAATGAAAGCACACAACATCGTAATTCAACACCGTCGTATCAGCAGTAACATACTCCTCAATGAGCAAGACTGCTCAACACAGACAAGCCGAGCCAAAGCCTGCTGGACAGAAATCAACACATCATTCACGCCCGATTTACAGACCCTATATCTTCCAAAATTACACTACAAGGGGAAATCAAAAACGTACAAACTCTACACAGGTATGCATGCTTTCATTTGCGCATTGCACATCCGCGGGAACGTGCCATATTATATGCGGCACGGAAATAATCACACCAAGTCTTTACAGACAACCGGATTCGAACCCATGGCCACACACCACACTCGTACCAAAAACTAACTATCCAATGGTATTTTTGGTACGCGGAACACAAGCAAAAACCACACTGGGAAAGCCCCAAGCCCTGTAACACAACGCAAACATAAAACACAGAGAATGACATAAGGTCACGGGTCTGAGTTCCAGTAAAAATTTAGACACAAAGGAGAACAGCTATCCAGGCTCCCAACCACACCGAAATTGGCCCATACAAATGCATGAACAGGGAATACTACATTTCCTCCCACCAAAAAAAAAAACCAGACATAAAATTTCGAATTACACCAGACATAGCGAACACATTTCCCAGAGCAGGTAGGAAAATTTCGCAAGACACAAGTCTTAGAAAACAATGGCCACACAATGCCATTACATAACTAGGGCGAATTGCTACATTAAGCCGCTAGGAATTTAAAACAATGACCACATTTGCGCACGTGCAGAAAAAGCACATACCAACTGCTGACAGCAAACTATTTACACTGCAATACTGCGATGACTAGACGCTATTGCGTATCGCCAGTGACCGTGAAATCACAAACACATAACAATTATAACAACATACATTTTTTTCCCACACTGCAAAATCATTTGGCAATGGACAAGACGTGACACAGCGGAACTTATCTTGGGCCTATAAGGGCACGTTCGCAAAGACGTTGAAAGGCCACGGACGCTTCCCGCCCATACACAACATACATAGTAGGACTTAGCCTTATAACAGACCAACCGTCCGCGTGGTGTAGCGGAACGTAGTCACACACACACACACGCGCTCACCAATTAGGAGCGAACATAGGGACTTTGAGGAAACAGGACCTCCCCTTAATAACTTCTTTTCGCGATTCTATTCCCGAAATAAATCATTACAGATGACTAGCACATGACCAGTCGCACTACGACCACTGGCAACATCTACACTGCAAATGGCCGACCAGGTTAGGTCATGCAGCTCTACTATCCCAAGGCGCGGATAGAAAGCCAGCATGGACCAAGGGAGGATGACAGGAGAACAGGCTACCAGCGTACCACCTTACTCCCTTCCCATAACCTTCTCACGCCCAACATAAACAACTCAAACATATCTACACGACCAAAAACAGCTACACTACATTACAAAATACACACAGGGGTTGATGGACTTCATGCGTCTAAAAAGCAGGCATGCTACGCCTTGCGTCCCGATGCTAACACCTGAGTATTAGGGGTGTGTCAGCAAACATTAAAGAAGCAGAATGCGCCTCTCCAAATGAGAGAGGAGGCCATAGATATATACTAACCATTCTTCAGTACTTAAACTCTCCCGCATGAAAGGAACATATGGTATTATGCCCCATCCTACACCTATCCGCACATGAAGGCAGAAACTTCATATCCAGACACATGCATGAGTATCCCATCCATTAACCAGGGATTTTAATATCAAACCTGCATGAATTTTCGTATTTTTGCAATCCCGGGTATTACCTCCCCACTCCACTCACTATAGAAGCATCCCAGTGCCACCACCGGTTCTAGGCCACCACCAACGTGGAACCCAAAGGTGCGCAAAACCCTTCCTACCATGCTTTAAGCCCACTCAACAAATAACTACCCCCAAATCCTAATAACAGGGTACCTGACATTACAGACCCTACTAACACCTCCATTAAGGTAAAGAAAGCATTATTGCTGGAAAGCTGACGTAGCGATGGTAGGCCAGAAGTAGCCTATGTACTTAGAAGATCTACAACCCCGCTACACTGGAAATATTTTACATCTTACACAGAAATTAAACCATTTACACAGGTTACGCTACATTTTTTTTTCTTACAAAGGAATCTGATACGGTATGATTGTTGACAACGGTGTAAGCCGAAGGTCAGGAGAACCACACTTTGAGAGATGGGGAAGGCGATGTGGACCCTTCCCCAGTTAGCCCGACAGCGCAGCGACCTCACTTACCTGACGACTAGACCAAACAGACGAACTACGTAAGGTCAAAGTATTCGGGACCTGACACGGGCAAACATCGAGATCTAGGGGTGCATATTAGCCCATCCCCCTTGTCGGAGAACGTTACACCCACTATGTGTCACGGTCATCGAAGCCGAGATCTGCAGGGTGACTTTCTGAGGATGGCGGGAGAAATAGCTCACTCAGCGCCGGCCTCGGGAACTATCCCTAGAGACGACCCCATTATGACTAGACTTCTAGTTAAGTTTAAATTTAAGTAGGCACGGCTTCCATAGCGGGAAGCAAAACTCCTATGCGTTGGAGCAAAACACACTGTGGCCCATAGAGGCAAATTTATATATCAATGCGAAAATGCATACTACGGCGGCCCATAGAGGCAAATATCACTGCGAAAAGCAGATTGCGACGGCCGATTAAGGCGAAGACAATATTATGCCATTGGACCACACTGTCCAATGCCCACATAAATGGCGACGCAACGGGCAACCAGAGGGCATTAAGAGAGGGGCATTGCGCGCCCCTCACAGGAGCCAAGTGGGCGGCTCAACTATGATAAATCGGAACAGCAAACGGTCATGAACTAGGAAGTTACAGCGGGCGAAACGGTTAGCTTAGTGGCACCGTACGCGCCTGCGAATAGAGTAGTACTAATAATAGACGTCGACACCTAGAGTTAAGGGGACGGAATCTAGCGACCCTAGAGACAACCGGTGTTTCTGGGGCTCGTGCGGGTGGTGATCTGGGGATTTAATTGCCCCAGGCGATCGTCCTAGGCCAAATTTAGTTGTAAGACGGTTGCATTTGACACGCAACCTAGGATTAAGCAAATTTATTCACCGCTGTTGCCAGGTATGGCGCAGCACATTTCGGCAATAGATTAAGGCAACCCTCTCGGCTTAGTAATAGTTTTTTTTTTATTATTAGACCATAATTAAGTTAGATAGTATTAAGTAACGCCGGTCGGCACTCGGTGACTATAAATCCGTTACCGAGGTAAGCCCGACAATACTTAGGATAAACTAGGTTAAAATAGGCATAATCAAAGTGGGATATATCGGCACCCGGTAACCACAATTCCGCTACCGGGGTAAGACCAACTCCATATTATTTACGGCATTACGGCACCGTATAGGGTAAGCCCGGCCTTGCAGCTAAGCAACATTAATCATGCTATTTTTTTTTTTTTCAGTGAAAGAAGAGCTTCAACCAGTACTAATATGTTTTTTCTAAACCTCGCCATTTTTTTTTCACAGGCATCGTCACCAGATTCAGAAAACTGGTGACAGGAATTTCACTACCATATAGCAGTGGCATATTATTTACAGCATGTCATGATGTGTACTATTTTTTTTTATTTTTTATATACGTCAACTTGCACTAATCCCGACACACTCGCAAACACTCACCACATTTTTCTTTTTCAGCTACACACTCCAAAATAAATCTGCACAGCAGGACTGGTGCCTGTGGGGTACCAGGCTTACTGGCGGATCAGCTAAAATATAAACACATAAAGCGTCAAAATGCGACGCAGATTACGACAATGAGGGCGCAACCGATTTGTGGCAGTGACTCTCATTGTCAAGTGTGAAAGCATTCACCCACAGAGGATGCTTCACAGACTAGGTATTAAGCATACATGCAAGCGGTACGACCACTATACCGTACCAAGGAGTGGCCGTACAGAATCAGCCGTGAGACGGCAAGAGTACGTACAGACGGGTAGCGTGCACGCGAGGTACCTCACAAAAACTATAATTATAAGGGATTAGCGCGATTAAGTAGACATAAGACCACTGTAATTCATAATTTTTAAGGATAAACTTTATACAATTTTTCCACTAGACATAAGGTCATTGTAATTTATAATTTTTCAGGATACACTTTATACAATTATACACTATATATCTTTTTGTTTGTTTATCAAGATGCCAATGTACATAATGTGTATGATTTGTTTTCTTTCATCTTTCCTTCTTCTAACTTCCCCATTTGTCAGGGTGTTCCGTTTTTTCCCAAACCAATAAACGTCTTTTGAATATTTCCCTTAAATTATACCCTGGAACACCCATTTTTCTATTTTCTTCTACCTTTCTTATTGCAGGGAGCACTTTTTCCCTAAGACAGGGCGGACGACGCCATCATCCGTTCGGCCCTGGGTTTTTCCTCCCTGCACAGCTATGTAACACATCACCATCAGAAACCATGTTTTTTTTTAAACTAGCAATATGCCAGCAATAGCAAGGGCAATTTTTTTTTTACATGTCAAATTTATTTTAATGTTCAATTTTTCTCAAATGTCAATTTTTTCCCAATGTTAATCAAATCTTTCGCAATGTCAATTTTGTTTGTTTGTTTTTTCACAATGTCAATGGATACATATATCTGTAAATCCCATAACCCTCCCCTCTGAACACGGGCTGACCTCACACCCACACTTCGATACGACGCCACCAGGACATACGAGGGGGTTTCAACGACCACTACGTCAACATCCCAACTTCCAGTTCCGTTCCCGTTCGCGAGGACGCGAACAAATGAAGGAAGACTCTTGTACAGCATCCCAGGGGTATGCACCCCTTGGAGACCATCCCCCCGGCATCTGGCTAAATCCCCTAAAATGGCAACCCTTGGAAGGCCGGGGCAACATCCATTAATACTGTAAGGACAGCTTGCTACTCCATAAAGCAGCTCAAGCCTTACGTAATCATTACACTCAGCGACATAGTATTAAACTAGTAACTGGGCCAATACATTGCTGACAGCAGGGCGTCAGAAGGTATAAGAAGACGTCCTAATGAGGTCAAACTCTCTCTCCATTGTCAGTGCTCCATCGAGACGGCCGAGGCTACGCTGGTGTCAACCGAGGTGAGTCAGTCAATCGTGTTCAGAGTCCTATTTTGTAACCTGTAACCCAACACTTGTACACATTGTGAACATAATCTTATTCCCTACAAGGGACTCATACGCAAAACTATAGACCAATAAATACTTGGTCTACACTCTACACACGCTTTACTGTTTATACGCCTTTTTACATCCCAACGCCCTTCCTTACTCCCGTCACGGCAAGTCGTGACAGACGGTAGTCCATTAGCGCTAACTTAAGTACTTTTGTATTCCCCGAGCCGGCCCGGCTGCAAGTAAGCAGCGCGTGCCACTCGGCTGATACGAGCAGATTCAATTACATAATAAGCAGTCAGCTGAGCGACCAGTACAGCGACCCTGTGCAGTGGGTCCCATCCCCTCAAACACTACCACATTATTTATAGGAACGCCCCCTAGTTCCTAGCACACCACAACACTCTACACTGGTCAGCTTACCCTGACAAGGGAAGCTACCCTTTTAGGCACTACCTTACAAATTAGTACAACAACTCTCCCTTTTAGATCCACCCCCAAATAAGGGATCTAAAACAATATCATGAACAGTTATGTAATATCTCAGTTATGAACACAGATACAGGGTGTTTGACAAATCAGTACACTTTTCTAGATAATTTATTTTTTCAACCAGTGAAATTCAGCCGCTGTGGTGATTAACATTTTTGTCATATGCCAACCGAACAGTTTATGGGACAGTGGCGTGACATATTCGAAGAGTATGGGGTGCTCTACATTTTTGAACTTTTATGGAAGAGTTTGGACAATATCCGTGATGGATAATCTTCAGTTCATCATGTCGGGCTAGGCGGATACGGAGACGTGATGGCACCACAGAGCGAAGGATTCGGTTCCTGATGAAGAGGATATACAACATCAGATTCACTTGGAAGATGAAGTCAATCGTTAGTTCAATGGGTGATACAGCGTTTTCGTCGATCTATCGAGAAATTTGTGACACACACGTGGATTATCGGCGATCTTTGAATTATATTAACATCTGGAATATGAAGGTATTGTAAGAGTTATGGCATTCCTGATATGATTTTTCATGAACACTGGGCATACTTGTATATATTTCTAGTAGGAGTTCTACTATTATTTTTCGACATGGCTTAAATACTTTATTGCTCCATTTGCTAGAATATGGTGTTACCATATGATATGGCAGGCACAGTTATACGACGTTCTCACCATTGGTTGACTTTATTAGACATAATTTTCGTCTTTATATTTTTTTTGTGTGAGGATAGTATTTCTTGATTATGGATAGATATTTTTTGGCGAGTGTTTCGAACTCGTGATCTGCAATTGGATAATTTAAATTATTTCGTCAGTTCATTGCATACTAGCGAGTATGCATAATTCATCAGTAGGGATTTTTTTGTAGGATTGCTTGGTGATATTAAACTTTTATTCACTCAAGTGAATGCATATCGCTTTTATGTGACAACTAGAGTCTTGTTGATTCCAATCTTGTACACTCACTCATCAGTCTACGAGATGGGGCCTTACCCATCGTTTAGGGCATTATCATGATAGTCCACGGGGCAGGGCCTGTCGCTTTAGGCGATTGTGTGGTGGCACTCACCTTACCTGTCAGTCGAGGGCCTCATTTTATCATCCCAGTGTACTTGTGATCGTAAGAGGATTAAACAAGAAACTACTAGTCACACATTAGTCGAATTTTGTTAAATAAATTAAAAATAAATGTCAGCAGGGTTACATTTTGTAATTCTTGTTTTGCCAATCCAATATTTTGTTGAAATACTCTTTCTAGAGTACAGTCATTTAACAGCTGATACTTTTGATACTCTTTGTGAGTGAGTTGATACCTTTGAGAAGGATTTCAAGTAATTGAATCTTGTAAGATGAATCATTTATGGTCAGAATTTATTTTGAGGCAGATCAGTATTAGATATTTTTGATGTGAGGTATTATAACACATTGGTGTTTTTCTTTGAAGTAAATCTTGAGAATCTTAAGAGAATTTTGGCTCTATTTGAAAGCAAATCTTGAATTGGATTACGATTACTAAGGTAATTTTCCTTATTGTTTAAGAAGTTGTCTAGATATGATCAGATTAATTACAGTTCTTGGAGATTGTGTGCATTAATAATTTGAAGCCAGTTATATATTTTTGTGGATCATGCAACGTGATTATGTGAATTTATTTTCGATAGGTATGTTTGGAAGTTGCCAAGTGGAAGTTTGCAATGTTGCCAATGAGTATTTTGAGGCAGACATGAGGTTGTTGAACCCAGACTAGCATATTTTTGAAGATTCATGCTGTGCGCTGAATAATTATGGTGTTATGTGGAATAATTATGGTGTTATATGGAATAATTATGGTATTCAAATATGGTATTTGATAAAGTGAGATTATATGGTGAAGTTTTGGATAGTGAGATCCAACGTGATTTTGTGAAGGCAATAATATTATTTTGGCATGATAATTAAATACGAGATATAACTTGGAAGTGATAAAACTGTAAGACAACGTTCTATAACCGATATTAAACAATTTTCTAGGAAATTAAATAAATAAATAATTTTGATAATCCAAGATTTTCTGGTAATAATAATTTATAAAATAATAATCTGAAGTTTAAGCATATGACCCGATGAATAAAAAAAAAATAACCAAATGAATTAAAATTTGAATAAATCGATGAATTAAATAAATGGATGGATTAAAGGTTGAATAAATTAACCGAATTAAATAAATTAATAGGTGATTAAACAGCTGATGATTAACTGAGTTAAAAGGTGATAATTAATTAAAGAAGCTGATGATTAATAAAATTTAAATGGATTTAAATAAATTTAAATAAGAAATATGATTTAAATAACTTGATGAATTGCAACTTGAATTAATGAATTAAACAATTTAAATGGATGAATTGAGATGATTTAATCTGAAGGAGATAATGAAATGAGAGTGTGTGGATAATTGAAGAATATAATGCAGTGATGAATATAACATTCATTTTAATGATTTGATGGTAATAAATTAATTATTCTGACTTGAATATAACGAATATTGGGATGAGAACTAATGTGAGAGATATTTAATTTTGATATGATGATGTGGTTTTCCAAATCCTTTCCTTGTCTTAATTAAGGCTTAACCAGAAAGGATGTGGTTTGCTAGGGGTTTAGTTGATGGCGCCCATTTCTATTTGTATTTTTTATTAAATTTAAGCCCGTAACGACCCTGGAGATACTTTATCTCGTGTTACCCTCTGCTTTTGTGATAATTCGACTGAATTTCCGACACATTCCTTATTTGACTTCATGTTCATTTAACTCCACTCTGGCCTGGGAATCCAGGTATGCGATGTAATAGCAGATGGGTCATCGCATCCCTTGGATGAACGGGTACAGTACAAAGACTCTTTGATACCTTCAGTAAGTCCTAGGTATTCGGATTCAGGACTTGACAGTGTCACAGTTTTAAATTGCTTGGACTGGCATGCAAACACAGAACCTCCTAACTACATTACAAATCCAGTGTGAGAGTAACCTTTTTCAACATCACAAGCATAGGAAGCATCAACAAAACATTCCACACTCAAATTTCCACTTCGAGTGAACACAAGACCACAATTTTTAGTACTGTACCACAAATGTATCTCAGCACTCTTTTACAAGCTGACCAGTGTTCGTCACTATAATGTTTGTTACATTGACTTAGTTTACCAACAGTGTACATCAAGTGAGGTCTAGTAGACATAGCTAAGTACATCAAGTGAGGTCCAGTAGACATAGCTAAGTACATCAAGTGAGGTCTAGTAGACATAGCTAAGTACATCAAGTGAGGTCTAGTAGACATAGCTAAGTACATCAAGTGAGGTCCAGTAGACATAGCTAAGTACATCAAGTGAGGTCCAGTAGACATAGCTAAGTACATCAAGTGAGGTCCAGTAGACATAGCTAAGTACATCAAGTGAGGTCCAGTAGACATAGCTAAGTACATCAAGTGAGGTCCAGTAGACATAGCTAAGTACATCAAGTGAGGTCCAGTAGACATAGCTAAGTACATCAACTGAGGTCAAGTAGACATAGCTAAGTACATCAAGTGAGGTCCAGTAGACATAGCTAAGTACATCAAGTGAGGTCCAGTAGACATAGCTAAGTACATCAAGTGAGGTCCAGTAGACATAGCTAAGTACATCAAGTGAGGTCCAGTAGACATAGCTAAGTACATCAAGTGAGGTCCAGTAGACATAGCTAAGTACATCAAGTGAGGTCTAGTAGACATAGCTAAGTACATCAAGTGAGGTCTAGTAGACATAGCTAAGTACATCAAGTGAGGTCTAGTAGACATAGCTAAGTACATCAAGTGAGGTCCAGTAGACATAGCTAAGTACATCAAGTGAGGTCCAGTAGACATAGCTAAGTACATCAAGTGAGGTCCAGTAGACATAGCTAAGTACATCAACTGAGGTCAAGTAGACATAGCTAAGTACATCAAGTGAGGTCCAGTAGACATAGCTAAGTACATCAAGTGAGGTCCAGTAGACATAGCTAAGTACATCAAGTGAGGTCCAGTAGACATAGCTAAGTACATCAAGTGAGGTCCAGTAGACATAGCTAAGTACATCAAGTGAGGTCCAGTAGACATAGCTAAGTACATCAAGTGAGGTCTAGTAGACATAGCTAAGTACATCAAGTGAGGTCTAGTAGACATAGCTAAGTACATCAAGTGAGGTCTAGTAGACATAGCTAAGTACATCAAGTGAGGTCTAGTAGACATAGCTAAGTACATCAAGTGAGGTCCAGTAGACATAGCTAAGTACATCAAGTGAGGTCCAGTAGACATAGCTAAGTACTTCAAGTGAGGTCTAGTAGACATAGCTAAGTACATCAAGTGAGGTCCAGTAGACATAGCTAAGTACATCAAGTGAGGTCTAGTAGACATAGCTAAGTACATCAAGTGAGGTCCAGTAGACATAGCTAAGTACATCAAGTGAGGTCCAGTAGACATAGCTAAGTACATCAAGTGAGGTCTAGTAGACATAGCTAAGTACATCAAGTGAGGTCTAGTAGACATAGCTAAGTACATCAAGTGAGGTCTAGTAGACATAGCTAAGTACATCAAGTGAGGTCTAGTAGACATAGCTAAGTACATCAAGTGAGGTCCAGTAGACATAGCTAAGTACATCAAGTGAGGTCTAGTAGACATAGCTAAGTACATCAAGTGAGGTCTAGTAGACATAGCTAAGTACATCAAGTGAGGTCCAGTAGACATAGCTAAGTACATCAAGTGAGGTCTAGTAGACATAGCTAAGTACATCAAGTGAGGTCTAGTAGACATAGCAAAGTACATCAAGTGAGGTCCAGTAGACATAGCTAAGTACATCAAGTGAGGTCTAGTAGACATAGCTAAGTACATCAAGTGAGGTCCAGTAGACATAGCTAAGTACATCAAGTGAGGTCCAGTAGACATAGCTAAGTACATCAAGTGAGGTCTAGTAGACATAGCTAAGTACATCAAGTGAGGTCCAGTAGACATAGCTAAGTACATCAAGTGAGGTCTAGTAGACATAGCTAAGTACATCAAGTGAGGTCCAGTAGACATAGCTAAGTACATCAAGTGAGGTCAAGTAGACATAGCTAAGTACATCAAGTGAGGTCTAGTAGACATAGCTAAGTCCATCAAGTGAGGTCTAGTAGACATAGCTAAGTACATCAAGTGAGGTCTAGTAGACATAGCTAAGTACATCAAGTGAGGTCCAGTAGACATAGCTAAGTACATCAAGTGAGGTCTAGTAGACATAGCTAAGTACATCAAGTGAGGTCCAGTAGACATAGCTAAGTACATCAAGTGAGGTCTAGTAGACATAGCTAAGTACATCAAGTGAGGTCCAGTAGACATAGCTAAGTACATCAAGTGAGGTCTAGTAGACATAGCTAAGTACATCAAGTGAGGTCCAGTAGACATAGCTAAGTACATCAAGTAAGGTCAAGTAGACATAGCTAAGTACATCAACTGAGGTCAAGTAGACATAGCTAAGTACATCAAGTGAGGTCTAGTAGACATAGCTAAGTACATCAAGTGAGGTCTGGTAGACATAGCTAAGTACATCAAGTGAGGTCCAGTAGACATAGCTAAGTACATCAAGTGAGGTCTAGTAGACATAGCTAAGTACATCAAGTGAGGTCTAGTAGACATAGCTAAGTACATCAAGTGAGGTCTAGTAGACATAGCTAAGTACATCAAGTGAGGTCTAGTAGACATAGCTAAGTACATCAAGTGAGGTCCAGTAGACATAGCTAAGTACATCAAGTGAGGTCTAGTAGACATAGCTAAGTACATCAAGTGAGGTCCAGTAGACATAGCTAAGTACATCAAGTGAGGTCTAGTAGACATAGCTAAGTACATCAAGTGAGGTCTAGTAGACATAGCTAAGTACATCAACTGAGGTCAAGTAGACATAGCTAAGTACATCAAGTGAGGTCTAGTAGACATAGCTAAGTACATCAAGTGAGGTCTAGTAGACATAGCTAAGTACATCAAGTGAGGTCTAGTAGACATAGCTAAGTACATCAAGTGAGGTCTAGTAGACATAGCTAAGTACATCAAGTGAGGTCCAGTAGACATAGCTAAGTACATCAAGTGAGGTCCAGTAGACATAGCTAAGTACATCAAGTGAGGTCTAGTAGACATAGCTAAGTACATCAAGTGAGGTCCAGTAGACATAGCTAAGTACATCAAGTGAGGTCTAGTAGACATAGCTATGTACATCAAGTGAGGTCTAGTAGACATAGCTAAGTACATCAAGTGAGGTCTAGTAGACATAGCTAAGTACATCAACTGAGGTCAAGTAGACATAGCTAAGTACATCAAGGAACCTATCAATTCCTGATAAGGAATCCCTTCAGTTTTTGTTTCCAACTTTGGTAATTCACGACCTGCAGACATGGGAGTATCTTACTCTTTGGTAGACAGTTAACCATATTGAATTTCCTCAACAAATCTGACATGTACTCACTTTGGTCTAGTTTCAAAATACCACTCTCCTTGTTGTAGTTAACTCTCATTCCTAGACAATTTTTCAACTGACCTAAGAATTTCACTTCATATTTCCTTGCCAATAAACTATACAGGTTGTTTTTTTCAACAAGCCAGTTAGTAAAAACAAATATATCATCAACATACAAGCAGATATACATGGCAAAAGAACCTTCCTTTTTTTTTTACAAAAACGCAAGGATCACAAACAGATTGAGTATATCCTAACTCTTTAAAGAAATCTTTGATATTTTCATTCCATGCACGACTAGCCTGTTTCAAACCATAAATACTTTTCTTTATGGCACATACTTTACCATCTACAGCAAATCCTGCTGGCTGTTCCATATAAATGGTTTCACTCAGATCACCATTGAGAAACGCGGTAGCAATGTCTACATGTTCCATATCAAAACTCAACTCGTTAGATATAGCCATAATCAATCTTAAAGTCTCTGGACGGACAACTGAAGAGTAAGTCTCCTGGTAATCAACACCCTCTTCCTGAGAAAAACCTCGAGTCTGGCCCTATGGCACTCGTTATTACCTGCAGCATCCTATTTAACTTTAAAAACCCATTTGCTTTTAACAATATTCTGTCCCTCAGGCTTATCCACTAATTCCCATACATGATTTTTCATTAGTGCATTGTACTCCTAATCCATGCTTGTTTCCAATCCGGATCCTTAATTGCCTCTACAGCAGAACTGGGAACAGTGTCAACTGCACTTCCACCATAAGATACATTATCTCTTTCAGGAACACAAATGTCATTGTGAATTAACTCAAGCTCCTTTTCTGCCCTAGTGGCTGCTTTAGGAAATGGCAGTTTACTATGCTTCCCTTTCACACAGGGGATGCAAACTTCAGTTTCAGATTGAGTGAAAAATATTCCATCTGCTAATTTTTTTAACTTTGATAATCCCTGATAATTCAAATGCCCCATTCACTAATGCCAGAGTTCTTGAGAACAATTAGAAGATAGCAATGCATTGTGTTCTCTTACTTTAGAAGCCTATTCATTTTTATACACTGTAGCAGGAGACATACCATCACGATCTAGCCTATAAATTCCATTCACAGCACTCCCAGTCAACACGCTTTCACCTAAGATTTTTACATTATCCTCAGTAAACACATTAACACCCTTTTTTTTAATTAAATACAAGTTTATTACCTTTACCAGCTATTTGATGTACTGACATCAAGTTGGCCGCACTATCTGGACTAAACATTACACTTGAAATGGTTGCTTTGGTTTCACCTTTATTATTGATGTTTAAAGTAACACTTCCAACACCTTTACATTTCATCACTGAGTTGTCAGCAACTAAGATTTCCTGACAAAGACTATGGTCCATGAAATCTGCCAAATCCTCTCTATGACTCACAGGTTTGCTGCAACAACTACCAAAATACCACTCCTCTCTGCCTAAACTTGCACTAGCTAAAGCAACACTCAACATTCTTTATGCTTGGATTTTAATCTTGATATCGCCCATCTGGGTCGGATTGCTTTCTTCATCTTCTTCAAATCTGGGCAGTCTGGTTTCTTGTGAGCTAACCTTTTACAATGATAACAAGTCGGTTGAGCAGTGTTATTCTTGCTTGAAGCACTTACAGACAGAGCGGTTTCACTTTGCCTTGCAGCCTTTCCTTCATCATAATTATGAAGAAAATCTAATACATGTTCTAGAGACACCTTTTTGTTTGCAGCACCATACGCTAGAATGAGTGAAGTGCATGAATCAGGCAAACCATGCAACATAATCGAACCAATCTTTTCATCAGTATATATAACACCACAATCTGCAAGTTCACCACGAACACACAAGATGTGACAGACATACTCGTCCACTGATTTATAGTTTTCTAGCCCAGCTCTGTAGAGTTTCCCCTCCAGCATGAGTTGACCAGCGACGCCCTGTTCTCCAAAATCCTTGGCAAGCTTGTCCCAGGCAGCTTTCGCTGTGTTGAGACCCAAGAGACGAGAGTGTCAGGATGTTGCCACAGCCATTCCAATTTTGGCCATTGCTCGTTGATCACGCCCTTCATCAGTATCGTTGCCGTCAACAGCTTTCCATAGTCCACAGTCTATTAGAAAGCACTTCATCTGAAACTTCCATGATGCATGTTTCGTCCTTCCCTCCAGTTTGACTATGCCGGGTACACCAGACACCGACAATACTGTAGTTGAGGGACCTGCGCCAGTCGCCAGCATTTTTGTATAAGCTTTAAAAGCCACAAAAATTACACAAAGAACAGTTCACCACACAAACGGGTGATGCAGCAATGCGGTCCACACGAGGTATAAAGAACGTAACCTCACTTCGTTATTTGCACATTAGATTGTTTACTTTTCTTTTTAAGTTACACATCGATGTCCTGGGCCCATAACCTGATATTAATATAAGGCAGATGGCGTAGCTTAGATATGAATATAGTTGATTAAACTTAATGACACAAATTTTACTTGCAACATGGAGTAAATCGATACAGGAAGTGACATAGTTTGTACAAACAAAACACATACAGTAAATGCAAAAAGAGAACATATGACCAACCTAATAAAGATAAATGTCTTTAAATTATAGAAATTGTCATATTCTAACATTTAAGAATCAGCAATACATGTGCCGGAACTGGGGTGTTTCTGTAGCACTGGCCAGGTTTTGCACCTTCCGCGACCATTTAGGTTTCAGAAACTTGGTGAAGACACCTGTTGCGAATGCATCTTCCCGTAGTTCCACATTTCCACTTCTAAAAGATGCGGTAATTCCTGTGCAATGTGTTGACTCGATGGGATGCAGGCATGATCTCACGTTCATCATGTCATTTCTCAGGTG
The DNA here is from genome assembly GCA_946902985.2 of Meconema thalassinum. NCBI lineage: Eukaryota > Metazoa > Arthropoda > Insecta > Orthoptera > Tettigoniidae > Meconema > Meconema thalassinum. Next base: position 267,255,821 of record OX336397.1, on the reverse strand, counting down.
ACTGAAGAGCAGTTCTATATCGTCACTTGAGAGATTCCGCATAATCACATAATGGAAGCCGATACTGATTAAAAATCGCATTCAGGGCACGGTTGATGAAGTTCTTAGCACCAATACTTGATACGTTTCCCTCGTAAGTCTCAGTTTTTAATCGAGATAACTTAAAATATGTATCCTGATATCCTGTAGAAGAATGACAGGCCATTCAGAAGTACAGAAGAATGGCGGGGAGTTCAACAGAACAGTATACATTATAATTTGTTAGCCAATTTATGTTCGATTCCAATTGCACCTTTCTCAATATCACTAATGCCAAATAACATGTCTAAATTCTTGTCGTATTGTAGTCTAAACTTTATGGCCATTTCATTAATGATTAACGAAAAAATCCTCTCATTAATGTGAGTCAGTGTCTTTTCTTTAGCTGTCAATCTTTTTTTTTTCAAGTGACGTGACATCCGCCTCTCCGCTCGTGTACCCAATGTAGTTAGTTATTGTGGTTTTATTGGGAAGAACAGCGAAGTTATCTGCCCCTTAGAAGTTTTCAGTGTTCGTGGACGAGGAAGTTGTAAAATATTTATAAATCTCAGTTCGTGGTTAATGGATGGTGATTTAATAAACATTTTGAGTGTTTCATTGTATTTAGGATACACTTTCGTTTCGTGAAAGTTCGAATTTGTTCAAGTAAGAAATTAGCTTCCAAGTCTCCGCGATCCGCTTCGCTCGTGAGCGTCGATATTTTAACGTCGAGTTTGTCCTGACGTTGCAGTGAATGTAAGTTTTGTTTTAATAAAATCAACCTCCGATTCAAAGAATCAATTGTAGTTCTATACACTGCATTTTTTCTTAGAGTCCTCTTTAATTTTAATATAAATTTTGTTGACTTCCCATGAGTTGGCTTTATTGTAGAACATTGCGTTCCTACACTAACTAGTGCTTGATCATAGTTTTCCTCAATTCATTCATCATAACAGTCTTACGTAATATTCAAATTACCTGAACATTTTCTTTTATTGTTAATGTGGTTGTCCTATGTTCTTATCAACACATGCTCTTTCGCGCGTATGTCTATTTATTTGTACTTGTTTAAGTTCGGGGTAGTCCTCAAAACCCGTCGGAAATGCGTTCAGTAAGTAGTAGTAGTATTATTCTACTTATAGGTTACTAGGCCTATAATTAGAATCCATGAAATGATTGCTACAAATTGTATAAGACTCTTTTAGTGTCCATGAGGACCCTGAATTTTTCCCCCTTGACGTGAAACAGAACCAATTGTTTCCGTATGTCATCGATTAATAAGAATGTATCCATTGCCTTTAACTTGGCGAGATATTCATCACGGCACGCTACAATGCACCATTTTTGATAAACACAATCATGACACTACAATGTGTTCGTAAGTTACTCTACAAAAAATATTCCGTGAATTTAAACTAAGTTGTTTTCCCCGTATGCATGCCACATTTACTATAGTTCACTGGAATAAAACTTGCTTTTCACTACGTCTTAGCACCCATCTCAATATCAGTCAGAAAATAGTCTACTGCCCTTAAAAAGTAATGCGACACGCTTCACCAGTCGAATATAGAGATACATATCACATTGTACGTAATGCAAACGATACGAATAAGGGCGCCAGAAAGCAAACCTAGCGGCAAAATGCGGAACAAGTATGAAACATCGCTCGTATTGTTGTCTGGCGCCTCAATTCCAGGCCTTGTATTATATCGTAGGCCACGCTCGTGAGGCACAACTCAGCCATCCTGGAGGTGAATTTCCGTCCTTACCGCTCCTACTTCATGCAAATGCCGGAATAGTACATCTCAGAAGGCCACGGCCGCTTCCTGCCGAAAACCACCCGCAATTACAAATACACACGGCAGTACAGACCTCACAGTCAGAGTTGGGCAAAATGTATATTTGGGTGAAAAATACTACAAATAAGGTATTTTAGATACAAAATATACAGTAGTTATAAATTTCCGGATAATATAAAATAGTACCGTATTTATGAATACAATTCAAAACACAAAATACTTTCCTCTATTCAGACTGTTCAAAGAAACAATAATATTTTAATACTAGCAGGTACCCGCGGCTTCACTCGCGTCATACTCGTGTCACATTGTTAATCAATGAAATGCAGGGTTAACCCCGTTAACACCCCATTTGAACCTGAATATCCAAAAATCCCTCCTTAGTAAACGCTTTCGACACACAACAAACCTATCCCCAAAACGTCATTCTTCTAACTTTAATCGTTTAGGTTGGTCGATGAGAGTGAATATCCAAAAACAGTGGACGTTTTCTTCCAGAAATTCACCCCTCCCCATGGGCTCCTTACATTGGATTTATGAAAAAACGGTCGAACACCCATTTATTTATTTATATATTTATTTTTAAGCAAATTGTTTTCCTCTGAGTTTCAAACTCCTCGCCTATGTCGTTTAAGAGATACTCGTTCCGTTAGGAATCTTTCAACCCACACTTTTCATCCCTTTCACCTCATAATATACACCACATCGAAGAATCATTTGACACGTTGTGCCCAACTCTAGGAATGGGTATTCCAAGATTCAGACACCTAGATATCAAGGGAAAGGCTACAGCCGCTTTTGAAAGTTGAGATATTTGAATATCGCGCTCCACTACTTCTAGAAGGAAATGGAAACTTTGTGCAGCCAAGAGCATGTCAAGTGACGTAGCGAGTAGTAGCAGAGGTCGAGACTATTTGTTGATTAAATAGTTAGCCATGGAGTAGAGACTTGAGACTTGGATCAGATTACTGGCACGGCCAAATGAAAGAGAATGCACTTAGTCTCTAGTGAATCGGACCAGAGACACCGGAGATATGAGGATTTCCAGATTTCAGCGTGATCCAGCGTGGACCCGACCGTTTTGAATAAAAGCCGTCCGGCCCAAGCATCATCAGCTCACTTCGAACCAAGCTCTTGCATGACAAGGTGCTGCTGCTACGTTGAGCCAAGGCACATGGTTGCCGGATCTACGCCGAAGATATCTTTAAATTGTGATAGTTACAAAAGTACTACGATACGTGTGGAACATAGTAAGTTTCCGGCAGAGGGAATCACTAAGGTGATTGTTATTTTTCTACGGACACTGATGAAATACTTTATTTCTATATGGACATATGCTAGACTTTGTCTAGAAAGTACTTTGTCACAGTCCAGTAATAATAATTCTATACTTGGATATTTTAAATCCAATTAGTCAGTTTCATATATTGTAACTTGATAACCACTCCGATCTTTCAGTATATTGAAGGCCAGTCTATCACGGTGTTGTTCATTAGCCTACAAAGGGAAACTGTAAGTTGCTTCGCGCATGATAGATGGTGATAAACCATGCCCAGGGAAAGATCTTCAGAACAGCCGATGATTGATTTAGATTGTCAGTGTTTTCTTGTACTGAAAAGATTACCGTGAGTTATGTTACAACTGACGTATTTGAGAATAGATCATTTGGATCTGACCCCAGTTAAGCAAACTGCTATGGCTTTAACAGAAGTAAATATTATAATGGATCAACAGTTACTTCCAACTTCGAGATATATTTCCACTATGTCTTGTTAGACAGGTTGTGGGTATATAATGGCGGCCGATACAAGGATTAGACGTGCGTGTCCAGTAGGGCATGTATCTGGATAAATCTGGTACAGACCAGGTTCACTACGCTTCAAGACCAACGAGAAATGTAAGCCACATTTGATTTTATATTATGCCTAGCTAATTGGAACAAACTCATTTTCTGCAGATGACCAACACATTTATTTTTCTTCGTATTTAAATCTTGCAATGATTTACGCAAGACATATTAGGGTTATTCTGAGTATTTTCAGCACTCAGAACAGTTTAGGATCGATGACCGAGCATAACGAGCACTTATTTGAATGTTTCATATTTTTTTGATAATCACGGTAATCAGCCGAGGTAACTGTAAAAGTTAATAATTATTTTTGTTGAGAAATGGAGATTTTATCCATATTCGAAGAATCGAACATGTGGATTCTCACATAATGAAATAATAATTAAACATATTTAAAATAATATAACTAATAATAATAATAATAATCCACTAATAATAATAATAATGATTTTCATAACTTTTCTAAATAATTCTTGGATCTTATATTTTCTAATAATCACATTCATTGAGAGAGAGGTTATGAAGTAGTTTAATCATTTCTAGTTTGGAACAGGTGATTTTCCGAAGGATAGTGGTTAGCGCGAGCCCGCATTCAACCAACATGACAGTTCTGGTTGAACAGTTAATATTTGCCATGAGCAAAGTATATTTTCAGATAACACGGAGAGGCATGAAACGGGAAGCAAATGATATTTGTATCAATTAGGATATTTTTGTATTTATATAAAATCATGACGTAGATACACATTCGAAAGTGAAATAGAGAGTATCATAAGTGTGGTAACTTCACGATTTGAACTGAATGGTAAAATAAAATAAACTTGTAAGTTTATAAATCTTCCAGTGTTGATAATAAGCAGAGGCTTGATTTATTGTATAAATTTTGGGAAGAAAATTTATGTGTGTAGAGTAGTTGAAATGCCATTCCCAGGTGCGCATGTTTAAGTCGCAGGAATGAGGAGGTTTTTATTTGAGCATCAATCATATAGCAGGTTTGATGACTCAGTGTTAAAGAAGGAGTATTGGAACTACACATTGCGTCGTATGAATGACCCAAAGGTTATTTCTTAAAAAACCATCAGTTCTTATTTCAATCTTGTTTACGGATTCCATTAAGACTTTGATTTTGCTAGAACCCGGATTTGTCATGATAGTATTTTTATTCTTCTTCAGAGGAAGACCTTTGCCGTTGTTGTTGGAATATTGTGTTCTTATAAAAATAATAAAATGGGCCACTGCCAATTATAAATAATTCTATAATCACGAATAATGTGAAGGATGTTTTTCAATCCTCGTGTCATGAAATAAATGAATTTATTATGAAGCTACAATTCTTATTTCCGCATTCTGTTCAAGAATTGCAAGTTGTGAAAATTATTAAAATGACCACAGATATAAATATTGTTCTTAATAATGATTCCAAGAGGAAAATCGAATAGTTGAATGGTCCAACAATTTATTGATCAAGTTGATGATTCAGAAATCATATATTTTGTTAGGAACTTGAAGTTCATAATCGAGTCACTTCTCGAAATGTTTAATTTTGGAAGAACAATTAATTTTGTTGTGCTTCGCACAGTTCTTCGATGCTATGCTCAAGGGTCAGATACTTTTCAGATATTATTAATATGTGTAAATAATGTATGTTGATTCAATGATAATAATATTTTTCGACGATATATTTTTGAAACTGGAAAAATAAGTGAAAGTTAAAAATTCTATGAACAATTATTCTACGAGTGTTAATATTATGTAAAATTTCAACCAGTGAACTACAGTATTTCCAGTAAAGACAATTAAATTTGAACTGGATTTAAGCATAAATAATTGTTATAATTTTGGAACACAGTCTACAGGACTGATAATCAGACTTGTGTCTCCAAAGATAATTGTCCAATGTGTTGGAAAATTTCTGTACACGGTGTAAATAGTAATGTGGGTCGCCACACATGAATGATGCTGCTTTGAGCATTTTATTTTGCAGTCAATTTTAAATTCAGAATAAAATGAGATAATTTTACATGATGTGTTATGCCAGTTGAATCTCCTTCTATCCTTATTGTTGCATTGAGCCAAAAATCAGTAAAGCATTTTTTTCATTTGATGTCGTTTTTGCGATTAGCTTTAACCCATCTGGCGCCCCGTGATATTTTGACTCTCGTGCTGACTGATTCTTGGTAAAATGCATATGTGGTCGTGCGGACTCCGGTCTAAACGGGCACAACGTTTCAGCTTATTTTTAATGATTGGTAGATATGCCAAGTATCACATCCCCAAATGAAGCCACTCGTGAGATACTGTTATTCAATGAAATGCACGTTTACTCCCTTAACACCCCTTTAGAACCTGAATATCCAAAAAACTTTCCTTAGTGGGCGCTTTCGTCATACAACGAACATATCCCCAAGATTTAATGTTTCTAACTTCAATTATTTTGGCTGGGCGATGATGAGTGAGTGAGTCATTCAGGACATTTTCTTTCATTTATTTTTCAGAATTTCACCCCTCCCCATGAACCCCTTAAATTGGATTTATAAAAGAAACTGTCGAACACCTATTTACTTATTTTTCCAGCTGATCCCCCCCCCCCCTCCCCCGAGTTTCATACTTTCTGCCTTTGTCGTTTAAGAGATACTTGCTCCGTTAGGAATCCTTCAAACTCCACTTTACACCCATTCACCTCATAATATACACCACATCGAAAAACCCTCAGACATGTGTCTTCTTATTCGTAATTATGAGTTTATATGCCGAGTATCACATCACCCAAAGATACCAATCGGGAGATATTGTTATTCAATTAAATGCAGGTCAACCCCCTTAACACATTTTAGAACCTGAATATCCAAGAATCCTTCCTTAGTGGACATTTTCGACATACAACGAACATAACCCCAAAATTTCATGTTTCTAACTTCAATAATTTTGGCTGTGCGATGATGAGTGAGTTAGTGGGTCAGGACATTTTCTTTCATTTATTTTGCAGAATTTCACCCCTCCCATGAACCCCTTAAATTGGATTTATAAAAAAAACGGTCGAACACCTATTTACTTATTTTTTAGCTGTTTTTTCTCCCTGAGTTTGATGAGTGAGTCAATCAGTTAGGACACTTTCTCTCCTGTTTCCTCCCCCCCCCCCAGAATTTCACCCCTCCTCATGGGCCCCTTAAATTGGATTTATTAAAAAATGGTCGAACACCTATTTACTTATATTTTAAGCAGATTTTCCCGCTGAATTTCAAACTTCTCGCCTATGTCGTAGAGATACACGCTCCGTTAAGTATCCTTCAACCCCCAATTTTCACCCCTTTCACCTCATAATATACACCACATCGATAAACCCTTAGATATATATGTCTGCTTATTTTTTAATGAATAGTTTACATGCCGAATATCACATCTCTAAATGAAACAACTCATGAGATATTGTTATTCAATGAAACGCACGTTTACCCCCTTAGCACCTCTTTTGAACCTGAATAAACAAGAATCCTTCCTTAGTGGACGTTTTCGACACACAGCGAATATATTCCCAAAATTTCATGTTTCCAACTTCAATAATTTTCGCTGGGCGATCATTAGTGAGTGAGTCAGTCAGGACACTCTCTTTCAATTTTTTAACCAGAATTTCACACCTGCCCATGGGCCCCTTAAATTGGATTTATGAAAAAACGCTCGAACACCTATTAACTTATCTTTACGCTGTCTTGTTCTCCTCAGTTTGATGACTGAGTGACTCAGTCAGTCAGTTAGGACACTTTCTCTCGTTTTTTCCCCAGAATTTCTTTATAAAAAACGGTCGAACACCTATTTACTTCAGTTAATTTTTTCCGCTGAGTTTCCAACTTCTCGCCTATGTCGTTTAAGAGATACACGCTCCATTAGGAATCCTTCAACCCCCACTTTTCACCCCCTTCACCTTATAATATACACCACATCGAAAAACCCTTAGACACATGTCTGCTTATTTTAAATGCTTAGTTTATATGCCGAGTATCACATCCACAAATGAAACCGCTCATGAGATATTTATATTGTTATTCAATGAAATGCAGGTTCAACCCCCTTAAGACCCCTTTAGAATCTGAATATCCGAAAATCCTTCCTTAGTGGACGGTTTTGACATAGAAGAAAATATCCCAAAAATGTCATGTTTCTAACTTCAATAATTTTGGCTGGGCAATGAGTGAGTGAGTCAGGACATTTCTTTCATTGATTTTCAAGAATCTCACCCCTCCCCATGAACCCCTTAAATGGGATTTCTGATATAAAGGGTCGAACACCTATTTACATATTTGTAAGCCTTTTTTCTCCTGATTTTGATGAGTGAGTGAGTCAGTCAATCAGTTAGGACACTTCCTTTCCTGTCCCCCCCCCCCCCAGAATTTCACCCCGCCCGATGGGCCCCTTAAATAGATTTATGAAAAAAAAACCGGTCGAACACTTATCTACTTATTTTTAAGCTGATTTTTTTCCGCTGAGTTTCAAACTCCTCGCCTATGTCGTTTAAGAGATACACGCTTCATTAGGTCTCCTTCAACCCCCACTTTTCACCCCTTTAACCTCATAATATACACCACATCGAAAAACCCTCAGACACATCTCTTCTTATTTTTAATGATGCGTTTATATGCCTAGTATCACATCCCCCAATGAAACCAAACGGGAGATATTGTTATTCGATGAAATGTAAGTCTATCCCCGTAACACCCCTTTAGAACCTGAATATCCGAAAATCCTTCCTTAGTGAGCGTTTTCGACTTCCAACGAACATATCCCCAAAATTTCATGTTTCTAACTTTAATAGTTTTGGCTGGGCGATGATGAGTCAGTCAGTCAGTCAGTCAGTCAGGACACTTTGTTTTATATAATCTTATATTCTTATATCATCTTATATATAAAAGTGAAAGTCTGTATGTATGTACGTATGTGGATTTGTTCCGTATACAAATCTACACCGTTCCACCAATCTCAACCTAATTTTCAATACACATTGTTTATAATCCAGATGGAACGGCTGCCTACATGAATTTTCGATAGTCTTTCTCATTCTTCTGATTTCGGCCTTTTTGCACTCAAGCAGAGGCCAATCAAGTCCGAAAATTAACTTATGAAGGAACGGCAAGGCCGGCCATTTCTACGGCAACAGTAGCACAAGACGGGTCCACCAAGTATCCATCTATCTCGGTAAGAGGCCATGCCACTCAATTATCTCAACGGCAACACTACCTCCAGAAGTGATCACCAGGTTTCCATCTGTCTCTGTAAGGGGCCATGCTACTCCTTTTTCTCAATGACTACAGTCAAGACGTAAACACCAGGCCATCTATCCAAACCATGATAAGAACATTAGGTTTCTGAACCCCATAAAACGAAACTTAGCATTAAGATTAAATGAACTTAAATGATTCTGTTGTTGTTGATTGATTTATAGGCTTTGCGACATCATGGTAATGTAGCCCCATGAACGTGAGTATGTATGAAATGTTCCTGATAACCTGTGTTACTGTAATGGCTGCAGTAGTGTGTGTATTTGTAATTTAAAAAGTGGATTGGAAAGGAGGTTGCAGTGGCCTTCAATTAGGAACCATCCCGGTATTTGCTTCGAGTAGAAGTGGGAAACCTCGGAAAACAAAATAAACACTCTCAGGAAAGTAATTGGGAGACTGAGTTCTCGAGGAATTGTGCATATACATGCGTTTTACTATTGTTCCATGCTCTGCTACGTAATTGTACTTCACAGTACTTTTCGACTAGGTTTATAGCAAATTAATATTGCACTTGAGTAACATCAGAGTCGAGGAGAACTATGTTCTACATTCACTTAGGGGTATTTGTAATTTAAAAGAGGATTGGAAAGGAGGTTGCTGTGGCCTTCAGTTAGGAACTATCCCGGTATTTGCTCAGAGTAGAAGTGGGAAACCACGGGCTTAATATCGAGATTGAAAACACGCGACAACATGGTATTAAGTTAGTTCTTTTGTTATTCAATAAGCATAAAGAATATGATATTAATTCAGACACATACTTCGGGCAAATTTTCAATTTATAGGGAAGCGAAATATACATGGTGGTGGAGGTGACTGTTTTCAAGAGGTGAAATGTCTACCTCACTTGCCCGTAACTATACGGTACGGATGATAATTAAAATACAACTACTTCCAATTCGATACATTATATAGTTCGTTTCTGCACGTTCACACGTATTAGCCTACTTTCGATTTTTGCAAAAAATGAAAGTAGACTTATGAGATCAACACAGGGCGAAAAAAGTGTGTCTGTCTGTGTGTGTGTATGTGTGTGTGTGAGTCTGTGTGTGTGTCTGTGTGTGTGTGTGTCTGTGTGTGTGTGAGTGTGTGTACTCTGAATGTCGGTCCCCCCCTATCAATTCGAACACGGTGAATGCGAATTGAACGAAATTTGGTACAAAGGTAGCACTAGCAAAGGACACCTCAGTGTCATGTTTTATATTGCCGCCATCTTTACTAAAACTGAATGGCGGCCACTCAAACGTTCAAAACGTAAAATCAAATAACGACTAACCAAATCATCCGATCTCTACCAAATTTGGTAACAACATACCTTCGTACAGGATGCGTCTTGTGACCAAACTACAAGGTCGTCCGCCATACCATTTCAGGATGACGGCCGTGCGAATTATGCAAACTTTATAATCCATATCATGGGACCCACCAGTTCCGATTATCGAGCCGAGAATCGTTTTAACTGTTCTAAAGGAAGAGGCACGTTCGAAATTAAAAGTTTATTTTGTAATACTATAGTGCAGACGTGATTTTAAAAAGCTGAGCTGATTCACTAATAAGACAAGATGGCAGCGGATATCTTGTGCCTGACTTATATTTCACTAATTTGAGTATTGCATGCAATATAGCGTACTGTACAAAATAAATAAACTTTGTATGAAATGCTTTATATATAAATAATATACTCCAGTGATGAAATCGTTTAGTATAAATCATTATTTGCTAACAAGTTCTATGTAAGTCATTTTATATAGAACGATATTCGTTGACACAATTAGCTCAGTGGTAGAGCGTCAGCCTATCGCTCAAATGCCTATGGTTCAAACCCGATCAGAGCTAGGTTTTTTGCTTGAAATGTTATATGTTTATTGTTTTGTAATGACTCAGATGTTTTAAAATTAAGCGTTATATTGTGCATATTATGGTGTAAAATATATATTTAATTAAAACATAATTTGCCAGCAGATTTACTCGAGATATCTAGCTGCCAAAAAGGTAACTAGATTAACTTCCAGATTTTATTGAAAAGTTTCTTCTTCTGGCCGCTAGAATGCACTCGCTCTGTTAGGACACGGCCGACTGAATACGAGCTGCGCATTCAGTCGGCCGTGGTTAGGATTATATTGTTCGATATTTCACCACTAGATGGTACGACTAGTCTACGAGGGGCTCCATTGATTACTACACCATTGGCATTCTATGCGCATCGAATTTGAAGAATGACAAGATGATACTACGATACATTTTTACTTTTTATTTTAAAGGGTTTGTAACAGCCTATTTTGCGTTACTTGAAAATGTTATTTGAAGTAAAGAACAAAACGATTTCACATAGTAGGTGTTAGTTCAGGTTATTAATTACTACTTTTATTTGAGGCAAATAGCAATCGAAAATATCCACATAGTTTGTATACACACGTCTCTGTAGGGTCATGGAAAGATTTGTTAATTCAATTAGGGTTGTGAAAGCCATGCACAACCAGACGTGTAAAGACATGCCTCAACTCAAAGTTGGATGTTGCCCACGGCAGGTCGTATATGTAATAATAATAATAATAATAATGTTATTGGTTTTACATCCCTTTTAACTACTGCTGCTTTTAGAGACACCGGGGTGCCGGAATTTTGGCCCGAAGGGGATCTTTAACGTGCCAGTAAATGTACTGACACGGCTCCCTCGCATTTGTGCACCCTCAAATGCCAGCTGACTGCGCCAGGATACGAACCTGCAACCTAGGGCCCAGCAAGCGAGAACGTTACCGCTGAGCCACGCAGCCCGTCCGGTCGATTATGTCTCCAGATCCATAACATTCTTGATATACTTCTTATCTTTCTTTCTTCAATGATGGTAGCAGTTTTTATCTAGGTTGTGGCGTTTGGTAGAGGTAAATCGTTTCTAAGGTCTTCAACAAAGAATAGTTCTATTATACTCTTTGATAATAACGAGTTATAACTATACTCATACATTTAGGAGAAAGTAGGCTATATGTTCTTTACTGAACATCTTGTTTTTCCTATGTTTTAGCCATTTTAGTGCTTACTGTCGAATGATATTTTATAATGGTGTTGTTAACACCTTGAACTCCGTTATAGCATTTTAGAGATCGTTACGGTATGGGCTTAGAGAATATATATCTTATCTTACGAAATATTTTAGGGGCTAAAGAATCCCAATGTGCTCTCAATCAATGCATCTTATTTGACATTTTAATGGGATTATACGTTGCTGCATTTACTTTAACTAGGTGAGATAGGTTGGTTGCGACAACGCGGTCATGCAGCCCCGTGTACTTTGGATGTGTGTAGAATCTGCCTGATTGGTGATAACCAGTGTTAATTGTGATTGCTCTATTATTGTGTGTTATATATAATTCTGGTAAGGACTGTAGACAGTCAGTCTTAAGTAGTTCCTACTTTCCCACCAAGTGCTACCGTCAACGACACCTAGCCTCAAACATGGCTAATAGATACCACCACAACCAGAACCTGACGGTGAACGTTGGAACTTAATAGCGTTAATCAAATTTAACCTACAGATTTTACCTTCACACGAGTGTAGTTAGTGGAAGGTTCTTTTACATCACATACATCTATGACATGGGCCCACCAGCTTTACTTCCCCTCCGAAGGAAGGCATACTGAGGGATTTTAACGCTCTTCAAAAATTCGATGACTTCGGCCAGGTTTGAACCCGCGACCTTGGGCATAGAAGCTCAGCATGCTACCAAGTACGCCACCCAATATGAGATAATACGCATGTCTTGCCCCGGTTTTGGTTTAGCCTTGAACCATAACGGACGTGCAACCCTGGTTCAATCCAGATCATGAGAGCCTGCAAGGAGGTGCTAGGTAAGCACGCACGAGTTGGGACTTTTGTGCTTATAAGCTTCGACCTCTGGTGCGGTAGGGGTCAGTCAGAGTTGAGAGAGTGGGAGCGGACTGCGAGAGTGGAGGACTGTCCGTGTAGGGGTCTGTCAGAGTTGAGAGAGTGGGAGCGGACTGCGAGAGTGGAGGACTGTCCGTGTAGGGGTCAGTCAGAGTTGAGAGAGTGGGAGCGGACTGCGAGAGTGGAGGACTGTCCGTGTAGGAGTCAGTCAGAGTTGAGAGAGTGGGAGCGGACTGCGAGAGTGGAGGACTGTCCGTGTAGGGGTCAGTCAGAGATGAGAGAGTGGGAGTGGACTGCGAGAGTGGAGGACTGTCCGTGAGGACAGCGTAAACGAGAGTGACGTAAGTTCGACGATCGGGGGACCGTAGTATTGCGACCAAGGGGACTGGTGCTGAGCATCGTCAGAGAGAGAGACGGCTGAGTGATCAGGTGAGATCTTGAATTATTGTTCCTTTTGTTGGAGGGAGTTTATTGAGCAAGCCCTGTACTTGCACGGTGGATTCCTGGAAGCTGTTGAAGGAAATAAACCGGCAGTCCAGGATAGTTCTCTTTTATTGGGGAACAAACCCGTGTTCCTACAACTCCCTCAACTCCCCCTCTTTTAGCATAAGTGGTGTGCTGTCAATTGTGGGTAAGGCATCGGTAAGGACACGGTATCGACCCCGTTACCTGAGCATGCAGAACCCCTAAGAGTGAAGGACCCCGTTAAGGAACCCCTGGGTGGTCGACGGCTGAAGTCCATGCCGCCAGGCGGGTTAGAATATCGGGTCGAAACAATGGTGGAGGCGCTAAAGTTACCGTGATTCATCCCCCGAGGTTTCATCTCCGATATACAGCAGGACCACACTACACGAATCCCAACCCGTTCCAGCCCACCCCATCCGCATAACAACATATGCATGCGCATGAAGACTAACCTAGATTAGGTACTGGTTTTGGGTAACTTAGGGCTAGTGATACTAAGTAGCTTAAGTGTTCGTGATTTTTTTTATTTATGGAGTAGGGGTGCATATATTTAAGTGTGGTATTTCGCATAGTGATTTGAATGGTGAATTCTTTAAAAGAATGGGTAAGACATATAACGGCTAATTCCAGGCCTATCGGACCTAAAATCATCTTGAAAAACCCGGAATACATCACTGATATAAACGTCGGTCACATCATATCTCAACTAGAGGTTAAAATACTAACATTGAAAATCAAGCACCCTAACGCGCGATTAGACCCTGGTCCACCCCAAACACGAGCTCGCGCACAAGCTGCGGCTAACGAGGCGGATGCACGCTCCATTGATTCCTGTGACACGAGTTACACCCAACAACACGTGATCAAGACACAGGAGATTCACGGCAATCTCCAGGAGCTTATCACTCAGTTAGACACATATATTCACGACGAGACTAATACTGAAAAGCCTCATGATTTAGTTCCTGACATCAAAACAGTGAGTGCAACACTGGGCGAAATCATTCGCATGACACTGGAGACATTTGAGCCCACAAGTAGCGAAATACATACGCCACCGGCAATAGTTCCCAATAGACACGTGGAAATGGCGCACCGCATTCGGCACCCCCTCTTCCAACCGGACAAATTCTCGGGCACTCATAAGGAAGACCCAGAAGAATACCTAAGGGAATTCAATCGAATAGCGCCATTCAATGATTGGGCGGACGCAGAAAGGGTGCGACTGTTCCCAGCATATCTTAAAGAGGCTGCATTTGTCTGGTACGATGTAGGCCTACATGAGCAACACGAAACACAATTAACGTGGAACAAGCTCCAGCAAGACTTCATAGCGGAATTCGCGCAGATCCACGACAAGGACGAGTTATACGACGCGCTGCGAGTAGAGGAGCTAGGGTACTTTAAACCCACAGCCTACTTTCCTGCGAACATTGCCGATATCTCTCGAACCCACGATCTGATATTAACAAATGAGGTGTCGTTGGACACTCGAGCTGACGGGGGCTTTGCTATGGACCACTCGTTATATTTTTGTTTTTCAAAATAGGCGATAGTTTTTAAACTAACTATGATAGAACGTTGAGCCATGGTTCAAACGAACGGTCTCTATGTCCTTTATTTTTTATAATAAAACATTTTTTTATGTTTTTTGAAAACAGTCCAATTTTGAAATTGCTATATCCTGGAAACTAACAAGTTTACAAAAAAGTTGTCAAATGAATGGTCCCTACCCCCTCTATCCCCAAAATAAATTTCAAGTCTCTAGGATAAAAACTTGACAGTAGTACGATGACAGGGTTTCTACCCATAATCGCGTGTGTGCTTGAATACGTATGGCTATGTTCGAAAAAGGTTAGGTGGTGGGGGAGGACTAGGGTCGAGTGAGGGGTCGTTTAGATGGTATTTTTCCGCTCTATTTGATAATAATTTAAATATTGTCTCCTTTCAAAAAGGTAGATGCAACAATTTAAAAATGAAAGAGAACAATGTGAACAAGACGTCTATATTACACCCATTACCACAAAAATGAAGACTCTCAGGAAAGTACTGTAATTGTCAGACTAGGTCCTTGAGGAATGTGCATATACAGCCCTCTTTGTTAATGATGCATTCTGTACTACGTCCTCCATGACAGTAAGTTGGGTGAACATCTGCGCGAAGTTAAATTGAAGAATCATTGAAAATGAAGATCATATTTCTGTTAAAAGTGAGTGTAAGTGATGTCTAAGTATTAGTACTTTTGACTTGTACTTGGGGTCGCTACATTAGTTGGTTTCCTGGTAAACGAATACTATGATTAATGCTTGACCAAGCAGGGCTAAGAGTTAGGTTAGAAGGTTGCTCCATAGATTGCACGATATAAGACAAGGTATACAATCGCTACGATTCCAGTCACGGCCAGGTAGACTCCCTCGCTGGCATGATGCCGGATGCAGAGATTCAATGCGATCCTTAGGAGTTTTACCGAAAATCTAGGAATGGTGAGACAGGAGTTGATCATGATGGCGGTGAAACAGTGAAACAAATGAATCGCGTGGCCGTGTCAGATGTAAACATAAGGGGGAGTGACGAAGCGAATCTAATTACCGATATCAGTCAACAGTTATCGAAGAATCAGATTAAAGAGGAAGAGCACCTTGAGATTGCCAGGGCATTGCTGAAGAGTATCCTAACTATTCAGCAAAAGAATCTAAAATTGGAAATTCAGCACGGCCTAAAGAAACTGAAGGAGGCTCTAGATACAGGGCATCATGGAAGAGAGTCAAGGAGAAAATGCAAAATGATGTACCTGTTACAGAGAAGGTTGAGTTCCTTCTGTCGTCATTAGAAGCAAATAGAAAAGAAGACAAGGAGGAATGGATACGGGTTGTGTGTAAGAAGAGAATGTAAGGGGAGAAGAAAAAGGTTGAAGGTGTCCCATCCACGCTAGGTGTATCTGATGTCAGAATAGACGTTAATGAACGTCCACAGACGTCTGGAAAACAGAAACGCAATGTATAGAAGAGCCGCCCAGAAGTTGTGGTCATTAAACCTTTGAATGGGAAGACCTTTTCTGATGTTTTGAAAGATTTCCGGTACAAGGTAAAGCCAGAAGACAGTGTGGTGGGCATTCGATCCATTAGAAAAACTACAGCTGGAGCAATTCTTCTCTAACTGAATAAAGCAACAGAAAACGAGAATAGGGACGTTTTCATCAAATCTCATAGGGACAAGACGGGGATGTGAAGGCCTTGGTTCCTCGCACTACTCTAGAAATCAGGGATATGGACAGTGTCACCACTGTTGTAGATGTGGAGGAAGCTGTAAGACGGGATCTTGAGAGTGTTAATGGAGAACTGTAAGTCTCGATACTAAACCCGAACAGCAGTGGGCAGAAACTTGCCGTTGTAGAGATAGACGAGAGACAAGCCCGGATATTATTGGGTATCGGTAAAATTAAAACAGGATGGCTCTATTGTAGAGTACAGAGGAGAACGTTAGTGCTTCACTGTTTTCGATGTCTATCGTGTAGGCATCATGCACGTAACTGCAAAGGTGTGGACAGAAGCAAGCTGTGCTTTAAGTGCAGAGAAGCTGGTCACAGGGCAGTAAGCTGCAAAGTAAATCCACGGTGCATGCTTTGTACACACAGAAATGTTGAAGCGAAGACACGTTCCTGGCACAGGTAAGTGCATCGTGTTCCGTGAAGCTCTTGAAAACGTCAAAAACACTACTAAATTAAGCAGATTCTACAGGCAAATATGCATAGGAGTATAACTGCTAATAACTTGTTGACGCAGGAATCCTGAGATCAAGTTGCAGTGTATGTGGAGAGTACATTGCGCCTAAAGAAGCGCGATCTAGACGCTTATGGCCAATAGTAAAGAAGAACTGAGGGAAGAAGGAGCTTCAGATTCTTCATAAACGACGCCGCCCTGAAATAATACGATGGGGCGGATATACACGTCGTGGGAGAAGGGTGCTTGGGTTTAGTGGGTAAGAGCCCCTCACACTTGAAGAGTGTGGACCCTCTTCAAGCGTCTGGAAGCAGATTTCCCACAATCCGTCGTTAAGAAAGAAAGAAAGAAAAAAGAAACTACGTTATTGTACTCCACAGTACCTTTCGCCTAGATTTAAAGTGAGGTAATATTGCACTTGATTAACTTCAGAGCTCAGAAGAACTATGTTTTCAACTTACTTAGGGGCAAAGTGAATATACTTTGCATAATATATTGGCATGTATCTTTCTATAAAATGTAAATACACCTCCCGGGCAACGCCAGGTAAAATAGCTAGTAGATCTATATAGATACATAAATTATATATAAACTTTTGAACTGACGGTGGTTTTGGGGTCTGGGGGATGTGAAACGCGAAGATATGTAGACATTTTCCGGGATTCGAAACATGGTGCCATTGCAATAGTGAAATCTACCTAATTACTGAATATTCACTTCTCAATCGAAAAGCTTAAAAATAACTAAAGACGTAAATGTAAGGTTCCACTAAAATCCAAACCCATCATCTCGGACGAAGAGAAGAAAAGATCAGAATGAATGAAGAGATACCGGGCACAAAGTAAAGAACAACACACAGAGAAATGATTGATTCAACGAACCCAAAGAGGGTGAAACGAAAGAATAATAATAATTACCTCTAAATGTTATTCCCCATTTTACTGTATCGGGGACAAGGTGACGAGGAACATTTCAAGGGGACAGGTCAATAATGACAGTAATATTTCTAATAGTAATATACTGTATAATTGCTAACTTTTACAGTCTGAATGGAAGATAATATTTTGTATTTTGAATTGTATTTTAAAGAACTATTTTGGGTTTTGTGGAAATTTATAAAAGTACAGATTATTATTAATATTATTATTATTGTTATTATTGATTTAAGCCCACTACGGAGCGCTTATGACTAGTTGTTCTTCGATGGTCTTTTCCTTTACCAATATCTCTTGAGCCCTGCTGATAATTTCTCCTTTCTCTCCTGCGAAAATACTTTCCGAAATTTAGGGACTTTAGGTGGTGGGGTCCAAGACTCTACCATAGCACAAAATTTAGAACGAACTTCCACATCAAGGTCAGCAATTCCAGCCGAATGAAAGACCTTTAGTACTTCATTAAGCCACAGGCTTCCAGTCTTGTAACTTTTAACGAAGGATTAAGCCTGTTGCTGTTCATTCGTTGTAGGTGACCGTAGAACTTTAGCCTCCTAATTCGCATACTGGTATTGGTTGATTATAACTGTTGATAAGGTCACAATTTGATATTTTGTATTTAAATTAACATTTTGGGAGTATTTTTCTCAACGCTGTGAAGCACGAACTAGTGTATGCACTTGTGATTGAGGAAGGATTAAGGCAGGAAGCGGCCGTGGCTAACGGTAAGGTACTTCCCAAGCATTGGCATTGAGTAGGAGTGGGAAACCACGGATGGCTGAGATCTGCCTTACTATCCCTCAGATCCAAATTCAGGGGCGTATATACATTTTTTTTGGGGGGGGGGGCTGACTATCCAGGAAAATTGTGAGTATTCTCAGGGGATTGTCACTGCAAAATACCCAGAAATATCAATCAATATCTTAGAGCTTATAACATTGTGTAATTATTTTAGATAAGAGTTAATTGTAGAATTGTAAGTTCATACAGCCTACAATTAGTGGCGATACAACACAACACACTATTATGGCCCATGGAGCATGAATGGCAAATATCTAAATATTTATCAATATTTACTTGTTTTTTGTTTGTTTACAAATTGATAATATATTTCTCAAAAGTACCGTAGGCCTACTGTGGAATTGTCAGTTTTGCCTCACAAGGCTGAGTGGACCCCGTTCCTGCCCTCAGAACAGAATTAAAATTTCTTGGCAGAGCCGGGAATCGAATTCGGACTTTCGGGGTGGCATCCAAGAATGCTAGCCGCTACACCACGAGGTAGCCTAATTTCAATCTTAATATTGTTTATAACTTACCCAATAAGTTAAGATTAGTGTACAACGAAATTGACAAATATTGTATGCTTTTACCAAAGAAACACTTTCTTAATTTTTATTGGATCTTTTTCGGGGGAGGGGCTGGAGCAACCTCCCCCCTCCCCTAATATACGCCCCTGTCAGAATTTAATGTATTCTGGCAGAGCCGGGAATTGAACCAGGGCCTTCAGGGTGACAGCCAATAAGCTAGAGTGCGGGCAGCTATTATTCCGGGTACCGGGATATCCCATGTTCCAAATCACAGTTTACTAAGGGGAATAAGGAAAAGGGCTAGGAAATTGGGGCAAAGAGTTTAAGTGGCAGTTTCTGGGAAAGAAGATACCATTTTTTTACGAGCACACAATTTAATTCACACTTTGTAGGGCGAAATATTATTAAAGATCCTTTATTGGTATTTATTTTAACAGGTTATCCGAATCTCCTGGCATTGCAATACTATTGGTAATGAGATAAAACATAACTTACTAAAGCAATATATTGAGACATTTGGGGAGAAAGTCGCTCCCCTAGACTTTGTGTGTCAAGTGCTATGTTTGCTATGCAGCCAGAATCGCAACCCATTCCTGTTCGGAGTGTTAATTATGCTTAATGACATAATTCGAATGAAATTAGCTTAATTATTTGCATATCATGAAAAAACCAACAACATAGGCCAACGGAAAAATATGATGTCATAAACATCCGGATTTAATGATATTCGGATTGTATTCTAAAAACTATCCGCATTATCTGCAGCTTATCCGCCTTCCGCTCAGCCATGCAAACTATATCCGCATGGTTAAAAATACTAGACTTTATATGATTTTAAATGCTACAAATGCTGCGTGAACTCAAAATCCGTTAGCAAGTGCAAACCAAGATCAAAGGAGGTACCTGGCTGGATGACGTCACGCTCACCGGAGCGCGCGGGGAATGGAGGAAGCTCAAGCAGTACTATGACGTCACACAAGTCAGTGCATTCTCGGTACTTTTCGTCCCGTCACCGTAACGTAACGCCAGACCCCAGATAAAGTCGACATAATCATTTAAAATGATAAAATTTTGCGGATATCTGCGGTATTATCTGCGTGTAGGGCTTTAACTATTCCCTTCTCCATTGGCCGATCCTGGCTACGCTACTGCGCTAGAATGACTTCACTGTCTTGCATTCATCATCAGCGGGGCGAGATTGCTAGCAATACCGTCACCGTATTAGTGTCTTCCATGTACTTCGCGGCAAAATTTTAAGATCTGAGAATTTTGAGTTCCATGAAGGGATATTTGAAGTACTCTTTACAAACGTGACTAAATTCAATAATGGAGATGATTCTTACAACCGAGTTCTGCCTGGACATACGCTACTCGTGCCCTGTGTAGATTAATTTACAATATTTAATTGTCAAGGATACACAGGTTTAAATGTGTAATTAGAAACATCTTTATGGCGGTAATTATACAAGTTATCCAGTGATGGTATTTATAAGTTGGTAAGTAGACTATTATTACACCTTTGCGTCCCCTCCATTCAATGTTGGTGCAAAAAGGGGAATATGTTGTGTTTGGTTTGAAGTGGCTTTCTTGTAACTTGAGGCGGGAGCATTATCTTGCATTTTCTAAAACTCATTGTATCCAGTTACAGTCACATTTCTTAGTACTCGTGGCTTGACTTGAGTTGCCTTTCACGTCGATAGGTTTGTAATGTAAGTTAGCGGAATTTATTCCGCCTGCCCCATCAAATTGTGCTCAGGTTTGTCTTAGCCAGGAATAAAGAAACCAATTATAGGACGCTTCATTTCAGTGGCCTAATTCTGTATATTGGAATGATAGACATTCCATACCCTAACTTATACCTTACAAAGTCGAGCGCCTTGGTGGAATAAGTTTTACCGCTTCTCATTATCAGTAGCCTAGCTTGAATTCTGTGTTCTGAAATAACCTCATTTGATGTGTCATCTATTATAATGATTTGGCGTGCTGGTATAAGTACGGCCCCTTAAGCGCACTTTGTGAGTTCTAGTTTGCTGGACATTATGGAGCAACAACAACAACCACTCATTAAGAGTGAGCCAGAATGCCTGTCCCAAACTGATGAAATGCCTAATATTGTAAGTTGTATCGTGTAACATAGCATTCTTAGTGATGTTCATGACAAGCAAGGTTTAGTGACTACTTGCTACCAATTAGTAGGCTAACCAGGATGTTTAATATTTTATTGCTGCACGTAACTTAGTACTGTTATTCTGTCTGTATGTTGAAGTTGGCTCATACTTGTATAATACTTTCTAGGAATCAGTCGACCTATTACCCTCTTATAATCTGATGGATGAGTCTGGTGATGCATATGAAGATAAAAGCTGGGCACTTAAAGTGGAACTTCAAACACAGGTGATCATACGTTTTATATTTCCTCTCTCTCTAATATTTCTGATTTTTACAGCGAGTATTTGCTGATGTTATTGTATTCATAATGCGCGTTCACTCTACTGGCACCCTGGGCCCTATTGTAGGTGAATTCCACTCCACATGCTGTGTTCACAGTAGCTAAGTTATTGGTAATACAGGTTCACCTTCAGTCCCGGTATGCAGCAAAGAATCGGCTTTTCAATTATTACCTGTTCCAATCTTCTCATTGGCCCTTATCTCTGTTACAAACTACGAGTTCCCTTACAGCAGCAGACATATAATTCTTCTTGTTACAAGCAGCAGTACATACTCTACAGAATGCCTTTCACTTACTCTAACTTCTTTTTTAACTATTGCAGTGATTTGTTCAAGTAAGTCTTGTATAATATTCTTAAGGTTGATTGATTTATTCCTGGACTCTCAAAAGTTATGCTCATGCTAATATTGGCAGCCTAGCTGCTTGTTACTCAATGATGCGTGCACGTGTTGGGTTCTAGGACCTTTTATAATCTCATGGCTAAAAATGTAAAAATACATGTATATTTGTCCTCAATCCTTACAGCTATTACTTCTATAGATGTACTGATCTCAGCATTTTCCTTCGCTTGAAGATTCACTTAAAAGGAGGTATTTTACTCTAAGTTACAGAAATGGAGGTTATAGTCACTCATCTGTATAATTGTTCATCTCTAGCAGCAGGATGTGATGGAAAGTCGTTCAGTATTATAGCTCCACTTTAGCTGACCAGTGCTGTACATATAAATGGTTATTTGTGTAAAAGTATAAACACAGAAATAAATTATTCCATCTTGTCCCCAGGATGAGGGAGAAGAAATGCAGGAACAAGAAAGTGGTGGAAGTGGAAACCACTTAAATGAGTAAGTGTTCAACATACAAAATACGTGATCTGTCGCTTTACGTGAGAATAGTTGTAAGTTTTGGATTTGAATAAGACTTGTTTGCAACGTCAGATATGTCTCTCATTGTGCCTCATCATTGAAGTAGATATTGGTATTAACTTTCAATTTAGCGTCACACAAATTATCCATTCTCGTTCAGTGTTCTCACTGTCTGGTAATATTTTTGAAACATATCTCAGTCTGTTGATGAAAATAAGCCTGAAGGAAATACACATGACCCAGACATAAGAATGTGATTGAGTTTTGAAAGGAACATTCTTTACTTCACACTTCCCCACTGTGTACTCAAACCATATATTTCTTCTTTAACCCAAAACAAAAGCGTAAACAGCTTTCTCTTCACTCGAAATTACTCCAAAAAGAATTCAATTAAAGATCTAATACAACCATTCATAAACCATAGGAGGGTTTTGGATATTTGGGTGTTATCAACATTGTACAACATAATGAATATAGGGTTTTGTAGGATAACAGTTCATAGCTTGTGAGAACATGTAATGATGTCCCAGGGTTTATTAAGCACGTTGAATTCCCAGTGGTGGTTATTGGGTACGTTTTTCAGGTAGAGAAGTACATATTGGAGAGAGAGATCGTGTAGTTACACATTCGGTAATCAGGACTTGTATAGAATTGCACTTTCTGTAGTCCGAACTTGTCGGGAAGTGCATATTGGCTCCTATATTGTCAAATACATGGTTAATGGCTTATCCTTCTCCACTGTCTAATCCAAGATGAGTTTTTCCTGGTCGGAAAGGGTTTCATGAACTATTTTACATAGTATTTTGTGCAACTAAACCTCAACGCTTATCGTACAATTTATAGCCGCCCAAGGGCATCACGCAAACAAGAGCGTTAAATGTAGAACCGTTACATCCAAATTATTCTCAAGGTCTGCGCTCAAGGCTTCAGCTCTTGATGTCACTTCTAAGTCGTTCAAAGCATAAATGTATCTCGTCGATGCATGTTGTTGGAATAACCCCAAATAACTGATTACCGTCTGCAACTTTTTAAGACGTCACAGAAAACAGGCCATGGACGCAAGCTTTTAGAAATTGACGTGGAGCTTATCCATGATAGTCAGCATGACGTTGAGTGTTTGGCACGTGCCATTGTGTGCCTGATATCGTGCGAAGCACTCTGTTCTAAACAACCTACAATTTGTTGATCAAGGTTGGGGTGGCGTACCCACACACAGGGCTGAGAGGTCTCACAATAGTGTGGTAAGCCAGGAGTTTTAGCTCTTGGACCTTGGTAGAGGCCAGATCTATGCTAGTTAGCTTTTCGCTTGTATAGCACGCTGAGTTACATCCTTGTTGAAAGTAAGTCCTTTATCATACGCGGTTCTCGGGAACTTTGTCGCCGACTGCCGTCTGATTACTGCAGCGGAAAAGGTGAAATCCTGGACTCCGGTGAATTTACGATTCCTAGTAAACATAGTAGCTACGACATTTCTCGAACCAAGGTTCGATGTTATTGGGGGTTGTGAAGGTTTTCTTCAATTCCAGGTAGTGGTGGAGATCGCTGTATCTACCGCACATAGGAGGAGTTTCTCGTTATCTGTTTTATGAAAGTCATATACATTGATATTGAATAGCGAGGGGGAAATAACACTGCCCTACGGTACTCCGGCTTAAAACCTCTTTATAGAGGATTGGGCATCAGCTCCTTTTATACCCTCGAGTACCGCCCCCTTTACAAACACTGTTCGTACACGACGGGCATCAGCCATGTCTCACATCCACTACCGGTCGTAAAGTCTCTTTCTTACATCTGCGTGATAACGTTCTGGAATTCAACAGACGGGTAACGACAAAATAAAATGTATTACTTGCATTAATTCTCTCTTTCTTCTTTCTCCGTTAGGGGCTTCTGAGGACCACGAGCCAATTTCAATGTTTAGTCCTTTGTTGTTCTTTCTGCTTCCTCCAGTGCTCCTTCATCTTTTCGCTGTGTCTCTTCTTTCTCTCTTCCGACCTTTTTGAGCCTGTTTTCTTATATTGCCTTCTTTGGAGTCCTTCCATGCCCAATACTTAATTTTTGAAAATTCTTATCTCTAGTGCATCTTCTTCTCTTACATTGTTTTTTTTCTAAATCTTTCTTTACTTCTTGAAACCAGGCTGTTGTCGATTTCTTTTTCCAAAGATATTTAAAAATCTGTTTGGTTAACCTGCTATCATTCGTTTTATATAAATGTCCGAAAAATAACAATCGCCTCATCTTTATTGTCTCCGTTATTTGTCCAATGTTCCGATATATTTCTTCGTTACTTCTTAATTTCCAAAACTCTGTAGTTCTTAATGGACCGAGGATTTTGCGTATAATTTTTCTTTCTGATACTTCTAATTTATCCAATTTATAATTTAGTATTAGACATTCACTGGCATATAAGCATTCTGGTTTAATTGCTGTTCTATAATGCTGTATTCTCAATTTCTTAGATACACACTTGTAGTTATAGATATTCCTCGTTATATCATATGCCCTTTGAATCGTGTGCACTCTTTCTTCTACAGTAGATTTTTCTAAGCCATTCTTCTGAATTATTTCCCCCAAATATTTGAACTTATCTACCCTCTTAATTTGACCAATTTTTGTTATTAGGGTTTCTGGAGCATTTTTAGTATTTGTCATAAATTTTGTTTTTTCTACAGAAATCTTTAAACCTGTTTTATTGGCTATCTCTTCCAATAGATTGATTTGTACTGCTGCATGAGCTAAGTTTTCAGATATTATGGCAAAGTCATCAGTAAATGCCAGATAATGTACTTTAACACCACTATTTTTTCTCCCTGTTGTTATAGGTGATATATTCTGCTCCTTCAATTTCATATTCCAAATTCGTACTATATTTTCCAGGATACAATTGAATAGGAGTGGAGATAAACCATCGCCTTGCCTTACAACTGTATTTATTTTGAATGGTTTTCTAATTTCTCCCCGAAATTTTACCTTTGAAATAGTATCTGAGAGGGTTTCACGGATTAGATTTGCCAGTTTAGATTTAACTCCGAATTCTCTGATTACATTATCTAGAGTTTCCCTGTCGACAGAATCAAAAGCCTTTTTAAAATCTACGAATGTCACTATTGTGGTTTTAGAAGATAATTGTCTGTGTCGAATTATGGACTTGAGGTTGAATATCTGTTCTGAGGAAGATCTGCCTCTTCTAAATCCACTTCGATATTCACCTAAATGACTGTCAAGTGTTGCTTCTACCCTGTTTAGTAGTATTGTTGAGAATATCTTGTAGGCCACTGGCAAAAGGGATATACCTCAATAGTCGTTGACATCTTGCTTATTACCTTTTTTTGTGCAAAGGATGTATAAGGGCCACTTTCCATTCTTCCGGGATCGTTTCCATTTTCCAGATTTCTTGGAAAATGATTTCAAGGTCACCTATGATTTTTGTTGGGACGACTTTATGAATTCGGCCGTAATGGAGTCTTCTGCATTAGCTTTGTTGTTTTTTTAGGATTTTAATTGCTTATTCAATTATCTCAATAGTAGAAGGTTGATCAGTTTCTAAATGTTCATGTAATTCTGGAGATTCTAGCTTGTTGTTTGCTTCTCCACAGTTCAGAAGGCTACTTTGCTAGTATTTCACAATTCCCGATATCAGTTAGACATAGTCTGCCATTTTCATCTTTGAAGCAAATACTTGGCGCTTGATAACCCTTAAAATTATTTTTGATGTTTTGATAGAAATTTCTGGAGTTGTTTTTGACAAAATTATCCTGCATATCAACAAGTTGTGATTTTTCAAATGATTGTTTAGTACATTTTATGAATCTTGCTGTTTCTTTCCTTCGCTGTTTAAATTGATCAAAATGTACATTATTTCCAGAGCATTTCCATTTTCTCCATAATTTTGTTCTTTCTGCTAGAGCTTCTTCGCAACTTTTTCGTTTTAGCTAAGCCAAATACATTCTTTGCTGCATTATTGATTTCTTTGGATAATTCTTGCCTGTTACTGGTTTAGTTATTTGAATTTCTTCCTGAAAGTGTTTTATTTCTTCTTGTGTTATGTTGAGTCTATCTGTGTTATATTTAGTAAATTTATGTTTTCTTCTTTGTTTTTTATGTGGGTGAAGTTGATGTTTAATTTTGGAGAGAGTCAAATTCTCTATTTCTTATTACTTTTACACTCATAACTTCCTTCATATTCTTACGAGAGATAGCCACTTGATCCAATTGAAATTCTCCTAAGTTTGGGTTTGGAAAAATCCAAGTTTGAGCTTTCCTGAAGAATGTTGACTTTACTTTCAACTGAAATATTTTGCAGAGGTTAATCTGTCTCATGCCATTTGTATTTGTTCCTTTATGGGCCGGATATTCCCCTACTATTTTTCGATAAACTTTTTCTCTCCCAATTTTCGCATTAAAGTCCCCCAGGAGTATCTCCAAATTTAATTTTGGAATTTTTGATATTTAATCATCTAAAAGTTCACAAAATTATTCTACTTTACTTTTATTTTCCTTGTTGTCTTCATTTATTTATTTATTTATTTCTCTCTTTAATTTATTCATAGTTTCTGTTCTCATGAGTTATGAGGGAACCGAGATATTTAAAATTTCAAGTACGCTCATTTTTTCCCTTCATCTATTAGGTCCCTAGGAATTGACCTTTCTCTTTCCATCACTGCACACTTGGTCTTGTAGTCCTAAAATAGTAGAAAGGTGTCTGGTCGTAGTTCGATTTAGACCCTTCACGCATTCACCCCGCCTTACACCGTGGTCTTCTGCTGTTGGCATTAATTTCTGAAGTGGCTGATTAGTCAGATTCTTTATCTGGTCAGGGTACCGGTTCGGAGTACGTCTCCTCAGTCGTTTTCCGTCAACTTTATCCTACAGTAGATGATACGCTTCTCAATGCCGTCTCGGAGGATGTCATGGCCGAAAACTTTCAACATTTGCCTTTGGATGTTTAGGAGTAAGCATGCTTTAGGAGCAATGCCTAGCTCCTTCAGAATGGATTCATTTGTTCTTCTTGCTACCCACGATATTCGTAGCATTCTTCGATAACACGTCAACTCAAAGGCTAGACCTGGATCCCGTGTTGAAAATACCCAAAATTTGTTGTTCCATTGTGCAGTTCGTTTTCAGTACTTATTAAACATTCTTCAAACTAAATTAATGTGCGTAATTATTTGAGCTGTCTTGATGTAATTTACATCTATGGATTGGTAACTGTCTGCTTAATTATTGCAGCACTGTGATATGCCATTTTACTTTCACAAATGATCTAGAAAATATTAATTCCTTCACCAGCGTGTTTTATATTGTTCGTACCAGTTCACCACGTTGTGCGTTGATCTCATATTCATGCATTATGATCTAATATTCTTCAAAGTCCTTATTTTCCAACATGTGTAAGTTGCTTTCGTCAAATGTTGATTAATTTTTCCCAAATTATTTTATGTAACGTGTTGAACGTCGTTGATCTAGTGCGTGCTATTTCGAAGGCGTTATGCTTCCTCGCTACGTACAAGTACAGTATTTGTATCCGCTGTATTAGGAGGGATCTTGCAGAGTCCTCGCTACGTACAAGTACAGTATTTGTATCCTCTGTATTAGGAGGGATCTTGCAGAGTCCTCGCTACGTACAAGTACAGTATTTGTATCCTCTGTATTAGGAGGGATCTTGCAGAGTCCTCGCTACGTACAAGTACAGTATTTGTATCCTCTGTATTAGGAGGGATCATGCAGAGTCCTCGCTACGTACAAGTACATTATTTGTATCCTCGGTATTAGGAGGAATCTTGCAGAGTCCTCGCTACGTACAAGTACAGTATTTGTATCCTCTGTATTAGGAGGGATCTTGCAGAGTCCTCGCTACGTACAAGTACAGTATTTTTATCCCCTGTATTACGAGGGATCTTGCAGAGTCCTCGCTACGTACAAGTACAGCATTTGTATCCTCTGTATTAGGAGGGATCTGGCAGAGTCCTCGCTACGCACAAGTACAGTATTTGATTCCTCTGTATTAGGAGGGATCTTGCAGAGTCCTCGCTACGTACAAGTACAGTATTTGTATACTCTGTATTAGGAGGGATCTTGCAGAGTCCTCGCTACGTACAAGTACAGCATTTGTATCCTCTGTATTAGGAGGGATCTTGCAGAGTCCTCGCTATGTACAAGTACAGCATTTGTATCCTCTGTATTAGGAGGGATCTTGCAGAGTCCTCGCTACGTACAAATACAGTATTTGTATCCTCTGTATTAGGAGGGATCTTGCAGAGTCCTCGCTACGTACAAGTACAGTATTTGTATCCTCTGTATTAGGAGGGATCTTGCAGAGTCCTCGCTACGTACAAGTACAGTATTTGTATCCTCTGTATTAGGAGGGATCTTGCAGAGTCCTCGCTACGGAAAAGTACAGTATTTGTGTACTCTGTATAAGGAGGGATCTTGCAGAGTCCTCGCTGCGTACATGTACAGCATTTGTATCCTCTGTATTAGGAGGGATCTTGCAGAGTCCTCGCTACGTACAAGTACAGCATTTGTATCCTCTGTATTAGGAGAGATCTTGCAGAGTCCTCGCTACGTACAAGTACAGTATTTGTATCCTCTGTATTAGGAGGGATCTTTCAGAGTCCTCGCTACGTACAAGTACAGTATTTGTATCCTTCCTCTGTATTAGGAGGGATCTTGCAGAGTCCTCGCTACGTACAAGTACAGTATTTGTATCCCCTGTATTAGGAGGGATCTTGCAGAGTCCTCGCTACGTACAAGTACAGCATTTGTATCCTCTGTATTAGGAGGGATCTTGCAGAGTCCTCGCTACGTACAAGTACAGTATTTGTATCCTCTGTATTAGGAGGGATCTTGCAGAGTCCTCGCTACGTACAAGTACAGTATTAGTATACTCTGTATTAGGAGGGATCTTGCAGAGTCCTCGCTACGTACAAGTACAGCATTTGTATCCTCTGTATTAGGAGGGATCTTGCAGAGTCCTCGCTATGTACAAGTACAGCATTTGTATCCTCTGTATTAGGAGGGATCTTGCAGAGTCCTCGCTACGTACAAGTACAGCATTTGTATCCTCTGTATTAGGAGGGATCTTGCAGAGTCCTCGCTATGTACAAGTACAGCATTTGTATCCTCTGTATTAGGAGGGATCTTGCAGAGTCCTCGCTACGTACAAGTACAGCATTTGTATCCTCTGTATTAGGAGGGATTTTGCAGAGTCCTCGCTATGTACAAGTACAGCATTTGTATCCTCTGTATTAGGAGGGATCTTGCAGAGTCCTCGCTACGTACAAGTACAGTATTTGTATACTCTGTATTAGGAGGGATCTTGCAGAGTCCTCGCTACGTACAAGTACAGCATTTGTATCCTCTGTATTAGGAGGGATCTTGCAGAGTCCTCGCTACGTACAAGTACAGTATTTGTATCCTCTGTATTAGGAGGGATCTTGCAGAGTCCTCGCTACGTACCAGTACAATATTTGTATACTCTGTATTAGGAGGGATCTTGCAGAGTCCTCGCTACGTACAAGTACAGCATTTGTATCCTCTGTATTAGGAGGGATCTTGCAGAGTCCTCGCTACGTACAAGTACAGCATTTGTATCCTCTGTATTAAAAGGGATCTTGCAGAGTCCTCGCTACGTACAAGTACAGTATTTGATTCCTCTGTATTAGGAGGGATCTTGCAGAGTCCTCGCTACGTACAAGTACAGTATTTGTATACTCTGTATTAGGAGGGATCTTGCAGAGTCCTCGCTACGTACAAGTACAGCATTTGTATCCTCTGTATTAGGAGGGATCTTGCAGAGTCCTCGCTATGTACAAGTACAGCATTTGTATCCTCTGTATTAGGAGGGATCTTGCAGAGTCCTCGCTACGTACAAGTACAGCATTTGTATCCTCTGTATTAGGAGGGATCTTGCAGAGTCCTCGCTATGTACAAGTACAGCATTTGTATCCTCTGTATTAGGAGGCATCTTGCAGAGTCCTCGCTACGTACAAGTACAGTATTTGTATCCTCGGTATTAGGAGGGATCTTGCAGAGTCCTCGCTACGTACAAGTACAGTATTTGTATCCTCTGTATTAGGAGGGATCTTGCAGAGTCCTCGCTACGTACAAGTACAGTATTTGTATCCTCTGTATTAGGAGGGATCTTGCAGAGACCTCGCTACGTACAAGTACAGTATTTGTATCCTCTGTATTAGGAGGGATCTTGCAGAGTCCTCGCTACGTACAAGTACAGTATTTGTATCCTCTGTATTAGGAGGGATCTTGCAGAGTCCTCATGAACAATATAACAACAATCGAGAATAACTACAAGGCTGCCAATACAACAGCAGAAACATATTATGATGAGGAGAGGTATTCTGATTGGTGCCGTCGAGATAAACATAAATACCTAACTGATATTAGTGCATAAATCGACGCGCATCGCAATAAAACGCGTGATCTTCGCCGTTAATTAAGACTCCTTACAAACAAATTCATACCCAGAGCGTGCTCAATTGAAGGTTCTATTGGTGGTAAAATTCACGACTTCAATAACGTATTAAGTAGAACAAATACTGTGAAGATCTGTAGAAATAATAAACTACTTGCAGGAGCATTCCTGTGGCTCAAATGTGAATTGGAACTGGACATGCTACCTTTAGAGACCGAAAGTGCATTGACATCGCTAAGGTTGCATCAGGCATTTGAACCATATGACATAACAGATGAACTACTGAATGAGACAGGTGACGTAGGTCTGCATATCATCAAGGATGTTTGTTACAAAATCTGGAGAAGTTGAATATGGTCAGTTATTTGTACTGCAGCCACCCTCTGTAGGCTAGGAAGTGCGCAGAATTTTGTTCCTTTGCGCAAGAAATGCTCAACAATGATATGTGATAATTTCAGGACCTTGGTCCTCATTTCATATGGAAATAAGGTCATAGTGTACATTTTGAGCGAAAGTCGCATTTCTGACCCCTGCACGAGTTGGAGTAGTCCGAGGTAAAGTTGTAAGGAAACAGATAAACATCTCTAAACTGATTAAGAATAGCAGAGAATTTCAGCTTCCTCTCATTATCTGGTTTTTATATTATAACAAAGCGTTTGACTGTGTTTAATGGGATAAGATGAAGAATGTCCTCTTGGAAATGGGACATCCTGCAAATGTGGTTTTGCTAATGTTTAGAATAAATGTGAAATTGTGTGTACAGCTCAAGATCTGAAAGGAGTCCGTCAAGGTTGTATACTGTCATCGGTGCTGTTTAATATTTATGGAGAATGTCATGAGATTTGCACCTGACGGAAATGGATGGTGGCTTTCCTATTGGAGTTTAGAAAATATCCAACTTTCGTTTTGTAAATGATACTGCATTTAATGAGATGGACATGACTGGTATCCTTATTCGTGTGAAGATCGTGAATACAGTTATGGGACTGCAGATTAATATCAATAAATCTAAAATTGTGATTGATAGAAGCAGGAATCTAACGAATCCAAATACCTTAAGTATTCGATGTTGTTTCAGAAATGCTGAACCCTGCTCCAGTTATTTCAGATCAGGCAGCTGTGCTGCCGATTTTAAGAAGACTGCTATAGCCAAAAATATGACAAAATTTGTTCCATTCAGAGAAATATCGATTCATCTGGTTATAGCTAGCTAGTACACGGTTTAGTATTTCACGGTTTAAAGATGGTTCTATTGAAATGTGGTGCTGGTGAAGGATGTTGCACATACCTTGGATGTCATTTCGCACCAAGTGTCCATTTTTGAAGCGCTCCACCTGAGATGTATGAAATCATCAATATGGGAACAAAGATACCAGATTCTTTGGACACATAGTCCGTCGTGGGAAGAAGAGTTTTGAGAAATGTAATATCCCAGCAAAGAGAGGCTGTGGACAAGTGCCCACTCGATAGTCCAACATTACCAAGAATGTGACTTGGCGGATCCTTCTTGGTGCAGCATGCTTGTCCGAAGACCGGGAGATATGCATTATCACTTGGCCGCAAAGATTCAATTAGATTAGAGAGGCCTGTGTGCAAGATACATAGAACACATGCCATACAATACAAGAAACATTTATCTATGACCAATCACATGGAAGACGCAACACACAAATTTACTAGCATACGGCGTGACATGATTTAAACAAAGGTTCTCTAATGAATATCATTGAAACCCTGGAAATAGTTCTCTGGCAGAAACTGAACTCGGGATAAGAACGTCAAGGATATCGCTCACGGCGCTTATGTTCCATCCGGCATGCGATCTAAGTTCCTCAAACAACGACATAGCATTATCACTTGACCTCCTAGCTTCACACACTGTATCATATCAACAACTATTTCTTTTGAACCAAAAACTATTTTTACATTCAATATAAGTTCTCTATTATACCTTAATTTGACTTCATATTTATTTAACTGATTTTTCGATTTATCCCACCATAACAGGCCATACCATTCCAATATATAATCTTGGTACGAAGTTTCCAAAGTTTATACTTTATAGAATTTCACAAGAAAGAGCATTTTTATTGCTCATCTCATGTAAGTTACAATTTGCTTAAATCTTTTAATTTCTTTCTCCTTGTTAAACAACAATCCAGAAATTTAGTTATCGTTTTTCAATTTCCAGAACGAATCTTTATTCTACAAAGGCAATAGCCTATTTAATATTAGTTTAACGGGAGGCTCCATTACGTAGGAGAACATGCTTTTTACCTCATGCCTTGATATAGTCATACTTATTTCAACGTAAAGCCAGATAGTGCACATAGTCATACTTTAATCCATCTTAAGGAATCTCCATACATTCAAGACTTTTATCTATAGATTTATATATTATACTATTTTCTAAGACCAATTACCTATACCTACATTAATTTAACATGTTCGAAATTTACCCTTAGTCATTCAAAAGATTTCTTTTCTGTAATTTCCAGTAAGATTATAATTATTACTACAAAGCTAAAATTTACTTTACTATTTGTAACAGATTTGATTTGATTGTTTTATTTTTTTAAAGATATTTTCCTAGGCTTTTATTAGAATTTTAACATCACAAATAATATAAGTAATTTTTATGACAAGAGAATTTTACGTTTAGCTTTGAAATTCTTTTCATTAGACATTATTACTTTTTATATGCAATAAAACTTTGATTGTTAAGATTAGTTCTAGAACATTTGGATCATGCTCACATTCTGTTTAATGTGTTAAGATCTACACAAAACTGAACATTTGGATCGTGCTCACATTCGGTTTAATGTGTTAAGATATACACAAAACTGAACATTTGGATCGTGCTCACATTCGGTTTAATGTGTAAAGATCAACACAAAGCTGAACATTTGGATCATGCTCACATTCGCTTTAATGTGTTAAGATCTACACAAGCTGAACATTTGGATCGTGCTCACATTCGGTTTAATGTGTTAAGATCTAGACAAAGCTGAACATTTGGATCGTGCTCACATTCGGTTAAATGTGTTAAGATGTACACAAAGCTGAACATTTGGATCATGCTCACATTCGGTTTAATGTGTTAAGATCTACACAAAGCTGAACATTTGGATCATGCTCACATTCGGTTTAATGTGTTAAGATCTACACAGAGCTGAACATTTGGATCATGCTCACATTTGGTTTAATGTGTTAAGATCTAGACAAAGCTGAACATTTGGATCGTGCTCACATTCTGTTTATTGTGTTAAGATCTAGACAAAGCTGAACATTTGGATCATGCTCACATTCGGTTTAATGTGTTAAGATCTACACAGAGCTGAACATTTGGATCATGCTCACATTTGGTTTAATGTGTTAAGATCTACACAAAGCTGAACATTTGGATCGTGCTCACATTCGGTTTAATGTGTTAAGATCTACACAAAGCTGAACATTTGGATCATGCTCACATTCGGTTCAATGTGTTAAGATCTACACAAAGCTGAACATTTGGATCGTGCTCACATTCTGTTTAATGTGTTAAGATTCTGTTTAATGTGTTAAGATCTAGACAAAGCTGAACATTTGGATCATGCTCACATTCGGTTTAATGTGTTAAGATCTACACAGAGCTGAACATTTGGATCATGCTCACATTCTGTTTAATTTGTTAAGATCTAGACAAAGCTGAACATTTGGATCGTGCTCACATTCGGTTTAATGTGTTAAGATCTACACAAAGCTGAACATTTGGATCGTGCTCACATTCGGTTTAATGTGTTAAGATCTACACAGAGCTGAACATTTGGATCGTGCTCACATTCTGTTTAATGTGTTAAGATCTACACAAAGCTGAACATTTGGATCATGCTCACATTCGGTTTAATGTGTTAAGATCTACACAAAGCTGAACATTTGGATCGTGCTCACATTCTGTTTAATGTGTTAAGATCTACACAAAGCTGAACATTTGGATCGTGCTCACATTCGGTTTAATGTGTTAAGATCTACACAGAGCTGAACATTTGGATCGTGCTCACATTCGGTTTAATGTGTTAAGATCTACACAGAGCTGAACATTTGGATCATGCTCACATTCTGTTTAATGTGTTAAGATCTACACAAAGCTGAACATTTGGATCATGCTCACATTCGGTTTAATGTGTTAAGATCTAGACAAAGCTGAACATTTGGATCGTGCTCACATTCTGTTTAATGTGTTAAGATCTAGACAAAGCTGAACATTTGGATCGTGCTCACATTCGGTTTAATGTGTTAAGATCTACACAGAGCTGAACATTTGGATCATGCTCACATTCGGTTCAATGTGTTAAGATCTACACAGAGCTGAACATTTGGATCGTGCTCACATTCTGTTTAATGTGTTAAGATCTAGACAAAGCTGAACATTTGGATCATGCTCACATTCGGTTTAATGTGTTAAGATCTACACAGAGCTGAACATTTGGATCATGCTCACATTTGTTTAATGTGTTAAGATCTACACAAAGCTGAACATTTGGATCGTGCTCACATTCGGTTTAATGTGTTAAGATCTACACAGAGCTGAACATTTGGATCATGCTCAAATTCGGTTCAATGTGTTAAGATCTACACAAAGCTGAACATTTGGATCGTGCTCACATTCGGTTTAATGTGTTAAGATCTAGACAAAGCTGAACATTTGGATCGTGCTCACATTCGGTTAAATGTGTTAAGATGTACACAAAGCTGAACATTTGGATCATGCTCACATTCGGTTTAATGTGTTAAGATCTACACAAAGCTGAACATTTGGATCATGCTCACATTCGGTTTAATGTGTTAAGATCTACACAGAGCTGAACATTTGGATCATGCTCACATTTGGTTTAATGTGTTAAGATCTAGACAAAGCTGAACATTTGGATCGTGCTCACATTCGGTTTAATGTGTTAAGATGTACACAAAGCCGAACATTTGGATCGTGCTCACATTCGGTTTAATGTGTTAAGATGTACACAAAGCTGAACATTTGGATCGTGCTTACATTCGGTTTAATGTGTTAAGATCTACACAAACCCGAAGAAGACAACAATGGGGCCGAAACTAGTACTTATTCATTAACTAATGTAATATTAAGTATAATTATTGATTAAGGTGGAAAAATATATTTAATACCATTTGATTATATTCCTATCTCCAAGTACTGTTATTGTTTCCCACCTTTGACTGAAATCTCTATTTCACGTTGGTATCTGTGTAAGGTGCTGTTCCGTAGGAAAGTTATAAAAGGAACAATGCAATATCAGCTGTTTGATAGTAACTATAAAATCTGTCCTGCTGACAAGAAGCTGTGGAACTTTCGAGTACCGGTTGACGAAATCACGCTCAGGTGGTTTACAGAAGAGATTTATTTTGTATGGGATCAAATCAAGAAGTACCCGGCATGCGTTGCGAGTTTTGTGTCGTAATTTTATCTATTGAAGTGCATAAGGACACATAACATTTTTTCCGTCCGGTGTATACATTTAGATATCGAAATGATTTCTGACGCGTGAGCTGGCGACATTTGTTGAAACGATGCGTGCGCCACCTGTTGTAAAATGAATATGCTAATTCAGAAGCCTTCGTGCGAGTGTGCACAATTCACCGAAGTTTCATCGCAATGGGATGAGTGCATACGGAACTTTCTTAAAACGATTCAAGCACCATCACTCATTTGTTGATACCACCCGTGTGCCACTTATTGTAATACGGATTTAATAACTCAGAGATTTTCGTGGGAGTGTGCACATAAAATCACAAATGTTTGATCATAATCGGATGAATGCTATACCAACGCATGCGGAACTTTGATGAAACTATTCGCGCGTCAACTCTCAATTGTTGAAACTTCTCTTGGCGACCTACTGTGAAATGGACTTACTTATTCAGAAACCGTTACGGAAGTATGCACAACAGCTCACCAAAGTTTGTTCACATTCGGAATAATGGTACATCAACGTATATGGGACAAGCATTCACCTTTATACAGTATATAGAGATTAAAAATCTGAAAATGGGCATGATGCGAAACAAACCAATTAAAACCAGTTCCTTAGGAGAAACGAATTTAAAGGGTAGAGTGGGGAATTTACATTACTGGAAGGCGAGCAACATTTATATAAAACTGAACATATCAAGTTTTAAATTAATAAGAACCCAAAGAAAAAGGTGTTTAAATTAAACAACTTTTATTTATCCCTACTCGAAGAAAAATCATTGGGCTCTCAATAACAAACAAAGCGAAATAAGACGTTGCGTAAATATATAATTACAAGAAGCTACCTAGGGGAAGATGACCTCGTAGTTCTGCCCCTTAATACTTCAATATCTAACTAACAAACAAGAACCTACCATTACAATAGGTTGCGTGTAGCTAAATTTGTAGGTTATTAGGTTAGAAACGCTCTATCAGTTCCAACATTCCCAGCTAGGTGTCAGTGACAGACCTTTGGTAGCAAAAGTCTGAAATAATTGAAATTGATGGGGAGCCTACGTGCGTTCAATAACAATACCCTACTCTGGCCATTTGTTTGCAGGTCAAACATAATAATAATACATGGTCCATAAGGCTGTGGATTCTAGGACCGGAGGGGCGGTCTCATTACTAACCAAACCTGCAGTTAAAATATAATAATAATACATGGTCTATAAGGCCGTGGATTCTAGGACCGGAGAGGCGGTCTCCTTACTAACCAAACCAGCAGTTCAAATATTATAATAATAATACATGGTCCATAAGGCAGTGGATTCTAGGACCGGAAAGGCGGTCTCATTACTAACCAAACCTGCAGTTCAAATATAATAATAATACATGGTCCATAAGGCAGTGGATTCTAGGACCGGAAAGGCGGTCTCATTACTAACAAAACCTGCAGTTCAAATATAATAATAATTCATGGTCCATAAGGCAGTGGATTCCAGGACCGGAGAGGCGGTCTCTTTACTAACCTAATCTGCAGTTCAAATATAATAATAATAATACATGGTTCATAAGGCAGTGGATTCCAGGACCGGAGAGGCGGTCTCTTTACTAACCAAACCTGCAGTTCAAATATAATAATAATACATGGTCCATAAGGCAGTGGATTCTAGGACCGGAGGGGCGGTCTCTTTACTAACCAAACATGCAGTTAAAATATAATAATAATAATACATGGTCCATAAGGCAGTGGATTCTAGGACTGGAGAGGCGGTCTCTTTACTAACCAAACATGCAGTTCAAATATAATAATAATACATGGTCCATAAGGCAGTGGATTCTAGGACTGGAGAGGCGGTCTCTTTACTAACCAAACCTGCACTTTTCTCTCGATACATTTCACAGGTAAAGGAAGAGCGAGATGAAAGTAGTATTATACGAAATGAAACGTTTCGGATTGAGTTTTACCGCATGTTTTTGACAACCTATCCTACGGCTATACGTTATGTTTAGGCGTAAATCAATAATTACTCCTAAGTATCGACGTCAGAAAATGCGATGCAATGCAATGTATAACAGAGAAAATTCAATTTGTAATCCCAGTTGGAACCGATTATTGTACTTTTTTGTTAATTTCATTCTGTGTTAATTTAAACCTTGTGAATATTCTACAGGCGAAAATAACATTCCGTGAAGTAATATCGACACTACGAGTATTTTACCTTGTTTAATGTACTCAATGGCGTAACTATGGTTTGCATTTCAACAGAATCAAACTTACAATGGGGAGAGGACTTGAGCAAAACTACTTTTATGGTATCTACTGCTTGGTCTTGTTTTATATCGATATCCAGGCAATATGAGTATATCAATGTGTAAAGCTCGAAAATGGGCAATTTTTTTAAGCAAAGTTTTATTTCATTGAATATCATCTAGGAAACATTTGTTAATGGTAGACTTGGTTCATTGGATGATGTTAAATTGAATATGTATTAATTATGCATCATAGAGATATGTCATATATCATAGAAGTATGTTATACCTATATTGCTAACGTTGGAAGTATTTTTCGCGGTCTTGTAAACATTTGATTTGAGAGTGAACATACAGCATTACGAAACAAAACAATAACGTATTATTATAACCGTGCCTATCATAGGTCGGGGACATCAATTATATATATTCATTTTAAAGTCCAGGTAAATCAATCATCTCTGCACAATCGGTGTAGCCCCAAATAGCGCTATTCATTCATCCGTGAGCTCGTCAATAGCGAAGTATTGATATGATTACATAAAATTATGTGGGCTGTTACATAGCGAACAAAATATGAACTAATATGTGTCACTTGAACGAACAAACCCATCGCTAATTACTTGGTGATCAGTTGCCCGCTTCAATCAATTAGAAGTGATGTCCTCTAACAGTCATTTCTTTTCAAACATAATCCGTCAGTGCAATTCGTTACAGGAAAAGCATGTGAATGACAACTTTGCACTGCATATGTGAGAGAATGCTTGTACTTAGGATATAAGGCAGCACCCAACTCTTATTGAGCCTCGTAATCGAGGTGAGAGAGACCATGATGACTGTTGAATGCACAGTCGCATCTTTGGTGTTGTTGGAGGATTAACACGTTCATGCGGAAAACCTGTTAATTTAAAATCTCCGACATAAAAAAAAACATTAATGTCTGTATAATATATATTGACTGCACCAAAACCTCTTCATTGAAGAGTTAAAACGAGCTCAGTTCCACTTATTTGAGGAAATCGTTCATTGTAATGCAAGTGCTGAAAATTCCACTAGATAACTATTTAATTGTCTAGTTAGAACTCTTGATCCGTTTCACTTGATCAACGAACATAGCGAAATTAAATGCCTATCAGTTGGTCAATATGATTGTTCCCAAAATTGTGATGAGCGTTATCCTTAAACCTGAAGCAAATTATAAGGTGCTTTCAAAAACGATCCGGATGCATAATTACAGAAACCAGTACCTGTATGCTTGAATTATTGGCCCTGGCTGTTGAGGCACTTGTCCCACTGTGACACGAGGCGATGAATGGCTGTCTTATAAAATTCCATGGGCTGCGATGTGAACCAGTTCCGCACGTGCAGGTGGACGTCGACGTACGAAGTTAATCGTTGGCCCCGCAGAGCCCATTTCAGGGGACCAAACATGGCGTAAATCAGAGGGAGAGAGGTCTGGACTGTATGGAGGGTGACCGAGAACCTCCCATTTGAATTTCTGCAGGAGTGCCGCGACTGTGTTAGCCGTATGAGGTCGTGCATTGTCGTGGAGCAGAATGACCCCACGGGTGAGATTGCCTGGTCGTTTTGTTTTGATCGCTTGGTGAAGGGTGGTCAAGGTTTGCGAGTAACGCTGGGTATTCACTGTTGTCCCGTGCGGCATGAAGCGTATCAGAAGGGGGCCATCTTGGTCAAAGAAGAACGTCAGCATTACCTTTCCTGCACTCGTGTGGATGGCCTTGCCTTTTTTGGGTGGTGGTGACCCTGGAT
The DNA here is from genome assembly GCA_946902985.2 of Meconema thalassinum. Classification (NCBI taxonomy): domain Eukaryota; kingdom Metazoa; phylum Arthropoda; class Insecta; order Orthoptera; family Tettigoniidae; genus Meconema; species Meconema thalassinum. Next base: position 267,215,371 of record OX336397.1, on the reverse strand, counting down.
GCTTCCACTGGAGGCTTTGTGGTTTAGATTGTGTTTCGAAGTGATGACACCATGACTCATTTCCAGCCATCACTCCATCCCTTCCCTCGCATAGCGCTGCAGATGACCAAGACAGTGGGCCATTCGACATGCTTCCTGTTGTGGTTGAAGACTGTGGGGCACCCATTGGGCACACACTTTGCGCAGGTGCAGTCGTTTCTTCATGATGGTGTGCACACTTCCGACGTTCAGTCCGACCACGGCGGCTTTGGCGTTCACTGTCACTCGGCGGTCCTGGGTAATGAGTGCATCAACCAGCTGGACGTTGTCATCGGTAATGCAGGGGGTGCCCCAGACTGGGTATCATTTTGCTCTTCGTTTGACGCCTCCACATCACTGTTTGCAATGCGACTGGCAGCGTTGGACAATTGCTGCATGCTGCTGCTCGCTTTGTATCGTCACGTGACGTGCACGTGTGCCCTCTAGCGACGGGCTGTGACCTTCCACGCTCTGGTTGGAACCACTCCTCGTCACACACGCCACGATTAGCCGATGTCGTCACCGGTTTGCGCATTCCAGCCTCCGGCTCGTTACTGTTTGAACGCACCTTATACATGGAGTAAAAATAATTGTCTTGGACAAATAGTTTCGATCATCATCAAATGCAATACGTATAGGCTTTCGAGTCTTCTCGTATGTCTTCAAATAAGCGTGTAATGAAATTTTATATTTATGGAATATTTTAGACACAGAAGAATATTATATACTTACTTGGAAATTATAGGGCTTTATGATTATTGATATTATAATGATAGTGGCTGTTTACCTTGTGATGGCATTAGAAACACTCTACAAAAACAGCCTATTTTCCACAGATCGGACACCACACCAACCAGTGGCTCTTTTGGAGCCTCACTCAATCAATATGGTAACATGAAATTACAAATGTCAACTCAAAGCGTTATGTTGCCATATGTATGCAAATTCTGTGGAGCTAACTTTAAACAAAAACATGTTTGGAAGACACACATGTTGATCCATAGTGGTCTTAGGCCACATTCCTGTGTTTCTTGTGGCGCAAGCTTTTCCAGAAAATTTCATTTGAAGACGCACATGATGACACATATTGGTATAAAGGCGCATTCCTGTGGTACCTGTGGTGCAATCTTTGCTCGTAAATCTAATTTGAGGAGACACATAATGATCCATAAAGGACTAAAGCCTCATTCCTGTGCTGCTTGCGGAGCAAAGTTTACTGAAAAAGGTGATTTGAATAAACATATGTTGATACATAGTGGTCATAAGCCACCTTCCTGTGTTACTTGTGGCGCAAGCTTTACTCAAAAATTTCATTTGACGACTCACATGATTATACATAGTGATATTAAGCCTTATTCATGTGCTACTTGTTGCGCAAACTATACTACGAAAGGCAGTTTAAGAAATCACGTGTTGATTCATAGTGGTATCAAGCCACATCCGTGTGGTACATGCGGAGCAAAATTTACTTTGAAAGGTGATTTGAATCGACACATGTTGGTCCATAGTGGTCTTAAGCCACATTCATGTGGTACTTGTGGTGCAAGCTTTGCTCAGAAATGTCAATTGAGGATACACATGATGAAACACAGTGGTCTCATGCCGTTTTCGTGTAGTACATGCGGAGCAAAGTTTACCACGAAAGGTGTTTTCAATAGACACATGTTGATCCACAGAGTTATTAAGCCATATTCCTCTGGTACTGAGTCGCAAACATGACTTTGAAAAGCCTCTTAAAAAATCACATGATGGTCCACAGTCCACATTCATGTGGTTCCTGTGTTGCTCAGAATCGTGTTTTTAAGACACATATGATGATCCATATTGGTCTAAAGCCAAATTCCTCTGCTGAGTGTGGAACAAAGATTGTTGAAAAACAGAAGTTTGAATACAAAAATGTTGATCCATAGTGATCCTAAGCTACATTTTGGGGGTACTTGCGGCCAAAACTACACTTTATATAGCAGTTTTAAAATATCACATGTTAATCCATAGTGGCCTCAGCCACATTCGTGTGGTTCATGTGGAGCAATATTTACTGAGAAAGGCAGTTTGAAGAAACACATACTGACGCATAGTAGCCCTACCATGTGGTACATGAGGAGCAGCTTTGTCTGAGAAAGATTCTTTGAAGAGCCACCTCCTAATTCAAAGTGACCTACAGCCCTGAACCCACAATCATGTAGTACATGCGGACTCTATTCTATATAGGAATTGTTGGGAAAACTTTACTATGTAAAAAGTGTTAAAGGCACATAGGATGAGCCATCGTTGCCAGAAGACGCACAAATGTCGTATTGCGCACTTGACTTGACTGAGAGATTATTTATGCACAATACCAATTTATTTGTAAAGAAAGTAAGCCAAGCAAAGAACCTTATGCCACCAACCCATCGTCTCCTATCACCGCTAGATAATGATAATATCCAATAACCGACTCCGAATAACACAACTGGGCAGGTGTGGCGGAGTGACATCTACACGGCATGCCATGGCGTTTTCTGCAGTAAAAATCCCACCACAAATGCCTAAGTTGAACGTCGATCGATTAATTGAGTTAGACTCGATAATGTTCCATAATAAAGGAATAACGACATTTGTTTTCCTTGCGGATAAAAAGGAAAATAATTATATTCATCGTTAGGAAAATTAACAATTGATTTTAGAGGACAAATAACAAAGAGGGGAATAAAGGACGGAAACGCATGAAATAAAGGAAGAGACATAATTATGGAAATTCAATAAAGGGGCATGACTGCATTCATTGCAAACAGTGTTCATTCAGTAGACCAAAGCATCTGTAAAAATAAATTTATATGATTACTTTTGAAGGAAGCCAATATACCATCCTTCATAGGGAGGTTATGGCTTCTTGAGCTTTTAGTTCTCGCAGTGAAGAGGTGCAGGTGCGCTTCATAAAAAGGGAGGTAGCGCGCAGTGAGGGTCCGAGCGGGGACACCAAGAGCCCACTGATGTGCCAGCTTGGTGTCCTACGGCCTAGACGAAACCCCACTCAAGACACGGCACAGACCTAGAAAAAATGCTGAGCAAAATATACCATCTTTTTAAATTATCTAATGTTTATTCTGAAGTAGTTGTTAATTCTGCAGGCCCTGATAGTTCCTGAAATTGTTGCCACAATATTGTCCTCCATTGACTATCAAAAAAAAAAAAAATGCTTTCCACTAAGAAAAGAAAGGAATGTGTGAATTTACACCCTATAGCTACAGCTGGTGATCTATTAGAGTATTGTTATCGCAGGATGCAGTTGGTTACAGCAGGGGTCTCTTTGTTTGTGGGCTGTGCTCTGAACTGATACCCAATCCACATGTTTGCCTTATTGTCCCCAAGGTATCTGTTCACAGAATAATCAACAGCAGATTTAGTAAGTTTTCTATACATGATGCTTAGAATGTTTGATATGATAAATGTAAGGCTTATGTATTTACAACAATAGGATACGGCCTTGTAGGTAAAGGAGGTTCTCAACTGACCACTGAAGAATCAGACAGGTTTCATCTCATACCCATTAACACGTTGAGATTACTCTGGTAGCTCACAGCTCTCATGTATTTTGAAGCTGCCGGTAAGGAAATAGCTACAAAATAATAGGAATTAAGCTCTTTTTATTATTTTTTTTTACTTTTTAAACCTTGAAAACTGCCCTTTCCCAAACCCATACTTACACAGGAGTCAAATAAAAATAAATAAAATGAAAATAAATGAAAAGTTAGTACTTACCAGTAGCACCTGAAACCTTTCCCAGCATTGTCTGAATCACAGTGAACCCTGATACCTGAAGTTGGAAATAGAGTGGGGGTGGTTGGATGAACTTTGTCCATTGAACTACTGGTATTTGGAAATAAAACACACGAGCACAGTAATGGGTGGGGAGTGGAGGTGAATGGAGCAAAATAGGATACATGGAAATGCTAAAAAACATGTTCCCAATAAAGATAAATTTATGTACAGTATTTAGCTTAGAATTTTTGACCAATGATTTGCAAAAATAATAGACATTGAAGTGTGCTTGTATCTAAAATTACACAAGAGACTGTTAATTTATAAAAAGCTATGGTCTTAAAATTGTGGTGCATGTTCACCGCCATGTGGCCTAAATAATGTGAAGTGTGTGTCACATGGGCTATGATAGTTCTTCTACAGTATATCAAATAGGCTACCCTATTAACAATGGTAATATTAGGTACCAGTAGCCTACCACTTCCGAAAACAGAGAAATAACGAAGATAAAATAGAGCCATTTAATACTCCTGGGTAGATTATTAACTTGGGAATAACCTAACCAAAATTAGGTGCTGAAACCCGGGAGAGTCCATTTATCACATTTTCAATTTTTTCAAGGGTTATTTGACTATATTTTGCAAATTATTAATATCTTCTTTGAATTTTTCAGCTATAACTACATCGTACAAAGCCTGTGAAGTGGAAAGAGGCCGCTCCTGTCTCCTTTGGTGTGTCCCCTTCTTTCAACTTATTTGCTGCTGCCAGCCTGACAGCATTTCCAAGGTTCCACAGTTTCGTAAGTTATACTTTAATTTACCTACTTTGTCATGGCTCCTACTGAAAAGGATAAGGATGAAAAACTTACTTCTAAACGAGCATCCTATAAAGGGCAAATTACCCGATTCAGAAAATACATCAAAGAGCTAGATCCCACAGAAGCTCAATTAGATTTGTTAAAACATCGTGTAAGGGATTTTGAACGTTCATATGAAAATTATTGTAACATCCAAACTGAAATAGAAACTTGTATGCTTAATCAAACCGAAGATCGAGTCGAAGTAGAAAACCAATATTACGAAGGTATAGGTTCTGCTTTCAAAATAATACGCCAACTCGAAGAAGAACAGAAAAAGAACTGTTCTGTTCTTGGTTCCCTTCACGAACAACAAACCTCTTCTCGCGATGGTACTCACAAGCCTAAACCAATTCTACCTAAGATTGATTTACCCCACTTCTCTGGAGACGAATCTACTTGGGATTCTTTCTATGAATTATTTTGCTCTCTTGTTCATGACAATGAAGACATTCAAGTCATCTACAAGTTTCATTATTTGAGATCTATCCTCCGAGGTCAAGCTCTGCAGTTAGTTGAAGCACTCCCTTTAAGTGCCAAAAACTACCCCATTGCCTTTAACTTATTGAAAGAAAGATACGGAAATATACGGTTACGTATTCAACGCCATATGAAGGCTCTATTTAACTTACCTGCGTCACAGCACAATGACGTCACTAGTTTGCATACTCTTATTGATACTACACAACTTCACGTTAAAGTTCTGCCCCAATTGGATCAACCCACTGAACACTGGGACACTTTCCTAATACATTTAGTGATTTCTTAAGTCGATGTCGCTACCCTCAAAGCTTGGGAGATTGAACTTTCTAGAGAATACGATTACTCTTACGAGCATTTAGTCACTTTCATAAATGCTAGATGCCAACCCTTAACTGCTTTAGCTAATCAAAGTGAACCCTCATCCCCGAGTTCTAAATTTGAATCAATGTCTCTTAAACCTAAAAGCGAACGGTTAGCGTCTAGTACCCAAATACCTGGGTCTAGCTCATCTAAATTCAAGTCAAACACTACTGGTTACCCAACTAGGTCTAGTGAACGCCGCCGTATTGCTAGTTCTCTCGTCTTAAACACTCAAAGCGAACCCCGCAAGAGTTTAAATGAACCCTTAAAGTGTATACTTTGTAAAGATTCCCACGCCTTATATATATATGTAAATCCATTAAAGAACTGTCAGTCGAGACAGAAGAAAATTAGATTCCCAGAATAAACATTGCTTCAACTGCCTAGCACCCACGCATTCTGCTTCAAATTGCAAGTCCACCAGACTTTGCTTCCATTGTGAGAAAGCTCATCACACTTTACTACATCGTCATGATCAGGCAAGGTCATCTACAGCATCTACTTCTCAGAAAAGTGACAATGCTAACAGTTCCAATGCCTCATCGTACATTCAGAATGCCAAGTCCATACGTAGTGCCCAAGTACTATTGTCTACTGTCCAAATCGAAGTTCAGGATAACTTTGGCAACTGGGTCCGTGCACGCGGTCTTCTTGATTCAGCGGCAACTCATGATTTTGTCTCTAATTCTTTGATTAGAAAACTAGGCCTACCTGTAAACCCCACTTATATTAACGTATCGGGCATTAACAGCTCAAAATCGCAAGCTTTACAGTTCTCAAAGCTAACCATAAGAGACATTTGTCACAGAAACAACTTTCTCAAACTGAATTGTCTCATTCTCAATAGCATAGGAGAAGATACTCCAAGTCATTCTGTGGATATTTCAGGGTTAAACATTCCCTCGCATTTAAGGCTAGCCGATCCTCTGTTCAATGTACAAAACCCCATTGACATACTCTTTAGTGCCAATGTTTTCTGGAATTGCCTTCGTAAACAGGTTCGCAATTTATCCTCAAACGTGGTTGCCAGAGACTAATTTTGGATGGATCGTCACCGGTCAACTTCCCCATTATTCTCCCCAACCCGCATCGCAATGTTATTTCGCTAATACTGACTTGGAACAGTTCTGGAGGCTCGAAAGCGTTGATTCTCCTAACGTGACCTCTTCAGAAAACGAATTCTGTGAGCAACTTTTTCTGAACACCACCACTCGCTCTTCTGATGGTCGGTTCATTGTTCAGATGCCAAGATTACGTAATCCCCCTAAACTTATTAACTCTCAACCCAAAGCTCGAAAAGCTCTCTTTGCTATCGAGAGCAAATTCAAGAAAGAACCTCTCGTTAAACAGCAGTACACTGATTTCATGGATGAGTATGAAAGCTTAGATCATATGGAAGTTGTTAACAAATCTGATGACGAATTGCACCCTCCAATTGAAACGGTTTTCTTAAATCATCACCCCGTGTGGAAAAACCCTCTTGTAAAGGATAATATCCGAGTTGTTTTCAATGGTTCATCACCTGACGTTAATGGCAACAGTCTTAACGATACTCGTTACTCTGGTCCTGCTATTCAGGCAGATATCTGCTATACTCTTCAACTTTCGATTTTTTCCCATAGCTCTTATAGCGGATATAAAACAGATGTACCGTCAAGTTTTAATTCAGCCTGAACAACGAGATCTCCAAAGAATCTTGTGGCGCGACGAAATCAGTAAGCCCATTAAGGTATTTCGCTTAAAACGGTTACTTATGGCTTAAAACCTTCCGCTTTCCTTGCTATCCGATCCCTACACTTGTTAGCCTCTCAAGATGGTCATTTGTTTGATTCTAAAGCTTCCGAAGCACTAACTACATCCTTCTATGTTGACGATTATTTGCAGTCCTTCCCCACTCTGGAGGAAGCTTCTTTCGTGTGATTAGAACTTCAGGCATTGCTAAAGAATGGAGGATTCCCACTTCATAAGTGGAATTCCAACTCCCATGTGTTTCTCGCCCAGTTTCCTATTGAAGATATAGATCCTTCCTCCGTCGAAATTTGTGGAAACTCCGAATCCATAAAAACTCTTGGAGTTCATTGGTGCACTAGCACTGACACTCTCATCTATAAAGTTTCGCTCGCAGAAGAGCTCCCTAACACAAAAAGACAAATTCTCTCTGAAATTGCAAAAATTTTTGATCCGCTTCAATTCCTTGCCCCAGTTATCGTTATAGACAAACTTTTCATGCAAGAGCTATGGTCGCTCAAATGTGAATGGGACGACACTGTTCCCCTTTCTTTTCTTAACAGATGGCTCTCTTTTCGCAGAAATTTGCTTGATCTCTCCCTTATTGAAATTCCCAGGAATTTAATTAACGCTCATCCTAATGCATCTTTTTTCCTTCATGTGTTCGCGGACAGTTCCGAAAAAGCTTACGGTTGCTGTGCATATTTGGTTTATCGCGGTTCCTTAAATGGATCTTCAGTTTCCAACCTTGTTTGCGCCAAATCGAAGGTGGCTCCTCTTAAAACTATCACTTTGCCTAGGCTTGAATTGTGTGCTGCACTCATGGCCGCAGAACTTGTTAAGAAATTACGGGAAGTCTTAAAAGTCGAATTCTCGCAAATCTATCTTTAGAGCGATTCCATGATCACCCTTTCTTGGATCGCCAAAAACCCCTCTCACTGGCAAACTTTTGTTGCAAACAGGGTTTCCAAAATTCAAATTCTTTCTTCGGGATGTCAATGGAGGCATGTGCCCAGCGCTGATAACCCAGCCGACATTATTTCTCGTGTATGTTTACCCTCTCAATTGGCAGCTTTCCAGTTGTACTGGCATGGGCCCTCGTGGTTAATCGAAGACTCCTCTTGTTGGCCTTCGAAACCTCCAGCCACAAACTCCAACTTGCCTGACGCTAAAGTATCTATGTCTACTGCTTCGTGTCTTGTTTCCAACGTTTCTCATCCCTTGTTGTCCCGCTATTCTTCCTTTCATAAATTAATTCGAATTGTCGCCTATCTTCTTAGATGGAAATATCTTGTGGTTGACCAACCTCTTCTCCCCAAACCACACCTTACCAATCATGAATTGAATCTCGCTACCATTAAGATTTTGCAACTAACCCAGCAAGAAGCTTTTTCTTCTGAATTGTCTTTACTTTCTTCCAAAAAGGATCTTCCCGAATCCAGTCGTCTTCGTGCCTTAGCCCCGTTCCTTGATGACAATAGGTTACTCAGGGTAGGTGGTAGGCTCTCGCAATCTTTGCTTTCTGAGGACAAAAAGCATCTCGTTATTTTGCCTTCTAAACACCACGTAACTTCCTTAATTAAACGTGACTTTCATTATCGCAATCTGTATGTTGGTACTGCCCCCGTAATTGAATTATATAGAGACCACGGTGGCTATATTTGAAATTATAAGAAGAGTTATGGCTGTCATAGTTATGACGTGGGTAGTCATGACGTAAGCACGGATGACGCGAATGTTAGGCCAGCAAGCTACTTGAGCCGAGATTCTCAGTGACGTCAGTTTTTAGTCCAGAATGTTCCAAGATGTACGACGCAGTCGCAGGAAACGAGGAATTCTGCTGAGGAAGAAACTATGCTATTGGAGGAGAGGCATGAACCAATGAACGATAGTTTAAAGGAAGACGGAGATTGCTGAAACTATGGTATTTTTATTACTTTTGGAATGCAGAATTGTGGAAATCCATTTGCAGTAGAAGCATTGATTTGGAATTTTGGTGAAATTTATTTTCAGTTTTTGAATTTTGAAAATCCGTCATGTATTAACGAAGTTGGAACTTCTAGCGATGACGTAGTATCACGCTTTGGAAGGGATGGAAACGCCCCTCGTGAAGTTAATAAAAGGGCTTGCGCAGAAGAGAGGAGTCTCTTTCGTTCTCTGATCATTCTGAGATCTCATGCTCAGATCATCGAAGTATATTTGTGAAAGTTCTTTTCTTATACATTCATTATAGTGAGACGTCGAAGTGAACAGCAGTGAAAAGAATCGTCTTTATAACGCGTGGCGAAGCCACTATATTAACGAGATCAAGGTCAAACTAGGTGAAGTTGAAACGGACCTTAGAAAGCTTCTACAAGTTTAGCTTCGAACAGTTAGCGGTCACCGATAAGATAATTGTATTGTGCAGTGCTACATGCAGTTATAGAGAAAGGCTGAACAATTTCGACCGATTAGTTTAAAAGATATTAGCAGTTTTATACGACTGACAAAAGTGATTATCTCGCCACTAGAGAAACACTTTTGTATAGCCAGAATCAACGCAAGGCTGACGCTGCGAGTGGAGTAGAAAGACTTCAGATTGCTTGGTTACACAACGATACCAGTATAATGGAGCAATTGAATACGGCAGTTTGTTCTTCTAACACTACAACCGAAGAGCAGATGGAAGGCTAAAAGGGCTTATTGCAATTGGGACATACTTCAACGGAGTAAGATAGCGACATGGAACTTCGCTAATTGCTATTCCACACAAGCGAACATGCGGTGAATACCATCTACACCCATGTTTCGTAATTAAAGGCTGAATACCATCGAACAGCCATAGAAACAATTTCATACTCTGAATATGAATAATTTCTTCGGAAATTTCTACAAAACTTCATGATGATTGTCTACTGGAACTTCAGGGAATTTTTCAAGAGAGGTCAGGGAAGTCCCGACTCACAAAGAAGATTATTGCCGGAAGGATGTCTATTCTTCTTCGAGGAGCAGAGCGATTCACGGAGAAGGAAGCAGTTCGATTCTCCGAGGGTGCTATTTCCTATTTCGAGGATGGAGCTCACCTTTAACGTGGTGAAATGGATCCATCAGCAGTCTTCTTTGGGGAATTTTCCTCTGGAACGTCAATCGGCAGATAAGGTAGTCGTGAACGTTTATTGTATTTGAGTTTACTAATAATGTTTGAGCAACTATTTTTCCCATATTTTTATCCTCATGTATTTTGCCCTATTTTCTTGTTGAGATTCTTATTCTCAGTACACCTTGATGACTTTTGCATTTTTCGACGATTTATTAAGACATTGTTATGTCATGGGCATAGTTAAAGATTTTGAATCAGTTGAGACTGATATTTAGATTTTTCAGTAATTAATATTTTTTTGTAGTCACGATTTGACTGTAAGTTAATGATTTTTACGGCAGATTTAAATTCAGACAGCGTGTCATTTTATTAAAGTAATTCTACCCCAGTTTAATTACTTTGAACAATTTTCTGTCATCATCAAGAAGGAAGAACATTTAAATGATTTTAGAGCGTTAAAATCTCTTACGTTGTCGACGATCTTGGAAATACTAGTCGTTATTGTATTGATTGCAACACAGACATTTATCGTCAGTTATGAATGAACATTGCATTATAGACACTTTTGTGAAAGAGTAACGTTAATAATGAATTATTGAATGCATTAAAGTCAAGTACTTTTGTTAGGAGTTTTTCTCAATTCGAGAATTATAAAACGATGTTTGCATTCCCCAGTCTAATTGGATTCTATTCGACTACTTTGCATTTTAGTCGCACTTTATTTGAAGATAGTATTTTCATACTACATTTTCTTTTAAGATGTTAATCTTAAATTTTGATAGACCAGACAGGCGTATATAAGCGTATTCACTATTAAATTTGTTTGTGATTGGCAAGTTTTGACTTCATTTCAGTTCATGAATGAAATCTACGAAGGTTAAATAGAAAAACAGTTTTGAAACAATTTATGATTATAAAAATTTTTAAGTGGAACTATGAATGTATAATCGCTAGTGCAGCGCGTGTTGAAAGTCGCTGAGGTATAATGCCCTTGAATATGAAGGAGGTTCCCACAGGAATAAATGTTAAAGAATTATTTGTGGAAGTTTTGTAAGTTATGTAGAAGTTTTAAATGCCATATAGATTAATATATGATGATTTTGGGCATATTTTTAATGCAGATTGTGCATTAACTTGTTAGCGAAGGATTTTCCGCTGGAGTAAGATTGTTATAGTTCGTTGAAAATTAATCAAGTGAGTTACTGTTATAATTAACACGAGTTTTGAAAGAATTTGAGATAAGATTTTGAATGAAGGTTGCCGTCACAAATCATTATTAAAACCTTTATTAAACCAGATTGTGACATTAACATGTATAACTAACCTTCATTGGTCGATTATATTAAACAGGATTATAAAATTATCAACCGAATGAACATGTGGTCAATGTATTTATTAAATTAATAATTTAAACAATTTAAATGTTAATATTGTAAATAATTGTTGTAAATATTTTTGAAAATAATATGGAACGAGAGTGATGTTAAAGGCGTGCTTATAATATTTTTATTGTCTTTGACAAATATTATAAACAATTTCTAATTGTTATAAATAATTTATGTGATTTTGTTATAAACATTTAAGAGCTAATTAAACATTTGGATTGAAGTTAACAAGTTTAAGAAATTAACATAATGATCCAATAGGATGTGAGTAAAGTACTTGAAAGATTTGCGTAAATATAATGTGAGTTGTCTTCTAGACATTTAAAAGCTTGAGAGAACAAGCTGTATTCTTACGTAACATAGCACGTGAGAAGGGAGTGCATTTGACCAGTATGCAACAGGCTGAGGGTAGCCCGCAGCTGTGCCAACATATGGTTCTCAGAGAGTGAGGTCGTACACACTCTGGCCTTGCGACTATAAATACCATTCTTATGTTTATTAAAAGGAAACCAAATGCTCTATATATGTCACACCCTGACGTCCTTCTCCAATCCAATAGTGTTATGAATATTACGTTATTTGGAGCTCGTGGGAGCTAAAATGTTTAATATCATGTTGTATAATAAATGCAAGTCCTACTGGAGGACGTAGTCAGATTGACTTGGGCTACTGATAGCCACGTTGATTTTGTTGTGTTATCAAAATCATACCCTTTATTAGAAATAAAGCTTTTGTACAGTTCAAAGTTCTCGTCTTCGTTCTTGGTTCATTTTTAAATGTCATGGTGGAGGTTATTGTGTGAACAGACTTTTAGTGATCCTGTTGTCAACTCAAACCCCGAGATAATTAAGAGGTAAGTAACGGTAAGTATGAACCCCGTCTATTTTGGTGTGTTCCACAATGATTTCCTGTGAATTTCTGTGCTCTTATCTCGATAGTATCTGTCAGTGCCATTTTCATTGATGTAACTGTGCCGGTGCGATTGATAATTGGCAATCCGATTGAGGGGGCGGATATCTGACAGCCTACTATCCAGGTAAACGGGGACAGAAAGATTGGCGCCCAACGTGGGGCTGAGTCAATAGAAAGATTGACGCACCTAAAACGTTGGGGCGAATTCGACAAAACTGGATCACCAGGTTGAACAATAGAAAGAATCGCACCTAAAACGTGAGGTTCGATTAGACTCAAATAAAGAGGTTGATTCTTTGTTAGATGTCTAGGCCAATTGTAGTAGTTAAGAGTGTGATTATATAGGAATTAAATGTTGTATTGTGTTAGGAAAATTACACTCAGAAAAGATCAGATCTTATACAACTTGAGAAAGGTTAAATAGGCTGGAAACTTAAAAAAATCGCCTATAATCTGGAATCTTATTTTATTTGACCGGCTTATGACATTTTAGTCATATTAAAGATAAAATAAATTATTTGGATTGTAAATGTAAATTATTTGTGTTAGGATATTTTAAAATGAGCCAGAGAAATTTGAACATGTGCTTGAGTTTGTTTCAACATGAAGTATCTTCGAAGATTAATTATAAGGTAGTTATAAGTTAGATTTAAGACAGAAAAGTGATCAAAATTTATATATGGTGAAAAGTGTTGCTCAAATGTTGTTATTTTGCTCTTTTGATGTATGTCCCTACAGCAATCCATTTTTGAATAATATTGTAATGGCAGATGAAAGTTTGAGGTTGATGCTAGAGGAGATGTCTGCTAACTTGAAAGCTAGCATGAATAATAGTATGAAGCAGATGCTGAATGAAAGCATAAAGGAGATGGAAGCTAGGAATACTAGTCGAATGGAGGAGAATGCTAGTACTTTGTCTGCTAATTTGACAGCTAGTATGGGTGAAAGTTTGAAGGGTATCCAAACTAGTGCTGCTAATTTGGAGGATAATATGTCGCGTTTACAGATTAATACCCTAGGAATTGAAAATACTGTAAGTGACATCCGCACAAATGTGTCTGATGTTAAAAATGATGTGTCTAAGGTACAGAAAGGCCTTACAATGTTAAATCTAGATGTAGCTAATGGCCGAGGGGATATTTCTTGTGCTAGAGCCGAAGTTGTTGTTGTCAAAAATGATGTAGCGACTGTCCAAGACAAGGTCGAGGAAGTCCAAAAAGAAATTCAAAAAGCTAGAACTGATGTATCCAATGTTCAGGTAGACATTAATAACATTCATGCGGATATAACTGAGGTGCAAAGTGACATAACTAAGATTCAGGTAGAGGTCAACACAGTTTTCGTAGATATCACTAAAGTCCAAACTGATGTAAATAAAGTCAGGGAAGAAATCGAAAACTCAAAAACTCTTTGTACGCGTAATATAACTGCATTAGCGACTAGGTTAGTCGATGAATCAGTTAGAACAACAACGTCTTTAGCAGAGTTGAAGTATGATGTAGAGGTCATGAGAACACAGGTATTAGACCACAATAGAGTATTAAAAGAGGATATCGAAGTAGACATAGCCGAAATGTTAACAGCAAACGTAGCGGTATGGAAAGACGAGTGGAATAAGTCAAGTGGGGAACATGTAACCCAAATTCAGGAAAGGATTGAAAGAAAACTTGCCAGTACGCAGGTAGAAATTAACAATGAAGTAGTACAGATTAGGAAAGATTTAAGCGTCAGGATAAATTCGCTATCCGAAAAACAAGTTGACGATAGAACACAACTAGATCAGGATATGCAAACTTTAAAATCTACATTAGAGGAACAGATGCATAAAGTTGTCTCGGATGTAAATGAAACGACGAGTAAACTGAAAAATTTGAAGTTAGGAGAGGCTAGTTTAATGGAGAACTACAAAGAAGAGATAGTCAAGAAAGTCTTAACAGAAATCACCGATAAGGATACAGAAGGCTTAGCTTGCGAATTGAATAGGAAGTATACTAGAAGACATAACCTAGATCCAGAAGAGAGAGACGTGACTCCTGAAGAACGTGTATCCAGATTCAGAGAGGAGGATGACGAGAGGAATATGGAACCTGAGTGGAACTACCGAGATAGTGGGAAAAACTATCCGGATTCATATCCGAGGAACGTGACGGTCATCAGGAATTTCGAAGACAAACCACAAAAATTCAGTAACACTGATAGTTTGACAACTATAGAGTATGTAAGGAATCTCAAAGATTATTTCATCGAAGCTCACATTCCCAGAGAGAGAGAGATGAAGATAGTAGAGAGATATCTGATTGGAGGACCCCTTGAATGGTTTCGCGCATTTAGATACACATTCAGTAACTTTGACGAGTTTGCAGAGGCATTAATCAAACGATTTTGGTCCATAGAAGCGCAGAATTCGTTAAGAGCGGAGGTGTATTCAAGAAAATACTCAGGTACTCTTCCAACGAGGTACGCTGATTTCTTTACGAGTCAGTTGTCCCGCTTGAGATTTTTGCAACCCCCATTGTCCACGGAGCAACTAATAGATGCGATTTCTCGTATGCTGCCAGTTGAGGTGAGGAGACTTATAATTTCGTCCAACATCAGGGATTTATCCAGCATGGATGAATTACTAAGAAGGTTAGACTACACAAGTCCAATGCCTAACGTAGTCCAGAAAGGTCAAAGGCAGGAGTATAAGGAAATCAATACGGTATATATGGACCAAGTCCAACAAACTGACAAGCCAGAGGAGGAGAAAACTGACAATGTAGGTCCTCACAGGAATAATCAGTTTAGAAATTACAGATCACAAGGTTACCGACCGTATCAACAGAGAAGAGGTTGGAACTACAACCGAGGAAACTATAATGGAAGAGGCAAATATTACAACAATAATGGGTATAACCGTAACTATAATAGGAATAACCAAAACCAAAATAGAAACCAGAATACTCAAAGTCAGGTTATGACACCTGATCAGTATCAGCAAAGAGAGAAGGAAAGCCAGCAATACTTAAAAGAATTAAGGGATAAAGAAGCTGACAATCAAAAGAAAAGGCAGGATGTTGTAATCGATCCTGGACCTTCTACGAGCCAGCAGAACTTAGAAAATAGAAATACTGGTCAGAAGAGAAAGTAGAGAGGAAAGAATACATTAACCACACACAACCCAGAGTAGAAGAAATTTATGATTAAGGAACATAGAGGAAATATCATACTAGAGTAAGCCAGTAATAATTCAATTTCGTGTTCAAGAGAGTTGAGATACTTGTAACATTGAGTTTAAAAACAATTTGCAACTGTTTTTAAAACGTGGTGAGAGGAGAATGCCCCCGTAATTGAATTATATAGAGACCACGGTGGCTATATTTGAAATTATAAGAAGAGTTATGGCTGTCATAGTTATGACGTGGGTAGTCATGACGTAAGCACGGATGACGCGAATGTTAGGCCAGCAAGCTACTTGAGCCGAGATTCTCAGTGACGTCAGTTTTTAGTCCAGAATGTTCCAAGATGTACGACGCAGTCGCAGGAAACGAGGAATTCTGCTGAGGAAGAAACTATGCTATTGGAGGAGAGGCATGAACCAATGAACGATAGTTTAAAGGAAGACGGAGATTGCTGAAACTATGGTATTTTTATTACTTTTGGAATGCAGAATTGTGGAAATCCATTTGCAGTAGAAGCATTGATTTGGAATTTTGGTGACATTTATTTTCAGTTTTTGAATTTTGAAAATCCGTCATGTATTAACGAAGTTGGAACTTCTAGCGATGACGTAGTATCACGCTTTGGAAGGGATGGAAACGCCCCTCGTGAAGTTAATAAAAGGGCTTGCGCAGAAGAGAGGAGTCTCTTTCGTTCTCTGATCATTCTGAGATCTCATGCTCAGATCATCGAAGTATATTTGTGAAAGTTCTTTTCTTATACATTCATTATAGTGAGACGTCGAAGTGAACAGCAGTGAAAAGAATCGTCTTTATAACGCGTGGCGGAGCCACTATATTAACGAGATCCAGGTCAAACTAGGTGAAGTTGAAACGGACCTTAGAAAGCTTCTACAAGTTTAGCTTCGAACAGTTAGCGGTCACCGATAAGATAATTGTATTGTGCAGTGCTACATGCAGTTATAGAGAAAGGCTGAACAATTTCGACCGATTAGTTTAAAAGATATTAGCAGTTTTATACGACTGACAAAAGTGATTATCTCGCCACTAGAGAAACACTTTTGTATAGCCAGAATCAACGCAAGGCTGACGCTGCGAGTGGAGTAGAAAGACTTCAGATTGCTTGGTTACACAACGATACCAGTATAATGGAGCAATTGAATACAGCAGTTTGTTCTTCTAACACTACAACCGAAGAGCAGATGGAAGGCTAAAAGGGCTTATTGCAATTGGGACATACTTCAACGGAGTAAGATAGCGACATGGAACTTCGCTAATTGCTATTCCACACAAGCGAACATGCGGTGAATACCATCTACACCCATGTTTCGTAATTAAAGGCTGAATACCATCGAACAGCCATAGAAACAATTTCATACTCTGAATATGAATAATTTCTTCGGAAATTTCTACAAAACTTCATGATGATTGTCTACTGGAACTTCAGGGAATTTTTCAAGAGAGGTCAGGGAAGTCCCGACTCACAAAGATTATTGCCGGAAGGATGTCTATTCGTCTTCGAGGAGCAGAGCGATTCACGGAGAAGGAAGCAGTTCGATTCTCCGAGGGTGCTATTTCCTATTTCGAGGATGGAGCTCAGCTTTAACGTGGTGAAATAGATCCATCAGCAGTCTTTTTTGGGGAATTTTCCTCTGGAACGTAAATCGGCAGATAAGGTAGTCGTGAACGTTTATTGTATTTGAGTTTACTAATAATGTTTGAGCAACTATTTTTCCCATATTTTTATCCTCATGTATTTTGCCCTATTTTCTTGTTGAGATTCTTATTCTCAGTACACCTTGATGAGTTTTGCATTTTTCGACGATTTATTAAGACATTGTTATGTCATGGGCATAGTTAACGATTTTGAATCAGTTGAGACTGATATTTAGATTTTTCAGTAATTAATATTTTTTGTAGTCACGATTTGACTGTAAGTTAATGATTTTTATGGCAGATTTAAATTCAGACAGCGTGTCATTTTATTAAAGTAATTCTACCCCAGTTTAATTACTTTGAACAATTTTCTGTCATCATCAAGAAGGAAGAACATTTAAATGATTTTAGAGCGTTAAAATCTCTTACGTTGTCGACGATCATGGAAATACTAGTCGTTATTGTATTGATTGCAACACAGACATTTATCGTCAGTTATGAATGAACATTGCATTATAGACACTTTTGTGAAAGAGTAACGTTAATAATGAATTATTGAATGCATTAAAGTCAAGTACTTTTGTTAGGAGTTTTTCTCAATTAGAGAATTATAAAACGATGTTTGCATTCCCCAGTCTAATTGGATTCTATTCGACTACTTTGCATTTTAGTCGCACTTTATTTGAAGATAGTATTTTCATACTACATTTTCTTTTAAGATGTTAATCTTAAATTTTGATAGACCAGACAGGCGTATATAAGCGTATTCACTATTAAATTTGTTTGTGATTGGCAAGTTTTGACTTCATTTCAGTTCATGAATGAAATCTACGAAGGTTAAATAGAAAAACAGTTTTGAAACAATTTATGATTATAAAAATTTTTAAGTGGAACTATGAATGTATAATCGCTAGTGCAGCGCGTGTTGAAAGTCGCTGAGGTATAATGCCCTTGAATATGAAGGAGGTTCCCACAGGAATAAATGTTAAAGAATTATTTGTGGAAGTTTTGTAAGTTATGTAGAAGTTTTAAATGCCATATAGATTAATATATGATGATTTTGGGCATATTTTTAATGCAGATTGTGCATTAACTTGTTAGCGAAGGATTTTCCGCTGGAGTAAGATTGTTATAGTTCGTTGAAAATTAATCAAGTGAGTTACTGTTATAATTAACACGAGTTTTGAAAGAATTTGAGATAAGATTTTGAATGAAGGTTGCCGTCACAAATCATTATTAAAACCTTTATTAAACCAGATTGTGACATTAACATGTATAACTAACCTTCATTGGTCGATTATATTAAACAGGATTATAAAATTATCAACCGAATGAACATGTGGTCAATGTATTTATTAAATTAATAATTTAAACAATTTAAATGTTAATATTGTAAATAATTGTTGTAAATATTTTTGAAAATAATATGGAACGAGAGTGATGTTAAAGGCGTGCTTATAATATTTTTATTGTCTTTGACAAATATTATAAACAATTTCTAATTGTTATAAATAATTTATGTGATTTTGTTATAAACATTTAAGAGCTAATTAAACATTTGGATTGAAGTTAACAAGTTTAAGAAATTAACATAATGATCCAATAGGATGTGAGTAAAGTACTTGAAAGATTTGCGTAAATATAATGTGAGTTGTCTTCTAGACATTTAAAAGCTTGAGAGAACAAGCTGTATTCTTACGTAACATAGCACGTGAGAAGGGAGTGCATTTGACCAGTATGCAACAGGCTGAGGGTAGCCCGCAGCTGTGCCAACATATGGTTCTCAGAGAGTGAGGTCGTACACACTCTGGCCTTGCGACTATAAATACCATTCTTATGTTTATTAAAAGGAAACCAAATGCTCTATATATGTCACACCCTGACGTCCTTCTCCAATCCAATAGTGTTATGAATATTACGTTATTTGGAGCTCGTGGGAGCTAAAATGTTTAATATCATGTTGTATAATAAATGCAAGTCCTACTGGAGGACGTAGTCAGATTGACTTGGGCTACTGATAGCCACGTTGATTTTGTTGTGTTATCAAAATCATACCCTTTATTAGAAATAAAGCTTTTGTACAGTTCAAAGTTCTCGTCTTCGTTCTTGGTTCATTTTTAAATGTCATGGTGGAGGTTATTGTGTGAACAGACTTTTAGTGATCCTGTTGTCAACTCAAACCCCGAGATAATTAAGAGGTAAGTAACGGTAAGTATGAACCCCGTCTATTTTGGTGTGTTCCACAATGATTTCCTGTGAATTTCTGTGCTCTTATCTCGATAGTATCTGTCAGTGCCATTTTCATTGATGTAACTGTGCCGGTGCGATTGATAATTGGCAATCCGATCGAGGGGGCGGATATCTGACAGCCCACTATCCAGGTAAACGGGGACAGTACTGTCCCCGATAATCCGGATAGTAGGCTGTCAGATATCCGCCCCCTCAATCGGATTGCCAATAATCAATCGCACCGGCACAGCTACATCAATGAAAATGGCACTGACAGATACTACCGAGATTAGAGCACAGTAGTTAACAAGAAATTATTGTGGAACACACCAAAATATACGGGGGTTCATACTTACCTTTACTTACCTATTCAAATTAATCTCGGGTTTGGGTTGTCAACTGGATCACTTAAATGTATGCCCACACAATAACCTCCACCACGATATTTAAAATGAACCAAAACGGAAACAAGAAACTTTAAACTGCACAATAATTTATTTCACATAAAGGAATTAATTTAACAAAAATATAACAACAAAATAAACGTGGCGATCATAAGCCATTGTCAATGTAATCATGTCCTCCTGTAGGACTTGTAGACTTTGCATACAAAATTTCAGCTTTCTAGCTCAAAAGAACGTAATAATAATACACTTGGAATGGATAAGGGAATTGGGACGAGACATATAGCAATTGTTTTCCTTTTAATAAACATCACACTTTATTTATAACTGCAAGCCTGCTATGAAGACGACCTTGGCCTCTATCATCCAGTTGTCAGGCCAGCTGCGATGCACCCTACACCATGTCGCATACCTGCATCGTCAAATGGACTCACCTGTCCAGCCAACGTTAGCATATGCTAGTTACATCAGAGCCTAGCTCCTTCTCAAAACACTTTAAACGTCCACACCTCAACTCAAATATTATCACGCAAATCTTTTAAATGCTCCATCCAAATATCACTGGATTACTTTAAGAATCCCAAAACTTGTTTAATTATAAATTCCAATGTATAATTAGCGTTGTTTAGAGTATATTAACAAAACGTTAAATGTTTATAACAAATACTCATTAATTATTTATAACAATATAAATTGTTTATAATATTGTCTAACGACAATTGAAAAATTTATACATGCCTCCATTAATCCCTTTCGTTTCAAATTATTATTAAAGATATTTACATAGTTATTTACAATATTTATATTAGAAATACATTAAACCACACGTTTATCCGGTTGATAATTACTTAAATCGTGATGATATAATCGACCAATGAAGGTTAGTTATATTTAAATTTATAGATTCAGGTTTAATAAGGTTTAATAATAATTATTATTATTTGTGACGGTAACCTCCATTCAAAATCGTTATCTCAAATTATTTAAACACTCATGTTAATTTTAACAGTAACTTCACATGATTAATTTTCAAAGGACCTGGACAATACACTCAGCGGAAAAATACCTCGCTCAAAACGCACAAAATTGCACAAAATAGGCCCAGAATTCATCATATATCTCAATATATATGGCATACAAAATCTTCCATATACAAAAACCTCCACTTATAAATTCATTAACTTCATTCTTATTACTGTGGGAACCTCCTTCACTTATTACAGGGAATTATTCATCAGCGACTTTTACACGTCCACTGAACTAACGATTATACATCCATAGTTCCTCTTTAAAAATTCTTATATTCATTAATTGTATCATAACTGTTATTATATTTAACCTTCGTGGGTTTCATTCATGAATCGATATGAAGTAAAAATTTGCCAATCACAAATAAATTTAATAGCAAATACGATTAGACACGCCTTCCTGGTCTATCAAAATTGAGATTAATATCTTCAAAGTAACGCAGTATAAAAATACTATCTTCAATCAAAGTTCATCTAACTGCATAAATAATCGAATAGAATACAATTAGACTGTGGAATGCAAACATTATTATTCCAATCTAGAATTGAGAAAAACTCCTATCAAATGTTCATTACTATAGTGTACTCAATAAATTGTAATCAAAGTTCATATTTCATAAAATTGTCTATAATGCAATGGTATTTCAGAACTGACAATAAATGTCTATGTTGCAATCATGTTCATAAAACGACTGGTATTTCCAAGATCGTCGATACAGTAATAGATTTTAACGCTCTAAAATCTTTTAATTATTCTTCTTTCTTGAGGATGACAGAAAATTGGTCAAAGTAATTTACTGAATAGAATTACTTTAATAAAGTGACACGCTGTCTGAATTCAAATTTGCCATAGAAAATCGTTAACTTTACAGTCAAATCGTGACTACAAAAATATGCAAATTACTGAAAGAATATATATTATCAGTCTCAACTGATCCAAAAATTATTTAAATATGCCAATGACATAACAATGTCTCAATAAATCGTAGAAAAAGGCATAAAATCTCCAAAGTGTACTGAGTACAAAAATATCAAGCAAGAATATGGGGCAAAATATATGGGACAGAAAATATGGGAAAAATGGTTGCTCAGATATCACTAAATGGCTCAAATAAAACAAGAAACGTTCACGACTACCTTATCTGTTGATTGAAGTTCCAGAGGAAAATTTCCCAAAGAAGACTGCTGATAGTTCCATTTCACCAACGTAAAGATGTGCTCCGTCCTCGAACCTGGAACCAGCGCCCTCGGAGAATAGAACTGCTTCCTCCTCCGGAAATTGCACTGCTCCGTGAAAACGATAGACATCCTTCTGGCAAAACTCTTCTTTGTGAGCCGGGTCCACCCTGGCCTCTCTTGATAATTCCCTGAAGTTCTGGTAGAACTTCGCCATGAAGTTTATTGCAATTATTTCCGCAGAAATGTTCATAATCGTGGAGTATGAAAATATTTCCACTGCCATTTGATATTATTCAGCGATGGATTACGACGCATGAGTGTAGTTGGATGTTCACTACATGCTCGATTTTGTAGAAAGACGATTAGCGAAGTTCCATGCTGCTATTTCACTCCATTTATGTATGTCCCAATTGCATTAAAGGTTTAGCCTTCCATCTCCACTTCTGTTATAATCATAGTTGAAAGAACTGCCATATTATATTGTTCCATTCTATAATGTAGCGTTGTATCACCAAATGCAATATGTAGTATCACGGTTGCAATACCCGCGTCAGCCGTAGCGTAGAATGTGATATTATAAAAGTGCTTCTCAGGTGGCGAGAAAATCACTTTTGTTGGCAGTCTTAAAATGCCAATATCTTCCAAATTATAATCGTGAAAATGTTCAACTTTCCTACACACTTCAATACTGTAATGCACAATAGATTTAGCTTAAAGGCAGTCGCTAACTCTTGATATATTATCTGGTAGACTCGTTTATGAGTGCGTTTCAACTTCGCCTAGTTTCAATCACCGTAAAATGGAACTGCTGCACTGCTCCGTGCTCGTTCGATGCGGTGGGCTTTACCGCACGCTAAAGACGACTTGCTTCACTGAATCACTCGAAGTCTGACAATATGATAATCAGAAAAACCACTATAAGACACGAGAAAATGAGATATGAGATATGAGAGCTCCTCTCTCCTGTGCAAGACCTTTTATCAACTTCTTAAGGGGCGTATCCATCCCTTCCATAGCTTGTTCCTCCGTCATGGCTAGAAGTTTTAACTTTGGCTATACTTGACGGATTTTTAAATTTCAAAAACTCAAAATTAATTTCTTCAAAATTCCAAATCAATGCCATAACTGAAAATAGTTTTCCACAATTCTGCATGCCAAAAGTAATTAAATATGATAGTTTCAGTAATCTCCGTCTCCCTCCAAACTATCGTTCATTGGTTCGAGCCTTTCCTCCAATAGCGTAACTTCTTCCTTAGCACAATTCTTTGTTTCCCTGCAACTGCGTCGTAAATCTCAGATCTTTCTCGAACAAAATCATGACGTCACCAAGAATCTCAGCTCAACCAGCCTACTTGCATAAAGTCTGCGTCATCCGTGCCTACGTCATGAATATCCACGTCACAACTATGACAGCCATAACTTTATTCATATATGCCAATACAGCCGCCGTGGTCTCACTATAATTCAATTTACGGGGGCATTCTCCCTTCACCACGTTTTAAAAACAGTTGCAAATTGTTTTTAAACTCTGTGTTATAAATATCTCAATTCACTTGAACACGAAATTGAATTATTATTGGCTTACTCTTTTATGATATTTCCTCTATGTTCCTTAATCATAAGTTTCTTCTTCTCTGGGTTGTGTGTGGCTAATGCATTCTCTCCTCTCTACTTTCTCTTCTGTCCTGTATTCCTGTTTTCCAAGTTCTGTTGGCTTGTAGAAGGACCAGGATCGATCACTACATCCTGTCTTTTCTTCTGGTTTTCAGCTTCCTTTTCTCTTAATTCCTTTAAATACTGCTGACTTTCTTTCTCTCTTTCTTGATACTTGTCGGGTGTCATAACCTGACCTTGAGAATTCTGATTTCGATTCTGGTTATTTCTATTGTAGTTCCTATTGTAGCCCTGGTTATTATAGTATCTACCTCCTCCATTATTGTAATTCCCTCTATTATTATTCCAGCCTCTTCTTTGCTGATATGGACGGTAACCTTGTGATCTGTTGCGAAAATAATTATTCCTATGAGGACCTACATTTTCAGTTTTTTCTTCGGTGGGCTTATCAGTTTGCTGGACTTGATCCATGTAGACTGTATTAATGTCTTTGAATTCGTGCCTCTGACCTTTCTGTACCACATTTGGCATCGGACTCGTGTAGTCAAGCCTTCTCAATAATTCGTCCGTACTGGTCAAATCCCTGATATTTGACGATATAATCAGCCTTCTTACCTCCACAGGCAGCATACGAGAAATCGCATCTATCAACTGCTCTGTCGACAATGGGGGTTGCAAAAATCTCAAGCGCGATAACTGGCTCGTGAAGAAATCAGCGTACCGTGTTGGAAGAGTACCTGAATACTTCCTCGAGTATACCTCAGCTTTTAATGAATTCTGTGCTTCTATTGACCAGAATCGTTTTATCAGTGCCTCTGCAAATTCGTCGAAATTACTGAAAGTGTACCGAAATGCTCTGAACCATTCAAGGGGTCCTCCAGCCAGAAATCTTTCTACGATTCTCATCTCTCTTTCTCTGGGAATATGAGCTTCAATAAAATAGTCTTTCAGGTTCCTGATATATTCTATCGGTGTTAGACTATCAGTGTTACTAAATTTTTGTGGTTTGTCCTCAAAATTTCGGATGACTGTCACATTTCTCGGATATGAATCCATGTATTTCTTCCCACTATCACGATATTTCCATTCAGGTTCAATATTCCTATCCTCTTCTTCTTCCCGAAATCTGGATATATGTTCCTCAGGACTAATATCTCTCTCTTCTGTAGCGAGGTTACATCTTCTGACGTAATTCCTATTATCTTCGCAAGTCAAGCCTTCTGGATCCTTATCTGTGATTTCCGTGATGACTTTCCTAATCAACTCTTCTTTATAGGTTTCCATCATGCTAGCTTCTCCTAGTTTCAAATTCTGAAGTTTGCTCGTAGTTTCATTAATATCAGAGACAACCTTATGAATTTGTTCCTTTAATGTTTGCACGTCCTGACCTATTTGAGTTCTATCCTCTACCTGCTTTTCGGATAGCGAATCCATCCTTATACTCAAATCCTTTCTAATTTGAACTACCTCATTATTTATATCTACTTGTGTACTGGCAAGTTTTCGTTCAATTCGCTCCTGAATCTGAGTGACATGTTCCCCACTTGACCTGTTCCATTCATCTTTCCAAACCTTTACATTTGCAGTTAACATTTCCGCAATATCTACTTCAATGTCTTCCTTAAGTAAACGATTATGATCTAAAACTTGGGTTCTCATGACCTCTACATCATATTTTAAACCAGCTAAAGAAGCTGTTGTCCTAACAGACTCGTCAACCAGCCTAGTTGTTAAAGCACTAATGTTACGAGTACAAAGCGTTTTTGAAGTTTCAATTTCTTCTCTAACTTTATTAACATCAGTTTGAACTTTGGCAATGTCTACAAAAACTGTATTTACTTCTACTTGTATCTTATTAATGTCGCTTTGCATCTCATTTACATCAGAATGAATATTATTTATGTCTACTTGAACATTTGACACATCGGTTCGAACATTTTTATTCTCTCTTTGAACTTCTTCTACTTTATCTTGTACAGTAGCAACATCGTTCCTAACAACGATTACTTCTGCTCTAGCACATGAAATATCACCCCGGACATTAGCAACATCAAGATTCAACATAGTAAGATCTTTCTGTACCTTAGAAACATCAGTCTTAACATCTGAAACATCTTTATGCACATTGGACAAATCTACTTTAACCTCTGAGACATCTTTATGGACATTGGACACGTCTGTGCGCATGTCAGTTACAGCATTCTCGATTCCCTGGGTATTGATCTGTAAACGCGACATATTATTTTCTAAGTTTGCAGAACTGGTCTGAAGAACTTTCAGATTTTCATCCAGCATCTGCTTCATACTGTTATTCATGCTAGCTTTCAAATTAGCAGACATATTACTAGAATTCTCCTCCATCATCTCCTGCATTCGACTAGTATTCCTAGCTTCCATCTCCTTCACACTTTCATTCAGCCTAATAGACAAACTGTTGGACATCTCCTCCAACATCTTTCTCATACTTTCATCTGCCATCTCAATAATATTTCAATAATAGACTGCTTTAGGGACATACATCAAACAGAGCAAAATAACAACATCTGAGCAACCTTTTTTTACCATATATAAGTTTGAGCAATTTTCTGTCTTAAATCTAACTTATAATTATCTTATAACTAACTTTCGTAGACACTTCATATTGAAATAAACTCAAGCACATGTTCAAATTTCTTTGGTTCATTTTAAAATATCCTAACACAAATAATTTACATTTACAATCCAAATAATTTAATTTTATCTTTAATATGACTAAGCATGTCATAAGCCGGTCAAATAAAATAAGACTCCCGATCATAGGCGATTTTTCTAAGTTTCCAG
Source organism: Meconema thalassinum (assembly GCA_946902985.2). Taxonomy (NCBI): domain Eukaryota; kingdom Metazoa; phylum Arthropoda; class Insecta; order Orthoptera; family Tettigoniidae; genus Meconema; species Meconema thalassinum. The sequence goes on along the minus strand of OX336397.1, from coordinate 267,188,721 downwards.
CCTATTTAAACTCTCTCAAGTTGTATAAGATCTGATCTTTTCTGAGTGTAATTTTCCTAATACAACACAACATTTAATCCCTATATAATCACACTCCCAAATTCTACAATTGGCCAGGACATCTAACAAAGAATCAACCTCTTTATTTGAGTCTTCACAATCCCATTGACATCGATAACTTGGTAATCCAATGTTATTCGAGCACTCCACGAAATTGCGGTGCCAATTCTACTCCAATAACTTGGTAATCCAATGTTATTCAAGCACTCCGAACTTCGATTGTGCCAATTCTACTGGCGTTCAACCTGGTAAACCAGTTTTGTCAATCGAGCCCCACCGAATTGCGGCGCCAATTCTACTGGCGTTCAACCTGGTAATCCAGTTTTGTTGAACGTGCCCCACGTTTTAGGGTCGCCAATCCTACTGTCCCCGATAATCCGGATAGTAGGCTGTCAGATATCCGCCCCCTCAATCGGATTGCCAATAATCAATCGCACCGGCACAGCTACATCAATGAAAATGGCACTGACAGATACTACCGAGATTAGAGCACAGTAGTTAACAAGAAATTATTGTGGAACACACCAAAATATACGGGGGTTCATACTTACCTTTACTTACCTATTCAAATTAATCTCGGGTTTGGGTTGTCAACTGGATCACTTAAATGTATGCCCACACAATAACCTCCACCACGATATTTAAAATGAACCAAAACGGAAACAAGAAACTTTAAACTGCACAATAATTTATTTCACATAAAGGAATTAATTTAACAAAAATATAACAACAAAATAAACGTGGCGATCATAAGCCATTGTCAATGTAATCATGTCCTCCTGTAGGACTTGTAGACTTTGCATACAAAATTTCAGCTTTCTACCTCAAAAGAACGTAATAATAATACACTTGGAATGGATAAGGGAATTGGGACGAAACATATAGCAATTGTTTTCCTTTTAATAAACATCACACTTTATTTATAACTGCAAGCCTGCTATGAAGACGACCTTGGCCTCTATCATCCAGTTGTCAGGCCAGCTGCGATGCACCCTACACCATGTCGCATACCTGCATCGTCAAATGGACTCACCTGTCCAGCCAACGTTAGCATATGCTAGTTACATCAGAGCCTAGCTCCTTCTCAAAACACTTTAAACGTCCACACCTCAACTCAAATATTATCACGCAAATCTTTTAAATGCTCCATCCAAATATCACTGGATTACTTTAAGAATCCCAAAACTTGTTTAATTATAAATTCCAATGTATAATTAGCGTTGTTTAGAGTATATTAACAAAACGTTAAATGTTTATAACAAATACTCATTAATTATTTATAACAATATAAATTGTTTATAATATTGTCTAACGACAATTGAAAAATTTATACATGCCTCCATTAATCCCTTTCGTTTCAAATTATTATTAAAGATATTTACATAGTTATTTACAATATTTATATTAGAAATACATTAAACCACACGTTTATCCGGTTGATAATTACTTAAATCGTGATGATATAATCGACCAATGAAGGTTAGTTATATTTAAATTTATAGATTCAGGTTTAATAAGGTTTAATAATAATTATTATTATTTGTGACGGTAACCTCCATTCAAAATCGTTATCTCAAATTATTTAAACACTCATGTTAATTTTAACAGTAACTTCACATGATTAATTTTCAAAGGACCTGGACAATACACTCAGCGGAAAAATACCTCGCTCAAAACGCACAAAATTGCACAAAATAGGCCCAGAATTCATCATATATCTCAATATATATGGCATACAAAATCTTCCACACACAAAAACCTCCACTTATAAATTCATTAACTTCATTCTTATTACTGTGGGAACCTCCTTCACATATTACAGGGCATTATTCATCAGCGACTTTTACACGTCCACTGAACTAACGATTATACATCCATAGTTCCTCTTTAAAAATTCTTATATTCATTAATTGTATCATAACTGTTATTATATTTAACCTTCGTGGGTTTCAATCATGAATCGATATGAAGTAAAAATTTGCCAATCACAAATAAATTTAATAGCAAATACGATTAGACACGCCTTCCTGGTCTATCAAAATTGAGATTAATATCTTCAAAGTAACGCAGTATAAAAATACTATCTTCAATCAAAGTTCATCTAACTGCATAAATAATCGAATAGAATACAATTAGACTGTGGAATGCAAACATTATTGTTCCAATCTAGAATTGAGAAAAACTCCTATCAAATGTTCATTACTATAGTGTACTCAATAAATTGTAATCAAAGTTCATATTTCATAAAATTGTCTATAATGCACTGGTATTTCAGAACTGACAATAAATGTCTATGTTGCAATCATGTTCATAAAACGACTGGTATTTCCAAGATCGTCGATACAGTAATAGATTTTAACGCTCTAAAATCTTTTAATTATTCTTCTTTCTTGAGGATGACAGAAAATTGGTCAAAGTAATTTACTGAATAGAATTACTTTAATAAAGTGACACGCTGTCTGAATTCAAATTTGCCATAGAAAATCGTTAACTTTACAGTCAAATCGTGACTACAAAAATATGCAAATTACTGAAAGAATATATATTATCAGTCTCAACTGATCCAAAAATTATTTAAATATGCCGATGACATAACAATGTCTCAATAAATCGTAGAAAAAGGCATAAATCTCCGAAGTGTACTGAGTACAAAAATATCAAACAAGAATATGGGGCAAAATATATGGGACAGAAAATATGGGAAAAATGGTTGCTCAGATATCGCTAAATGGCTCAAATAAAACAAGAAACGTTCACGACTACCTTATCTGTTGATTGAAGTTCCAGAGGAAAATTTCCCAAAGAAGACTGCTGATAGTTCCATTTCACCAACGTAAAGATGTGCTCCGTCCTCGAACCTGGAACCAGCGCCCTCGGAGAATAGAACTGCTTCCTCCTCCGGAAATTGCACTGCTCCGTGTAAACGATAGACATCCTTCTGGCAAAACTCTTCTTTGTGAGCCGGGTCCACCCTGGCCTCTCTTGATAATTCCCTGAAGTTCTGGTAGAACTTCGCCATGAAGTTTATTGCAATTATTTCCGCAGAAATGTTCATAATCGTGGAGTATGAAAATATTTCCACTGCCATTTGATATTATTCAGCGATGGATTACGACGCATGAGTGTAGTTGGATGTTCACTACATGCTCGCTTTTGTAGAAAGACGATTAGCGAAGTTCCATGCTGCTATTTCACTCCATTTATGTATGTCCCAATTGCATTAAAGGTTTAGCCTTCCATCTCCACTTCTGTTATAATCATAGTTGAAAGAACTGCCATATTATATTGTTCCATTCTATAATGTAGCGTTGTATCACCAAATGCAATATGTAGTATCACGGTTGCAATACCCGCGTCAGCCGTAGCGTAGAATGTGATATTATAAAAGTGCTTCTCAGGTGGCGAGAAAATCACTTTTGTTGGCAGTCTTAAAATGCCAATATCTTCCAAATTATAATCGTGAAAATGTTCAACTTTCCTACACACTTCAATACTGTAATGCACAATAGATTTAGCTTAAAGGCAGTCGCTAACTCTTGATATATTATCTGGTAGACTCGTTTATGAGTGCGTTTCAACTTCGCCTAGTTTCAATCACCGTAAAATGGAACTGCTGCACTGCTCCGTGCTCGTTCGATGCGGTGGGCTTTACCGCACGCTAAAGACGACTTGCTTCACTGAATCACTCGAAGTCTGACAATATGATAATCAGAAAAACCACTATAAGACACGAGAAAATGAGATATGAGATATGAGAGCTCCTCTCTCCTGTGCAAGACCTTTTATCAACTTCTTAAGGGGCGTATCCATCCCTTCCATAGCTTGTTCCTCCGTCATGGCTAGAAGTTTTAACTTTGGCTATACTTGACGGATTTTCAAATTTCAAAAACTCAAAATTAATTTCTTCAAAATTCCAAATCAATGCCATAACTGAAAATAATTTTCCACAATTCTGCATGCCAAAAGTAAGTAAATATGATAGTTTCAGTAATCTCCGTCTCCCTCCAAACTATCGTTCATTGGTTCGAGCCTTTCTTCCGATAGCGTAACTTCTTCCTTAGCACAATTCTTTGTTTCCCTGCGACTGCGTCGTAAATCTCAGATCTTTCTCGAACAAAATCATGACGTCACCAAGAATCTCAGCTCAACCAGCCTACTTGCATAAAGTCTGCGTCATCCGTGCCTACGTCATGAATATCCACGTCACAACTATGACAGCCATAACTTTATTCATATATGCCAATACAGCCGCCGTGGTCTCACTATAATTCAATTTACGGGGGCAGTACACGCACTCTGCTTTGCCTCTTAAGGGAAAAGTACGGGATTATAAATGGAATTCACGAAGTTTCCTCTGTAATTCACAAGTGCATTCCTTGCTTCAAAGCGAAACCTAAAGTCAATACTCAATTAATGAGCGATCTGCCCTCCTTTCGCTCTTCTCCTATACGTCCTTTTGCTCTAACTGGTGTGGACTATATGGGTCCGTTCCAATATCAACGCAATTCCCCTGAAGCTAAACGCAAATTGTTTGGTAAGCTCTATGTTTCTCTCTTTGTTTGCATGGTTACTGGCGCGATCCATTTGGATCTAGTAACGAATGCCTCTACTTCTTACTTTTTATCAGCTGTCTCTCGCTTCGCTGCTAGGCGTGGTGTTCCTTCGGAGATGTTCTCTGATAACGCTTCCACTTTTCAAGGCGCAGCTTCCTTGTGGAAGAAAGCTCTCACATCTTCTCCTGCCATGGAACAGATCTCTAATTTTTCCTACTCAAAGGGTTTCAAATGGCGTTTTATACCTCCTTACGCTCCTCATCACGGTGGTAGGTGGGAATCCTGCGTAAAGCTCACTAAACGTCACTTAAGAAAGGTTTTAGGTAATCGCATTCTGACTTACGAAGAATTTAATTCGCTATCTGTTCTGATTGAAGGTGTTGTTAATTCTCGCCCTTTAACTCCGCTTTCTAGTGACCCTGATGACCTGCTTCCACTCACACCTGGTCACTTCCTTATAGGCACTTCTCTTTCTGCCCTTCCTCCCCTTCCCAACTCTTACAGGGATTCTAATTTACCTATTGTTTGGCGTAAACTTGAAGCCCTCCGCAATTCTTTCTGGAATACTTAACTTCCTTGGAACGGAGACAGAAAAGGTTTCTTTCCAATCCCGACATCAGAGTGGGGGACTTGGTCCTGGTTAGGGATGTTTCTCCTCCCCTGGTCTGGATTTCTGGTAGAGTGACCGAGTGTTATCCTGGAAGGGATGGAAGATTTAGGGTAGCCAGAATCTTGACCCCTAACGGTCACATCATAAGACCACTGTCTTTGATTGCTCCTTTACCTTTAAGTTCTTAATTTCATGTCTCTTGTTCTCTGTTGGTGTTTCCCCTCCCAGCTTTTACTTCTCTTTGCTATAGTTCATTCCTTCCTTTTTCTCAAACTCCAACAGTGATCTTCTGATTTCTCCTTGCTGTTTATAGTTCTCATGTTACTTGTGAGTCTGTTCTAGAGATATACCTTCCATGCCTCACCTAGCGTCATCTAGCAGCGAATCTCTGAAGTTCCTCAATTCTTCCCTGTACAAGAGGACTTCCTTAAAAATCTGGCCACCAGATCTCGTCGCCAACGCCAGCTATCATCTCCGTGATCAAGAGAACTTCGTCTACTTTTTCACCCACCAGTCTGCGCTAGTGTCGCCTACTATCAACTCTTTGAAGACCATTTCGTCAAGAGAAAATTTATTTAGTTATGTTGTCTATTCTTATATGCATTCCTTTGTCTCCTACCCTCACTCTTTTCCCTTCCCTGGTCCCTCCGTGCTTCGCTGAGCGTGTCTCACTTGTACGTCGGCAGTCGACTCAGTCAGTTGAAGCTCAACTAGAGCTCGCCTCCTCAACTCAAGAGGCAATCTTTTAAATTCTACGCCATGATAGAATTTTAATCTCAACCGTCAAGGGGATCATCGCCTTAACCATGAAGCAAAGCTAAGTACTACTTCTACGTTCTTCAACTTATTTTAATGGATTTTAAATAGTTACATGCTTTTAATGATCATTTTATAGGCAGTGTGAGACTACTATATTTTGGGGCAATAATCATCCTTCGCGGGATTTTCTATGTTGGGCTTTTGTCTATCTAAGCCAATCTTAACAAGAAGCGGCATTTCTGATGCTTATTGAATGAGAGATTTTCTCACAACGTGGGATAACATTGAATTACCCACTGTCTATAAAATACTTAGCTTGTTCCACCGCTGGACTAACTTTTGCCCTATTCTTCAGTCATGATCGTTCTGGAACCTTCCAGAACTTGCACTCTATCTACCAGTTATACTGTCATGTATTTTACACTCACATGTGGGAATACTTTTTGAAACTAAGGAATCTTCCTTATTGATTACTAATCAATAGCTATCCTTCTTCCTCCGTTGGGATTTTCTTTGGCGTATTCAACTGCAATCTACAACTTTCTCAAGCAATAGACTCTCGCAAATCTAGTGTAATTAGTTATTTTCCATCATTACAATAACTTTCTTTGCCATAAACTTTTTGTGCTACTACAGTGAACTTTTCATCTATTTCAATAGACTATAGTGAAAAACAGTGTTTGTTCAACGTTTCATCCGCGTCGCGTTCGTCCGAATACTATAAATACTGCCATGAACACTTATCCTCAATCTCATTTGATCTTTCCCAAACCCTTTACTAACAAACCAAAATAATAAAATTGTTACTTTAGGTCTTTTTCCAATGAGGTGTCACTCTCAACGAGTGCCCTCCCTCTCTTGATTTATTTAAAACGAATTAATGTCTGCTTAAGTTCGTGTCTGGTACACGTCTCAAATTATCTTGTTTCTCTCTTCTAATTAGGGAATACAATTCTTTCAACTCATAAGTGAGTTATCTCTAGGTTTCACGAAAGGGAAACTTGCCCCATTTGTCTCGTGATCCCTACTTAAACATAGGAATTCCAGAAACTTCCTTTCGATTTTTCTCTTCAGGTTTAACAATAAGTGACCTGCCCTATTTGTATAATAATCACAAGTATTTCTGTATTAATATAAGAAGTTATAGAAACTTCTATTTTATTCTTCATGCTTTTTGTTGTTGTTACTTTCGAAGTTGTTACTTTTTCTAAGATATTTACAAAGAAATTCTTAAAAGTACACACCTAATACTTGATTTATTGTCTAACTTTAATTACGTTAATAATCTTAAAATTTTTCATTTTATCTTCGCCATTTCAAAATCTTGCGAAGATTTTAAAACATATAAAAGGTTTGAAACCATAAGAATTGTTAATTGCCTGGCGCATGCTTTAAATGTTTTCGGAGGTCTGCGACCCCAAATTGTTAACAAAATTAAAATTATATATTTGTTAAATTCATTACACTCCTTTGCATTGTTAAATAAATTCCAAATTTCTTTTTTGACTCATCATTTCTCTAAACATAACGGTTCGGCAAAATCCTGTCTTCCTTGACTCTTCCCACTTAATGCAAATAAATCTAATGTTAGGGCTTTCACCACTTGTTGCATTTGAGCAAGAACTGTTAGTTGGTAACTTGGTGAAGTCTCTCTTAGCTTTAATAGCTAATTCTATCTGGCCAGTAAGGCAAGCATAGCTCGCAACGCCAGCTTCCTGCTTGTGGAGATTCTCTCCAACACTTATGGTTGGTTTTTCAAAATATATGTGTTTCTCAATGTCTAAACTTTTAGTCGGCTCCTTGCTGGGTAAAAGCTTAGCCATTTCCAGATGCAACTATTGGTTTACTTACCAAAATTATTCCCAAAGGTATAATTGCTTTATCCCTATCCTTTTTGGAAGCATTTGGTCACTCTTTAGGAATTCTACAATTTTGAAAACCAAAATATCGAAACCGATTCAAATTATTGGCATTTTTCGAATAACTTGGTTAAAAACAAACTCCTTTGAACAGATACACAATAAATCTGTTACTCTTTGTCTTGCCAGACCATCACCCTTCCCCATAGTAGGCATATGTATGCTTGAGAGGGAATACACTGAAGCCACTTTCTTGCAAACCGCCCAAGTTCCACCTGCGTTTCCCGTTAGCTTTGCCCAAGTCCGGACTCACTTTAGGAGTCGGAGAGCGGATTTGCAGTGGTTGTCGCTTTTTAGTATATTTAAAGTTAAACTTATAAATTTGTAGGACTCTCCTCCTATTTCTCCATCCTTTTTCTCCAGTCCGAGACCCACTTCCTTTTCTTTATCATCTTCCCTTGGGGGTTAGGTTATTCCCACGCTAATAATCTACCCAAGTCCCAATACCGTACCGTATGTATTTGGTACCGGTATAACCACTTGTGGTATGATGATAGAAGCACCTCTAAATGGGGTGCACCAATAAATTCTTATAAAATGTGAACAGGCATTATATCCGTAGAGCCTGTGGGACTAATAGCACTTGACTTGTACAGGCACAGAACAACAGGGTGTACAGGTGACCTAATTATTATAAAATGTTACAAACCGATCATGACTTCACCTACAATAGGGTCCAGGGTGCCACCAGAATGAACCTGCATTACCAATTAATTAGCTACAGTTAACACAGAATGTGGTGTAGACTTCACCTACAATAGGGTCCAGGGTGCCAACAGATTGAACCTGCATTACCAAGAAATTAGCTACATTTAGCACAGCATGTGGTGTAGACTTCACCTCAAATAAGGCACAGGGTGCCAACAGAGTGAACCTGCATTCGAATAAATTAACTACTGTTAGCACAGCATGTGGTGTAGACTTCACCGAAAATAGGGCCCAGGGTGTCAACAGAGTGAACCCGCATTCCCAATGAATTAGCTAATGTTCACACAACATGTGATGCAGCCATCACCTACAATTGGGCCCAGGGTGCCAACAGAGTGAACCTGCATTACCAATAAATTAGCTACTGTTAACACAGCATGTGGTGTAGACTTCACCTACAATAGGGCCCAGGGTGCCAACAGAGTGAACCTGCATTACCAATAAGTTAGCTACTGTTGGAACAGCATGTGGTGTAGTCTTAGCCTACAATAGGGCCCAGGGTGCCAACAGAGTGAACATGCATTACCAATAAATTAGCTACTGTTGGAACAGCATGTGGTGCAGCCTTCACCTTCAATAGGGCTCAGGGTACCAACAGAGTGAACCTGCATTACCAATAAATTAGCTACTGTTAGGACAGCATGCGGTGTGAACTTCACCAACAATAGGGCCCAGGGTGACAAAAGTGTGAACCTGTATTACCAATAAATTAGCTACTATTAGCACAGCATGTGGTGTAGACTTCACCTACAATAGGGTCCAGGGTGCCAACAGAGTGAACCTGTATTACCAATAACTCAGCTACTGTTAACACAGAATGTGGTGTTGACTTCACCTACAATAGGGCCCAGGGTGCCAACAGAGTGAACCGGCATTATCAATAACGTAACTACTGTTAGCACAGCCTGTGGTGGAGACTTCACCTACAATAGGGCCCAGGATGCCAACAGAGTTAACCAGCATTACCAATAACTCAGCAACTGTTAACACAGAATGTGGTGTAGACTTCACCTACAATAGGGTCTAGGGTGCCAACAGAGTTAACCGGCATTACCAATAACTCAGCAACTGTTAACACAGAATGTGGTGTAGACTTCACCTACAATTGGGCCCAGGGTGCCAACAGAGTGAACCGGCATTACCAATAACTTAACTAATGTTAGCACAGCCTCTGGTGTAGACTTCACCTACAATAGGGCCCAGGATGCCAACAGAGTGAACCAGCATTACCAATAACTTAGCTACTGTAAACACAGCATGTGGTGTAGACTTCACCTACAATAGGGTCCAGGGTGCCAACAGAGTTAACCAGCATTACTAATAACTCAGCAACTGTTAACACAGAATGTGGTGTAGACTTCACCTACAATAGGTCCCAGGGTGCCAACAGAGTGAACCGGCATTACCAATAACTTAACTACTGTTAGCACAGCCTGTGGTGTAGACTTCACCTACAATAGGGCCCAGGATGCCAACAGAGTGAACCAGCATTACCAATAACTCAGCTACTGTTAACACAGCATGTGGTGTAGACTTCACCTACAATAGGGTCCAGGGTGCCAACAGAGTTAACCAGCATTACCAATAACTCAGCAACTGTTAACACAGAATGTGGTGTAGACTTCACCTACAATAGGGCCCAGGGTGCCAACAGAGTGAACCGGCATTACCAATAAATTAGCTACTGTTAGCACAGCTTGTAGTGTAGACTTCACCTACAATAGGGCCCAGGGTGCCAACAGAGTGATCCTGCATTATCAATAAGTTAGTTACTGTTAGCACAGCGTGTGGTGTAGACTTCACCATCAATAGGTCCCAGGGTGCCAACAGAGTGAACCTGCATTGCCAATAAATTAGCTACTGTTAGCACAGCATGTGGAGTAGACTTCACCTACAATAGGGCCCAGGGTGCCAACAGAGTGAACAGGCATTACCAATAACTTAGCTACTGTTAGCACAGCATTCGGAGTAGACTTCACCTACAATAGGGCCCAGGGTGCCAACAGAATGAACCTGCATTACCAATAACTTAGCTACTGTTAGCACAGCATTCGGAGTAGACTTCACCTACAATAGGGCCCAGGGTGCCAACAGATCGAACCTGCATTATCAATAACTTAGCTATTGTTAGCACAGCATGTGGAGTAGACTTCTCCTACAATAGGGCCCAGGGTGCCAACAGAGTGAACCTGCATTATCAATAACTTGGCTACTGTTAGCACAGCATGTAGTGTGGACTTCACCTACAATAGGGCCCAGGGTGCCCACAGAGTGAACCTGCATTACTAATAACTTAGCTACTGTTCACACAGCATGTAGTGTGGACTTCACCTACAATAGGGTCCAGGGTGCCAACAGATCGCACCTGCATTATCAATAACTTAGCTACTGTTAGCAGAGCATGTGGAGTAGACTTTACCTACAATAGGGCCCAGGGTGCCAACAGAGTGAACCTGCATTACTAATAACTTAGCTACTGTTCACACAGCATGTAGTGTGGACTTCACCTACAATAAGGCCCAGGGTGCCAACAGAGTGAACCTCGATTACCAATAACTTAGCTACTGTTAACACAGCATGTCGAGTAGACTTCACTTACAATATGGCCCAGGCTGCCAGCAGAGAGAACCTACATTATCAATAAATTAGCTCAACCTGTCGGAACGAACACAAGATCTTTCATTTATGCCGACGATACAGCACTTGCAGCTCAAGGATGTAGGTTTGATGAGGTGGGAACGAAGCTGACTACAGCCCTCGAAGTCCTGGCAGAGTACTATGACAATAACCACCTAAAACCTAATCCAACCAAAACACAGGTCTGTGCGTTTCACTCGAGAAATAGACAAGCTATGAAGAAACTGGAAATAACTTGGAGGGAAAACAACTACAACACTGTGACACCCCTACATACCTCGGAGTAAAGCTCGACCGCTCACTCACGTTCAAAGACCATTGCGAGAATATGAAGCACAAAGTCTGCAGCCGAAATAATATCATACGCAAGCTCACTTACAGCACATGGGGGGCTCAACCATGTGTACTACGTACATCTGCTCTAGCGCTATGTTTCTCCGCTGTAGAATATGCAGCACCAGTCTGGCAGAACTCCGCACACGGGGGGGGGGCTCAACCAAGTGTACTACGTACGTCTGCTCTAGCTCTATGTTTCTCCACTGTAGAATATGTAGCACCAGTCGGGCAGAACTCCGCACACGGGGGGGGGGCTCAACCAAGTGTACTACGTACATCTGCTCTAGCTCTAAGTTACTCCACTGTAGAATATGCAGCACCAGTCTGGCAGAACTCCGCACACGGGGGGGGGGGGGGGGGCTCAACCAAGTGTACTACGTACGTCTGCTCTAGCTCTATGTTCCTCCACTGTAGAATATGCAGCACCAGTCTGGCAGAACTCCGCACCCGGGGGGGGGGGGGGGCTCAACCAAGTGTACTACGTACGTCTGCTCTAGCTCTATGTTTCTCCACTGTAGAATATGCAGCACCTGTCTGGCAGAACTCCGCACACGGGGGGCTCAACCAAGTGTACTACGTACATCTGCTCTAGCTCTATGTATCTCCACTGTAGAATATGCAGCTCCAGTCTGGCAGAACTCCGCACACGGGGGGGGGGGGGGCTCAACCAAGTGTACTACGTACGTCTGCTTTAGCTCTATGTTTCTCCACTGTAGAATATGTAGCACCAGTCGGGCAGAACTCCGCACACGGGGGGGGGGGGCTCAACCAAGTGTACTACGTACATCTGCTCTAGCGCTATGTATCTCCACTGTAGAATATGCAGCACCAGTCTGGCAGAACTCCGCACCCGGGGAGGGGGGGCTCAACCAAGTGTACTACGTACGTCTGCTCTAGCTCTATGTTTCTCCACTGTAGAATATGTAGCACCAGTCGGGCAGAACTCCGCACACGGGGGGGCTCAACCAAGTGTACTACGTACATCTGCTCTAGCGCTATGTATCTCCACTGTAGAATATGCAGCACCAGTCTGGCAGAACTCCGCACACGGGGGGGGGGCTCAACCAAGTGTACTACGTACGTCTGCTTCAGCTCTATGTTTCTCCACTGTAGAATATGCAGCACCTGTCTGGCAGAACTCCGCACACGGGGAGGGGGGCTCAACCAAGTGTACTACGTACGTCTGCTCTAGCTCTATGTTCCTCCACTGCAGAATATGCAGCACCTGTCTGGCAGAACTCCGCACACGGGGGGGGGGGTCTCAACCTAGTGTACTACGTACATCTGCTCTAGCGCTATGTTTCTCCACTGTAGAATATGCAGCACCAGTCTGGCAGAACTCCGCACACGGGGGGGGGGGGGGGCCTCAACCAAGTGTACTACGTACATCTGCTCTAGCGCTATGTATCTCCACTGTAGAATATGCAGCACCAGTCTGGCAGAACTCCGCACACGGGGGGGGGGGGGGGCTCAACCAAGTGTACTACGTACATCTGCTCTAGCTCTATGTTTCTCCACTGTAGAATATGCAGCACCTGTCTGGCAGAACTCCGCACACGGGGGGGGGGGGGGGCTCAACCAAGTGTACTACGTACGTCTGCTCTAGCTCTATGTTTCTCCACTGTAGAATATGCAGCACCAGTCTGGCAGAACTCCGCACACAGGGGGGGGGGCTCAACCTAGTGTACTACGTACATCTGCTCTAGCTCTATTTTACTCCACTGTAGAATATGCAGCACCAGTCTGGCAGAACTCCGCACACGGGGGTGGAGGGGGGGTGGCTCAACCTAGTGTACTACGTACATCTGCTCTAGCGCTATGTTTCTCCACTGTAGAATATGCAGCACCAGTCTGGCAGAACTCCGCACATGGGGGGGGGGGGCTCAACCTAGTGTACTACGTACATCTGCTCTAGCTCTATGTTACTCCACTGTAGAATATGCAGCACCAGTCTGGCAGAACTCCGCACACGGGGGGGGGGCTCAACCTAGTGTACTATGTACATCTGCTCTAGCGCTATGTTTCTCCACTGTAGAATATGCAGCACCAGTCTGGCAGAACTCCACACACGGGGGGGGCTCAACCTAGTGTACTACGTACGTCTGCTCTAGCTCTATGTTTCTCCACTGTAGAATATGCAGCACCAGTCTGGCAGAACTCCGCACACGGGGGGGGGCTCAACCTAGTGTAATACGTACATCTGCTCTAGCTCTATGTTTCTCCACTGTAGAATATGCAGCACCAGTCTGGCAGAACTCCGCACACGGGGGGGGGGGCTCAACCAAGTGTACTACGTACATCTGCTCTAGCGCTATGTATCTCCACTGTAGAATATGCTGCTCCAGTCTGGCAGAACTCCGCACACGGGGGGGGGGGGGCTCAACCAAGTGTACTACGTACATCTGCTCTAGCGCTATGTATCTCCACTGTAGAATATGTAGCACCAGTCTGGAAGAACTCCGCACACGGGGGGGGGGCTCAACCAAGTGTACTACGTACGTCTGCTCTAGCTCTATGTTTCTCCACTGCAGAATATGCAGCACCAGTCTGGCAGAACTCCACACACGGGGGGGGGGGCTCAACCAAGTGTACTACGTACGTCTGCACTAGCTCTATGTTACTCCACTGTAGAATATGCAACACCAGTCTGGCAGAACTCCGCACACGGGGGGGGGGGGGCTCAACCAAGTGTACTACGTACATCTGCTCTAGCTCTATGTTTCTCCACTGTAGAATATGCAGCACCAGTCTGGCAGAACTCCGCACACGGGGGGGGGGGGGCTCCAACAAGTGTACTACGTACATCTGCTCTAGCTCTATGTTCCTCCACTGTAGAATATGCAGCACCAGTCTGGCAGAACTCCACACACGGGGGGGGGGGGGGCTCAACCTAGTGTACTACGTACGTCTGCTCTAGCTCTATGTTCCTCCACTGTAGAATATGCAGCACCAGTCTGGCAGAACTCCACACACGGGGGGGGGGGGGGGGCTCAACCTAGTGTACTACGTACGTCTGCTCTAGCTCTATGTTTCTCCACTGTAGAATATGCAGCACCAGTCTGGCAGAACTCCGCACACGGGGGGGGGGGCTCAACCAAGTGTACTACGTACATCTGCTCTAGCTCTATGTTCCTCCACTGCAGAATATGCAGCACCAGTCTGGCAGAACTCTACACACACGGGGGGGGGGCTCAAACTAGTGTACTACGTACGTCTGTTCTAGCTCTATGTTCCTCCACTGTAGAATATGCAGCACCAGTCTGGCAGAACTCCGCACACGGGGGGGGGGGGGCTCAACCAAGTGAACTACGTACATCTGCTCTAGCTCTATGTTTCTCCACTGTAGAATATGCAGCACCAGTCTGGCAGAACTCCACACACGGGGGGGGGGGCTCAAACTAGTGTACTACGTACCTCTGTTCTAGCTCTATGTTCCTCCACTGTAGAATATGCAGCACTAGTCTGGCAAAACTCCGCACACGGGGGGGGGGCTCAACCAAGTGCACTACGTACATCTGCTCTAGCTCTATGTTCCTCCACTGCAGAATATGCAGCACCAGTCTGGCAGAACTCCGCACCCGGGGGGGGGGGGGGGGGGCTCAACCAAGTGTACTACGTACGTCTGCTCTAGCTCTATGTTTCTCCACTCTAGAATATGTAGCACCAGTCGGGCAGAACTCCGCACACGGGGGGGCTCAACCAAGTGTACTACGTACATCTGCTCTAGCTCTAAGTTACTCCACTGTAGAATATGCAGCACCAGTCTGGCAGAACTCCGCACACGGGGGGGGGGGCTCAACCAAGTGTACTACGTACGTCTGCTCTAGCTCTATGTTCCTCCACTGTAGAATATGCAGCACCAGTCTGGCAGAACTCCGCACCCGGGGGGGGGGGGGGCTCAACCAAGTGTACTACGTACGTCTGCTCTAGCTCTATGTTTCTCCACTGTAGAATATGCAGCACCTGTCTGGCAGAACTCCGCACACGGGGGGGGCTCAACCAAGTGTACTACGTACATCTGCTCTAGCGCTATGTATCTCCACTGTAGAATATGCAGCACCAGTCTGGCAGAACTCCGCACACGGGGGGGGGGGGGCTCAACCAAGTGTACTACGTACGTCTGCTTTAGCTCTATGTTTCTCCACTGTAGAATATGTAGCACCAGTCGGGCAGAACTCCGCACACGGGGGGGCTCAACCAAGTGTACTACGTACATCTGCTCTAGCGCTATGTATCTCCACTGTAGAATATGCAGCACCAGTCTAACAGAACTCCGCACACGGGGGGGGGGGGGGCTCAACCAAGTGTACTACGTACGTCTGCTTTAGCGCTATGTTTCTCGACTGTAGAATATGCAGCACCTGTCTGGCAGAACTCCGCACACGGGGGGGGGCTCAACCAAGTGTACAACGTACGTCTGCTCTAGCTCTATGTTCCTCCACTGCAGAATATGCAGCACCTGTCTGGCAGAACTCCGCACACGGGGGGGGGGGTCTCAACCTAGTGTACTACGTACATCTGCTCTAGCGCTATGTTTCTCCACTGTAGAATATGCAGCACCAGTCTGGCAGAACTCCGCACACGGGGGGGGCTCAACCAAGTGTACTACGTACATCTGCTCTAGCGCTATGTTTCTCCACTGTAGAATATGCAGCACCTGTCTGGCAGAACTCCGCACACGGGGGGGGGCTCAACCAAGTGTACTACGTACGTCTGCTCTAGCTCTATGTTCCTCCACTGCAGAATATGCAGCACCTGTCTGGCAGAACTCCGCACACGGGGGGGGCTCAACCTAGTGTACTACGTACATCTGCTCTAGCTCTATGTTCCTCCACTGTAGAATATGCAGCACCAGTCTGGCAGAACTCCGCACATGGGGGGGGGGGGGCTCAACCAAGTGTACTACGTACATCTGCTCTAGCTCTATGTTTCTCCACTGTAGAATATGTAGCACCAGTCGGGCAGAACTCCGCACACAGGGGGGGGGGGTGGGGCTCAACCAAGTGTACTACGTACATCTGCTCTAGCTCTATGTTTCTCCACTGTAGAATATGCAGCACCTGTCTGGCAGAACTCCGCACACGGGGGGGGGGGGCTCAACCAAGTGTACTACGTACCTCTGCTCTAGCTCTATGTTTCTCCACTGTAGAATATGCAGCATCTGTCTGGCAGAACTCCGCACACGGGGGGGGGGGTCAACCTAGTGTACTACGTACATCTGCTCTAGCGCTATGTTTCTCCACTGTAGAATATGCAGCACCAGTCTGGCAGAACTCCGCACATGGGGGGGGGGGCTCAACCTAGTGTACTACGTACATCTGCTCTAGCTCTATGTTTCTCCACTGTAGAATATGCAGCACCAGTCTGGCAGAACTCCGCACATGGGGGGGGGGCTCAACCTAGTGTACTACGTACATCTGCTCTAGCTCTATGTATCTCCACTGTAGAATATGCAGCACCAGTCTGGCAGAACTCCGCACATGGGGGGGGGGGCTCAACCTAGTGTACTACGTACATCTGCTCTAGCTCTATGTTTCTCCACTGTAGAATATGCAGCACCAGTCAGGCAGAACTCCGCAAACGGGGGGGGGGGGGGGGGCTCAACCAAGTGTACTACGTACATCTGCTCTAGCTCTATGTATCTCCACTGTAGAATATGCAGCACCAGTCTGGCAGAACTCCGCACACTTGGTGGGAGGGCTCAACCAAGTGTACTACGTACGTCTGCTCTAGCGCTATGTTTCTCCACTGTAGAATATGCAGCACCAGTCTGGCAGAACTCCGCACACGGGGGGGGGGGGCTCAACCAAGTGTACTACGTACATCTGCTCTAGCTGTATGTTTCTCCACTGTAGAATATGCAGCACCAGTCTGGCAGAACTCCGCACACGGGGGGGGCTCAACCAAGTGTACTACGTACATCTGCTCTAGCGCTATGTATCTCCACTGTAGAATATGCTGCACCAGTGTGGCAGAACTCCGCACACGGGGGGGGGGGGGGGCTCAACCAAGTGTACTACGTACGTCTGCTCTAGCTCTATGTTTCTCCACTGCAGAATATGCAGCACCAGTCTGGCAGAACTCCACACACGGGAGGGGGGTGCTCAACCAAGTGTACTACGTACGTCTGCTCTAGCTCTATGTTTCTCCACTGCAGAATATGCAGCACCAGTCTGGCAGAACTCCACACACGGGGGGGGGGGGCTCAACCAAGTGTACTACGTACGTCTGCTCTAGCTCTATGTTACTCCACTGTAGAATATGCAACACCAGTCTGGCAGAACTCCGCACACGGGGGGGGGGGGGGCTCAACCTAGTGTACTACGTACATCTGCTCTAGCTCTATGTTTCTCCACTGTAGAATATGCAGCACCAGTCTGGCAGAACTCCGCACACGGGGGGGGGGGGGGGGGCTCAACCTAGTGTACTACGTACATCTGCTCTAGCTCTATGTTTCTCCACTGTAGAATATGCAGCACCAGACTGGCAGAACTCCACACACGGGGGGGGGCTCAACCTAGTGTACTACGTACATCTGCTCTAGCTCTATGTTTCTCCACTGTAGAATATGCAGCACCAGTCTGGCAGAACTCCACACACGGGGGGCTCAACCTAGTGTACTACGTACATCTGCTCTAGCTCTATGTTCCTCCACTGTAGAATATGCAGCACCAGTCTGGCAGAACTCCGCACACGGGGGGGGGGTCTCAACCAAGTGTACTACGTACATCTGCTCTAGCTCTATGTTCCTCCACTGTAGAATATACAGCACCAGTCTGGCAGAACTCCACACACGGGGGGGGGCTCAACCTAGTGTACTACGTACATCTGCTCTAGCTCTACGTTTCTCCACTGTAGAATATGCAGCACCAGTCTGGCAGAACTCCACACACGGGGGGGGGGGGGGCTCAACCTAGTGTACTACGTACATCTGCTCTAGCTCTATGTTCCTCCACTGTAGAATATACAGCACCAGTCTGGCAGAACTCCACACACGGGGGGGGGGGGGCTCAACCTAGTGTACAACGTACGTCTGCTCTAGCTCTATGTTCCTCCACTGTAGAATATGCTGCACCAGTCTGGCAGAACTCCACACACGGGGGGGGGCTCAACCTAGTGTACTACGTACATCTGCTCTAGCTCTATGTTCCTCCACTGTAGAATATGCAGCACCAGTCTGGCAGAACTCCACACACGGGGGGGGGGGGGGGGGGCTCAACCTAGTGTACTACGTACGTCTGCTCTAGCTCTATGTTTCTCCACTGTAGAATATGCAGCACCAGTCTGGCAGAACTCCGCACTCGGGGGGGGCTCAACCAAGTGTACTACGTACATCTGCTCTAGCTCTATGTTTCTCCACTGCAGAATATGCAGCACCAGTCTGGCAGAACTCCGCACACGGGGGGGGGGGGGCTCAACCTAGTGTACTACGTACATCTGCTCTAGCTCTATGTTTCTCCACTGTAGAATATGCAGCACCAGTCTGGCAGAACTCCGCACACGGGGGGGGGGGGGGGGCTCAACCTAGTGTACTACGTGCGTCGGCTCTAGCTCTATGTTCCTCCACTGTCGAATATGCAGCACCAGTCTGGCAGAACTCCACACACGGGGGGGGGGCTCAACCTAGTGTACTACGTACGTCTGCTCTAGCTCTATGTTCCTCCACTGTAGAATATGCAGCACCAGTCTGGCAGAACTCCACACACGGGGGGGGGGCTCAACCTAGTGTACTACGTACATCTGCTCTAGCTCTATGTTCCTCCACTGCAGAATATGCAGCACCAGTCTGGCAGAACTCCACACACACGGGGGGGGGGCTCAAACTAGTGTACTACGTACGTCTGTTCTAGCTCTATGTTCCTCCGCTGTAGAATATGCAGCACCAGTCTGGCAGAACTCCGCACACGGGGGGGGGGCTCAACCAAGTGCACTACGTACATCTGCTCTAGCTCTATGTTTCTCCACTGTAGAATATGCAGCACCAGTCTGGCAGAACTCCACACACGGGGGGGGGGGGGGGCTCAAACTAGTGTACTACGTACGTCTGTTCTAGCTCCATGTTCCTCCACTGTAGAATATGCATTACCAGTCTGGCAGAACTCCGCACACGGGGGGGCTCAACCAAGTGTACTACGTACATCTGCTCTAGCTCTATGTTCCTCCACTGCAGAATATGCAGCACCAGTCTGGCAGAACTCCGCACACGGGGGGGGGGGCTCAACCAAGTGCACTACGTACATCTGCTCTAGCTCCATGTTCCTCCACTGCAGAATATGCAGCACCAGTCTGGCAGAACTCCACACACGGGGGGGGGGGGGGGGGAGGTCAACCAAGTGTACTACGTACGTCTGCTCTAGCTCTATGTTCCTCCACTGTAGAATATGCAGCACCAGTCTGGCAGAACTCCGCACACGGGGGGGGCTCAACCAAGTGTACTACGTACATCTGCTCTAGCTCTATGTTCCTCCACTGTAGAATATGCAGCACCAGTCTGGCAGAACTCCACACACGGGGGGGGGGGGGGGCTCAACCTAGTGTACTACGTACATCTGCTCCAGCTCTATGTTCCTCCACTGTAGAATATGCAGCACCAGTCAGGCAGAACTCCACACACGGGGGGGGGGCTCAACCTAGTGTACTACGTACATCTGCTCTAGCTCTATGTTCCTCCACTGTAGAATATGCAGCACCAGTCTGGCAGAACTCCACACACGGGGGGGGCTCAACCTAGTGTACTACGTACGTCTGCTCTAGCTCTATCTTTCTCCACTGTAGAATATGCAGCACCAGTCTGGCAGAACTCCGCACACGGGGGGGCTCAACCAAGTGTACTACGTACATCTGCTCTAGCTCTATGTTCCTCCACTGCAGAATATGCAGCACCAGTCTGGCAGAACTCCACACACACGGGGGGGGGGGGGGGGCTCAAACTAGTGTACTACGTACGTCTGTTCTAGCTCTATGTTTCTCCACTGTAGAATATGCAGCACCAGTCTGGCAGAACTCCACACACGGGGGGGGGGCTCAACCTAGTGTACTACGTACGTCTGTTCTAGCTCTATGTTTCTCCACTGTAGAATATGCAGCACCAGTCTGGCAGAACTCCACACACACGGGGGGGGGGGGGGGGGGCTCAAACTACTGTACTACGTACGTCTGCTCTAGGTCTATGTTCCTCCACTGTAGACTATGAAGCACCAGTCTGGCAGAACTCCGCACACGGGGGGGGGGGGGGCTCAACCAAGTGTACTACGTACGTCTGCTCTAGCTCTATGTTACTCCACTGTAGAATATGCAACACCAGTCTGGCAGAACTCCGCACGCGGGGGGGGGCTCAACCTAGTGTACTACGTACATCTGCTCTAGCTCTATGTTTCTCCACTGCAGAATATGCAGCACCAGTCTGGCAGAACTCCGCACACGGGGGGGGGCTCCAACAAGTGTACTACGTACATCTGCTCTAGCTCTATGTTCCTCCACTGTAGAATATGCAGCACCAGTCTGGCAGAACTCCACACACAGGGGGGGGGGGGCTCAACCTAGTGTACTACGTACGTCTGCTCTAGCTCTATGTTCCTCCACTGTAGAATATGCAGCACCAGTCTGGCAGAACTCCACACACGGGGGGGGGGGGGCTCAACCTAGTGTACTACGTACGTCTGCTCTAGCTCTATGTTTCTCCACTGTAGAATATGCAGCACCAGTCTGGCAGAACTCCGCACACGGGGGGGGGCTCAACCAAGTGTACTACGTACATCTGCTCTGGCTCTATGTTCCTCCACTGTAGAATATGCAGCACCAGTCTGGCAGAACTCCACACACGGGGGGGGGGGGGGGGGTGTTCAAACTAGTGTACTACGTACGTCTGTTCTAGCTCTATGTTCCTCCACTGTAGAATATGCAGCACCAGTCTGGCAAAACTCCGCACACGGGGGGGGGGGGGGCTCAACCAAGTGCACTACGTACATCTGCTCTAGCTCTATGTATCTCCACTGTAGAATATGCAGCACCAGTCTGGCAGAACTCCGCACACGGGGGGGGGGGGGGGGGCTCAACCAAGTGCACTACGTACATCTGCTCTAGCTCTATGTTCCTCCACTGCAGAATATGCAGCACCAGTCTGGCAGAACTCCGCACCCGGGGGGGGGGGGGGGCTCAACCAAGTGTACTACGTACGTCTGCTCTAGCTCTATGTTTCTCCACTGTAGAATATGCAGCACCAGTCTGGCAGAACTCCGCACACGGGAGGGGTCAACCAAGTGTACTACGTACATCTGCTCTAGCTCTAAGTTACTCCACTGTAGAATATGCAGCACCAGTCTGGCAGAACTCCGCACACGGGGGGGTGCTCAACCAAGTCAACTACGTACGTCTGCTCTAGCTCTATGTTCCTCCACTGTAGAATATGCAGCACCAGACTGGCAGAACTCCGCACCCGGGGGGGGGCTCAACCAAGTGTACTACGTACGTCTGCTCTAGCTCTATGTTTCTCCACTGTAGAATATGCAGCACCTGTCTGGCAGAACTCCGCACACGGGGGGGCTCAACCAAGTGTACCACGTACATCTGCTCTAGCGCTATGTATCTCCACTGTAGAATATGCAGCACCAGTCTGGCAGAACTCCGCACACGGGGGGGGGGCTCAACCAAGTGTACTACGTACGTCTGCTTTAGCTCTATGTTTCTCCACTGTAGAATATGTGGCACCAGTCGGGCAGAAATCCACACACGGGGGGGGGGGGGGCTCAACCAAGTGTACTACGTACATCTGCTATAGCGCTATGTATCTCCACTGTAGAATATGCAGCACCAGTCTGGCAGAACTCCGCACCCGGGGGGGGGGGGGGCTCAACCAAGTGTACTACGTACGTCTGCTCTAGCTCTATGTTTCTCCACTGTAGAATATGTAGCACCAGTCGGGCAGAACTCCGCACACGGGGGGGCTCAACCAAGTGTACTACGTACATCTGCTCTATCGCTATGTATCTCCACTGTAGAATATGCAGCACCAGTCTGGCAGAACTCCGCACACGGGGGGGGGGCTCAACCAAGTGTACTACGTACGTCTGCTTTAGCTCTATGTTTCTCCACTGTAGAATATGCAGCACCTGTCTGGCAGAACTCCGCACACGGGGGGGGGGGGGGCTCAACCAAGTGTACTACGTACGTCTGCTCTAGCTCTATGTTCCTCCACTGCAGAATATGCAGCACCTGTCTGGCAGAACTCCGCACACGGGGGGGGGGGTCTCAACCTAGTGTACTACGTACATCTGCTCTAGCGCTATGTTTCTCCACTGTAGAATATGCAGCACCAGTCTGGCAGAACTCCGCACACGGGTGGGGGGGCTCAACCAAGTGAACTACGTACATCTGCTCTAGCGCTATGTATCTCCACTGTAGAATATGCAGCACCAGTCTGGCAGAACTCCGCACACGGGGGGGGGGGGGGGGGGCTCAACCTAGTGTACTACGTACGTCTGCTCTAGCTCTATGTTTCTCCACTGTAGAATATGCAGCATCTGTCTGGCAGAACTCCGCACACGGGGGGGGGGCTCAACTTAGTGTACTACGTACATCTGCTCTAGCGCTATGTTTCTCCACTGTAGAATATGCAGCACCAGTCTGGCAGAACTCCGCACATGGGGGGGGGGCTCAACCTAGTGTACTACGTACATCTGCTCTAGCTCTATGTTTCTCCACTGTAGAATATGCAGCACCAGTCTGGCAGAACTCCGCACATGGGGGGGGGGGGGCTCAACCTAGTGTACTACGTACATCTGCTCTAGCTCTATGTATCTCCACTGTAGAATATGCAGCACCAGTCTGGCAGAACTCCGCACATGGGGGGGGGCTCAACCTAGTGTACTACGTACATCTGCTCTAGCTCTATGTTTCTCCACTGTAGAATATGCAGCACCAGTCAGGCAGAACTCCGCAAACGGGGGGGGGGGCTCAACCAAGTGTACTACGTACATCTGCTCTAGCTCTATGTATCTCCACTGTAGAATACGCAGCACCAGTCTGGCAGAACTCCGCACACTTGGTGGGAGGGCTCAACCAAGTGTACTACGTACGTCTGCTCTAGCGCTATGTTTCTCCACTGTAGAATATGCAGCACCAGTCTGGCAGAACTCCGCACACGGGGGGGGGGGGGCTCAACCAAGTGTACTACGTACATCTGCTCTAGCTGTATGTTTCTCCACTGTAGAATATGCAGCACCAGTCTGGCAGAACTCCGCACACGGGGGGGGCTCAACCAAGTGTACTACGTACATCTGCTCTAGCGCTATGTATCTCCACTGTAGAATATGCTGCACCAGTCTGGCAGAACTCCGCACACGGGGGGGGGGGGCTCAACCAAGTGTACTACGTACGTCTGCTCTAGCTCTATGTTTCTCCACTGCAGAATATGCAGCACCAGTCTGGCAGAACTCCACACACGGGGGGGGGGGGGTGCTCAACCAAGTGTACTACGTACGTCTGCTCTAGCTCTATGTTTCTCCACTGCAGAATATGCAGCACCAGTCTGGCAGAACTCCACACACGGGGGGGGGGGGGCTCAACCAAGTGTACTACGTACGTCTGCTCTAGCTCTATGTTACTCCACTGTAGAATATGCAACACCAGTCTGGCAGAACTCCGCACACGGGGGGGGCTCAACCTAGTGTACTACGTACATCTGCTCTAGCTCTATGTTTCTCCACTGTAGAATATGCAGCACCAGTCTGGCAGAACTCCGCACACGGGGGGGGGGGGGGCTCAACCTAGTGTACTACGTACATCTGCTCTAGCTCTATGTTTCTCCACTGTAGAATATGCAGCACCAGACTGGCAGAACTCCACACACGGGGGGGGGGGGGGCTCAACCTAGTGTACTACGTACATCTGCTCTAGCTCTATGTTTCTCCACTGTAGAATATGCAGCACCAGTCTGGCAGAACTCCACACACGGGGGGGGCTCAACCTAGTGTACTACGTACATCTGCTCTAGCTCTATGTTTCTCCACTGTAGAATATGCAGCACCAGTCTGGCAGAACTCCACACACGGGGGGGGGGGGGGCTCAACCTAGTGTACTACGTACATCTGCTCTAGCTCTATGTTCCTCCACTGTAGAATATACAGCACCAGTCTGGCAGAACTCCACACACGGGGGGGGGGGGGGCTCAACCTAGTGTACAACGTACGTCTGCTCTAGCTCTATGTTCCTCCACTGTAGAATATGCTGCACCAGTCTGGCAGAACTCCACACACGGGGGGGGGGCTCAACCTAGTGTACTACGTACATCTGCTCTAGCTCTATGTTCCTCCACTGTAGAATATGCAGAACCAGTCTGGCAGAACTCCACACACGGGGGGGGGGGGGGGGGGCTCAACCTAGTGTACTACGTACGTCTGCTCTAGCTCTATGTTTCTCCACTGTAGAATATGCAGCACCAGTCTGGCAGAACTCCGCACACGGGGGGGGCTCAACCAAGTGTACTACGTACATCTGCTCTAGCTCTATGTTTCTCCACTGCAGAATATGCAGCACCAGTCTGGCAGAACTCCGCACACGGGGGGGGGGGGCTCAACCTAGTGTACTACGTACATCTGCTCTAGCTCTATGTTTCTCCACTGTAGAATATGCAGCACCAGTCTGGCAGAACTCCGCACACGGGGGGGGGGGGGGGGGGGGGGCTCAACCTAGTGTACTACGTGCGTCGGCTCTAGCTCTATGTTCCTCCACTGTCGAATATGCAGCACCAGTCTGGCAGAACTCCACACACGGGGGGGGGGGGCTCAACCTAGTGTACTACGTACGTCTGCTCTAGCTCTATGTTCCTCCACTGTAGAATATGCAGCACCAGTCTGGCAGAACTCCACACACGGGGGGGGGGCTCAACCTAGTGTACTACGTACATCTGCTCTAGCTCTATGTTCCTCCACTGCAGAATATGCAGCACCAGTCTGGCAGAACTCCACACACACGGGGGGGGGGGGGGCTCAAACTAGTGTACTACGTACGTCTGTTCTAGCTCTATGTTCCTCCGCTGTAGATTATGCAGCACCAGTCTGGCAGAACTCCGCACACGGGGGGGGGGCTCAACCAAGTGCACTACGTACATCTGCTCTAGCTCTATGTTTCTCCACTGTAGAATATGCAGCACCAGTCTGGCAGAACTCCACACACGGGGGGGGGGGGCTCAAACTAGTGTACTACGTACGTCTGTTCTAGCTCCATGTTCCTCCACTGTAGAATATGCAGCACCAGTCTGGCAGAACTCCGCACACGGGGGGGCTCAACCAAGTGTACTACGTACATCTGCTCTAGCTCTATGTTCCTCCACTGCAGAATATGCAGCACCAGTCTGGCAGAACTCCGCACACGGGGGGGGCTCAACCAAGTGCACTACGTACATCTGCTCTAGCTCCATGTTCCTCCACTGCAGAATATGCAGCACCAGTCTGGCAGAACTCCACACACGGGGGGGGGGGGGGGAGGTCAACCAAGTGTACTACGTACGTCTGCTCTAGCTCTATGTTCCTCCACTGTAGAATATGCAGCACCAGTCTGGCAGAACTCCGCACACGGGGGGGCTCAACCAAGTGTACTACGTACATCTGCTCTAGCTCTATGTTCCTCCACTGTAGAATATGCAGCACCAGTCTGGCAGAACTCCGCACACGGGGGGGGGGGGGGCTCAACCTAGTGTACTACGTACATCTGCTCCAGCTCTATGTTCCTCCACTGTAGAATATGCAGCACCAGTCAGGCAGAACTCCACACACGGGGGGGGGGGCTCAACCTAGTGTACTACGTACATCTGCTCTAGCTCTATGTTCCTCCACTGTAGAATATGCAGCACCAGTCTGGCAGAACTCCACACACGGGGGGGGGCTCAACCTAGTGTACTACGTACGTCTGCTCTAGCTCTATCTTTCTCCACTGTAGAATATGCAGCACCAGTCTGGCAGAACTCCGCACACGGGGGGGCTCAACCAAGTGTACTATGTACATCTGCTCTAGCTCTATGTTCCTCCACTGCAGAATATGCAGCACCAGTCTGGCAGAACTCCACACACACGGGGGGGGGGGGCTCAAACTAGTGTACTACGTACGTCTGTTCTAGCTCTATGTTTCTCCACTGTAGAATATGCAGCACCAGTCTGGCAGAACTCCACACACGGGGGGGGGGCTCAACCTAGTGTACTACGTACGTCTGTTCTAGCTCTATGTTTCTCCACTGTAGAATATGCAGCACCAGTCTGGCAGAACTCCACACACACGGGGGGGGGGGGGCTCAAACTAGTGTACTACGTACGTCTGCTCTAGGTCTATGTTCCTCCACTGTAGACTATGAAGCACCAGTCTGGCAGAACTCCGCACACGGGGGGGGGGGGGGGCTCAACCAAGTGTACTACGTACGTCTGCTCTAGCTCTATGTTACTCCACTGTAGAATATGCAACACCAGTCTGGCAGAACTCCGCACGCGGGGGGGGGCTCAACCTAGTGTACTACGTACATCTGCTCTAGCTCTATGTTTCTCCACTGCAGAATATGCAGCACCAGTCTGGCAGAACTCCGCACACGGGGGGGGGGGGCTCCAACAAGTGTACTACGTACATCTGCTCTAGCTCTATGTTCCTCCACTGTAGAATATGCAGCACCAGTCTGGCAGAACTCCACACCCAGGGGGGGGGGGGGGGCTCAACCTAGTGTACTACGTACGTCTGCTCTAGCTCTATGTTCCTCCACTGTAGAATATGCAGCACCAGTCTGGCAGAACTCCACACACGGGGGGGGGGGGGGGGGCTCAACCTAGTGTACTACGTACGTCTGCTCTAGCTCTATGTTTCTCCACTGTAGAATATGCAGCACCAGTCTGGCAGAACTCCGCACACGGGGGGGGCTCAACCAAGTGTACTACGTACATCTGCTCTGGCTCTATGTTCCTCCACTGTAGAATATGCAGCACCAGTCTGGCAGAACTCCACACACGGGGGGGGGGGGGTGTTCAAACTAGTGTACTACGTACGTCTGTTCTAGCTCTATGTTCCTCCACTGTAGTATATGCAGCACCAGTCTGGCAAAACTCCGCACACGGGGGGGGGGGGGGGCTCAACCAAGTGCACTACGTACATCTGCTCTAGCTCTATGTATCTCCACTGTAGAATATGCAGCACCAGTCTGGCAGAACTCCGCACACGGGGGGGGGGGCTCAACCAAGTGCACTACGTACATCTGCTCTAGCTCTATGTTCCTCCACTGCAGAATATGCAGCACCAGTCTGGCAGAACTCCGCACCCGGGGGGGGCTCAACCAAGTGTACTACGTACGTCTGCTCTAGCTCTATGTTTCTCCACTCTAGAATATGCAGCACCAGTCTGGCAGAACTCCGCACACGGGGGGGCTCAACCAAGTGTACTACGTACATCTGCTCTAGCTCTAAGTTACTCCACTGTAGAATATGCAGCACCAGTCTGGCAGAACTCCGCACACGGGGGGGTGCTCAACCAAGTCAACTACGTACGTCTGCTCTAGCTCTATGTTCCTCCACTGTAGAATATGCAGCACCAGACTGGCAGAACTCCGCACCCGGGGGGGGGCTCAACCAAGTGTACTACGTACGTCTGCTCTAGCTCTATGTTTCTCCACTGTAGAATATGCAGCACCTGTCTGGCAGAACTCCGCACACGGGGGGGCTCAACCAAGTGTACTACGTACATCTGCTCTAGCGCTATGTATCTCCACTGTAGAATATGCAGCACCAGTCTGGCAGAACTCCGCACGAGGGGGGGGGCTCAACCAAGTGAACTACGTACGTCTGCTTTAGCTCTATGTTTCTCCACTGTAGAATATGTGGCACCAGTCGGGCAGAAATCCACACACGGGGGGGGGGGGGGGGGCTCAACCAAGTGTACTACGTACATCTGCTATAGCGCTATGTATCTCCACTGTAGAATATGCAGCACCAGTCTGGCAGAACTCCGCACCCGGGGGGGGGGGCTCAACCAAGTGTACTACGTACGTCTGCTCTAGCTCTATGTTTCTCCACTGTAGAATATGTAGCACCAGTCGGGCAGAACTCCGCACACGGGGGGGCTCAACCAAGTGTACTACGTACATCTGCTCTATCGCTATGTATCTCCACTGTAGAATATGCAGCACCAGTCTGGCAGAACTCCGCACACGGGGGGGGGGGGCTCAACCAAGTGTACTACGTACGTCTGCTTTAGCTCTATGTTTCTCCACTGTAGAATATGCAGCACCTGTCTGGCAGAACTCCGCACACGGGGGGGGGGGGGGCTCAACCAAGTGTACTACGTACGTCTGCTCTAGCTCTATGTTCCTCCACTGCAGAATATGCAGCACCTGTCTGGCAGAACTCCGCACACGGGGGGGGGGGGTCTCAACCTAGTGTACTACGTACATCTGCTCTAGCGCTATGTTTCTCCACTGTAGAATATGCAGCACCAGTCTGGCAGAACTCCGCACACGGGGGGGGGGCTCAACCAAGTGAACTACGTACATCTGCTCTAGCGCTATGTATCTCCACTGTAGAATATGCAGCACCAGTCTGGCAGAACTCCGCACACGGGGGGGGGGCTCAACCTAGTGTACTACGTACGTCTGCTCTAGCTCTATGTTTCTCCACTGTAGAATATGCAGCATCTGTCTGGCAGAACTCCGCACACGGGGGGGGGCTCAACTTAGTGTACTACGTACATCTGCTCTAGCGCTATGTTTCTCCACTGTAGAATATGCAGCACCAGTCTGGCAGAACTCCGCACATGGGGGGGGGCTCAACCTAGTGTACTACGTACATCTGCTCTAGCTCTATGTTTCTCCACTGTAGAATATGCAGCACCAGTCTGGCAGAACTCCGCACATGGGGGGGGGGGGGGGCTCAACCTAGTGTACTACGTACATCTGCTCTAGCTCTATGTATCTCCACTGTAGAATATGCAGCACCAGTCTGGCAGAACTCCGCACATGGGGGGGGGGCTCAACCTAGTGTACTACGTACATCTGCTCTAGCTCTATGTTTCTCCACTGTAGAATATGCAGCACCAGTCAGGCAGAACTGCGCACACGGGGGGGGGGGGCTCAACCAAGTGTACTACGTACATCTGCTCTAGCTCTATGTATCGCCACTGTAGAATATGCAGCACCAGTCTGGCAGAACTCCGCACATTTGGTGGGGGGGCTCAACCAAGTGTACTACGTACGTCTGCTCTAGCGCTATGTTTCTCCACTGTAGAATATGCAGCACCAGTCTGGCAGAACTCCGCACACGGGGGGGGGGGGGGGCTCAACCAAGTGTACTACGTACATCTGCTCTAGCTCTATGTTTCTCCACTGTAGAATATGCAGCACCAGTCTGGCAGAACTCCGCACACGGGGGGGGGCTCAACCAAGTGCACTACGTACATCTGCTCTAGCTCTATGTTTCTCCACTGTAGAATATGCAGCACCAGTCCGGCAGAACTCCGCACACGGGGGGGGGGGGCTCAACCAAGTGCACTACGTACATCTGCTCTAGCTCTATGTTCCTCCACTGCAGAATATGCAGCACCAGTCTGGCAGAACTCCACACACAGGGGGGGGGGAGGTCAACCAAGTGTACTACGTACGTCTGCTCTAGCTCTATGTTCCTCCACTGTAGAATATGCAGCACCAGTCTGGCAGAACTCCGCACACGGGGGGGCTCAACCAAGTGTACTACGTACATCTGCTCTAGCTCTATGTTCCTCCACTGTAGAATATGCAGCACCAGTCTGGCAGAACTCCACACACGGGGGGGCTCAACCTAGTGTACTACGTACATCTGCTCCAGCTCTATGTTCCTCCACTGTAGAATATGCAGCACCAGTCTGGCAGAACTCCACACACGGGGGGGGGGGCTCAACCTAGTGTACTACGTACATCTGCTCTAGCTCTATGTTAGTCCACTGTAGAATATGCAGCACCAGTCTGGCAGAATTCCACACACGGGGGGGGGGCTGAACCTAGTGTACTACGTACGTCTGCTCTAGCTCTATCTTTCTCCACTGTAGAATATGCAGCACCAGTCTGGCAGAACTCCGCACACGGGGGGGGGGGCTCAACCAAGTGTACTACGTACATCTGCTCTAGCTCTATGTTCCTCCACTGCAGAATATGCAGCACCAATCTGGCAGAACTCCACACACACGGGGGGGGGGGGGCTCAAACTAGTGTACTACGTACGTCTGTTCTAGCTCTATGTTTCTCCACTGTAGAATATGCAGCACCAGTCTGGCAGAACTCCACACACGGGGGGGGGCTCAACCTAGTGTACTACGTACGTCTGTTCTAGCTCTATGTTTCTCCACTGTAGAATATGCAGCACCAGTCTGGCAGAACTCCACACACACGGGGGGGGGGGGGGCTCAAACTAGTGTACTACGTACGTCTGTTCTAGCTCTATGTTTCTCCACTGTAGAATATGCAGCACCAGTCTGGCAGAACTCCACACACGGGGGGGGGGGGCTCAACCTAGTGTACTACGTACGTCTGCTCTAGCTCTATGTTTCTCCACTGTAGAATATGCAGCTCCAGTCTGGCAGAACTCCGCACACGGGGGGGGGGCTCAACCAAGTGTACTACGTACGTCTGCTCTAGGTCTATGTTCCTCCACTGTAGACTATGAAGCACCAGTCTGGCAGAACTCCGCACACGGGGGGGGGGGGCTCAACCATGTGTACTACGTACATCTGCTCTAGCTCTATGTTTCTCCACTGCAGAATATGCAGCACCAGTCTGGCAGAACTCCGCACATGGGGGGGGGGCTCAACCAAGTGTACTACGTACGTCTGCTCTAGCTCTATGTTTCTCCACTGTAGAATATGCAGCACCAGTCTGGCAGAACTCCACACACGGGGGGGGGGGGGCTCAACCTAGTGTACTACGTACGTCTGTTCTAGCTCTATGTTTCTCCACTGTAGAATATGCAGCACCAGTCTGGCAGAACTCCACACACGGGGGGGGGCTCAACCTAGTGTACTACGTACGTCTGCTCTAGCTCTATGTTTCTCCACTGTAGAATATGCAGCACCAGTCTGGCAGAACTCCGCACACGGGGGGGGGGCTCAACCTAGTGTACTACGTACGTCTGCTCTAGCTCTATGTTCCTCCACTGTAGAATATGCAGCACCAGTCTGGCAGAAATCCGCACACGGGGGGGGGGGGCTCAACCAAGTGCACTACGTACATCTGCTCTAGCTCTATGTTTCTCCACTGTAGAATATGCAGCACCAGTCTGGCAGAACTCCGCACACGGGGGGGGGGGGCTCAACCAAGTGCACTACGTACATCTGCTCTAGCTCTATGTTCCTCCACTGCAGAATACGCAGCACCAGTCTGGAAGAACTCCACACACGGGGGGGCTCAACCTAGTGTACTACGTACATCTGCTCCAGCTCTATGTTCCTCCACTGTAGAATATGCAGCACCAGTCTGGCAGAACTCCACACACGGGGGGGGGGGCTCAACCTAGTGTACTACGTACATCTGCTCTAGCTCTATGTTCCTCCACTGTAGAATATGCAGCACCAGTCTGGCAGAACTCCACACACGGGGGGGGGGCTCAACCTAGTGTACGACGTACGTCTGCTCTAGCTCTATCTTTCTCCACTGCAGAATATGCAGCACCAGTCTGGCAGAACTCCACACACACGGGGGGGGGGGCTCAAACTAGTGTACTACGTACGTCTGTTCTAGCTCTATGTTTCTCCACTGTAGAATATGCAGCACCAGTCTGGCAGAAATCCACACACGTGGGGGGCTCAACCTAGTGTACTACGTACGTCTGTTCTAGCTCTATGTTTCTCCACTGTAGAATATGCAGCACCAGTCTGGCAGAACTCCACACACACGGGGGGGGGGGGCTCAAACTAGTGTACTACGTACGTCTGTTCTAGCTCTATGTTTCTCCACTGTAGAATATGCAGCACCAGTCTGGCAGAACTCCACACACGGGGGGGGGGGGGGGGCTCAACCTAGTGTACTACGTACGTCTGCTCTAGCTCTATGTTTCTCCACTGTAGAATATGCAGCACCAGTCTGGCAGAACTCCGCACACGGGGGGGGGCTCAACCTAGTGTACTACGTACATCTGCTCTAGCTCTATGTTTCTCCACTGTAGAATATGCAGCACCAGTCTGGCAGAACTCCTCACACGGGGGGGGGGGGCTCAACCTAGTGTACTACGTACGTCTGCTCCAGCTCTATGTTTCTCCACTGTAGAATATGCAGCTCCAGTCTGGCAGAACTCCGCACACGGGGGGGGGGGGCTCAACCAAGTGTACTACGTACGTCTGCTCTAGGTCTATGTTCCTCCACTGTAGACTATGAAGCACCGGTCTGGCAGAACTCCGCACGCGGGGGGGGGCTCAACCTAGTGTACTACGTACATCTGCCCTAGCTCTATGTTTCTCCACTGCAGAATATGCAGCACCAGTCTGGCAGAACTCCGCACATGGGGGGGGGGGGGCTCAACCTAGTGTACTACGTATGTCTGCTCTAGCTCTATGTTCCTCCACTGCAGAATATGCAGCACCAGTCTGGCAGAACTCCGCACATGGGGGGGGGGCTCAACCTAGTGTACTACGTACGTCTGCTCTAGCTCTATGTTCCTCCACTGCAGAATATGCAGCACCAGTCTGGCAGAACTCCGCACACGGGGGGGGGGGGGGGGGGCTCGACCAAGTGCACTACGTACATCTGCTCTAGCTCTATGTTCCTCCACTGCAGAATATGCAGCACCAGTCTGGCAGAACTCCACACACACGGGGGGGGGGGGGCTCAAACTAGTGTACTACGTACGTCTGTTCTAGCTCTATGTTTCTCCACTGTAGAATATGCAGCACCAGTCTGGCAGAACTCCACACACGGGGGGGGCTCAACCTAGTGTACTACGTACGTCTGTTCTAGCTCTATGTTTCTCCACTGTAGAATATGCAGCACCAGTCTGGCAGAACTCCACACACACACGGGGGGGGGGCTCAAACTAGTGTACTTCGTACGTCTGTTCTAGCTCTATGTTTCTCCACTGTAGAATATGCAGCACCAGTCTGGCAGAACTCCACACACGGGGGGGGGGGGGGCTCAACCTAGTGTACTACGTACGTCTGTTCTAGCTCTATGTTTCTCCACTGTAGAATATGCAGCACCAGTCTGGCAGAACTCCACACACGGGGGGGGGGCTCAACCTAGTGTACTACGTACGTCTGCTCTAGCTCTATGTTTCTCCACTGTAGAATATGCAGCACCAGTCTGGCAGAACTCCGCACACGGGGGGGGGGGGGGCTCAACCTAGTGTACTACGTACGTCTGCTCTAGCTCTATGTTCCTCCACTGTAGAATATGCAGCACCAGTCTGGCAGAACTCCGAAAAAGGGGGGTGGGGGGCCTCAACCTAGTGTACTACGTATGTCTGCTCTAGCTCTATGTTCCTCCACTTCAGAATATGCAGCACCAGTCTGGCAGAACTCCGCACATGGGGGGGGCTCAACCTAGTGTACTACGTACGTCTGCTCTAGCTCTATGTTCCTCCACTGCAGAATATGCAGCACCAGTCTGGCAGAACTCCGCACACGGGGGGGGGGGGGGCCTCAACCAAGTGTACTACGTACATCTGCTCTAGCTCTATGTTCCTCCACTGCAGAATATGCAGCACCAGTCTGGCAGAACTCCACACACACGGGGGGGGGGGGCTCAAACTAGTGTACTACGTACGTCTGTTCTAGCTCTATGTTTCTCCACTGTAGAATATGCAGCACCAGTCTGGCAGAACTCCACACACGGGGGGGGTGGGGGGGGCTCAACCTAGTGTACTACGTACGTCTGTTCTAGCTCTATGTTTCTCCACTGTAGAATATGCAGCACCAGTCTGGCAGAACTCCACACACACGGGGGGGGGGGGGGGCTCAAACTAGTGTACTACGTACGTCTGTTCTAGCTCTATGTTTCTCCACTGTAGAATATGCAGCACCAGTCTGGCAGAACTCCACACACGGGGGGGGGGGGGGCTCAACCTAGTGTACTACGTACGTCTGTTCTAGCTCTATGTTTCTCCACTGTAGAATATGCAGCACCAGTCTGGCAGAACTCCACACACGGGGGGGGGGGGGCTCAACCTAGTGTACTACGTACGTCTGCTCTAGCTCTATGTTTCTCCACTGTAGAATATGCAGCACCAGTCTGGCAGAACTCCGCACACGGGGGGGGGGGGGCTCAACCTAGTGTACTACGTACGTCTGCTCTAGCTCTATGTTCCTCCACTGTAGAATATGCAGCACCAGTCTGGCAGAACTCCGCACACGGGGGGGGGGCTCAACCTAGTGTACTACGTACGTCTGCTCTAGCTCTATGTTTCTCCACTGTAGAATATGCAGCACCAGTCTGGCAGAACTCCGCACACGGGGGGGGGCTCAACCTAGTGTACTACGTACGTCTGCTCTAGCTCTATTCTCCTCCACTGTAGAATATGCAGCACCAGTCTGGCAGAACTCCGCACACGGGGGGGGGAGCTCAACCTAGTGTACTACGTACGTCTGCTCTAGCTCTATGTTTCTCCACTGTAGAATATGCAGCACCAGTCTGGCAGAACTCCGCACACGGGGTGGGGTGCTCAACCAAGTGTACTACGTACGTCTGCTCTAGCTCTATGTTTCTCCACTGTAGAATATGCAGCACCAGTCTGACAGAACTCCGCACACGGCGGGGGGGGCTCAACCTAGTGTACTACGTACGTCTGCTCTAGCTCTATGTTCCTCCACTGTAGAATATGCAGCACCAGTCTGGCAGAACTCCGCACATGGGGGGGGGGGGGGGAGCTCAACCTAGTGTACTACGTACGTCTGCTCTAGCTCTATGTTTCTCCACTGTAGAATATGCAGCACCTGTCTGGCAGAACTCCACACACGGGGGGGGGGGCTCAACCTAGTGTACTACGTACATCTGCTCTAGCTCTATGTTTCTCCACTGTAGAATATGCAGCACCTGTCTGGCAGAACTCCGCACACGGGGGGGGGGCTCAACCAAGTGTACTACGTACATCTGCTCTAGCTCTATGTTTCTCCACTGCAGAATATGCAGCACCAGTCTGGCAGAACTCCGCACATGGGGGGGGGGGCTCAACCTAGTGTACTACGTACATCTGCTCTAGCTCTATGTTTCTCCACTGCACAATATGCAGCACCAGTCTGGCAGAACTCCGCACACGGGGGGGGGGGGGAGCTCAACCTAGTGTACTACGTACATCTGCTCTAGCTCTA
Source organism: Meconema thalassinum (assembly GCA_946902985.2). Taxonomy (NCBI): domain Eukaryota; kingdom Metazoa; phylum Arthropoda; class Insecta; order Orthoptera; family Tettigoniidae; genus Meconema; species Meconema thalassinum. The sequence continues at coordinate 267,152,857 of OX336397.1, read as the reverse complement.
TGTTTCTCCACTGTAGAATATGCAGCACCAGTCTGGCAGAACTCCTTACACGGGGGGGGGGCTCAACCAAGTGTACTACGTACATCTTCTCTAGCTCTATGTTTCTCCACTGTAGAATATGCAGCACCAGTCTGGCAGAACTCCGCACACGGGGGGGGGGGGGGGCTCAACCTTGTGTACTACGTACATCTGCTCTAGCTCTATGTTTCTCCACTGTAGAATATGCAGCACCAGTCTGGCAGAACTCCGCACACGGGGGGGGGGGGGCTCAACCAAGTGTACTACGTACATCTGCTCTAGCTCTATGTTTCTCCACTGTAGAATATGCAGCACCAGTCTGGCAGAACTCCGCACACGGGGGGGGGGGCTCAACCTAGTGTACTACGTACATCTGCTCTAGCTCTATGTTTCTCCACTGTAGAATATGCAGCACCAGTCTGGCAGAACTCCGCACACGGGGGGGGGGGGCTCAACCTTGTGTACTACGTACAACTGCTCTAGCTCTATGTTTCTCCACTGTAGAATATGCAGCACCAGTCTGGCAGAACTCCGCAAACGGGGGGGGGGGGGGGGGCTCAACCTTGTGTACTACGTACATCTGCTCTAGCTCTATGTTTCTCCACTGTAGAATATGCAGCACCAGTCTGGCAGAACTCCGCACACGGGGGGGGGGGCTCAACCAAGTGTACTACGTACATCTGCTCTAGCTCTATGTTTCTCCACTGCAGAATATGCAGCACCAGTCTGGCAGAACTCCGCACATGGGGGGGGGGGGGGGCTCAACCTAGTGTACTACGTACATCTGCTCTAGCTCTATGTTTCTCCACTGCACAATATGCAGCACCAGTCTGGCAGAACTCCGCACACGGCGGGGGGGGCTCAACCAAGTTTACAACGTACATCTGCTCTAGCTCTATGTTTCTCCACTGTAGAATATGCAGCACCAGTCTGGCAGAACTCCGCACACGGGGGGGGGGCTCAACCAAGTGTACTACGTACATCTTCTCTAGCTCTATGTTTCTCCACTGTAGAATATGCAGCACCAGTCTGGCAGAACTCCGCACACGGGGGGGGGGGGGCTCAACCTTGTGTACTACGTACATCTGCTCTAGCTCTATGTTTCTCCACTGTAGAATATGCAGCACCAGTCTGGCAGAACTCCGCACACGGGGGGGGGGGGGCTCAACCAAGTGTACTACGTACATCTGCTCTAGCTCTATGTTTCTCCACTGTAGAATATGCAGCACCAGTCTGGCAGAACTCCGCACACGGGGGGGGGCTCAACCAAGTGTACTACGTACATCTGCTCTAGCGCTATGTTTCTCCACTGTAGAATATGCAGCACCAGTCTGGCAGAACTCCGCACATGGGGGGGGGGGGGCTCAACCTAGTGTACTACGTACATCTGCTCTAGCTCTATGTTTCTCCACTGTAGAATATGCAGCACCAGTCTGGCAGAACTCCGCACGCGGGGGGGGGGGGCTCAACCAAGTGTACTACGTACGTCTGCTCTAGCTCTATGTTTCTCCACTGCACAATATGCAGCACCAGTCTGGCAGAACTCCGCACGCGGGGGGGGGGGCTCAACCTAGTGTACTACGTACGTCAGCTCTAGCTCTATGTTTCTCCACTGTAGAATATGCAGCACCAGTCTGGCAGAACTCCGCACGCGGGGGGGGGCTCAACCAAGTGTACTACGTACGTCTTCTCTAGCTCTATGTTTCTCCACTGTAGAATATGCAGCACCAGTCTGGCAGAACTCCGCACACGGGGGGGGGGGGCTCAACCTTGTGTACTACGTACATCTGCTCTAGCTCTATGTTTCTCCACTGTAGAATATGCAGCACCAGTCTGGCAGAACTCCGCACCCGGGGGGGGGCCTCAACCAAGTGTACTACGTACGTCTGCTCTAGCTCTATGTTTCTCCACTGTAGAATATGTAGCACCAGTCGGGCAGAACTCCGCACACGGGGGGGCTCAACCAAGTGTACTACGTACATCTGCTCTATCGCTATGTATCTCCACTGTAGAATATGCAGCACCAGTCTGGCAGAACTCCGCACACGGGGGGGGGGGGCTCAACCAAGTGTACTACGTACGTCTGCTTTAGCTCTATGTTTCTCCACTGTAGAATATGCAGCACCTGTCTGGCAGAACTCCGCACACGGGGGGGGGGCTCAACCAAGTGTACTACGTACGTCTGCTCTAGCTCTATGTTCCTCCACTGCAGAATATGCAGCACCTGTCTGGCAGAACTCCGCACACGGGGGGGGGGGGGGGTCTCAACCTAGTGTACTACGTACATCTGCTCTAGCGCTATGTTTCTCCACTGTAGAATATGCAGCACCAGTCTGGCAGAACTCCGCACACGGGGGGGGGGGGGGTCAACCAAGTGTACTACGTACATCTGCTCTAGCGCTATGTATCTCCACTGTAGAATATGCAGCACCAGTCTGGCAGAACTCCGCACACGGGGGGGGGCTCTACCTAGTGTACTACGTACGTCTGCTCTAGCTCTATGTTTCTCCACTGTAGAATATGCAGCATCTGTCTGGCAGAACTCCGCACACGGGGGGGGGGGCTCAACTTAGTGTACTACATACATCTGCTCTAGCGCTATGTTTCTCCACTGTAGAATATGCAGCACCAGTCTGGCAGAACTCCGCACATGGTGGGGGGGGGGCTCAACCTAGTGTACTACGTACATCTGCTCTAGCTCTATGTTTCTCCACTGTAGAATATGCAGCACCAGTCTGGCAGAACTCCGCACACGGGGGGGGGCTCAACCAAGTGTACTACGTACATCTTCTCTAGCTCTATGTTTCTCCACTGTAGAATATGCAGCACCAGTCTGGCAGAATTCCGCACACGGGGGGGGGGGGGGGGGGGGTGCTCAACCTAGTGTACTACGTACGTCTGTTCTAGCTCTATGTTCTTCCGCTGTAGAATATGCAGCACCAGTCTGGCCGAACTCCGCACACGGGGGGGGGGGGCTCAACCAAGTGCACTACGTACATCTGCTCTAGCTCTATGTTTCTCCACTGTAGAATATGCAGCACCAGTCTGGCAGAACTCCACACACGGGGGGGGGGGCTCAAACTAGTGTACTACGTACGTCTGTTCTAGCTCCATGTTCCTCCACTGTAGAATGGCAGAAATCCGCACACGGGGGGGGGGGGGGGCTCAACCAAGTGCACTACGTACATCTGCTCTAGCTCTATGTTTCTCCACTGTAGAATATGCAGCACCAGTCTGGCAGAACTCCGCACACGGGGGGGGGGGGGCTCAACCAAGTGCACTACGTACATCTGCTCTAGCTCTATGTTCCTCCACTGCAGAATATGCAGCACCAGTCTGGCAGAACTCCACACACGGGGGGGGGGGGGAGGTCAACCAAGTGTACTACGTACGTCTGCTCTAGCTCTATGTTCCTCCACTGTAGAATATGCAGCACCAGTCTGGCAGAACTCCGCACACGGGGGGGCTCAACCAAGTGTACTACGTACATCTGCTCTAGCTCTATGTTCCTCCACTGTAGAATATGCAGCACCAGTCTGGCAGAACTCCACACACGGGGGGGGGCTCAACCTAGTGTACTACGTACATCTGCTCCAGCTCTATGTTCCTCCACTGTAGAATATGCAGCACCAGTCTGGCAGAAATCCACACACGGGGGGGGGGCTCAACCTAGTGTACTACGTACATCTGCTCTAGCTCTATGTTCCTCCACTGTAGAATATGCAGCACCAGTCTGGCAGAACTCCACACACGGGGGGGGGGCTCAACCTAGTGTACTACGTACGTCTGCTCTAGCTCTATGTTCCTCCACTGTAGAATATGCAGCACCAGTCTGGCAGAACTCCGCACACGGGGGGGGGGGGCTCAACCAAGTGTACTACGTACATCTGCTCTAGCTCTATGTTCCTCCACTGCAGAATATGCAGCACCAGTCTGGCAGAACTCCACACACACGGGGGGGGGGCTCAAACTAGTGTACTACGTACGTCTGTTCTAGCTCTATGTTTCTCCACTGTAGAATATGCAGCACCAGTCTGGCAGAACTCCACACACGGGGGGGGCTCAACCTAGTGTACTACGTACGTCTGTTCTAGCTCTATGTTTCTCCACTGTAGAATATGCAGCACCAGTCTGGCAGAACTCCACACACACGGGGGGGGGGGGGGGGCTCAAACTAGTGTACTACGTACGTCTGTTCTAGCTCTATGTTTCTCCACTGTAGAATATGCAGCACCAGTCTGGCAGAACTCCACACACGGGGGGGGGGGGGGGCTCAACCTAGTGTACTACGTACGTCTGCTATAGCTCTATGTTTCTCCACTGTAGAATATGCAGCTCCAGTCTGGCAGAACTCCGCACACGGGGGGGGGGGCTCAACCAAGTGTACTACGTACGTCTGCTCTAGCTCTATGTTTCTCCACTGTAGAATATGCAGCACCAGTCTGGCAGAACTCCGCACACGGGGGGGGGGGGGGGTGTTCAACCTAGTGTACTACGTACGTCTACTCTAGCTCTATGTTCCTCCACTGTAGAATATGCAGCACCAGTCTGGCAGAACTCCGCACACGGGGGGGGGGGGGGGGCTCAACCTAGTGTACTACGTACGTCTGCTCTAGCTCTATGTTTCTCCACTGTAGAATATGCAGCACCAGTCTGGCAGAACTCCGCACACGGGGGGGGGGGGGGGGGGGCTCAACCTAGTGTACTACGTACGTCTGCTCTAGCTCTATTCTCCTCCACTGTAGAATATGCAGCTCCAGTCTGGCAGAACTCCGCACACGGGGGGGGGGGGGGGGCTCAACCTAGTGTACTACGTACGTCTGCTCTAGCTCTATGTTTCTCCACTGTAGAATATGCAGCACCAGTCTGGCAGAACTCCGCACACGGGGTGGGGTGCTCAACCAAGTGTACTACGTACGTCTGCTCTAGCTCTATGCTTCTCCACTGTAGAATATGCAGCACCAGTCTGACAGAACTCCGCACACGGGGGGGGGTCAACCTAGTGTACTACGTACGTCTGCTCTAGCTCTATGTTCCTCCACTGTAGAATATGCAGCACCAGTCTGGCAGAACTCCGCACATGGGGGGGGGGGGAGCTCAACCTAGTGTACTACGTACGTCTGCTCTAGCTCTATGTTTCTCCACTGTAGAATATGCAGCACCTGTCTGGCAGAACTCCACACACACGGGGGGGGGGGGGGGGCTCAACCTAGTGTATTACGTACATCTGCTCTAGCTCTATGTTTCTCCACTGTAGAATATGCAGCACCTGTCTGGCAGAACTCCGCACACGGGGGGGGGGGGGGGGCTCAACCAAGTGTACTACGTACATCTGCTCTAGCTCTATGTTTCTCCACTGCAGAATATGCAGCACCAGTCTGGCAGAACTCCGCACATGGGGGGGGGGGGGCTCAACCTAGTGTACTACGTACATCTGCTCTAGCTCTATGTTTCTCCACTGCACAATATGCAGCACCAGTCTGGCAGAACTCCGCACACGGGGGGGGGCTCAACCAAGTGTACTACGTACATCTGCTCTAGCTCTATGTTTCTCCACTGTAGAATATGCAGCACCAGTCTGGCAGAACTCCGCACACGGGGGGGGGCTCAACCAAGTGTACTACGTACATCTTCTCTAGCTCTATGTTTCTCCACTGTAGAATATGCAGCACCAGTCTGGCAGAACTCCGCACACGGGGGGGGGGCTCAACCTTGTGTACTACGTACATCTGCTCTAGCTCTATGTTTCTCCACTGTAGAATATGCAGCACCAGTCTGGCAGAACTCCGCACACGGGGAGGGGGGCTCAACCAAGTGTACTACGTACATCTGCTCTAGCTCTATGTTTCTCCACTGTAGAATATGCAGCACCAGTCTGGCAGAACTCCGCACACGGGGGGGGGCTCAACCTAGTGTACTACGTACGTCTGCTCTAGCTCTATGTTTCTCCACTGCACAATATGCAGCACCAGTCTGGCAGAACTCCGCACGCGGGGGGGGGGCTCAACCTAGTGTACTACGTACGTCTGCTCTAGCTCTATGTTTCTCCACTGTAGAATATGTAGCACCAGTCGGGCAGAACTCCGCACACGGGGGGGCTCAACCAAGTGTACTACCTCTATCGCTATGTATCTCCACTGTAGAATATGCAGCACCAGTCTGGCAGAACTCCGCACACGGGGGGGGGGGCTCAACCAAGTGTACTACGTACGTCTGCTTTAGCTCTATGTTTCTCCACTGTAGAATATGCAGCACCTGTCTGGCAGAACTCCGCACACGGGGGGGGGGGGGGGCTCAACCAAGTGTACTACGTACGTCTGCTCTAGCTCTATGTTCCTCCACTGCAGAATATGCAGCACCTGTCTGGCAGAACTCCGCACACGGGGGGGGGGGGGGGGGTCTCAACCTAGTGTACTACGTACATCTGCTCTAGCGCTATGTTTCTCCACTGTAGAATATGCAGCACCAGTCTGGCAGAACTCCGCACACGGGGGGGGGGGGGGTCAACCAAGTGTACTACGTACATCTGCTCTAGCGCTATGTATCTCCACTGTAGAATATGCAGCACCAGTCTGGCAGAACTCCGCACACGGGGGGGGGGCTCTACCTAGTGTACTACGTACGTCTGCTCTAGCTCTATGTTTCTCCACTGTAGAATATGCAGCATCTGTCTGGCAGAACTCCGCACACGGGGGGGGGGGCTCAACTTAGTGTACTACATACATCTGCTCTAGCGCTATGTTTCTCCACTGTAGAATATGCAGCACCAGTCTGGCAGAACTCCGCACATGGTGGGGGGGGGGGCTCAACCTAGTGTACTACGTACATCTGCTCTAGCTCTATGTTTCTCCACTGTAGAATATGCAGCACCAGTCTGGCAGAACTCCGCACATGGGGGGGGGGGGCTCAACCTAGTGTACTACGTACATCTGCTCTAGCTCTATGTATCTCCACTGTAGAATATGCAGCACCAGTCTGGCAGAACTCCGCACATGGGGGGGGGCTCAACCTAGTGTACTACGTACATCTGCTCTAGCTCTATGTTTCTCCACTGTAGAATATGCAGCACCAGTCAGGCAGAACTCCGCACACGGGGGGGGGGGGGGCTCAACCAAGTGTACTACGTACATCTGCTCTAGCTCTATGTATCTCCACTGTAGAATATGCAGCACCAGTCTGGCAGAACTCCGCACACTTGGTGGGGGGCTCAACCAAGTGTACTACGTACGTCTGCTCTAGCGCTATGTTTCTCCACTGTAGAATATGCAGCACCAGTCTGGCAGAACTCCGCACACGGGGGGGGGGCTCAACTAAGTGTACTACGTACATCTGCTCTAGCTCTATGTTTCTCCACTGTAGAATATGCAGCACCAGTCTGGCAGAACTCCGCACACGGGGGGGGGCTCAACCAAGTGTACTACGTACATCTTCTCTAGCTCTATGTTTCTCCACTGTAGAATATGCAGCACCAGTCTGGCAGAATTCCGCACACGGGGGGGGGGGGTGCTCAACCTAGTGTACTACGTACGTCTGTTCTAGCTCTATGTTCTTCCGCTGTAGAATATGCAGCACCAGTCTGGCCGAACTCCGCACACGGGGGGGGGGCTCAACCAAGTGCACTACGTACATCTGCTCTAGCTCTATGTTTCTCCACTGTAGAATATGCAGCACCAGTCTGGCAGAACTCCACACACGGGGGGGGGGGGGGGGGGCTCAAACTAGTGTACTACGTACGTCTGTTCTAGCTCCATGTTCCTCCACTGTAGAATGGCAGAAATCCGCACACGGGGGGGGGGGGCTCAACCAAGTGCACTACGTACATCTGCTTTAGCTCTATGTTTCTCCACTGTAGAATATGCAGCACCAGTCTGGCAGAACTCCGCACACGGGGGGGGGGGGGGCTCAACCAAGTGCACTACGTACATCTGCTCTAGCTCTATGTTCCTCCACTGCAGAATATGCAGCACCAGTCTGGCAGAACTCCGCACACGGGGGGGCTCAACCAAGTGTACTACGTACATCTGCTCTAGCTCTATGTTCCTCCACTGTAGAATATGCAGCACCAGTCTGGCAGAACTCCACACACGGGGGGGGGCTCAACCTAGTGTACTACGTACATCTGCTCCAGCTCTATGTTCCTCCACTGTAGAATATGCAGCACCAGTCTGGCAGAAATCCACACACGGGGGGGGGGGGCTCAACCTAGTGTACTACGTACATCTGCTCAAGCTCTATGTTCCTCCACTGTAGAATATGCAGCACCAGTCTGGCAGAACTCCACACACGGGGGGGGGGGGGGGGCTCAACCTAGTGTACTACGTACGTCTGCTCTAGCTCTATGTTCCTCCACTGTAGAATATGCAGCACCAGTCTGGCAGAACTCCGCACACGGGGGGGGGGGGGCTCAACCAAGTGTACTACGTACATCTGCTCTAGCTCTATGTTCCTCCACTGCAGAATATGCAGCACCAGTCTGGCAGAACTCCACACACACGGGGGGGGGCTCAAACTAGTGTACTACGTACGTCTGTTCTAGCTCTATGTTTCTCCACTGTAGAATATGCAGCACCAGTCTGGCAGAACTCCACACACGGGGGGGGCTCAACCTAGTGTACTACGTACGTCTGTTCTAGCTCTATGTTTCTCCACTGTAGAATATGCAGCACCAGTCTGGCAGAACTCCACACACACGGGGGGGGGCTCAAACTAGTGTACTACGTACGTCTGTTCTAGCTCTATGTTTCTCCACTGTAGAATATGCAGCACCAGTCTGGCAGAACTCCACACACGGGGGGGGGGGGGGGCTCAACCTAGTGTACTACGTACGTCTGCTCTAGCTCTATGTTTCTCCACTGTAGAATATGCAGCTCCAGTCTGGCAGAACTCCGCACACGGGGGGGGGGGGGGCTCAACCAAGTGTACTACGTACGTCTGCTCTAGCTCTATGTTTCTCCACTGTAGAATATGCAGCACCAGTCTGGCAGAACTCCGCACACGGGGGGGGGGTTCAACCTAGTGTACTACGTACGTCTACTCTAGCTCTATGTTCCTCCACTGTAGAATATGCAGCACCAGTCTGGCAGAACTCCGCACACGGGGGGGGGGGGGCTCAACCTAGTGTACTACGTACGTCTGCTCTAGCTCTATGTTTCTCCACTGTAGAATATGCAGCACCAGTCTGGCAGAACTCCGCACACGGGGGGGGGGGGGGGCTCAACCTAGTGTACTACGTACGTCTGCTCTAGCTCTATTCTCCTCCACTGTAGAATATGCAGCACCAGTCTGGCAGAACTCCGCACACGGGGGGGGGGGGGGCTCAACCTAGTGTACTACGTACGTCTGCTCTAGCTCTATGTTTCTCCACTGTAGAATATGCAGCACCAGTCTGGCAGAACTCCGCACACGGGGTGGGGTGCTCAACCAAGTGTACTACGTACGTCTGCTCTAGCTCTATGCTTCTCCACTGTAGAATATGCAGCACCAGTCTGACAGAACTCCGCACACGGGGGGGGGTCAACCTAGTGTACTACGTACGTCTGCTCTAGCTCTATGTTCCTCCACTGTAGAATATGCAGCACCAGTCTGGCAGAACTCCGCACATGGGGGGGGGGGGGGAGCTCAACCTAGTGTACTACGTACGTCTGCTCTAGCTCTATGTTTCTCCACTGTAGAATATGCAGCACCTGTCTGGCAGAACTCCACACACACGGGGGGGGGGGGCTCAACCTAGTGTATTACGTACATCTGCTCTAGCTCTATGTTTCTCCACTGTAGAATATGCAGCACCTGTCTGGCAGAACTCCGCACACGGGGGGGGGGGCTCAACCAAGTGTACTACGTACATCTGCTCTAGCTCTATGTTTCTCCACTGCAGAATATGCAGCACCAGTCTGGCAGAACTCCGCACATGGGGGGGGGGGGGGCTCAACCTAGTGTACTACGTACATCTGCTCTAGCTCTATGTTTCTCCACTGCACAATATGCAGCACCAGTCTGGCAGAACTCCGCACACGGGGGGGGGGCTCAACCAAGTGTACTACGTACATCTGCTCTAGCTCTATGTTTCTCCACTGTAGAATATGCAGCACCAGTCTGGCAGAACTCCGCACACGGGGGGGGGCTCAACCAAGTGTACTACGTACATCTTCTCTAGCTCTATGTTTCTCCACTGTAGAATATGCAGCACCAGTCTGGCAGAACTCCGCACACGGGGGGGGGGGCTCAACCTTGTGTACTACGTACATCTGCTCTAGCTCTATGTTTCTCCACTGTAGAATATGCAGCACCAGTCTGGCAGAACTCCGCACACGGGGAGGGGGGCTCAACCAAGTGTACTACGTACATCTGCTCTAGCTCTATGTTTCTCCACTGTAGAATATGCAGCACCAGTCTGGCAGAACTCCGCACACGGGGGGGGCTCAACCTAGTGTACTACGTACGTCTGCTCTAGCTCTATGTTTCTCCACTGCACAATATGCAGCACCAGTCTGGCAGAACTCCGCACGCGGGGGGGGGGGGGGGCTCAACCTAGTGTACAACGTACGTCTGCTCTAGCTCTATGTTTCTCCACTGTAGAATATGCAGCACCAGTCTGGCAGAACTCCGCACGCGGGGGGGGGCTCAACCATGTGTACTACGTACGTCTTCTCTAGCTCTATGTTTCTCCACTGTAGAATATGCAGCACCAGTCTGGCAGAACTCCGCACACGGGGGGGGGGGGGCTCAACCTTGTGTACTACGTACATCTGCTCTAGCTCTATGTTTCTCCACTGTAGAATATGCAGCACCAGTCTGGCAGAACTCCGCACCCGGGGGGGGGGGGCTCAACCAAGTGTACTACGTACGTCTGCTCTAGCTCTATGTTTCTCCACTGTAGAATATGTAGCACCAGTCGGGCAGAACTCCGCACACGGGGGGGCTCAACCAAGTGTACTACGTACATCTGCTCTATCGCTATGTATCTCCACTGTAGAATATGCAGCACCAGTCTGGCAGAACTCCGCACACGGGGGGGGGCTCAACCAAGTGTACTACGTACGTCTGCTTTAGCTCTATGTTTCTCCACTGTAGAATATGCAGCACCTGTCTGGCAGAACTCCGCACACGGGGGGGGGGGGCTCAACCAAGTGTACTACGTACGTCTGCTCTAGCTCTATGTTCCTCCACTGCAGAATATGCAGCACCAGTCTGGCAGAACTCCGCACACGGGGGGGGGGGGGGCTCAACCTAGTGTACTACGTACGTCTGCTCTAGCTCTATGTTTCTCCACTGTAGAATATGCAGCATCTGTCTGGCAGAACTCCGCACACGGGGGGGGGGCTCAACTTAGTGTACTACGTACATCTGCTCTAGCGCTATGTTTCTCCACTGTAGAATATGCAGCACCAGTCTGGCAGAACTCCGCACATGGTGGGGGGGGGCTCAACCTAGTGTACTACGTACATCTGCTCTAGCTCTATGTTTCTCCACTGTAGAATATGCAGCACCAGTCTGGCAGAACTCCGCACATGGGGGGGGGGGGGGCTCAACCTAGTGTACTACGTACATCTGCTCTAGCTCTATGTATCTCCACTGTAGAATATGCAGCACCAGTCTGGCAGAACTCCGCACATGGGGGGGGGGCTCAACCTAGTGTACTACGTACATCTGCTCTAGCTCTATGTTTCTCCACTGTAGAATATGCAGCACCAGTCAGGCAGAACTCCGCACACGGGGGGGGGGGGGGCTCAACCAAGTGTACTACGTACATCTGCTCTAGCTCTATGTATCTCCACTGTAGAATATGCAGCACCAGTCTGGCAGAACTCCGCACACTTGGTGGGGGGGCTCAACCAAGTGTACTACGTACGTCTGCTCTAGCGCTATGTTTCTCCACTGTAGAATATGCAGCACCAGTCTGGCAGAACTCCGCACACGGGGGGGGGGGGGGGTGCTCCACCTAGTGTACTACGTACGTCTGTTCTAGCTCTATGTTCCTCCGCTGTAGAATATGCAGCACCAGTCTGGCAGAACTCCGCACACGGGGGGGGCTCAACCAAGTGCACTACGTACATCTGCTCTAGCTCTATGTTTCTCCACTGTAGAATATGCAGCACCAGTCTGGCAGAACTCCACTCACGGGGGGGGGCTCAAACTAGTGTACTACGTACGTCTGTTCTAGCTCCATGTTCCTCCACTGTAGAATATGCAGCACCAGTCTGGCAGAAATCCGCACACGGGGGGGGGGGGGGGCTCAACCAAGTGCACTACGTACATCTGCTCTAGCTCTATGTTTCTCCACTGTAGAATATGCAGCACCAGTCTGGCAGAACTCCGCACACGGGGGGGGGAGGTCTCAACCAAGTGCACTACGTACATCTGCTCTAGCTCTATGTTCCTCCACTGCAGAATATGCAGCACCAGTCTGGCAGATCTCCACACACGGGGGGGGGGGGGAGGTCAACCAAGTGTACTACGTACGTCTGCTCTAGCTCTATGTTCCTCCACTGTAGAATATGCAGCACCAGTCTGGCAGAACTCCGCACACGGGGGGGCTCGACCAAGTGTACTACGTACATCTGCTCTAGCTCTATGTTCCTCCACTGTAGAATATGCAGCACCAGTCTGGCAGAACTCCACACACGGGGGGGGGCTCAACCTAGTGTACTACGTACATCTGCTCCAGCTCTATGTTCCTCCACTGTAGAATATGCAGCACCAGTCTGGCAGAAATCCACACACGGGGGGGGGGCTCAACCTAGTGTACTACGTACATCTGCTCTAGCTCTATGTTCCTCCACTGTAGAATATGCAGCACCAGTCTGGCAGAACTCCACACACGGGGGGGGGGGCTCAACCTAGTGTACTACGTACGTCTGCTCTAGCTCTATGTTCCTCCACTGTAGAATATGCAGCACCAGTCTGGCAGAACTCCGCACACGGTGGGGGGGGCTCAACCAAGTGTACTACGTACATCTGCTCTAGCTCTATGTTCCTCCACTGCAGAATATGCAGCACCAGTCTGGCAGAACTCCACACACACGGGGGGGGGGGGGGGGGGGGCTCAAACTAGTGTACTACGTACGTCTGTTCTAGCTCTATGTTTCTCCACTGTAGAATATGCAGCACCAGTCTGGCAGAACTCCACACACGGGGGGGGCTCAACCTAGTGTACTACGTACGTCTGTTCTAGCTCTATGTTTCTCCACAGTAGAATATGCAGCACCAGTCTGGCAGAACTCCACACACACGGGGGGGGGGGGGGGCTCAAACTAGTGTACTACGTACGTCTGTTCTAGCTCTATGTTTCTCCACTGTAGAATATGCAGCACCAGTCTGGCAGAACTCCACACACGGGGGGGGGGGGGGGCTCAACCTAGTGTACTACGTACGTCTGCTCTAGCTCTATGTTTCTCCACTGTAGAATATGCAGCTCCAGTCTGGCAGAACTCCGCACAAGGGGGGGGGGGGGCTCAACCAAGTGTACTACGTGCGTCTGCTCTAGCTCTATGTTTCTCCACTGTAGAATATGCAGCACTTGTCTGGCAGAACTCCACACACGGGGGGGGGGGGCTCAACCTAGTGTACTACGTACGTCTGTTCTAGCTCTATGTTTCTCCACTGTAGAATATGCAGCACCAGTCTGGCAGAACTCCACACACGGGGGGGGGCTCAACCTAGTGTACTACGTACGTCTGCTCTAGCTCTATGTTTCTCCACTGTAGAATATGCAGCACCAGTCTGGCAGAACTCCGCACACGGGGGGGGGGGGGCTCAACCTAGTGTACTACGTACGTCTGCTCTAGCTCTATGTTCCTCCACTGTAGAATATGCAGCACCAGTCTGGCAGAACTCCGCACACGGGGGGGGCTCAAACTAGTGTACTACGTACGTCTGTTCTAGCTCCATGTTCCTCCACTGTAGAATATGCAGCACCAGTCTGGCAGAAATCCGCACACGGGGGGGGGGGGGGGGGGCTCAACCAAGTGCACTACGTACATCTGCTCTAGCTCTATGTTTCTCCACTGTAGAATATGCAGCACCAGTCTGGCAGAACTCCACACACGGGGGGGGGGGGCTCAACCTAGTGTACTACGTACGTCTGCTCTAGCTCTATGTTTCTCCACTGTAGAATATGCAGCACTAGTCTGGCAGAACTCCGCACACGGGGGGGGGGGGGGCTCAACCTAGTGTACTACGTACGTCTGCTCTAGCTCTATGTTCCTCCACTGTAGAATATGCAGCACCAGTCTGGCAGAACTCCGCACACGGGGGGGGGGGGGCTCAAACTAGTGTACTACGTACATCTGCTCTAGCTCTATGTTCCTCCACTGTAGAATATGCAGCACCAGTCTGGCAGAACTCCACACACACGGGGGGGGGGGGCTCAAACTAGTGTACTACGTACATCTGCTCTAGCTCTATGTTTCTCCACTGCAGAATATGCAGCACCAGTCTGGCAGAACTCCGCACACGGGGGGGGGGGGGCTCAAACTAGTGTACTACGTACGTCTGTTCTAGCTCTATGTTTCTACACTGTAGAATATGCAGCACCAGTCTGGCAGAACTCCACACACGGGGGGGAGGGGGGGCTCAACCTAGTGTACTACGTACGTCTGTTCTAGCTCTATGTTTCTCCACTGTAGAATATGCAGCACCAGTCTGGCAGAACTCCACACACGGGGGGGGGGGGGGGCTCAACCTAGTGTACTACGTACGTCTGCTCCAGCTCTATGTTTCTCCACTGTAGAATATGCAGCTCCAGTCTGGCAGAACTCCGCACAGGGGGGGGGGGCTCAACCAAGTGTACTACGTACGTCTGCTCTAGGTCTATGTTCCTCCACTGTAGACTATGAAGCACCAGTCTGGCAGAACTCCGCACAGGGGGGGGGCTCAACCAAGTGTACTACGTACATCTGCTCTAGCTCTATGTTCCTCCACTGTAGAATATGCAGCACCAGTCTGGCAGAACTCCGCACGCGGGGGGGGGGGGGCTCAACCTAGTGTACTACGTACATCTGCCCTAGCTCTATGTTTCTCCACTGCAGAATATGCAGCACCAGTCTGGCAGAACTCCGCACATGGGGGGGGGGGGGCTCAACCTAGTGTACTACGTATGTCTGCTCTAGCTCTATGTTCCTCCACTGCAGAATATGCAGCACCAGTCTGGCAGAACTCCGCACATGGGGGGGGGGGGGGGCTCAACCTAGTGTACTACGTACGTCTGCTCTAGCTCTATGTTCCTCCACTGCAGAATATGCAGCACCAGTCTGGCAGAACTCCGCACACGGGGGGGGGGCTCGACCAAGTGTACTACGTACATCTGCTCTAGCTCTATGTTCCTCCACTGCAGAATATGCAGCACCAGTCTGGCAGAACTCCACACACACGGGGGGGGGGGGGCTCAAACTAGTGTACTACGTACGTCTGTTCTAGCTCTATGTTTCTACACTGTAGAATATGCAGCACCAGTCTGGCAGAACTCCACACACGGGGGGGGGGGGGGGCTCAACCTAGTGTACTACGTACGTCTGTTCTAGCTCTATGTTTCTCCACTGTAGAATATGCAGCACCAGTCTGGCAGAACTCCACACACACGGGGGGGGGGGCTCAAACTAGTGTACTTCGTACGTCTGTTCTAGCTCTATGTTTCTCCACTGTAGAATATGCAGCACCAGTCTGGCAGAACTCCACACACGGGGGGGGGCTCAACCTAGTGTACTACGTACGTCTGTTCTAGCTCTATGTTTCCCCACTGTAGAATATGCAGCACCAGTCTGGCAGAACTCCACACACGGGGGGGGGCTCAACCTAGTGTACTACGTACGTCTGCTCTAGCTCTATGTTTCTCCACTGTAGAATATGCAGCACCAGTCTGGCAGAACTCCGCACACGGGGGGGGGGGGCTCAACCTAGTGTACTACGTACGTCTGCTCTAGCTCTATGTTCCTCCACTGTAGAATATGCAGCACCAGTCTGGCAGAACTCCGCACACGGGGGGGGGGGCTCAACCTAGTGTACTACGTACGTCTGTTCTAGCTCTATGTTTCTCCACTGTAGAATATGCAGCACCAGTCTGGCAGAACTCCGCACACGGGGGGGGGGGCTCAACCTAGTGTACTACGTACATCTGCTCTAGCTCTATGTTTCTCCACTGCAGAATATGCAGCACCAGTCTGGCAGAACTCCGCACATGGGGGGGGGGGGGCTCAACCTAGTGTACTACGTACATCTGCTCTAGCTCTATGTTTCTCCACTGCACAATATGCAGCACCAGTCTGGCAGAACTCCGCACACGGGGGGGGGGGGGGCTCAACCAAGTGTACTACGTACATCTGCTCTAGCTCTATGTTTCTCCACTGTAGAATATGCAGCACCAGTCTGGCAGAACTCCACACACGGGGGGGGGGGGCTCAACCTAGTGTACTACGTACATCTGCTCTAGCTCTATGTTTCTCCACTGCAGAATATGCAGCACCAGTCTGGCAGAACTCCGCACATGGGGGGGGGGGCTCAACCTAGTGTACTACGTATGTCTGCTCTAGCTCTATGTTCCTCCACTGCAGAATATGCAGCACCAGTCTGGCAGAACTCCGCACATGGGGGGGGCTCAACCTAGTGTACTACGTACGTCTGCTCTAGCTCTATGTTCCTCCACTGCAGAATATGCAGCACCAGTCTGGCAGAACTCCGCACACGGGGGGGGGGGGGCTCAACCAAGTGTACTACGTACATCTGCTCTAGCTCTATGTTCCTCCACTGCAGAATATGCAGCACCAGTCTGGCAGAACTCCACACACGGGGGGGGGGGGGCTCAACCTAGTGTACTACGTACGTCTGTTCTAGCTCTATGTTTCTCCACTGTAGAATATGCAGCACCAGTCTGGCAGAATTCCACACACGGGGGGGGGGGGGGGCTCAACCTAGTGTACTACGTACGTCTGCTCTAGCTCTATGTTTCTCCACTGTAGAATATGCAGCACCAGTCTGGCAGAACTCCGCACACGGGGGGGGGCTCAACCTAGTGTACTACGTACGTCTGCTCTAGCTCTATGTTCCTCCACTGTAGAATATGCAGCACCAGTCTGGCAGAACTCCGCACACGGGGGGGGGGGCTCAACCTAGTGTACTACGTACGTCTGCTCTAGCTCTATGTTTCTCCACTGTAGAATATGCAGCACCAGTCTGGCAGAACTCCGCACACGGGGGGGGGCTCAACCTAGTGTACTACGTACGTCTGCTCTAGCTCTATGTTCCTCCACTGTAGAATATGCAGCACCAGTCTGGCAGAACTCCGCACACGGGGGGGGGGGCTCAACCTAGTGTACTACGTACGTCTGCTCTAGCTCTATGTTTCTCCACTGTAGAATATGCAGCACCAGTCTGGCAGAACTCCGCACACGGGGGGGGGGGGGGGCTCAACCATGTGTACTACGTACGTCTGCTCTAGCTCTATGTTTTTCCACTGTAGAATATGCAGCACCAGTCTGGCAGAACTCCACACACGGGGGGGGGGGGGCTCAACCTAGTGTACTACGTACGTCTGTTCTAGCTCTATGTTTCTCCACTGTAGAATATGCAGCACCAGTCTGGCAGAACTCCACACACGGGGGGGGGGGCTCAACCTAGTGTACTACGTACGTCTGCTCCAGCTCTATGTTTCTCCACTGTAGAATATGCAGCTCCAGTCTGGCAGAACTCCGCACAGGGGGGGGGGGCTCAACCAAGTGTACTACGTACGTCTGCTCTAGGTCTATGTTTCTCCACTGTAGAATATGCAGCACCTGTCTGGCAGAACTCCGCACACGGGGGGGGGCTCAACCAAGTGTACTACGTACATCTGCTCTAGCTCTATGTTTCTCCACTGCAGAATATGCAGCACCAGTCTGGCAGAACTCCGCACATGGGGGGGGGGGGCTCAACCTAGTGTACTACGTACATCTGCTCTAGCTCTATGTTTCTCCACTGCACAATATGCAGCACCAGTCTGGCAGAACTCCGCACACGGGGGGGGGGGGGGCTCAACCAAGTGTACTACGTACATCTGCTCTAGCTCTATGTTTCTCCACTGTAGAATATGCAGCACCAGTCTGGCAGAACTCCGCACACGGGGGGGGGGGGCTCAACCAAGTGTACTACGTACATCTTCTCTAGCTCTATGTTTCTCCACTGTAGAATATGCAGCACCAGTCTGGCAGAACTCCACACACGGGGGGGGGCTCAACCTTGTGTACTACGTACATCTGCTCTAGCTCTATGTTTCTCCACTGTAGAATATGCAGCACCAGTCTGGCAGAACTCCGCACACGGGGGGGGGGGGGGCTCAACCAAGTGTACTACGTACATCTGCTCTAGCTCTATGTTTCTCCACTGTAGAATATGCAGCACCAGTCTGGCAGAACTCCGCACACGGGGGGGGGCTCAACCTAGTGTACTACGTACATCTGCTCTAGCTCTATGTTTCTCCACTGTAGAATATGCAGCACCAGTCTGGCAGAACTCCGCACACGGGGGGGGCTCAACCTTGTGTACTACGTACATCTGCTCTAGCTCTATGTTTCTCCACTGTAGAATATGCAGCACCAGTCTGGCAGAACTCCGCACACGGGGGGGGGGGGGGGCTCAACCTTGTGTACTACGTACATCTGCTCTAGCTCTATGTTTCTCCACTGTAGAATATGCAGCACCAGTCTGGCAGAACTCCGCACACGGGGGGGGGGGGGGGGCTCAACCAAGTGTACTACGTATATCTGCTCTAGCTCTATGTTTCTCCACTGCAGAATATGCAGCACCAGTCTGGCAGAACTCCGCACATGGGGGGGGGGGGGGGCTCAACCTAGTGTACTACGTACATCTGCTCTAGCTCTATGTTTCTCCACTGCACAATATGCAGCACCAGTCTGGCAGAACTCCGCACACGGGGGGGGGGGGTCAACCAAGTGTACTACGTACATCTGCTCTAGCTCTATGTTTCTCCACTGTAGAATATGCAGCACCAGTCTGGCAGAACTCCGCACACGGGGGGGGGGGGCTCAACCTAGTGTACTACGTACATCTGCTCTAGCTCTATGTTTCTCCACTGTAGAATATGCAGCACCAGTCAGGCAGAACTCCGCACATGGGGGGGGCTCAACCAAGTGTACTACGTACATCTGCTCTAGCTCTATGTATCTCCACTGTAGAATATGCAGCACCAGTCTGGCAGAACTCCGCACACTTGGTGGGGGGGCTCAACCAAGTGTACTACGTACGTCTGCTCTAGCGCTATGTTTCTCCACTGTAGAATATGCAGCACCAGTCTGGCAGAACTCCGCACACGGGGGGGGGGCTCAACCAAGTGTACTACGTACATCTGCTCTAGCTCTATGTTTCTCCACTGTAGAATATGCAGCACCAGTCTGGCAGAACTCCGCACACGGGGGGGGGGGCTCAACCAAGTGTACTACGTACATCTTCTCTAGCTCTATGTTTCTCCACTGTAGAATATGCAGCACCAGTCTGGCAGAACTCCGCACACGGGGGGGGGGGGGGGGGGGTGCTCAACCTAGTGTACTACGTACGTCTGTTCTAGCTCTATGTTCCTCCGCTGTAGAATATGCAGCACCAGTCTGGCAGAACTCCGCACACGGGGGGGGGGGGGGCTCAACCAAGTGCACTACGTACATCTGCTCTAGCTCTATGTTTCTCCACTGTAGAATATGCAGCACCAGTCTGGCAGAACTCCACACACGGGGGGGGGCTCAAACTAGTGTACTACGTACGTCTGTTCTAGCTCCATGTTCCTCCACTGTAGAATATGCAGCACCAGTCTGGCAGAAATCCGCACACGGGGGGGGGGGGGGGGCTCAACCAAGTGCACTACGTACATCTGCTCTAGCTCTATGTTTCTCCACTGTAGAATATGCAGCACCAGTCTGGCAGAACTCCGCACACGGGGGGGGGGCTCAACCAAGTGCACTACGTACATCTGCTCTAGCTCTATGTTCCTCCACTGCAGAATATGCAGCACCAGTCTGGCAGAACTCCACACACGGGGGGGGGAGGTCAACCAAGTGTACTACGTACGTCTGCTCTAGCTCTATGTTCCTCCACTGTAGAATATGCAGCACCAGTCTGGCAGAACTCCGCACACGGGGGGGCACAACCAAGTGTACTACGTACATCTGCTCTAGCTCTATGTTCCTCCACTGTAGAATATGCAGCACCAGTCTGGCAGAACTCCACACACGGGGGGGGGGGGGGGCTCAACCTAGTGTACTACGTACATCTGCTCCAGCTCTATGTTCCTCCACTGTAGAATATGCAGCACCAGTCTGGCAGAAATCCACACACGGGGGGGGGGGGCTCAACCTAGTGTACTACGTACATCTGCTCTAGCTCTATGTTCCTCCACTGTAGTATATGCAGCACCAGTCTGGCAGAACTCCACACACGGGGGGGGGGGGGGGCTCAACCTAGTGTACTACGTACGTCTGCTCTAGCTCTATGTTCCTCCACTGTAGAATATGCAGCACCAGTCTGGCAGAACTCCGCACACGGGGGGGGGGCTCAACCAAGTGTACTACGTACATCTGCTCTAGCTCTATGTTCCTCCACTGCAGAATATGCAGCACCAGTCTGGCAGAACTCCACACACACGGGGGGGGGGGCTCAAACTAGTGTACTACGTACGTCTGTTCTAGCTCTATGTTTCTCCACTGTAGAATATGCAGCACCAGTCTGCAGAACTCCACACACGGGGGGGGCTCAACCTAGTGTACTACGTACGTCTGTTCTAGCTCTATGTTTCTCCACTGTAGAATATGCAGCACCAGTCTGGCAGAACTCCATACACACGGGGGGGGGGGGGCTCAAACTAGTGTACTACGTACGTCTGTTCTAGCTCTATGTTTCTCCACTGTAGAATATGCAGCACCAGTCTGGCAGAACTCCACACACGGGGGGGGGGGGGCTCAACCAAGTGTACTACGTACGTCTGCTCTAGCTCTATGTTTCTCCACTGTAGAATATGCAGCTCCAGTCTGGCAGAACTCCGCACACGGGGGGGGGGGGGGCTCAACCAAGTGTACTACGTACGTCTGCTCTAGCTCTATGTTTCTCCACTGTAGAATATGCAGCACCAGTCTGGCAGAACTCCGCACACGGGGGGGGGGGGCTCAACCTAGTGTACTACGTACGTCTGCTCTAGCTCTATGTTCCTCCACTGTAGAATATGCAGCACCAGTCTGGCAGAACTCCGCACACGGGGGGGGGGGGCTCAACCTAGTGTACTACGTACGTCTGTTCTAGCTCTATGTTTCTCCACTGCACAATATGCAGCACCAGTCTGGCAGAACTCCGCACACGGGGGGGGGGGGGGCTCAACCTAGTGTACTACGTACATCTGCTCTAGCTCTATGTTTCTCCACTGCAGAATATGCAGCACCAGTCTGGCAGAACTCCGCACATGGGGGGGGGGGGCTCAACCTAGTGTACTACGTATGTCTGCTCTAGCTCTATGTTCCTCCACTGCAGAATATGCAGCACCAGTCTGGCAGAACTCCGCACATGGGGGGGGCTCAACCTAGTGTACTACGTACGTCTGCTCTAGCTCTATGTTCCTCCACTGCAGAATATGCAGCACCAGTCTGGCAGAACTCCGCACACGGGGGGGGGCTCAACCAAGTGTACTACGTACATCTGCTCTAGCTCTATGTTCCTCCACTGCAGAATATGCAGCACCAGTCTGGCAGAACTCCACACACGGGGGGGGGGGGCTCAACCTAGTGTACTACGTACGTCTGTTCTAGCTCTATGTTTCTCCACTGTAGAATATGCAGCACCAGTCTGGCAGAACTCCACACATGGGGGGGGGGGGGCTCAACCTAGTGTACTACGTACGTCTGCTCTAGCTCTATGTTTCTCCACTGTAGAATATGCAGCACCAGTCTGGCAGAACTCCGCACACGGGGGGGGCTCAACCTAGTGTACTACGTACGTCTGCTCTAGCTCTATGTTCCTCCACTGTAGAATATGCAGCACCAGTCTGGCAGAACTCCGCACACGGGGGGGGGCTCAACCTAGTGTACTACGTACGTCTGCTCTAGCTCTATGTTTCTCCACTGTAGAATATGCAGCACCAGTCTGGCAGAACTCCGCACACGGGGGGGGCTCAACCTAGTGTACTACGTACGTCTGCTCTAGCTCTATGTTCCTCCACTGTAGAATATGCAGCACCAGTCTGGCAGAACTCCGCACACGGGGGGGGGGGGGGGGGGGGGCTCAACCTAGTGTACTACGTACGTCTGCTCTAGCTCTATGTTTCTCCACTGTAGAATATGCAGCACCAGTCTGGCAGAACTCCGCACACGGGGGGGGCTCAACCATGTGTACTACGTACGTCTGCTCTAGCTCTATGTTTTTCCACTGTAGAATATGCAGCACCAGTCTGACAGAACTCCGCACACGGGGGGGGGGCTCAACCTAGTGTACTACGTACGTCTGCTCTAGCTCTATGTTCCTCCACTGTAGAATATGCAGCACCAGTCTGGCAGAACTCCGCACATGGGGGGGGGGGGAGCTCAACCTAGTGTACTACGTACGTCTGCTCTAGCTCTATGTTTCTCCACTGTAGAATATGCAGCACCTGTCTGGCAGAACTCCACACACGGGGGGGGGGGGGGGGCTCAACCTAGTGTACTACGTACATCTGCTCTAGCTTTATGTTTCTCCACTGTAGAATATGCAGCACCTGTCTGGCAGAACTCCGCACACGGGGGGGGGGGGGGCTCAACCAAGTGTACTACGTACATCTGCTCTAGCTCTATGTTTCTCCACTGCAGAATATGCAGCACCAGTCTGGCAGAACTCCGCACATGGGGGGGGGGGGGGGCTCAACCTAGTGTACTACGTACATCTGACCTAGCTCTATGTTTCTCCACTGCACAATATGCAGCACCAGTCTGGCAGAACTCCGCACACGGGGGGGGGCTCAACCAAGTGTACTACGTACATCTGCTCTAGCTCTATGTTTCTCCACTGTAGAATATGCAGCACCAGTCTGGCAGAACTCCGCACACGGGGGGGGGGGCTCAACCAAGTGTACTACGTACATCTTCTCTAGCTCTATGTTTCTCCACTGTAGAATATGCAGCACCAGTCTGGCAGAACTCCACACACGGGGGGGGGCTCAACCTTGTGTACTACGTACATCTGCTCTAGCTCTATGTTTCTCCACTGTAGAATATGCAGCACCAGTCTGGCAGAACTCCGCACAAGGGGGGGGGCTCAACCAAGTGTACTACGTACATCTGCTCTAGCTCTATGTTTCTCCACTGTAGAATATGCAGCACCAGTCTGGCAGAACTCCGCACACGGGGGGGCTCAACCTAGTGTACTACGTACATCTGCTCTAGCTCTATGTTTCTCCACTGTAGAATATGCAGCACCAGTCTGGCAGAACTCCGCACACGGGGGGGGGGCTCAACCTTGTGTACTACGTACATCTGCTCTAGCTCTATGTTTCTCCACTGTAGAATATGCAGCACCAGTCTGGCAGAACTCCGCACACGGGGGGGGGGCTCAACCTTGTGTACTACGTACATCTGCTCTAGCTCTATGTTTCTCCACTGTAGAATATGCAGCACCAGTCTGGCAGAACTCCGCACACGGGGGGGGGCTCAACCAAGTGTACTACGTATATCTGCTCTAGCTCTATGTTTCTCCACTGCAGAATATGCAGCACCAGTCTGGCAGAACTCCGCACATGGGGGGGGGGGGGGCTCAACCTAGTGTACTGCGTACATCTGCTCTAGCTCTATGTTTCTCCACTGTAGAATATGCAGCACCAGTCAGGCAGAACTCCGCACACGGGGGGGGGGGGGGCTCAACCAAGTGTACTACGTACATCTGCTCTAGCTCTATGTATCTCCACTGTAGAATATGCAGCACCAGTCTGGCAGAACTCCGCACACTTGGTGGGGGGGCTCAACCAAGTGTACTACGTACGTCTGCTCTAGCGCTATGTTTCTCCACTGTAGAATATGCAGCACCAGTCTGGCAGAACTCCGCACACGGGGGGGGGGGGGGGGGCTCAACCAAGTGTACTACGTACATCTGCTCTAGCTCTATGTTTCTCCACTGTAGAATATGCAGCACCAGTCTGGCAGAACTCCGCACACGGGGGGGGGGCTCAACCAAGTGTACTACGTACATCTTCTCTAGCTCTATGTTTCTCCACTGTAGAATATTGCAGCACCAGTCTGGCAGAACTCCGCACACGGGGGGGGGGGGGGTGCTCAACCTAGTGTACTACATACGTCTGTTCTAGCTCTATGTTCCTCCGCTGTAGAATATGCAGCACCAGTCTGGCAGAACTCCGCACACGTGGGGGGGGGGGGGCTCAACCAAGTGCACTACGTACATCTGCTCTAGCTCTATGTTTCTCCACTGTAGAATATGCAGCACCAGTCTGGCAGAACTCCACACACGGGGGGGGGCTCAAACTAGTGTACTACGTACGTCTGTTCTAGCTCCATGTTCCTCCACTGTAGAATATGCAGCACCAGTCTGGCAGAAATCCGCACACGGGGGGGGGGGGGCTCAACCAAGTGCACTACGTACATCTGCTCTAGCTCTATGTTTCTCCACTGTAGAATATGCAGCACCAGTCTGGCAGAACTCCACACACGGGGGGGGGGGGGAGGTCAACCAAGTGTACTACGTACGTCTGCTCTAGCTCTATGTTCCTCCACTGTAGAATATGCAGCACCAGTCTGGCAGAACTCCGCACACGGGGGGGCACAACCAAGTGTACTACGTACATCTGCTCTAGCTCTATGTTCCTCCACTGTAGAATATGCAGCACCAGTCTGGCAGAACTCCACACACGGGGGGGGGGGGGCTCAACCTAGTGTACTACGTACATCTGCTCCAGCTCTATGTTCCTCCACTGTAGAATATGCAGCACCAGTCTGGCAGAAATCCACACACGGGGGGGGGGGGCTCAACCTAGTGTACTACGTACATCTGCTCTAGCTCTATGTTCCTCCACTGTAGTATATGCAGCACCAGTCTGGCAGAACTCCACACACGGGGGGGGGGGGGGCTCAACCTAGTGTACTACGTACGTCTGCTCTAGCTCTATGTTCCTCCACTGTAGAATATGCAGCACCAGTCTGGCAGAACTCCGCACACGGTGGGGGGGCTCAACCAAGTGTACTACGTACATCTGTTCTAGCTCTATGTTCCTCCACTGCAGAATATGCAGCACCAGTCTGGCAGAACTCCACACACACGGGGGGGGGGGGGCTCAAACTAGTGTACTACGTACGTCTGTTCTAGCTCTATGTTTCTCCACTGTAGAATATGCAGCACCAGTCTGGCAGAACTCCACACACGGGGGGGGCTCAACCTAGTGTACTACGTACGTCTGTTCTAGCTCTATGTTTCTCCACTGTAGAATATGCAGCACCAGTCTGGCAGAACTCCACACACACGGGGGGGGGGGGGCTCAAACTAGTGTACTACGTACGTCTGTTCTAGCTCTATGTTTCTCCACTGTAGAATATGCAGCACCAGTCTGGCAGAACTCCACACACGGGGGGGGGCTCAACCTAGTGTACTACGTACGTCTGCTCTAGCTCTATGTTTCTCCACTGTAGAATATGCAGCTCCTGTCTGGCAGAACTCCGCACACGGGGGGGGGGGGGCTCAACCAAGTGTACTACGTACGTCTGCTCTAGCTCTATGTTTCTCCACTGTAGAATATGCAGCACCAGTCTGGCAGAACTCCGCACACGGGGGGGGGGGGGCTCAACCTAGTGTACTACGTACGTCTGCTCTAGCTCTATGTTCCTCCACTGTAGAATATGCAGCACCAGTCTGGCAGAACTCCGCACATGGGGGGGGGGCTCAACCTAGTGTACTACGTACGTCTGCTCTAGCTCTATGTTTCTCCACTGTAGAATATGCAGCACCAGTCTGGCAGAACTCCGCACACGGGGGGGAAGGGGGTTCAACCTAGTGTACTACGTACGTCTGCTCTAGCTCTATTCTCCTCCACTGTAGAATATGCAGCACCAGTCTGGCAGAACTCCGCACACGGGGGGGGGGGGGGGCTCAACCTAGTGTACTACGTACGTCTGCTCTAGCTCTATGTTTCTCCACTGTAGAATATGCAGCACCAGTCTGGCAGAACTCCGCACACGGGGTGGGGTGCTCAACCAAGTGTACTACGTACGTCTGCTCTAGCTCTATGCTTCTCCACTGTAGAATATGCAGCACCAGTCTGACAGAACTCCGCACACGGGGGGGGGGCTCAACCTAGTGTACTACGTACGTCTGCTCTAGCTCTATGTTCCTCCACTGTAGAATATGCAGCACCAGTCTGGCAGAACTCCGCACATGGGGGGGGGGGGGAGCTCAACCTAGTGTACTACGTACGTCTGCTCTAGCTCTATGTTTCTCCACTGTAGAATATGCAGCACCTGTCTGGCAGAACTCCACACACGGGGGGGGGGGGGGCTCAACCTAGTGTACTACGTACATCTGCTCTAGCTCTATGTTTCTCCACTGTAGAATATGCAGCACCTGTCTGGCAGAACTCCGCACACGGGGGGGGTGGCTCAACCAAGTGTACTACGTACATCTGCTCTAGCTCTATGTTTCTCCACTGCAGAATATGCAGCACCAGTCTGGCAGAACTCCGCACATGGGGGGGGGGCTCAACCTAGTGTACTACGTACATCTGCTCTAGCTCTATGTTTCTCCACTGTAGAATATGCAGCACCAGTCTGGCAGAACTCCGCACACGGGGGGGGGGGGGGCTCAACCAAGTGTACTACGTACATCTGCTCTAGCTCTAAGTTACTCCACTGTAGAATATGCAGCACCAGTCTGGCAGAACTCCGCACACGGGGGGGGGGCTCAACCAAGTGTACTACGTACATCTGCTCTAGCTCTATGTTTCTCCACTGTAGAATATGCAGCACCAGTCTGGCAGAACTCCGCACACGGGGGGGGGCTCAACCAAGTGTACTACGTACATCTTCTCTAGCTCTATGTTTCTCCACAGCACAATATGCAGCACCAGTCTGGCAGAACTCCGCACACGGGGGGGGGGCTCAACCAAGTGTACTACGTACATCTGCTCTAGCTCTATGTTTCTCCACTGTAGAATATGCAGCACCAGTCTGGCAGAACTCCGCACACGGGGGGGGGCTCAACCAAGTGTACTACGTACATCTGCTCTAGCTCTATGTTTCTCCACTGCAGAATATGCAGCACCAGTCTGGCAGAACTCCGCACACGGGGGGGGGGGCTCAACCAAGTGTACTACGTACATCTGCTCTAGCTCTATGTTTCTCCACAGCACAATATGCAGCACCAGTCTGGCAGAACTCCGCACACGGGGGGGGGGGGGGGCTCAACCAAGTGTACTACGTACATCTGCTCTAGCGCTATGTTTCTCCACTGTAGAATATGCAGCACCAGTCTGGCAGAACTCCGCACATGGGGGGGGGGGGGGCTCAACCTAGTGCACTACGTACATCTGCTCTAGCTCTATGTTTCTCCACTGTAGAATATGCAGCACCAGTCTGGCAGAACTCCGCACGCGGGGGGGGGGGGGCTCAACCAAGTGTACTACGTACGTCTGCTCTAGCTCTATGTTTCTCCACTGCACAATATGCAGCACCAGTCTGGCAGAACTCCGCACGCGGGGGGGGGGGCTCAACCTAGTGTACTACGTACGTCTGCTCTAGCTCTATGTTTCTCCACTGTAGAATATGCAGCACCAGTCTGGCAGAACTCCGCACGCGGGGGGGGGGGGGCTCAACCAAGTGTACTACGTACGTCTTCTCTAGCTCTATGTTTCTCCACTGTAGAATATGCAGCACCAGTCTGGCAGAACTCCGCACACGGGGGGGGGGCTCAACCTTGTGTACTACGTACATCTGCTCTAGCTCTAAGTTTCTCCACTGTAGAATATGCAGCACCAGTCTGGCAGAACTCCGCACCCGGGGGGGGGGGGGGGGGGCTCAACCAAGTGTACTACGTACGTCTGCTCTAGCTCTATGTTTCTCCACTGTAGAATATGTAGCACCAGTCGGGCAGAACTCCGCACACGGGGGGGCTCAACCAAGTGTACTACGTACATCTGCTCTATCGCTATGTATCTCCACTGTAGAATATGCAGCACCAGTCTGGCAGAACTCCGCACACGGGGGGGGGGCTCAACCAAGTGTACTACGTACGTCTGCTTTAGC
This sequence comes from Meconema thalassinum, assembly GCA_946902985.2. NCBI lineage: Eukaryota > Metazoa > Arthropoda > Insecta > Orthoptera > Tettigoniidae > Meconema > Meconema thalassinum. The sequence goes on along the minus strand of OX336397.1, from coordinate 267,124,616 downwards.
TCTATGTTTCTCCACTGTAGAATATGCAGCACCTGTCTGGCAGAACTCCGCACACGGGGGGGGGGGGGGGGCTCAACCAAGTGTACTACGTACGTCTGCTCTAGCTCTATGTTCCTCCACTGCAGAATATGCAGCACCTGTCTGGCAGAACTCCGCACACGGGGGGGGTCTCAACCTAGTGTACTACGTACATCTGCTCTAGCGCTATGTTTCTCCACTGTAGAATATGCAGCACCAGTCTGGCAGAACTCCACACATGGGGGGGGGCTCAAACTAGTGTACTACGTACGTCTGTTCTAGCTCCATGTTCCTCCACTGTAGAATATGCAGCTCCAGTCAGGCAGAACTCCGCACACGGGGGGGGGGGGGGGCTCAACCTAGTGTACTACGTACGTCTGCTCTAGCTCTATGTTTCTCCACTGTAGAATATGCAGCTCCAGTCTGGCAGAACTCCGCACACGGGGGGGGGGCTCAACCTAGTGTACTACGTACATCTGCTCTAGCTCTATGTATCTCCCCTGTAGAATATGCAGCACCAGTCTGGCAGAACTCCGCACACTTGGTGGGGGGGCTCAACCAAGTGTACTACGTACGTCTGCTCTAGCGCTATGTTTCTCCACTGTAGAATATGCAGCACCAGTCTGGCAGAACTCCGCACACGGGGGGTGGGGGCTCAACCAAGTGTACTACGTACATCTGCTCTAGCTCTATGTTTCTCCACTGTAGAATATGCAGCACCAGTCTGGCAGAACTCCGCACACGGGGGGGGGGGCTCAACCAAGTGTACTACGTACATCTTCTCTAGCTCTATGTTTCTCCACTGTAGAATATGCAGCACCAGTCTGGCAGAACTCCGCACACGGGGGGGGGGGGGGGGGGTGCTCAACCTAGTGTACTACGTACGTCTGTTCTAGCTCTATGTTCCTCCGCTGTAGAATATGCAGCACCAGTCTGGAAGAACTCCGCACACGGGGGGGGGGGGGGCTCAACCAAGTGCACTACGTACATCTGCTCTAGCTCTATGTTTCTCCACTGTAGAATATGCAGCACCAGTCTGGCAGAACTCCACACACGGGGGGGGGGGGGCTCAAACTAGTGTACTACGTACGTCTGTTCTAGCTCCATGTTCCTCCACTGTAGAATATGCAGCACCAGTCTGGCAGAAATCCGCACACGGGGGGGGGGGCTCAACCAAGTGCACTACGTACATCTGCTCTAGCTCTATGTTTCTCCACTGTCGAATATGCAGCACCAGTCTGGCAGAACTCCGCACACGGGGGGGGGGCTCAACCAAGTGCACTACGTACATCTGCTCTAGCTCTATGTTCCTCCACTGCAGAATATGCAGCACCAGTCTGGCAGAACTCCACACACGGGGGGGGGGAGGTCAACCAAGTGTACTACGTACGTCTGCTCTAGCTCTATGTTCCTCCACTGTAGAATATGCAGCACCAGTCTGGCAGAACTCCGCACACGGGGGGGGGCTCAACCTAGTGTACTACGTACGTCTGCTCTAGCTCTATGTTCCTCCACTGTAGAATATGCAGCACCAGTCTGGCAGAACTCCGCACACGGGGGGGGGGGGGGGCTCAAACTAGTGTACTACGTACGTCTGTTCTAGCTCCATGTTCCTCCACTGTAGAATATGCAGCACCAGTCTGGCAGAAAACCGCACACGGGGGGGGGGGGGCTCAACCAAGTGCACTACGTACATCTGCTCTAGCTCTATGTTTCTCCACTGTAGAATATGCAGCACCAGTCTGGCAGAACTCCGCACACGGGGGGGGGGGGGCTCAACCAAGTGCACTACGTACATCTGCTCTAGCTCTATGTTCCTCCACTGCAGAATATGCAGCACCAGTCTGGCAGAACTCCACACACGGGGGGGAGGAGGTCAACCAAGTGTACTACGTACGTCTGCTCTAGCTCTATGTTCCTCCACTGTAGAATATGCAGCACCAGTCTGGCAGAACTCCGCACACGGGGGGGGGGGGTCAACCAAGTGTACTACGTACATCTGCTCTAGCTCTATGTTCTTCCACTGTAGAATATGCAGCACCAGTCTGGCAGAACTCCACACACGGGGGGGGGGGGGGCTCAACCTAGTGTACTACGTACATCTGCTCTAGCTCTATGTTCCTCCACTGTAGAATATGCAGCACCAGTCTGGCAGAACTCCACACACGGGGGGGGGGGCTCAACCTAGTGTACTACGTACATCTGCTCCAGCTCTATGTTCCTCCACTGTAGAATATGCAGCACCAGTCTGGCAGAACTCCACACACGGGGGGGGGGGGGGGCTCAACCTAGTGTACTACGTACATCTGCTCTAGCTCTATGTTCCTCCACTGTAGAATATGCAGCACCAGTCTGGCAGAACTCCACACACGGGGGGGGGGCTCAACCTAGTGTACTACGTACGTCTGCTCTAGCTCTATCTTTCTCCACTGTAGAATATGCAGCACCAGTCTGGCAGAACTCCGCAAACGGGGGGGGGGGGGGCTCAACCAAGTGTACTACGTACATCTGCTCTAGCTCTATGTTCCTCCACTGCAGAATATGCAGCACCAGTCTGGCAGAACTCCACACACACGGGGGGGGGGCTCAAACTAGTGTACTACGTACGTCTGTTCTAGCTCTATGTTTCTCCACTGTAAAATATGCAGCACCAGTCTGGCAGAACTCCACACACGGGGGGGGCTCAACCTAGTGTACTACGTACGTCTGTTCTAGCTCTATGTTTCTCCACTGTAGAATATGCAGCACCAGTCTGGCAGAACTCCACACACGGGGGGGGGCTCAAACTAGTGTACTACGTACATCTGCTCTAGCTCAATGTTTCTCCACTGCAGAATATGCAGCACCAGTCTGGCAGAACTCCGCACACGGGGGGGGGGGCTCAAACTAGTGTACTACGTACGTCTGTTCTAGCTCTATGTTTCTCCACTGTAGAATATGCAGCACCAGTCTGGCAGAACTCCACACACGGGGGGGGGGGGGGCTCAACCTAGTGTACTACGTACGTCTGTTCTAGCTCTATGTTTCTCCACTGTAGAATATGCAGCACCAGTCTGGCAGAACTCCACACACGGGGGGGGGGCTCAACCTAGTGTACTACGTACGTCTGCTCCAGCTCTATGTTTCTCCACTGTAGAATATGCAGCTCCAGTCTGGCAGAACTCCGCACACGGGGGGGGGGGCTCAACCAAGTGTACTACGTACGTCTGCTCTAGGTCTATGTTCCTCCACTGTAGACTATGAAGCACCAGTCTGGCAGAACTCCGCACAGGGGGGGGGGGCTCAACCAAGTGTACTACGTACATCTGCTCTAGCTCTATGTTCCTCCACTGTAGAATATGCAGCACCAGTCTGGCAGAACTCCGCACGCGGGGGGGGGGGGGGGCTCAACCTAGTGTACTACGTACATCTGCCCTAGCTCTATGTTTCTCCACTGCAGAATATGCAGCACCAGTCTGGCAGAACTCCGCACATGGGGGGGGGGGGGCTCAACCTAGTGTACTACGTATGTCTGCTCTAGCTCTATGTTCCTCCACTGCAGAATATGCAGCACCAGTCTGGCAGAACTCCGCACATGGGGGGGGGGGGCTCAACCTAGTGTACTACGTACGTCTGCTCTAGCTCTATGTTCCTCCACTGCAGAATATGCAGCACCAGTCTGGCAGAACTCCGCACACGGGGGGGGGGGGGGGGCTCGACCAAGTGTACTACGTACATCTGCTCTAGCTCTATGTTCCTCCACTGCAGAATATGCAGCACCAGTCTGGCAGAACTCCACACACACGGGGGGGGGGGGCTCAAACTAGTGTACTACGTACGTCTGTTCTAGCTCTATGTTTCTACACTGTAGAATATGCAGCACCAGTCTGGCAGAACTCCACACACGGGGGGGGGGGGGGCTCAACCTAGTGTACTACGTACGTCTGTTCTAGCTCTATGTTTCTCCACTGTAGAATATGCAGCACCAGTCTGGCAGAACTCCACACACACGGGGGGGGGGGGGGGCTCAAACTAGTGTACTTCGTACGTCTGTTCTAGCTCTATGTTTCTCCACTGTAGAATATGCAGCACCAGTCTGGCAGAACTCCACACACGGGGGGGGGGCTCAACCTAGTGTACTACGTACGTCTGTTCTAGCTCTATGTTTCTCCACTGTAGAATATGCAGCACCAGTCTGGCAGAACTCCACACACGGGGGGGGGGGGGCTCAACCTAGTGTACTACGTACGTCTGCTCTAGCTCTATGTTTCTCCACTGTAGAATATGCAGCACCAGTCTGGCAGAACTCCGCACACGGGGGGGGGGGCTCAACCTAGTGTACTACGTACGTCTGCTCTAGCTCTATGTTCCTCCACTGTAGAATATGCAGCACCAGTCTGGCAGAACTCCGCACACGGGGGGGGGGCTCAACCTAGTGTACTACGTACGTCTGTTCTAGCTCTATGTTTCTCCACTGTAGAATATGCAGCACCAGTCTGGCAGAACTCCGCACACGGGGGGGGCTCAACCTAGTGTACTACGTACATCTGCTCTAGCTCTATGTTTCTCCAATGCAGAATATGCAGCACCAGTCTGGCAGAACTCCGCACATGGGTGGGGGGCTCAACCTAGTGTACTACGTATGTCTGCTCTAGCTCTATGTTCCTCCACTGCAGAATATGCAGCACCAGTCTGGCAGAACTCCGCACATGGGGGGGGGGCTCAACCTAGTGTACTACGTACGTCTGCTCTAGCTCTATGTTCCTCCACTGCAGAATATGCAGCACCAGTCTGGCAGAACTCCGCACACGGGGGGGGGGGGGGGCTCAACCAAGTGTACTACGTACATCTGCTCTAGCTCTATGTTCCTCCACTGCAGAATATGCAGCACCAGTCTGGCAGAACACCACACACACGGGGGGGGGGGCTCAAACTAGTGTACTACGTACGTCTGTTCTAGCTCTATGTTTCTCCACTGTAGAATATGCAGCACCAGTCTGGCAGAACTCCACACACGGGGGGGGGGGCTCAACCTAGTGTACTACGTACGTCTGCTCTAGCTCTATGTTTCTCCACTGTAGAATATGCAGCACCAGTCTGGCAGAACTCCGCACACGGGGGGGGGCTCAACCTAGTGTACTACGTACGTCTGCTCTAGCTCTATGTTCCTCCACTGTAGAATATGCAGCACCAGTCTGGCAGAACTCCGCACACGGGGGGGGGGGGGGGCTCAACCTAGTGTACTACGTACGTCTGCTCTAGCTCTATGTTTCTCCACTGTAGAATATGCAGCACCAGTCTGGCAGAACTCCGCACACGGGGGGGGCTCAACCTAGTGTACTAAGTACGTCTGCTCTAGCTCTATGTTCCTCCACTGTAGAATATGCAGCACCAGTCTGGCAGAACTCCGCACACGGGGGGGGGGGCTCAACCTAGTGTACTACGTACGTCTGCTCTAGCTCTATGTTTCTCCACTGTAGAATATGCAGCACCAGTCTGGCAGAACTCCGCACACGGGGGGGGGGGCTCAACCAAGTGTACTACGTACGTCTGCTCTAGCTCTATGTTTCTCCACTGTAGAATATGCAGCACCAGTCTGACAGAACTCCGCACACGGGGGGGGGCTCAACCTAGTGTACTACGTACGTCTGCTCTAGCTCTATGTTCCTCCACTGTAGAATATGCAGCACCAGTCTGGCAGAACTCCGCACATGGGGGGGGGGGAGCTCAACCTAGTGTACTACGTACGTCTGCTCTAGCTCTATGTTTCTCCACTGTAGAATATGCAGCACCTGTCTGGCAGAACTCCACACACGGGGGGGGGGGGCTCAACCAAGTGTACTACGTACATCTGCTCTAGCTCTATGTTTCTCCACTGTAGAATATGCAGCACCTGTCTGGCAGAACTCCGCACACGGGGGGGGGGGGGCTCAACCAAGTGTACTACGTACATCTGCTCTAGCTCTATGTTTCTCCACTGCAGAATATGCAGCACCAGTCTGGCAGAACTCCGCACATGGGGGGGGGGGGAGCTCAACCTAGTGTACTACGTACATCTGCTCTAGCTCTATGTTTCTCCACTGTAGAATATGCAGCACCTGTCTGGCAGAACTCCGCACACGGGGGGGGGGGGGGCTCAACCAAGTGTACTACGTACATCTGCTCTAGCTCTATGTTTCTCCACTGCAGAATATGCAGCACCAGTCTGGCAGAACTCCGCACATGGGGGGGGGGGCTCAACCTAGTGTACTACGTACATCTGCTCTAGCTCTATGTTTCTCCACTGCACAATATGCAGCACCAGTCTGGCAGAACTCCGCACACGGGGGGGGGGGGGCTCAACCAAGTGTACTACGTACATCTGCTCTAGCTCTATGTTTCTCCACTGTAGAATATGCAGCACCAGTCTGGCAGAACTCCGCACACGGGGGGGGGGGGGGCTCAACCTAGTGTACTACGTACATCTGCTCTAGCTCTATGTTTCTCCACTGCAGAATATGCAGCACCAGTCTGGCAGAACTCCACACATGGGGGGGGGGGGCTCAACCTAGTGTACTACGTATGTCTGCTCTAGCTCTATGTTCCTCCACTGCAGAATATGCAGCACCAGTCTGGCAGAACTCCGCACATGGGGGGGGGCTCAACCTAGTGTACTACGTACGTCTGCTCTAGCTCTATGTTCCTCCACTGCAGAATATGCAGCACCAGTCTGGCAGAACTCCGCACACGGGGGGGGGCTCAACCAAGTGTACTACGTACATCTGCTCTAGCTCTATGTTCCTCCACTGCAGAATATGCAGCACCAGTCTGGCAGAACTCCACACACGGGGGGGGGGGGGGCTCAACCTAGTGTACTACGTACGTCAGTTCTAGCTCTATGTTTCTCCACTGTAGAATATGCAGCACCAGTCTGGCAGAACTCCACACACGGGGGGGGGCTCAACCTAGTGTACTACGTACGTCTGCTCTAGCTCTATGTTTCGCCACTGTAGAATATGCAGCACCAGTCTGGCAGAACTCCGCACACGGGGGGGGCTCAACCTAGTGTACTACGTACGTCTGCTCTAGCTCTATGTTCCTCCACTGTAGAATATGCAGCACCAGTCTGGCAGAACTCCGCACACGGGGGGGGGCTCAACCTAGTGTACTACGTACGTCTGCTCTAGCTCTATGTTTCTCCACTGTAGAATATGCAGCACCAGTCTGGCAGAACTCCGCACACGGGGGGGGCTCAACCTAGTGTACTACGTACGTCTGCTCTAGCTCTATGTTCCTCCACTGTAGAATATGCAGCACCAGTCTGGCAGAACTCCGCACACGGGGGGGGGGGGCTCAACCTAGTGTACTACGTACGTCTGCTCTAGCTCTATGTTTCTCCACTGTAGAATATGCAGCACCAGTCTGGCAGAACTCCGCACACGGGGGGGGGGGGCTCAACCAAGTGTACTACGTACGTCTGCTCTAGCTCTATGTTTTTCCACTGTAGAATATGCAGCACCAGTCTGACAGAACTCCGCACACGGGGGGGGCTCAACCTAGTGTACTACGTACGTCTGCTCTAGCTCTATGTTCCTCCACTGTAGAATATGCAGCACCAGTCTGGCAGAACTCCGCACATGGGGGGGGGGGAGCTCAACCTAGTGTACTACGTACGTCTGCTCTAGCTCTATGTTTCTCCACTGTAGAATATGCAGCACCTGTCTGGCAGAACTCCACACACGGGGGGGGGGGGGGCTCAACCTAGTGTACTACGTACATCTGCTCTAGCTCTATGTTTCTCCACTGTAGAATATGCAGCACCTGTCTGGCAGAACTCCGCACACGGGGGGGGGGGGAGGGGCTCAGCCAAGTGTACTACGTACATCTGCTCTAGCTCTATGTTTCTCCACTGCAGAATATGCAGCACCAGTCTGGCAGAACTCCGCACATGGGGGGGGGGGCTCAACCTAGTGTACTACGTACATCTGCTCTAGCTCTATGTTTCTCCACTGCACAATATGCAGCACCAGTCTGGCAGAACTCCGCACACGGGGGGGGGGGGGGCTCAACCAAGTGTACTACGTACATCTGCTCTAGCTCTATGTTTCTCCACTGTAGAATATGCAGCACCAGTCTGGCAGAACCCCGCACACGGGGGGGGGGGCTCAACCAAGTGTACTACGTACATCTTCTCTAGCTCTATGTTTCTCCACTGTAGAATATGCAGCACCAGTCTGGCAGAACTCCGCACACGGGGGGGGGGCTCAACCTTGTGTACTACGTACATCTGCTCTAGCTCTATGTTTCTCCACTGTAGAATATGCAGCACCAGTCTGGCAGAACTCCGCACACGGGGGGGGGGGGCTCAACCAAGTGTACTACGTACATCTGCTCTAGCTCTATGTTTCTCCACTGTAGAATATGCAGCACCAGTCTGGCAGAACTCCGCACACGGGGGGGGCTCAACCTAGTGTACTACGTACATCTGCTCTAGCTCTATGTTTCTCCACTGTAGAATATGCAGCACCAGTCTGGCAGAACTCTGCACACGGGGGGGGGGCTCAACCTTGTGTACTACGTACATCTGCTCTAGCTCTATGTTTCTCCACTGTAGAATATGCAGCACCAGTCTGGCAGAACTCCGCACACGGGGGGGGGGGGGGGCTCAACCTTGTGTACTACGTACATCTGCTCTAGCTCTATGTTTCTCCACTGTAGAATATGCAGCACCAGTCTGGCAGAACTCCGCACACGGGGGGGGGGGGGGCTCAACCAAGTGTACTACGTATATCTGCTCTAGCTCTATGTTTCTCCACTGCAGAATATGCAGCACCAGTCTGGCAGAACTCCGCACATGGGGGGGGGGGGGGCTCATCCTAGTGTACTACGTACATCTGCTCTAGCTCTATGTTTCTCCACTGCACAATATGCAGCACCAGTCTGGCAGAACTCCGCAAACGGGGGGGGGGGGGGGGGCTCAACCTTGTGTACTACGTACATCTGCTCTAGCTCTATGTTTCTCCACTGTAGAATATGCAGCACCAGTCTGGCAGAACTCCGCACACGGGGGGGGGGCTCAACCAAGTGTACTACGTACATCTGCTCTAGCTCTATGTTTCTCCACTGTAGAATATGCAGCACCAGTCTGGCAGAACTCCCCACACGGGGGGGGGGGCTCAACCAAGTGTACTACGTACATCTGCTCTAGCGCTATGTTTCTCCACTGTAGAATATGCAGCACCAGTCTGGCAGAACTCCGCACATGGGGGGGGCTCAACCTAGTGTACTACCGTACATCTGCTCTAGCTCTATGTTTCTCCACTGTAGAATATGCAGCACCAGTCTGGCAGAACTCCGCACGCGGGGGGGGGGGGGGCTCAACCAAGTGTACTACGTACGTCTGCTCTAGCTCTATGTTTCTCCACTGCACAATATGCAGCACCAGTCTGGCAGAACTCCGCACGCGGGGGGGGGCTCAACCTTGTGTACTACGTACATCTGCTCTAGCTCTATGTTTCTCCACTGTAAAATATGCAGCACCAGTCTGGCAGAACTCCGCACACGGGGGGGGGCTCAACCTAGTGTACTACGTACGTCTGCTCTAGCGCTATGTATCTCCACTGTAGAATATGCAGCACCAGTCTGGCAGAACTCCGCACATGGGAAGGGGGGGGGCCTCAACCTAGTGTACTACGTACGTCTTCTCTAGCGCTATGTTTCTCCACTGTAGAATATACAGCACCAGTCTGGCAGAACTCCGCACATTGGGGGGGGGGGGGCTCAACCAAGTGTACTACGTACGTCTGCTCTAGCTCTATGTTTCTCCACTGTAGAATATGCAGCACCAGTCTGGCAGAACTCCGCACATGGGGGGGGGGGCTCAACCTAGTGTACTACGTACATCTGCTATAGCGCTATGTATCTCCACTGTAGAATATGCAGCACCAGTCTGGCAGAACTCCGCACGCGGGGGGGGGGGGGCTCAAGCAAGTGTACTACGTACGTCTGCTCTAGCTCTATGTTTCTCCACTGTAGAATATACAGCACCAGTTTGGCAGAACTCCGCACATTGGGGGGGGGGGGCTCAACCAAGTGTACTACGTACGTCTGCTCTAGCTCTATGTTTCTCCACTGTAGAATATACAGTACCAGTCTGGCAGAACTCCGCACATGGGGGGGCTCAACCAAGTGTACTACGTACATCTGCTCTAGCTCTATGTTTCTCCACTGTAGAATATACAGCACCAGTCTGGCAGAACTCCGCACATGGGGGGGGGGCTCAACCAAGTGTACTACGTACGTCTGCTCTAGCTCTATGTTTCTCCACTGTAGAATATGCAGCACCAGTCTGGCAGAACTCCGCACATGGGGGGGGGGGGGCTCAACCTAGTGTACTACGTACGTCTGCTCTAGCGCTATGTTTCTCCACTGCAGAATATGCAGCACCAGTCTGGCAGAACTCCGCACACGGGGGGGGGGGGGGCTCAACCAAGTGTACTACGTACATCTGCTCTAGCTCTATGTTTCTCCACTGTAGAATATACAGCACCAGGCACATGGGGGGGGGCTCAACCAAGTGTACTACGTACGTCTGCTCTAGCTCTATGTTTCTCCACTGTAGAATATGCAGCACCAGTCTGGCAGAACTCCGCACATGGGGGGGGGCTCAACCTAGTGTACTACGTACGTCTGCTCTAGCGCTATGTTTCTCCACTGCAGAATATGCAGCACCAGTCTGGCAGAACTCCGCACACGGGGGGGGGGCTCAACCAAGTGTACTACGTACGTCTGCTCTAGCTCTATGTTTCTCCACTGTAGAATATGCAGCACCAGTCTGGCAGAACTCCGCACACGGGGGGGGGGGGGGCTCAACCAAGTGTACTACGTACATCTGCTCTAGCTCTATGTTTCTCCACTGCAGAATATGCAGCACCAGTCTGGCAGAACTCCGCACACGGGGGGGGGGGGCTCAACCTAGTGTACTACGTACGTCTGCTCTAGCTCTATGTTCCTCCACTGTAGAATATGCAGCACCAGTCTGGCAGAACTCCGCACACGGGGGGGGGGGGGGCTCAACCAAGTGTACTACGTACATCTGCTCTAGCTCTATGTTTCTCCACTGCAGAATATGCAGCACCAGTCTGGCAGAACTCCGCACATGGGGGGGGGGCTCAACCTAGTGTACTACGTACATCTGCTCTAGCTCTATGTTTCTCCACAGCACAATAAGCAGCACCAGTCTGGCAGAACTCCGCACACGGGGGGGGGCTCAACCAAGTGTACTACGTACATCTGCTCTAGCTCTATGTTTCTCCACTGTAGAATATGCAGCACCAGTCTGGCAGAACTCCGCACACGGGGGGGGCTCAACCAAGTGTACTACGTACATCTGCTCTAGCTCTAAGTTACTCCACTGTAGAATATGCAGCACCAGTCTGGCAGAACTCCGCACACGGGGGGGGCTCAACCAAGTGTACTACGTACATCTGCTCTAGCTCTATGTTTCTCCACTGTAGAATATGCAGCACCAGTCTGGCAGAACTCCGCACACGGGGGGGGGCTCAACCAAGTGTACTACGTACATCTTCTCTAGCTCTATGTTTCTCCACAGCACAATATGCAGCACCAGTCTGGCAGAACTCCGCACACGGGGGGGGGGCTCAACCAAGTGTACTACGTACATCTGCTCTAGCTCTATGTTTCTCCACTGTAGAATATGCAGCACCAGTCTGGCAGAACTCCGCACACGGGGGGGGCTCAACCAAGTGTACTACGTACATCTGCTCTAGCTCTATGTTTCTCCACTGCAGAATATGCAGCACCAGTCTGGCAGAACTCCGCACACGGGGGGGGGGGGGCTCAACCAAGTGTACTACGTACATCTGCTCTAGCTCTATGTTTCTCCACAGCACAATATGCAGCACCAGTCTGGCAGAACTCCGCACATGGGGGGGGCTCATCCTAGTGTACTACGTACATCTGCTCTAGCTCTATGTTTCTCCACTGCACAATATGCAGCACCAGTCTGGCAGAACTCCGCAAACGGGGGGGGGGGGCTCAACCTTGTGTACTACGTACATCTGCTCTAGCTCTATGTTTCTCCACTGTAGAATATGCAGCACCAGTCTGGCAGAACTCCGCACACGGGGGGGGGGGGGGGGCTCAACCAAGTGTACTACGTACATCTGCTCTAGCTCTATGTTTCTCCACTGTAGAATATGCAGCACCAGTCTGGCAGAACTCCGCACACGGGGGGGGGGGGCTCAACCAAGTGTACTACGTACATCTGCTCTAGCGCTATGTTTTTCCACTGTAGAATATGCAGCACCAGTCTGGCAGAACTCCGCACATGGGGGGGGGGGGCTCAACCTAGTGTACTACGTACATCTGCTCTAGCTCTATGTTTCTCCACTGTAGAATATGCAGCACCAGTCTGGCAGAACTCCGCACGCGGGGGGGGGGGGGGCTCAACCAAGTGTACTACGTACGTCTGCTCTAGCTCTATGTTTCTCCACTGCACAATATGCAGCACCAGTCTGGCAGAACTCCGCACGCGGGGGGGGGGCTCAACCTTGTGTACTACGTACATCTGCTCTAGCTCTATGTTTCTCCACTGTAGAATATGCAGCACCAGTCTGGCAGAACTCCGCACACGGGGGGGGGCTCAACCTAGTGTACTACGTACGTCTGCTCTAGCGCTATGTATCTCCACTGTAGAATATGCAGCACCAGTCTGGCAGAACTCCGCACATGGGAAGGGGGGGGGGGGCTCAACCTAGTGTACTACGTACGTCTGCTCTAGCGCTATGTTTCTCCACTGTAGAATATACAGCACCAGTCTGGCAGAACTCCGCACATTGGGGGGGGGGGGCTCAACCAACTGTACTACGTACGTCTGCTCTAGCTCTATGTTTCTCCACTGTAGAATATGCAGCACCAGTCTGGCAGAACTCCGCACATGGGGGGGGGGCTCAACCTAGTGTACTACGTACATCTGCTCTAGCGCTATGTATCTCCACTGTAGAATATGCAGCACCAGTCTGGCAGAACTCCGCACGCGGGGGGGGGGGGCTCAAGCAAGTGTACTACGTACGTCTGCTCTAGCTCTATGTTTCTCCACTGTAGAATATACAGCACCAGTCTGGCAGAACTCCGCACATTGGGGGGGGGGGCTCAACCAAGTGTACTACGTACGTCTGCTCTAGCTCTATGTTTCTCCACTGTAGAATATACAGTACCAGTCTGGCAGAACTCCGCACATGGGGGGGCTCAACCAAGTGTACTACGTACATCTGCTCTAGCTCTATGTTTCTCCACTGTAGAATATACAGCACCAGTCTGGCAGAACTCCGCACATGGGGGGGGGGCTCAACCAAGTGTACTACGTACGTCTGCTCTAGCTCTATGTTTCTCCACTGTAGAATATGCAGCACCAGTCTGGCAGAACTCCGCACATGGGGGGGGGGGGCTCAACCTAGTGTACTACGTACGTCTGCTCTAGCGCTATGTTTCTCCACTGCAGAATATGCAGCACCAGTCTGGCAGAACTCCGCACACGGGGGGGGGGGGGGGGGCTCAACCAAGTGTACTACGTACATCTGCTCTAGCTCTATGTTTCTCCACTGTAGAATATACAGCACCAGTCTGGCAGAACTCCGCACATGGGGGGGGGGGCTCAACAAAGTGTACTACGTACGTCTGCTCTAGCTCTATGTTTCTCCACTGTAGAATATGCAGCACCAGTCTGGCAGAACTCCGCACATGGGGGGGGCTCAACCTAGTGTACTACGTACGTCTGCTCTAGCGCTATGTTTCTCCACTGCAGAATATGCAGCACCAGTCTGGCAGAACTCCGCACACGGGGGGGGGGGGCTCAACCAAGTGTACTACGTACGTCTGCTCTAGCTCTATGTTTCTCCACTGTAGAATATGCAGCACCAGTCTGGCAGAACTCCGCACAAGGGGGGGGGGGGGCTCAACCAAGTGTACTACGTACATCTGCTCTAGCTCTATGTTTCTCCACTGCAGAATATGCAGCACCAGTCTGGCAGAACTCCGCACACGGGGGGGGGGGGCTCAACCTAGTGTACTACGTACGTCTGCTCTAGCTCTATGTTTCTCCACTGTAGAATATGCAGCACCAGTCTGGCAGAACTCCGCACACGGGGGGGGGGGGGGGCTCAACCAAGTGTACTACGTACATCTGCTCTAGCTCTATGTTTCTCCACTGCAGAATATGCAGCACCAGTCTGGCAGAACTCCGCACATGGGGGGGGGGCTCAACCTAGTGTACTACGTACATCTGCTCTAGCTCTATGTTTCTCCACAGCACAATATGCAGCACCAGTCTGGCAGAACACCGCACACGGGGGGGGGGGGGGGCTCAACCAAGTGTACTACGTACATCTGCTCTAGCTCTATGTTTCTCCACTGTAGAATATGCAGCACCAGTCTGGCAGAACTCCGCACACGGGGGGGGGGGCTCAACCAAGTGTACTACGTACATCTGCTCTAGCTCTAAGTTACTCCACTGTAGAATATGCAGCACCAGTCTGGCAGAACTCCGCACACGGGGGGGGCTCAACCAAGTGTACTACGTACATCTGCTCTAGCTCTATGTTTCTCCACTGTAGAATATGCAGCACCAGTCTGGCAGAACTCCGCACACGGGGGGGGGGCTCAACCAAGTGTACTACGTACATCTTCTCTAGCTCTATGTTTCTCCACAGCACAATATGCAGCACCAGTCTGGCAGAACTCCGCACACGGGGGGGGGCTCAACCAAGTGTACTACGTACATCTGCTCTAGCTCTATGTTTCTCCACTGTAGAATATGCAGCACCAGTCTGGCAGAACTCCGCACACGGGGGGGGGCTCAACCAAGTGTACTACGTACATCTGCTCTAGCTCTATGTTTCTCCACTGCAGAATATGCAGCACCAGTCTGGCAGAACTCCGCACACGGGGGGGGGGGGGGCTCAACCAAGTGTACTACGTACATCTGCTCTAGCTCTATGTTTCTCCACAGCACAATATGCAGCACCAGTCTGGCAGAACTCCGCACACGGGGGGGGGGGGCTCAACCAAGTGTACTACGTACATCTGCTCTAGCGCTATGTTTCTCCACTGTAGAATATGCAGCACCAGTCTGGCAGAACTCCGCACATGGGGGGGGGGGGCTCAACCTAGTGTACTACGTACATCTGCTCTAGCTCTATGTTTCTCCACTGTAGAATATGCAGCACCAGTCTGGCAGAACTCCGCACGCGGGGGGGGGGGCTCAACCAAGTGTACTACGTACGTCTGCTCTAGCTCTATGTTTCTCCACTGCACAATATGCAGCACCAGTCTGGCAGAACTCCGCACGCGGGGGGGGGCTCAACCTAGTGTACTACGTACGTCTGCTCTAGCTCTATGTTTCTCCACTGTAGAATATGCAGCACCAGTTTGGCAGAACTCCGCACGCGGGGGGGGGGCTCAACCAAGTGTACTACGTACGTCTTCTCTAGCTCTATGTTTCTCCACTGTAGAATATGCAGCACCAGTCTGGCAGAACTCCGCACACGGGGGGGGGGGGGCTCAACCTTGTGTACTACGTACATCTGCTCTAGCTCTATGTTTCTCCACTGTAGAATATGCAGCACCAGTCTGGCAGAACTCCGCACCCGGGGGGGGGGGGGGGGCTCAACCAAGTGTACTACGTACGTCTGCTCTAGCTCTATGTTTCTCCACTGTAGAATATGTAGCACCAGTCGGGCAGAACTCCGCTCACGGGGGGGCTCAACCAAGTGTACTACGTACATCTGCTCTATCGCTATGTATCTCCACTGTAGAATATGCAGCACCAGTCTGGCAGAACTCCGCACACGGGGGGGGGGGCTCAACCAAGTGTACTACGTACGTCTGCTCTAGCTCTATGTTCCTCCACTGCAGAATATGCAGCACCTGTCTGGCAGAACTCCGCACACGGGGGGGGGTCTCAACCTAGTGTACTACGTACATCTGCTCTAGCGCTATGTTTCTCCACTGTAGAATATGCAGCACCAGTCTGGCAGAACTCCGCACACGGGGGGGGGGCTCAACCAAGTGTACTACGTACATCTGCTCTAGCGCTATGTATCTCCACTGTAGAATATGCAGCACCAGTCTGGCAGAACTCCGCACACGGGGGGGGGGGGGGGGCTCAACCTAGTGTACTACGTACGTCTGCTCTAGCTCTATGTTTCTCCACTGTAGAATATGCAGCATCTGTCTGGCAGAACTCCGCACACGGGGGGGGGGGGGGCTCAACTTAGTGTACTACGTACATCTGCTCTAGCGCTATGTTTCTCCACTGTAGAATATGCAGCACCAGTCTGGCAGAACTCCGCACATGGTGGGGGGGGCTCAACCTAGTGTACTACGTACATCTGCTCTAGCTCTATGTTTCTCCACTGTAGAATATGCAGCACCAGTCAGGCAGAACTCCGCACACGGGGGGGGGGCTCAACCAAGTGTACTACGTACATCTGCTCTAGCTCTATGTATCTCCACTGTAGAATATGCAGCACCAGTCTGGCAGAACTCCGCACACTTGGTGGGGGGGCTCAACCAAGTGTACTACGTACGTCTGCTCTAGCGCTATGTTTCTCCACTGTAGAATATGCAGCACCAGTCTGGCAGAACTCCGCACACGGGGGGGGGGGGGCTCAACCAAGTGTACTACGTACATCTGCTCTAGCTCTATGTTTCTCCACTGTAGAATATGCAGCACCAGTCTGGCAGAACTCCGCACACGGGGGGGGCTCAACCAAGTGTACTACATACATCTTCTCTAGCTCTATGTTTCTCCACTGTAGAATATGCAGCACCAGTCTGGCAGAACTCCGCACACGGGGGGGGGGGGGGTGCTCAACCTAGTGTACTACGTACGTCTGTTCTAGCTCTATGTTCCTCCGCTGTAGAATATGCAGCACCAGTCTGGCAGAACTCCGCACACGGGGGGGTGGGGCTCAACCAAGTGCACTACGTACATCTGCTCTAGCTCTATGTTTCTCCACTGTAGAATATGCAGCACCAGTCTGGCAGAACTCCACACACGGGGGGGGGGGGCTCAAACTAGTGTACTACGTACGTCTGTTCTAGCTCCATGTTCCTCCACTGTAGAATATGCAGCACCAGTCTGGCAGAAATCCGCACACGGGGGGGGGGGCTCAACCAAGTGCACTACGTACATCTGCTCTAGCTCTATGTTTCTCCACTGTAGAATATGCAGCACCAGTCTGGCAGAACTCCGCACACGGGGGGGGCTCAACCAAGTGCACTACGTACATCTGCTCTAGCTCTATGTTCCTCCACTGCAGAATATGCAGCACCAGTCTGGCAGAACTCCACACACGGGGGGGGGGGGAGAGGTCAACCAAGTGTACTACGTACGTCTGCTCTAGCTCTATGTTCCTCCACTGTAGAATATGCAGCACCAGTCTGGCAGAACTCCGCACACGGGGGGGCTCAACCAAGTGTACTACGTACATCTGCTCTAGCTCTATGTTCCTCCACTGTAGAATATGCAGCACCAGTCTGGCAGAACTCCACACACGGGGGGGGGGGGGGGGCTCAACCTAGTGTACTACGTACATCTGCTCCAGCTCTATGTTCCTCCACTGTAGAATATGCAGCACCAGTCTGGCAGAAATCCACACACGGGGGGGGGGGGGCTCAACCTAGTGTACTACGTACATCTGCTCTAGCTCTATGTTCCTCCACTGTAGAATATGCAGCACCAGTCTGGCAGAACTCCACACACGGGGGGGGGGGGCTCAACCTAGTGTACTACGTACGTCTGCTCTAGCTCTATGTTCCTCCACTGTAGAATATGCAGCACCAGTCTGGCAGAACTCCGCACACGGGGGGGGGGGGGGCTCAACCAAGTGTACTACGTACATCTGCTCTAGCGCTATGTATCTCCACTGTAGAATATGCAGCACCAGTCTGGCAGAACTCCGCACACGGGGGGGGGGGGCTCAACCTAGTGTACTACGTACGTCTGCTCTAGCTCTATGTTTCTCCACTGTAGAATATGCAGCATCTGTCTGGCAGAACTCCGCACACGGGGGGGGGCTCAACTTAGTGTACTACGTACATCTGCTCTAGCGCTATGTTTCTCCACTGTAGAATATGCAGCACCAGTCTGGCAGAACTCCGCACATGGTGGGGGGGGGCTCAACCTAGTGTACTACGTACATCTGCTCTAGCTCTATGTTTCTCCACTGTAGAATATGCAGCACCAGTCAGGCAGAACTCCGCACACGGGGGGGGGCTCAACCAAGTGTACTACGTACATCTGCTCTAGCTCTATGTATCTCCACTGTAGAATATGCAGCACCAGTCTGGCAGAACTCCGCACACTTGGTGGGGGGGCTCAACCAAGTGTACTACGTACGTCTGCTCTAGCGCTATGTTTCTCCACTGTAGAATATGCAGCACCAGTCTGGCAGAACTCCGCACACGGGGGGGGGGGGGGGCTCAACCAAGTGTACTACGTACATCTGCTCTAGCTCTATGTTTCTCCACTGTAGAATATGCAGCACCAGTCTGGCAGAACTCCGCACACGGGGGGGGCTCAACCAAGTGTACTACGTACATCTTCTCTAGCTCTATGTTTCTCCACTGTAGAATATGCAGCACCAGTCTGGCAGAACTCCGCACACGGGGGGGGGGGGGGGGGGTGCTCAACCTAGTGTACTACGTACGTCTGTTCTAGCTCTATGTTCCTCCGCTGTAGAATATGCAGCACCAGTCTGGCAGAACTCCGCACACGGGGGGGTGGGGCTCAACCAAGTGCACTACGTACATCTGCTCTAGCTCTATGTTTCTCCACTGTAGAATATGCAGCACCAGTCTGGCAGAACTCCACACACGGGGGGGGGGCTCAAACTAGTGTACTACGTACGTCTGTTCTAGCTCCATGTTCCTCCACTGTAGAATATGCAGCACCAGTCTGGCAGAAATCCGCACACGGGGGGGGGCTCAACCAAGTGCACTACGTACATCTGCTCTAGCTCTATGTTTCTCCACTGTAGAATATGCAGCACCAGTCTGGCAGAACTCCGCACACGGGGGGGGGGGGGCTCAACCAAGTGCACTACGTACATCTGCTCTAGCTCTATGTTCCTCCACTGCAGAATATGCAGCACCAGTCTGGCAGAACTCCACACACGGGGGGGGGGGGAGGTCAACCAAGTGTACTACGTACGTCTGCTCTAGCTCTATGTTCCTCCACTGCAGAATATGCAGCACCAGTCTGGCAGAACTCCACACACGGGGGGGGGGGAGGTCAACCAAGTGTACTACGTACGTCTGCTCTAGCTCTATGTTCCTCCACTGTAGAATATGCAGCACCAGTCTGGCAGAACTCCACACACGGGGGGGGGGGGGGCTCAACCTAGTGTACTACGTACATCTGCTCCAGCTCTATGTTCCTCCACTGTAGAATATGCAGCACCAGTCTGGCAGAAATCCACACACGGGGGGGGGGCTCAACCTAGTGTACTACGTACATCTGCTCTAGCTCTATGTTCCTCCACTGTAGAATATGCAGCACCAGTCTGGCAGAACTCCACACACGGGGGGGGGGGCTCAACCTAGTGTACTACGTACGTCTGCTCTAGCTCTATGTTCCTCCACTGTAGAATATGCAGCACCAGTCTGGCAGAACTCCGCACACGGGGGGGGGGGCTCAACCAAGTGTACTACGTACATCTGCTCTAGCTCTATGTTCCTCCACTGCAGAATATGCAGCACCAGTCTGGCAGAACTCCACACACACGGGGGGGGGGGGGCTCAAACTAGTGTACTACGTACGTCTGTTCTAGCTCTATGTTTCTCCACTGTAGAATATGCAGCACCAGTCTGGCAGAACTCCACACACGGGGGGGGCTCAACCTAGTGTACTACGTACGTCTGTTCTAGCTCTATGTTTCTCCACTGTAGAATATGCAGCACCAGTCTGGCAGAACTCCACACACACGGGGGGGGGGGGGCTCAAACTAGTGTACTACGTACGTCTGTTCTAGCTCTATGTTTCTCCACTGTAGAATATGCAGCACCAGTCTGGCAGAACTCCACACACGGGGGGGGGGGGCTCAACCTAGTGTACTACGTACGTCTGCTCTAGCTCTATGTTTCTCCACTGTAGAATATGCAGCTCCAGTCTGGCAGAACTCCGCACACGGGGGGGGGGGCTCAACCAAGTGTACTACGTACATCTGCTCTAGCTCTATGTTTCTCCACTGCAGAATATGCAGCACCAGTCTGGCAGAACTCCGCACATGGGGGGGGGGGCTCAACCAAGTGTACTACGTACGTCTGCTCTAGCTCTATGTTTCTCCACTGTAGAATATGCAGCACCAGTCTGGCAGAAATCCACACACGGGGGGGGGCTCAACCTAGTGTACTACGTACATCTGCTCTAGCTCTATGTTCCTCCACTGTAGAATATGCAGCACCAGTCTGGCAGAACTCCACACACGGGGGGGGGGGCTCAACCTAGTGTACTACGTACGTCTGCTCTAGCTCTATGTTCCTCCACTGTAGAATATGCAGCACCAGTCTGGCAGAACTCCGCACACGGGGGGGGGGGCTCAACCAAGTGTACTACGTACATCTGCTCTAGCTCTATGTTCCTCCACTGCAGAATATGCAGCACCAGTCTGGCAGAACTCCACACACACGGGGGGGGGGGGCTCAAACTAGTGTACTACGTACGTCTGTTCTAGCTCTATGTTTCTCCACTGTAGAATATGCAGCACCAGTCTGGCAGAACTCCGCACATGGTGGGGGGGGGGGCTCAACCTAGTGTACTACGTACATCTGCTCTAGCTCTATGTTTCTCCACTGTAGAATATGCAGCACCAGTCTGGCAGAACTCCACACACGGGGGGGGGGGGGGCTCAACCTAGTGTACTACGTACGTCTGCTCTAGCTCTATGTTTCTCCACTGTAGAATATGCAGCTCCAGTCTGGCAGAACTCCGCACACGGGGGGGGGGGGGGGGGCTCAACCAAGTGTACTACGTACGTCTGCTCTAGGTCTATGTTCCTCCACTGTAGACTATGAAGCACCAGTCTGGCAGAACTCCGCACACGGGGGGGGGGGGCTCAACCAAGTGTACTACGTACATCTGCTCTAGCTCTATGTTTCTCCACTGCAGAATATGCAGCACCAGTCTGGCAGAACTCCGCACATGGGGGGGGGGGCTCAACCAAGTGTACTACGTACGTCTGCTCTAGCTCTATGTTTCTCCACTGTAGAATATGCAGCACCAGTCTGGCAGAACTCCACACACGGGGGGGGCTCAACCTAGTGTACTACGTACGTCTGTTCTAGCTCTATGTTTCTCCACTGTAGAATATGCAGCACCAGTCTGGCAGAACTCCACACACGGGGGGGGGGCTCAACCTAGTGTACTACGTACGTCTGCTCTAGCTCTATGTTTCTCCACTGTAGAATATGCAGCACCAGTCTGGCAGAACTTCGCACACGGGGGGGGGGGGGGCTCAACCTAGTGTACTACGTACGTCTGCTCTAGCTCTATGTTCCTCCACTGTAGAATATGCAGCACCAGTCTGGCAGAACTCCGCACACGGGGGGGGCTCAAACTAGTGTACTACGTACGTCTGTTCTAGCTCCATGTTCCTCCACTGTAGAATATGCAGCACCAGTCTGGCAGAAATCCGCACACGGGGGGGGGGGGGGGGCTCAACCAAGTGCACTACGTACATCTGCTCTAGCTCTATGTTTCTCCACTGTAGAATATGCAGCACCAGTCTGGCAGAACTCCGCACACGGGGGGGGGGCTCAACCAAGTGCACTACGTACATCTGCTCTAGCTCTATGTTCCTCCACTGCAGAATATGCAGCACCAGTCTGGCAGAACTCCACACACGGGGGGGGGGGGGGGAGGTCAACCAAGTGTACTACGTACGTCTGCTCTAGCTCTATGTTCCTCCACTGTAGAATATGCAGCACCAGTCTGGCAGAACTCCGCACACGGGGGGGCTCAACCAAGTGTACTACGTACATCTGCTCTAGCTCTATGTTCTTCCACTGTAGAATATGCAGCACCAGTCTGGCAGAACTCCACACACGGGGGGGGGGGCTCAACCTAGTGTACTACGTACATCTGCTCTAGCTCTATGTTCCTCCACTGTAGAATATGCAGCACCAGTCTGGCAGAACTCCACACACGGGGGGGGGCTCAACCTAGTGTACTACGTACATCTGCTCCAGCTCTATGTTCCTCCACTGTAGAATATGCAGCACCAGTCTGGCAGAACTCCACACACGGGGGGGGGGGGGGCTCAACCTAGTGTACTACGTACATCTGCTCTAGCTCTATGTTCCTCCACTGTAGAATATGCAGCACCAGTCTGGCAGAACTCCACACACGGGGGGGGGGCTCAACCTAGTGTACTACGTACGTCTGCTCTAGCTCTACCTTTCTCCACTGTAGAATATGCAGCACCAGTCTGGCAGAACTCCGCACACGGGGGGGGGGGGAGCTCAACCAAGTGTACTACGTACATCTGCTCTAGCTCTATGTTCCTCCACTGCAGAATATGCAGCACCAGTCTGGCAGAACTCCACACACACGGGGGGGGGGGGCTCAAACTAGTGTACTACGTACGTCTGTTCTAGCTCTATGTTTCTCCACTGTAGAATATGCAGCACCAGTCTGGCAGAACTCCACACACGGGGGGGCTCAACCTAGTGTACTACGTACGTCTGTTCTAGCTCTATGTTTCTCCACTGTAGAATATGCAGCACCAGTCTGGCAGAACTCCACACACACGGGGGGGGGGGGGCTCAAACTAGTGTACTACGTACATCTGCTCTAGCTCTATGTTTCTCCACTGCAGAATATGCAGCACCAGTCTGGCAGAACTCCGCACACGGGGGGGGGGGGGGGGCTCAAACTAGTGTACTACGTACGTCTGTTCTAGCTCTATGTTTCTCCACTGTAGAATATGCAGCACCAGTCTGGCAGAACTCCACACACGGGGGGGGGGGGACTCAACCTAGTGTACTACGTACGTCTGTTCTAGCTCTATGTTTCTCCACTGTAGAATATGCAGCACCAGTCTGGCAGAACTCCACACACGGGGGGGGGGGCTCAACCTAGTGTACTACGTACGTCTGCTCCAGCTCTATGTTTCTCCACTGTAGAATATGCAGCTCCAGTCTGGCAGAACTCCGCACACGGGGGGGGGGCTCAACCAAGTGTACTACGTACGTCTGCTCTAGGTCTATGTTCCTCCACTGTAGACTATGAAGCACCAGTCTGGCAGAACTCCGCACAGGGGGGGGGCTCAACCTAGTGTACTACGTACATCTGCCCTAGCTCTATGTTTCTCCACTGCAGAATATGCAGCACCAGTCTGGCAGAACTCCGCACATGGGGGGGGGGGCTCAACCTAGTGTACTACGTATGTCTGCTCTAGCTCTATGTTCCTCCACTGCAGAATATGCAGCACCAGTCTGGCAGAACTCCGCACATGGGGGGGGGGGGGCTCAACCTAGTGTACTACGTACGTCTGCTCTAGCTCTATGTTCCTCCACTGCAGAATATGCAGCACCAGTCTGGCAGAACTCCGCACACGGGGGGGGGGGCTCGACCAAGTGTACTACGTACATCTGCTCTAGCTCTATGTTCCTCCACTGCAGAATATGCAGCACCAGTCTGGCAGAACTCCACACACACGGGGGGGGGGGGGGGCTCAAACTAGTGTACTACGTACGTCTGTTCTAGCTCTATGTTTCTACACTGTAGAATATGCAGCACCAGTCTGGCAGAACTCCACACACGGGGGGGGGGGGGGCTCAACCTAGTGTACTACGTACGTCTGTTCTAGCTCTATGTTTCTCCACTGTAGAATATGCAGCACCAGTCTGGCAGAACTCCACACACACGGGGGGGGCTCAAACTAGTGTACTTCGTACGTCTGTTCTAGCTCTATGTTTCTCCACTGTAGAATATGCAGCACCAGTCTGGCAGAACTCCACACACGGGGGGGGGGGCTCAACCTAGTGTACTACGTACGTCTGTTCTAGCTCTATGTTTCTCCACTGTAGAATATGCAGCACCAGTCTGGCAGAACTCCACACACGGGGGGGGGGCTCAACCTAGTGTACTACGTACGTCTGCTCTAGCTCTATGTTTCTCCACTGTAGAATATGCAGCACCAGTCTGGCAGAACTCCGCACACGGGGGGGGGGGGGGCTCAACCTAGTGTACTACGTACGTCTGCTCTAGCTCTATGTTCCTCCACTGTAGAATATGCAGCACCAGTCTGGCAGAACTCCGCACACGGGGGGGGGGGGGGGGCTCAACCTAGTGTACTACGTACGTCTGTTCTAGCTCTATGTTTCTCCACTGTAGAATATGCAGCACCAGTCTGGCAGAACTCCGCACACGGGGGGGGGGGGGCTCAACCTAGTGTACTACGTACATCTGCTCTAGCTCTATGTTTCTCCACTGCAGAATATGCAGCACCAGTCTGGCAGAACTCCGCACATGGGGGGGGGGCTCAACCTAGTGTACTACGTATGTCTGCTCTAGCTCTATGTTCCTCCACTGCAGAATATGCAGCACCAGTCTGGCAGAACTCCGCACATGGGGGGGGCTCAACCTAGTGTACTACGTACGTCTGCTCTAGCTCTATGTTCCTCCACTGCAGAATATGCAGCACCAGTCTGGCAGAACTCCGCACACGGGGGGGGGGCTCAACCAAGTGTACTACGTACATCTGCTCTAGCTCTATGTTCCTCTACTGCAGAATATGCAGCACCAGTCTGGCAGAACTCCACACACACGGGGGGGGGGCTCAAACTAGTGTACTACGTACGTCTGTTCTAGCTCTATGTTTCTCCACTGTAGAATATGCAGCACCAGTCTGGCAGAACTCCACACACGGGGGGGGGCTCAACCTAGTGTACTACGTACGTCTGCTCTAGCTCTATGTTTCTCCACTGTAGAATATGCAGCACCAGTCTGGCAGAACTCCGCACACGGGGGGGGCTCAACCTAGTGTACTACGTACGTCTGCTCTAGCTCTATGTTCCTCCACTGTAGAATATGCAGCACCAGTCTGGCAGAACTCCGCACACGGGGGGGGGGGGGCTCAACCTAGTGTACTGCGTACGTCTGCTCTAGCTCTATGTTTCTCCACTGTAGAATATGCAGCACCAGTCTGGCAGAACTCCGCACACGGGGGGGGGGGGGGGGGGGGCTCAACCAAGTGTAGTACGTACATCTGCTCTAGCTCTATGTTTCTCCACTGCAGGATATGCAGCACCAGTCTGGCAGAACTCCGCACATGGGGGGGGGGGCTCAACCTAGTGTACTACGTACATCTGCTCTAGCTCTATGTTTCTCCACTGCACAATATGCAGCACCAGTCTGGCAGAACTCCGCACACGGTGGGGGGCTCAACCAAGTGTACTACGTACATCTGCTCTAGCTCTATGTTTCTCCACTGTAGAATATGCAGCACCAGTCTGGCAGAACTCCGCACACGGGGGGGGGGGGGCTCAACCTAGTGTACTACGTACATCTGCTCTAGCTCTATGTTTCTCCACTGCAGAATATGCAGCACCAGTCTGGCAGAACTCCGCACATGGGGGGGGGGGGCTCAACCTAGTGTACTACGTATGTCTGCTCTAGCTCTATGTTCCTCCACTGCAGAATATGCAGCACCAGTCTGGCAGAACTCCGCACATGGGGGGAGCTCAACCTAGTGTACTACGTACGTCTGCTCTAGCTCTATGTTCCTCCACTGCAGAATATGCAGCACCAGTCTGGCAGAACTCCGCACACGGGGGGGGGGCTCAACCAAGTGTACTACGTACATCTGCTCTAGCTCTATGTTCCTCCACTGCAGAATATGCAGCACCAGTCTGGCAGAACTCCACACACGGGGGGGGGGGGGGGGGGCTCAACCTAGTGTACTACGTACGTCTGTTCTAGCTCTATGTTTCTCCACTGTAGAATATGCAGCACCAGTCTGGCAGAACTCCACACACGGGGGGGGGGGGGCTCAACCTAGTGTACTACGTACGTCTGCTCTAGCTCTATGTTTCTCCACTGTAGAATATGCAGCACCAGTCTGGCAGAACTCCGCACACGGGGGGGGGCTCAACCTAGTGTACTACGTACGTCTGCTCTAGCTCTATGTTCCTCCACTGTAGAATATGCAGCACCAGTCTGGCAGAACTCCGCACACGGGGGGGGGGCTCAACCTAGTGTACTACGTACGTCTGCTCTAGCTCTATGTTTCTCCACTGTAGAATATGCAGCACCAGTCTGGCAGAACTCCGCACACGGGGGGGGGGGGGCTCAACCTAGTGTACTACGTACGTCTGCTCTAGCTCTATGTTCCTCCACTGTAGAATATGCAGCACCAGTCTGGCAGAACTCCGCACACGGGGGGGGGGGGGGCTCAACCTAGTGTACTACGTACGTCTGCTCTAGCTCTATGTTTCTCCACTGTAGAATATGCAGCACCAGTCTGGCAGAACTCCGCACACGGGGGGGGGGGCTCAACCAAGTGTACTACGTACGTCTGCTCTAGCTCTATGTTTTTCCACTGTAGAATATGCAGCACCAGTCTGACAGAACTCCGCACACGGGGGGGGGCTCAACCTAGTGTACTACGTACGTCTGCTCTAGCTCTATGTTCCTCCACTGTAGAATATGCAGCACCAGTCTGGCAGAACTCCGCACATGGGGGGGGGGGGGGAGCTCAACCTAGTGTACTACGTACGTCTGCTCTAGCTCTATGTTTCTCCACTGTAGAATATGCAGCACCTGTCTGGCAGAACTCCACACACGGGGGGGGGGCTCAACCTAGTGTACTACGTACATCTGCTCTAGCTCTATGTTTCTCCACTGTAGAATATGCAGCACCTGTCTGGCAGAACTCCGCACACGGGGGGGGGGGGGGGCTCAACCAAGTGTACTACGTACATCTGCTCTAGCTCTATGTTTCTCCACTGCAGAATATGCAGCACCAGTCTGGCAGAACTCCGCACATGGGGGGGGGGGGCTCAACCTAGTGTACTACGTACATCTGCTCTAGCTCTATGTTTCTCCACTGCACAATATGCAGCACCAGTCTGGCAGAACTCCGCACACGGGGGGGGGGGGCTCAACCAAGTGTACTACGTACATCTGCTCTAGCTCTATGTTTCTCCACTGTAGAATATGCAGCACCAGTCTGGCAGAACTCCGCACACGGGGGGGGGGGCTCAACCAAGTGTACTACGTACATCTTCTCTAGCTCTATGTTTCTCCACTGTAGAATATGCAGCACCAGTCTGGCAGAACTCCGCACACGGGGGGGGGGGGCTCAACCTTGTGTACTACGTACATCTGCTCTAGCTCTATGTTTCTCCACTGTAGAATATGCAGCACCAGTCTGGCAGAACTCCGCACACGGGGGGGGGGCTCTACCAAGTGTACTACGTACATCTGCTCTAGCTCTATGTTTCTCCACTGTAGAATATGCAGCACCAGTCTGGCAGAACTCCGCACACGGGGGGGGGGGGGGGCTCAACCTAGTGTACTACGTACATCTGCTCTAGCTCTATGTTTCTCCACTGTAGAATATGCAGCACCAGTCTGGCAGAACTCCGCACACGGGGGGGGGGCTCAACCAAGTGTACTACGTATATCTGCTCTAGCTCTATGTTTCTCCACTGCAGAATATGCAGCACCAGTCTGGCAGAACTCCGCACAAGGGGGGGGGCTCAACCAAGTGTACTACGTACATCTTCTCTAGCTCTATGTTTCTCCACTGTAGAATATGCAGCACCAGTCTGGCAGAACTCCGCAAACGGGGGGGGGCTCAACCTTGTGTACTACGTACATCTGCTCTAGCTCTATGTTTCTCCACTGTAGAATATGCAGCACCAGTCTGGCAGAACTCCGCACACGGGGGGGGGGGGGCTCAACCAAGTGTACTACGTACATCTGCTCTAGCTCTATGTTTCTCCACTGTAGAATATGCAGCACCAGTCTGGCAGAACTCCGCACACGGGGGGGGGGGGGGCTCAACCAAGTGTACTACGTACATCTGCTCTAGCGCTATGTTTCTCCACTGTAGAATATGCAGCACCAGTCTGGCAGAACTCCGCACATGGGGGGGGGGCTCAACCTAGTGTACTACGTACATCTGCTCTAGCTCTATGTTTCTCCACTGTAGAATATGCAGCACCAGTCTGGCAGAACTCCGCACGCGGGGGGGGGGGGGGGCTCAACCAAGTGTACTACGTACGTCTGCTCTAGCTCTATGTTTCTCCACTGCACAATATGCAGCACCAGTCTGGCAGAACTCCGCACGCGGGGGGGGGGGGGGGCTCAACCTTGTGTACTACGTACATCTGCTCTAGCTCTATGTTTCTCCACTGCAGAATATGCAGCACCAGTCTGGCAGAACTCCGCACACGGGGGGGGGCTCAACCTAGTGTACTACGTACGTCTGCTCTAGCGCTATGTATCTCCACTGTAGGATATGCAGCACCAGTCTGGCAGAACTCCGCACATGGGAAGGGGGGGGGGGCTCAACCTAGTGTACTACGTATGTCTGCTCTAGCGCTATGTTTCTCCACTGTAGAATATACAGCACCAGTCTGGCAGAACTCCGCACATTGGGGGGGGGGGGGGCTCAACCAAGTGTACTACGTACGTCTGCTCTAGCTCTATGTTTCTCCACTGTAGAATATACAGTACCAGTCTGGCAGAACTCCGCACATGGGGGGGCTCAACCAAGTGTACTACGTAAATCTGCTCTAGCTCTATGTTTCTCCACTGTAGAATATACAGCACCAGTCTGGCAGAACTCCGCACATGGGGGGGGGCTCAACCAAGTGTACTACGTACGTCTGCTCTAGCTCTATGTTTCTCCACTGTAGAATATGCAGCACCAGTCTGGCAGAACTCCGCACATGGGGGGGGGGGGGGGGCTCAACCTAGTGTACTACGTACGTCTGCTCTAGCGCTATGTTTCTCCACTGCAGAATATGCAGCACCAGTCTGGCAGAACTCCGCACACGGGGGGGGGGCTCAACCAAGTGTACTACGTACATCTGCTCTAGCTCTATGTTTCTCCACTGTAGAATATACAGCACCAGTCTGGCAGAACTCCGCACATGGGGGGGGGGGGCTCAACCAAGTGTACTACGTACGTCTGCTCTAGCTCTATGTTTCTCCACTGTAGAATATGCAGCACCAGTCTGGCAGAACTCCGCACATGGGGGGGGGCTCAACCTAGTGTACTACGTACGTCTGCTCTAGCGCTATGTTTCTCCACTGCAGAATATGCAGCACCAGTCTGGCAGAACTCCGCACACGGGGGGGGGGCTCAACCAAGTGTACTACGTACGTCTGCTCTAGCTCTATGTTTCTCCACTGTAGAATATGCAGCACCAGTCTGGCAGAACTCCGCACACGGGGGGGGGAGGGCTCAACCAAGTGTACTACGTACATCTGCTCTAGCTCTATGTTTCTCCACTGCAGAATATGCAGCACCAGTCTGGCAGAACTCCGCACACGGGGGGGGGGCTCAACCAAGTGTACTACGTACATCTGCTCAAGCTCTATGTTTCTCCACTGCAGAATATGCAGCACCAGTCTGGCAGAACTCCGCACACGGGGGGGGGGCTCAACCAAGTGTACTACGTACATCTGCTCTAGCTCTATGTTTCTCCACTGCAGAATATGCAGCACCAGTCTGGCAGAACTCCGCACACGGGGGGGGGCTCAACCTAGTGTACTACGTACGTCTGCTCTAGCGCTATGTATCTCCACTGTAGGATATGCAGCACCAGTCTGGCAGAACTCCGCACATGGGAAGGGGGGGGGGGCTCAACCTAGTGTACTACGTATGTCTGCTCTAGCGCTATGTTTCTCCACTGTAGAATATACAGCACCAGTCTGGCAGAACTCCGCGCATTGGGGGGGGGGGGGGCTCAACCAAGTGTACTACGTACGTCTGCTCTAGCTCTATGTTTCTCCACTGTAGAATATACAGTACCAGTCTGGCAGAACTCCGCACATGGGGGGGCTCAACCAAGTGTACTACGTACATCTGCTCAAGCTCTATGTTTCTCCACTGCAGAATATGCAGCACCAGTCTGGCAGAACTCCGCACACGGGGGGGGGGGCTCAACCAAGTGTACTACTAACGTCTCCTCTAGCGCTATGTTTCTCCACTGTAGAATATACAGCACCAGTCTGGCAGAACTCCGCACACGGGGGGGGCTCAACCAAGTGTACTACTAACGTCTCCTCTAGCGCTATGTTTCTCCACTGTAGAATATACAGCACCAGTCTGGCAGAACTCCGCACATGGGGGGGCTCAACCAAGTGTACTACGTACATCTGCTCTAGCTCTATGTTTCTCCACTGTAGAATATACAGCACCAGTCTGGCAGAACTCCGCACACGGGGGGGGGCTCAACCAAGTGTACTACGTACGTCTGCTCTAGCTCTATGTTTCTCCACTGTAGAATATGCAGCACCAGTCTGGCAGAACTCCGCACACGGGGGGGGGGGGAGCTCAACCTAGTGTACTACGTACGTCTGCTCTAGCGCTATGTTTCTCCACTGTAGAATATGCAGCACCAGTCTGGCAGAACTCCGCACATGGGGGGGTCTCAACCTAGTGTACTACGTACGTCTGCTCTAGCGCTATGTTTCTCCACTGCAGAATATGCAGCACCAGTCTGGCAGAACTCCGCACACGGGGGGGGGGGCTCAACCAAGTGTACTACGTACATCTGCTCTAGCTCTATGTTCCTCCACTGTAGAATATGCAGCACCAGTCTGGCAGAACTCCACACACGGGGGGGGGGGGGGCTCAACCTAGTGTACTACGTACGTCTGCTCTAGCTCTATGTTTCTCCACTGTAGAATATGCAGCACCAGTCTGGCAGAACTCCGCACACGGGGGGGGGGCTCAACCAAGTGTACTACGTACATCTGCTCTGGCTCTATGTTCCTCCACTGCAGAATATGCAGCACCAGTCTGGCAGAACTCCACACACACGGGGGGGGGGGGCTCAAACTAGTGTACTACGCACGTCTGTTCTAGCTCTATGTTCCTCCACTGTAGAATATGCAGCACCAGTCTGGCAGAACTCCACACACGGGGGGGGGGCTCAAACTAGTGTACTACGTACGTCTGTTCTAGCTCTATGTTCCTCCACTGTAGAATATGCAGCACCAGTCTGGCAAAACTCCGCACACGGGGGGGGGGGGCTCAACCAAGTGTACTACGTACATCTGCTCTAGCTCTATGTATCTCCACTGTAGAATATGCAGCACCAGTCTGGCAGAACTCCGCACACGGGGGGGCGCTCAACCAAGTGCACTACGTACATCTGCTCTAGCTCTATGTTCCTCCACTGCAGAATATGCAGCACCAGTCTGGCAGAACTCCGCACACGGGGGGGGGGGGGGCAACCAAGTGTACTACGTACGTCTGCTCTAGCTCTATGTTTCTCCACTCTAGAATATGTAGCACCAGTCGGGCAGAACTCCGCACACGGGGGGGCTCAACCAAGTGTACTACGTACATCTGCTCTAGCTCTAAGTTACTCCACTGTAGAATATGCAGCACCAGTCTGGCAGAACTCCGCACACGGGGGGGGGCTCAACCAAGTGTACTACGTACGTCTGCTCTAGCTCTATGTTCCTCCACTGTAGAATATGCAGCACCAGTCTGGCAGAACTCCGCACCCGGGGGGGGGCTCAACCAAGTGTACTACGTACGTCTGCTCTAGTTCTATGTTTCTCCACTGTAGAATATGCAGCACCTGTCTGGCAGAACTCCGCACACGGGGGGGCTCAACCAAGTGTACTACGTACATCTGCTCTAGCGCTATGTATCTCCACTGTAGAATATGCAGCACCAGTCTGGCAGAACTCCGCACACGGGGGGGGGGGGGCTCAAACAAGTGTACTACGTACGTCTGCTTTAGCTCTATGTTTCTCCACTGTAGAATATGCAGCACCTGTCTGGCAGAACTCCGCACACGGGGGGGGGGGCTCAACCAAGTGTACTACGTACGTCTGCTCTAGCTCTATGTTCCTCCACTGCAGAATATGCAGCACCTGTCTGGCAGAACTCCGCACACGGGGGGGGGGGGGTCTCAACCTAGTGTACTACGTACATCTGCTCTAGCGCTATGTTTCTCCACTGTAGAATATGCAGCACCAGTCTGGCAGAACTCCGCACACGGGGGGGGGGGGGCTCAACCAAGTGTACTACGTACATCTGCTCTAGCGCTATGTATCTCCACTGTAGAATATGCAGCACCAGTCTGGCAGAACTCCGCACACGGGGGGGGGGCTCAACCTAGTGTACTACGTACATCTGCTCTAGCTCTATGTTTCTCCACTGTAGAATATGCAGCACCAGTCAGGCAGAACTCCGCACACGGGGGGGGGGGCTCAACCAAGTGTACTACGTACATCTGCTCTAGCTCTATGTATCTCCACTGTAGAATATGCAGCACCAGTCTGGCAGAACTCCGCACACTTGGTGGGGGGGCTCAACCAAGTGTACTACGTACATCTGCTCTAGCTCTATGTTTCTCCACTGTAGAATATGCAGCACCAGTCTGGCAGAACTCCGCACCCGGGGGGGGGGGTGCTCAACCTAGTGTACTACGTACGTCTGTTCTAGCTCTATGTTCCTCCGCTGTAGAATATGCAGCACCAGTCTGGCAGAACTCCGCACACGGGGGGGGGGGGGGGCTCAACCAAGTGCACTACGTACATCTGCTCTAGCTCTATGTTTCTCCACTGTAGAATATGCAGCACCAGTCTGGCAGAACTCCACACACGGGGGGGGGGCTCAAACTAGTGAAATACGTACGTCTGTTCTAGCTCCATGTTCCTCCACTGTAGAATATGCAGCACCAGTCTGGCAGAAATCCGCACACGGGGGGGGTGCTCAACCAAGTGCACTACGTACATCTGCTCTAGCTCTATGTTTCTCCACTGTAGAATATGCAGCACCAGTCTGGCAGAACTCCGCACACGGGGGGGGGGGGCTCAACCAAGTGCACTACGTACATCTGCTCTAGCTCTATGTTCCTCCACTGCAGAATATGCAGCACCAGTCTGGCAGAACTCCACACACGGGGGGGGGGGGGGAGGTCAACCAAGTGTACTACGTACGTCTGCTCTAGCTCTATGTTCCTCCACTGTAGAATATGCAGCACCAGTCTGGCAGAACTCCGCACACGGGGGGGCTCAACCAAGTGTACTACGTACATCTGCTCTAGCTCTATGTTCCTCCACTGTAGACTATGCAGCACCAGTCTGGCAGAACTCCACACACGGGGGGGGGGGGCTCAACCTAGTGTACTACGTACATCTGCTCCAGCTCTATGTTCCTCCACTGTAGAATATGCAGCACCAGTCTGGCAGAACTCCACACACGGGGGGGGGGGGGGGGGCTCAACCTAGTGTACTACCTACATCTGCTCTAGCTCTATGTTCCTCCACTGTAGAATATGCAGCACCAGTCTGGCAGAACTCCACACACGGGGGGGGGGGCTCAACCTAGTGTACTACGTACGTCTGCTCTAGCTCTATCTTTCTCCACTGTAGAATATGCAGCACCAGTCTGGCAGAACTCCGCACACGGGGGGGGGGGCTCAACCAAGTGTACTACGTACATCTGCTATAGCTCTATGTTCCTCCACTGCAGAATATGCAGCACCAGTCTGGCAGAACTCCACACGCACGGGGGGGGGGGGGGGCTCAAACTAGTGTACTACGTACGTCTGTTCTAGCTCTATGTTTCTCCACTGTAGAATATGCAGCACCAGTCTGGCAGAACTCCACACACGGGGGGGGGCTCAACCTAGTGTACTACGTACGTCTGCTCTAGCTCTATGTTTCTCCACTGTAGAATATGCAGCTCCAGTCTGGCAGAACTCCGCACACGGGGGGGCTCAACCAAGTGTACTACGTACGTCTGCTCTAGGTCTATGTTCCTCCACTGTAGACTATGAAGCACCAGTCTGGCAGAACTCCGCACGCGGGGGGGGGGGCTCAACCAAGTGTACTACGTACATCTGCTCTAGCTCTATGTTTCTCCACTGCAGAATATGCAGCACCAGTCTGGCAGAACTCCGCACATGGGGGGGGGGCTCAACCAAGTGTACTACGTACGTCTGCTCTAGCTCTATGTTTCACCACTGTAGAATATGCAGCACCAGTCTGGCCGAACTCCGCACAAGGGGGGGGGGGGGCTCAACCTAGTGTACTACGTACATCTGCTCTAGCTCTATGTTTCTCCACTGCAGAATATGCAGCACCAGTCTGGCAGAACTCCGCACACGGGGGGGGGGGGGGGCTCAAACTAGTGTACTACGTACGTCTGCTCTAGCTCTATGTTTCTCCACTGTAGAATATGCAGCTACAGTCTGGCAGAACTCCGCACACGGGGGGGGGGGGGGCTCAACCTAGTGTACTACGTACGTCTGCTCTAGCTCTATGTTTCTCCACTGTAGAATATGCAGCTCCAGTCTGGCAGAACTCCGCACACAGGGGGGGGGGGGGGGCTCAACCAAGTGTACTACGTACGTCTGCTCTAGGTCTATGTTCCTCCACTGTAGACTATGAAGCACCAGTCTGGCAGAACTCCGTACACGGGGGGGGGGCTCAACCAAGTGTACTACGTACATCTGCTATAGCTCTATGTTCCTCCACTGTAGAATATGCAGCACCAGTCTGGCAGAACTCCGCACGCGGGGGGGGGGGGCTCAACCTAGTGTACTACGTACATCTGCCCTAGCTCTATGTTTCTCCACTGCAGAATATGCAGCACCAGTCTGGCAGAACTCCGCACACGGGGGGGGGCTCGACCTAGTGTACTACGTACGTCTGTTCTAGCTCTATGTTTCTCCACTGTAGAATATGCAGCACCAGTCTGGCAGAACTCCACACACGGGGGGGGGGCTCAACCTAGTGTACTACGTACGTCTGTTCTAGCTCTATGTTTCTCCACTGTAGAATATGCAGCACCAGTCTGGCAGAACTCCACACACGGGGGGGGGCTCAACCTAGTGTACTACGTACGTCTGCTCTAGCTCTATGTTTCTCCACTGTAGAATATGCAGCACCAGTCTGGCAGAACTCCGCACACGGGGGGGGGGGGGGCTCAACCTAGTGTACTACGTACGTCTGCTCTAGCTCTATGTTCCTCCACTGTAGAATATGCAGCACCAGTCTGGCAGAACTCCGCACACGGGGGGGGGGGGGGCTCAACCTAGTGTACTACGTACGTCGGCTCTAGCTCTATGTTTCTCCACTGTAGAATATGCAGCACCAGTCTGGCAGAACTCCGCACACGGGGGGGGGGGGGGCTCAACCTAGTGTACTACGTACGTCTGCTCTAGCTCTATGTTCCTCCACTGTAGAATATGCAGCACCAGTCTGGCAGAACTCCGCACACGGGGGGGGGGGGCTCAACCTAGTGTACTACGTACGTCTGCTCTAGCTCTATGTTTCTCCACTGTAGAATATGCAGCACCAGTCTGGCAGAACTCCGCACACGGGGGGGGCTCAACCAAGTGTACTACGTACGTCTGCTCTAGCTCTATGTTTCTCCACTGTAGAATATGCAGCACCAGTCTGACAGAACTCCGCACACGGGGGGGGGGCTCAACCTAGTGTACTACGTACGTCTGCTCTAGCTCTATGTTCCTCCACTGTAGAATATTCAGCACCAGTCTGGCAGAACTCCGCACATGGGGGGGGGGAGCTCAACCTAGTGTACTACGTACGTCTGCTCTAGCTCTATGTTTCTCCACTGTAAAATATGCAGCACCTGTCTGGCAGAACTCCACACACGGGGGGGGGGCTCAACCTAGTGTACTACGTACATCTGCTCTAGCTCTATGTTTCTCCACTGTAGAATATGCAGCACCTGTCTGGCAGAACTCCGCACACGGGGGGGGGGGGGGCTCAACCAAGTGTACTACGTACATCTGCTCTAGCTCTATGTTTCTCCACTGCACAATATGCAGCACCAGTCTGGCAGAACTCCGCACACGGGGGGGGGGGGGGCTCAACCAAGTGTACTACGTACATCTGCTCTAGCTCTATGTTTCTCCACTGTAGATTATGCAGCACCAGTCTGGCAGAACTCCGCACACGGGGGGGGGGGGCTCAACCAAGTGTACTACGTACATCTTCTCTAGCTCTATGTTTCTCCACTGTAGAATATGCAGCACCAGTCTGGCAGAACTCCGCACACGGGGGGGGGGGCTCAACCTTGTGTACTACGTACATCTGCTCTAGCTCTATGTTTCTCCACTGTAGAATATGCAGCACCAGTCTGGCAGAACTCCGCACACGGGGGGGGGGGGGCTCAACCAAGTGTACTACGTACATCTGCTCTAGCTCTATGTTTCTCCACTGTAGAATATGCAGCACCAGTCTGGCAGAACTCCGCACACGGGGGGGGGCTCAACCTAGTGTACTACGTACATCTGCTCTAGCTCTATGTTTCTCCACTGTAGAATATGCAGCACCAGTCTGGCAGAACTCCGCACACGGGGGGGGGGGCTCAACCTTGTGTACTACGTACATCTGCTCTAGCTCTATGTTTCTCCACTGTAGACTATGCAGCACCAGTCTGGCAGAACTCCGCACACGGGGGGGGGGGGGCTCAACCAAGTGTACTACGTACATCTTCTCTAGCTCTATGTTTCTCCACTGTAGAATATGCAGCACCAGTCTGGCAGAACTCCGCACACGGGGGGGGCTCAACCTTGTGTACTAAGTACATCTGCTCTAGCTCTATGTTTCTCCACTGTAGAATATGCAGCACCAGTCTGGCAGAAATCCGCACAGGGGGGGGGGGGCTCAACCAAGTGTACTACGTACATCTGCTCTAGCTCTATGTTTCTCCACTGTAGAATATGCAGCACCAGTCTGGCAGAACTCCGCACACGGGGGGGGCGGGGGCTCAACCAAGTGTACTACGTACGTCTGCTCTAGCTCTATGTTTCTCCACTGCACAATATGCAGCACCAGTCTGGCAGAACTCCGCACGCGGGGGGGGGGGGGGGCTCAACCTAGTGTACTACGTAAATCTGCTCTAGCGCTATGTTTCTCCACTGTAGAATATGCAGCACCAGTCTGGCAGAACTCCGCACGCGGGGGGGGGCTCAACCTAGTGTACTACGTACATCTGCTCTAGCTCTATGTTTCTCCACTGTGGAATATGCAGCACCAGTCTGGCAGAACTCCGCACACGGGGGGGGGGGGCTCAACCTATTGTACTACGTACGTCTGCTCTAGCGCTATGTATCTCCACTGTAGAATATGCAGCACCAGTCTGGCAGAACTCCGCACATGGGAAGGGGGGGGGCTCAACCTAGTGTACTACGTACGTCTGCTCTAGCGCTATGTTTCTCCACTGTAGAATATGCAGCACCAGTCTGGCAGAACTCCGCACACGGGAGGGGGGGCTCAACCAAGTGTACTACGTACATCTGCTCTAGCGCTATGTATCTCCACTGTAGAATATGCAGCACCAGTCTGGCAGAACTCCGCACGCGGGGGGGGGGGCTCAACCAAGTGTACTACGTACGTCTGCTCTAGCTCTATGTTTCTCCACTGTAGAATATAAGCACCAGTCTGGCAGAACTCCGCACATTGGGGGGGGGGCTCAACCAAGTGTACTACGTACGTCTGCTCTAGCTCTATGTTTCTCCACTGTAGAATATACAGCACCAGTCTGGCAGAACTCCGCACATGGGGGGGCTCAACCAAGTGTACTACGTACATCTGCTCTAGCTCTATGTTTCTCCACTGTAGAATATACAGCACCAGTCTGGCAGAACTCCGCACATGGGGGGGGGCTCAACCAAGTGTACTACGTACGTCTGCTCTAGCTCTATGTTTCTCCACTGTAGAATATGCAGCACCAGTCTGGCAGAACTCCGCACATGGGGGGGGGGCTCAACCTAGTGTACTACGTACGTCTGCTCTAGCGCTATGTTTCTCCACTGCAGAATATGCAGCACCAGTCTGGCAGATCTCCGCACACGGGGGGGGGGCTCAACCAAGTGTACTACGTACATCTGCTCTAGCTCTATGTTTCTCCACTGTAGAATATACAGCACCAGTCTGGCAGAACTCCGCACATGGGGGGGGGCTCAACCAAGTGTACTACGTACGTCTGCTCTAGCTCTATGTTTCTCCACTGTAGAATATGCAGCACCAGTCTGGCAGAACTCCGCACATGGGGGGGGGCTCAACCTAGTGTACTACGTACGTCTGCTCTAGCGCTATGTTTCTCCACTGCAGAATATGCAGCACCAGACTGGCAGAACTCCGCACACGGGGGGGGGGCTCAACCAAGTGTACTACGTACGTCTGCTCTAGCTCTATGTTTCTCCACTGTAGAATATGCAGCACCAGTCTGGCAGAACTCCGCACACGGGGGGGGGGGCTCAACCAAGTGTACTACGTACATCTGCTCTAGCTCTATGTTTCTCCACTGCAGAATATGCAGCACCAGTCTGGCAGAACTCCGCACACGGGGGGGGGGGGCTCAACCAAGTGTACTACGTACATCTGCTCTAGCTCTATGTTTCTCCACTGCAGAATATGCAGCACCAGTCTGGCAGAACTCCGCACGCGGGGGGGGGCTCAACCAAGTGTACTACGTACATCTGCTCTAGCTCTATGTTTCTCCACTGCAGAATATGCAGCACCAGTCTGGCAGAACTCCGCACACGGGGGGGCACAACCAAGTGTACTACTAACGTCTCCTCTAGCGCTATGTTTCTCCACTGTAGAATATACAGCACCAGTCTGGCAGAACTCCGCACACGGGGGGGGGGCTCAACCAAGTGTACTACTAACGTCTCCTCTAGCGCTATGTTTCTCCACTGTAGAATATACAGCACCAGTCTGGCAGAACTCCGCACATGGGGGGGCTCAACCAAGTGTACTACGTACATCTGCTCTAGCTCTATGTTTCTCCACTGTAGAATATACAGCACCAGTCTGGCAGAACTCCGCACACGGGGGGGGGGCTCAACCAAGTGTACTACGTACGTCTGCTCTAGCTCTATGTTTCTCCACTGTAGAATATGCAGCACCAGTCTGGCAGAACTCCGCACACGGGGGGGGGGCTCAACCTAGTGTACTACGTACGTCTGCTCTAGCGCTATGTTTCTCCACTGTAGAATATGCAGCACCAGTCTGGCAGAACTCCGCACATGGGGGGGGGGGGGTCTCAACCTAGTGTACTACGTACGTCTGCTCTAGCGCTATGTTTCTCCACTGCAGAATATGCAGCACCAGTCTGGCAGAACTCCGCACACGGGGGGGGGGGCTCAACCAAGTGTACTACGTACATCTGCTCTAGCTCTATGTTTCTCCACTGCAGAATATGCAGCACCAGTCTGGCAGAACTCCGCACGCGGGGGGGGGCTCAACCAAGTGTACTACGTACATCTACTCTAGCTCTATGTTTCTACACTGTAGAATATGCAGCACCAGTCTGGCAGAACTCCGCACATGGGGGGGGGTCTCAACCTAGTGTACTACGTACGTCTGCTCTAGCGCTATGTTTCTCCACTGCAGAATATGCAGCACCAGTCTGGCAGAACTCCGCACACGGGGGGGGGCTCAACCAAGTGTACTACGTACATCTGCTCTAGCTCTATGTTTCTCCACTGCAGAATATGCAGCACCAGTCTGGCAGAACTCCGCACGCGGGGGGGGGCTCAACCAAGTGTACTACGTACATCTACTCTAGCTCTATGTTTCTCCACTGCAGAATATGCAGCACCAGTCTGGCAGAACTCCGCACACGGGGGGGGCTCAACCTAGTGTACTACGTACATCTGCTCTAGCTCTATGTTTCTCCACTGCAGAATATGCAGCACCAGTCTGGCAGAACTCCGCACACGGGGGGGGGGCTCAACCAAGTGTACTACGTACATCTGCTCTAGCTCTATGTTTCTCCACTGCAGAATATGCAGCACCAGTCTGGCAGAACTCCGCACACGGGGGGGGGCTCAACCAAGTGTACTACGTACATCTGCTCTAGCTCTATGTTTCTCCACTGCAGAATATGCAGCACCAGTCTGGCAGAACTCCGCACACGGGGGGGCTCAACCAAGTGTACTACGTACGTCTGCTCTAGCTCTATGTTTCTCCACTGCAGAATATGCAGCACCAGTCTGGCAGAACTCCGCACGCGGGGGGGGGGGCTCAACCAAGTGTACTACGTACATCTACTCTAGCTCTATGTTTCTCCACTGCAGAATATGCAGCACCAGTCTGGCAGAACTCCGCACACGGGGGGGGGGCTCAACCAAGTGTACTACGTACGTCTGCTCTAGCTCTATGTTTCTCCACTGTAGAATATACAGCACCAGTCTGGCCGAACTCCGCACGCGGGGGGGGGGGGGCTCAACCAAGTGTACTACGTACATCTACTCTAGCTCTATGTTTCTCCACTGCAGAATATGCAGCACCAGTCTGGCAGAACTCCGCACACGGGGGGGGGGGGGGCTCAACCAAGTGTACTACGTACATCTGCTCTAGCTCTATGTTTCTCCACTGCAGAATATGCAGCACCAGTCTGGCAGAACTCCGCACGCGGGGGGGGCTCAACCTAGTGTACTACGTACATCTGCTCTAGCTCTATGTTTCTCCACTGTAGAATATGCAGCACCAGTCTGGCAGAACTCCGCACACGGGGGGGGGGGGGGGCTCAACCAAGTGTACTACGTACATCTGCTCTAGCTCTATGTTTCTCCACTGTAGAATATGCAGCACCAGTCTGGCAGAACTCCGCACACGGGGGGGGGGGGGCTCAACCAAGTGTACTACGTACATCTGCTCTAGCTCTATGTTACTCCACTGTAGAATATGCAGCACCAGTCTGGCAGAACTCCGCACACGGGGGGGGGGCTCAACCAAGTGTACTACGTACATCTGCTCTAGCTCTATGTTTCTCCACTGTAGAATATGCAGCTCCAGTCTGGCAGAACTCCGCACACGGGGGGGGGCTCAACCAAGTGTACTACGTACATCTGCTCTAGCTCTATGTTACTCCACTGTAGGATATGCAGCACCAGTCTGGCAGAACTCCGCACACGCCGGGAATGTTGACACCTCTCTCAACGAGACAGACCGCATTATGACACGTTGTCTACGACCAACTCCAGTTGACAAAATCTACTATCTTGTAGGCATAGCACCTCTGGATTTTAGAAGAACAGCGGCAGAGGTTGAGAAGAAAAACAGGAAAATGATCCTAGGCATTCCATGTTTGGAAGTGAAGCATCAGGTCCCAGGTTGAAGTCAAGAAAGAGCTTTCTTCGAACTGAAGCAATTGCAACAACATCTTCCGCTCGCCGTATAGAGCTATGACGAAACAGGACACCTGGAAGTAATGGCCAAAAACCGAAAGGAAAAGCCGGCTGCTGGTTTTCAACTACCTTACCAGACGTGGAAGACGTTGAACAGACTGCGAACTGGAGTGACGCGGTGCAAACAAAATTTGAAGCGGTGGGGCTACATTCCTGAAGATGCAACCTGCTAATGTGGAGATATTCAAGATGTTGAATACCTATGTTTCTCCACTGTAGAATATGCAGCACCAGTCTGGCAGAACGTTGAATACCTATGTTTCTCCACTGTAGAATATGCAGCACCAGTCTGGCAGAACTCCGCACACTGGGGGGGGCCCAACCAAGTCTCTGACACCTACTTATGTCCAGTTTCCTTCTCCATCCCCATTTGAGAAACACAAGGTACTTGCCTGAAGCCTGCAAGCTGGATGACCTGGTTTCAGCAAATGCTCGTGCAATCACGGCTACCGAGTTCTGGGCCTCAAAATCGATTTGATGTGGTCACAATTTGTGTGTGTATTGTAAATATGTTTTGAATTGTAAATAGCTGTATTGTACTGTCCTGGATACGAAAATATAATATATATATATATATATATATATATATAATAAATTAGCTATTGTTAGCACAGCATGTGGTGTAGACTTCACCTACAATAGGGCCCAGGCTGCCAGCAGAGTGATCCCGCATTATGAACAGAATAAAATCATTATTTGCTCGCTGCTAAAATAAGAAATATTTAAATGACAGGAAATATAAAACCTACGATCACCTGTTTTTCAAGTTCCGATTTGAGTGCCCAACTTTTATCTTCGTATTAATCACCAGACTCATCCTTCAGATTATAAGAAGGTAACAGGTCAACTGATTCCTAGAAAGTATTATACAAGTATGAGCCAACATAAAATATGCACACAGAATAATTGTAACAAGTTATGTGTACAAATACATTATGAAGCAAAAGTCTTGGATTGATTTTACAAGTAAATTGGAAGAAGATAGTAAAGCAAATTCCAAATTGCTGTACAGTGTTGTTAAAAATACCAGGAGTAGTTATGAGCAAATAACGGCTTTACAGAAACCAGATGAGAGCATCACTAGGGTAGACACAGAAATAAGAGAAATTATGAAATTATATTTTGAGAATTTATACAATGGTATAAAGAAGGACTCCAGTCCTAATGCACAGATTCAGTCAAGTGATAATATATCTGAAGAAACGCCACCAACTTGGAGTGAAGTAGAATCAGCCCTTAAAAGTATGCGCAATGAACGAGTTACTGGCTTTGATGAACTAAGTGCAGACATGATTAAAGCTGCTGGCCCACAAGGAATTCAATGGCTATACAGGGTAATAAGGGCAATATGGAAGGATAAAATAATACCAGATGACCGGAAGAAGGGTTATAGTTCCCCTGTTTAAGAAAGGAAGTCGAAAAAAGTGCAACAACTATAGAGGGATTACTTTACTGTCCCATGGTTTAAAAATATTTGAGAAGATTCTTGAGAAAAGATTAAGGAAAATTATTGAACCCCAACTGCAAGAAGATCAATATGGATTTAGGAAAGATAGATCAACTACAGACCTCATATTTGCACTGAAAATGATATTGGAAAAGCACTGAGAGAAAGATCGTAATTTGACATTTGTATTTTTAGACATCGAAAAAGCATTCGATAGTGTCCCTAGAACAACTATATGGGAGTGTCTTAAAGAGAAGAATGTGACTATGGAACTCATTCAGAGAGTAAAAATGCTTTACGATGACTGCTACAGCTGTGTTCAAGTAGGAAATGGATATTCAGATTGGTTCCAGACATCGAGAGGAGTGCAACAAGGCAGTGCCCTTTCACCATTACTATTCATCACCATCATGGATGAAATCATAAAGGAAGTGAAGCAGAGCACCAATATGGATCTTCAAGCATTTGCTTTT
Source organism: Meconema thalassinum (assembly GCA_946902985.2). Lineage (NCBI taxonomy): Eukaryota > Metazoa > Arthropoda > Insecta > Orthoptera > Tettigoniidae > Meconema > Meconema thalassinum. The sequence goes on along the minus strand of OX336397.1, from coordinate 267,081,260 downwards.
GCAGATGACATAGTTATCTGGGGAAATAGTGAGCTGGAAGTCCAGGAAAGGCTGAGCGTCTAAGATCAAAACAAACTCTGTTTCGAACATACTTTGTCCCTATATTGACTTATGGGTTGGAAACATGCACAACTACCAAAAAAGATGACACAGACTTCAGGCTTCAGAAATGAAGTTTCTAAGAAGCATGCTTCAAAAAACTAGGAAAGACAAAGTAAGAAATGAGAGGATAAGAGAACAAGCTGGAATAAATCAATCCCTGAAGGAGACCAGGGCACGTGTGCGATGGTTTGGTCACGTCAAACGTATGGCAGAAGGAAGAATTGCAAAAAATGGTTACATACTGAGATTAGACCTGTTGGAAGACCTAGGAGGAGATGGCTGGACCAAGTAAAGGAAGATATCACATCCAAGGGAATCAACAGGGATGAAGTCTTGAAGGAGCAGTGGTACATGAATCGACCAAAATGGAGAGCGCTCGTAACCCTCGCCCGGGAAACTGGAGTGGAAACTTGATGATGATGAAACATCCTGGTTTGCCTACTATTTGTTAGCTGGTATTAAGATTGCTATGTTTCACGATGTACATAATAAATACTGCTTAGAATATTCGACATTTGTTGTTTTCAGTCGGCCAACCCAACCAAGGGTACAGTATTTGTTAATCTCAGGAATATTATTTTTCAGCATTCGGAAACAACCCATCACAATTGACCGACTGGAGAACATCAAATTTCGATTGCTGAACAATGGCTTTAATCGCCGTTATACTCACTCTCTGAGGGAATTGGTCTGGCTCTGTCTTAATGAGTGGTTGTTGTTCAGCAAACTAGAACACACAAAGCGTACTTACTCTCTGAGGGAGTTGGTCTGGCTCTGTCTTAATGAGTGGTTGTTGTTCAGCAAACTAGAACACACAAAGCGTACTTACTCTCTGAGGGAGTTGGTCTGGCTCTGTCTTAATGTTCAGCAAACTAGAACACACAAAGCGTACTTATAGCGGTACTTACTCTCTGAGGGAGTTGGTCTGGCTCTGTCTTAATGTTCAGCAAACTAGAACACACAAAGCGTACTTATAGCGGTACTTACTCTCTGAGGGAGTTGGTCTGGCTCTGTCTTAATGTTCAGCAAACTAGAACACACAAAGCGTACTTATAGCGGTACTTACTCTCTGAGGGAGTTGGTCTGGCTCTGTCTTAATGTTCAGCAAACTAGAACACACAAAGCGTACTTATAGCGGTACTTACTCTCTGAGGGAGTTGGTCTTGCTCTGTCTTAATGTTCAGCAAACTAGAACACACAAAGCGTACTTATAGCGGTACTTACTCTCTTAGGGAGTTGGTCTGGCTCTGTCTTAATGAGTGGTTGTTGTTCAGCAAACTAGAACACACAAAGCCAAATCATTATCATATACGGTAATTATAACATCAAAGGAGGTGATCTCATGTTAGGCAACTGGTAATCCATATGCACTGAGAGAGGAAGAGGTTAACGGTAAAACGTATTGTCCCTGGCGCTCGACTTCATATGATATACGTTATGGTGTAAAATATTAATGTAGGATGAGGAATTAGCCTACTGGTGCTAGCTTGTAGTTTCTCTATTCCTACCTAGGCTGCTCACAGGCCTGAGCACAATCTTTTGGGGCAGGCGGGATTGTCAGACGCTGAATTATATTACTAACCTAAAACTCGAGTTACTGCACGAATATTAGGATATTGGCAGTGCACTGGATACAATGAGTTTCTATAAACCCAAGACAATACCTCGTGTTACAGGAAACCCACTTCGAACCAAACCCACTTTGTTATTATTTATTTAGCGTATGATGCATACAAGCAGGCGCGGATCTAGAGTTTGGCTTTGGAGGGGTCAGAGAATCGAAATTGTTAAGAAAAATGGTATCACTAAAATCACAATCACAAAATAACCAAACGTACAAAACCAGACCAATTTTTTTGTAAGCTACATGGATAGAAATTTGATGCGTTTAGCGCACCAAAAATATTCGTACAAATTGCAACGGAGTGTTTTGCGACTTTTACATCGAGCTTTGAGAAAAGTATCAAAGTTCGTTACAGTTTCGGCAAGTCGAGTTGGTACCGACAAAGGGAGAAAGTCACAGCTTAAATTGCCAACCAAGCTTGAACGTCGGCAAAACTTTTTGGTGCGAAAATAGCTCCAAATTCCTATCCGTGCATTGCTGCACATTCATTGTGACATCACCGACAGCATTGGCTCAGCTGGCTAAAGCGCAGCATTAGGCCATGGGGCCAAGCTCTCTGCTGACTCGGTAGACGCGTGGGTTCGAGCCCCACCGTCGGCCGTCCTTGAAATGGTTTTCCGTGGTTTCCCATTTTCAACACCAGGCAAATGCTGGGACGGTACCTTCTGATAGGCCACGGCCGATTCCTTCCACATCCTTGCCCTGTTTCATTCATCCTCATCCATTCCATCTCTCATCCCGACGCGCAGGTCGCCCACGGGCGTCGAATAGAAAGACCTGCACTCGGCCTCTCAGGAGACCACACGACAAAAAAAAAAAAAAAAAAAAAAATTGTGACATCACTATAAACATTGATTCGGTATTCATAAGGTTTGTTAAACAAAATAGACGAGTTGATTTTCTTATATAAATAATCGTTTTTTAACAGGTATGAAGTTGTAAATATGTACAGTTGTAACAGAACATAATAATTGCAATAAAGATATTTCAGTATTGAATATAATGAAAAAAAAACTGTTTTTCAGTTAAAATTCGTTAAGTTATTGTGTGGTTATTGTCTGGTTATTGTGTTTTCGTTTTTTGAGTTTGCAAAACAAATTTTCTCCCCTTGAATCCGGTCCTCCATACAAGACAATAATTAATATATACGGTACCGGCATATATATGTGGGGCAGGCCTACTCTCAATTGTAGTCGCCAAAACACCACGATCTTGCAATTTTCGGCAATTTGCAGAGTCCGGTTATTAGGCCTACTTTTCGGGCTGACATGTTAAATGAAAGGCTGCATTGGGTTAATTTAGTTGTGGTCAAGTTGGTAACTGCACTCAGTATTTACAATCATTTTACATCTTAAAATTAAGTGAAATAAATACAAGCACTGAGATAGTGTCTGTCCTGCTTACAGTAAATTCCTCCCTGGTAAAAGAGGATCGCTTGCTTTTCGTGTCGCTCCCCAGATGTCTGCCTTCCAGGAACCTCGAATTTACGTAATTTACAGTGTTGAAAATTCTTAGCGGTGGGCCATCCTACTTGATGAACTTGATTTGCTACTGCGTTCAGATGCAATGATGCTCTTGTTGGAGTCACGATCAAGTTTATTTGTGAGAAGCCTCCTTCACATTCACTTGTCGAAATAGGGATGCTGCTAATAGTGTTAATAAGGGGCGGGAGAGACAATGGGCATTTCTTCTCAACAAGATATTCACGGAAACCTCTTAATATTTATTTTTCACGGAGCTTAAAACGAGTACACACGTGTCTTATATCTGCTTCTCCATTACATCAGGATTTTTCAGCCAAGTGGCAGTGTTCAAAACAGTAGTCAATTCCGAGATTTCAATGCCTTTTGATGTTAAAAGGCGGTTCTTTATACACCTGCCCAGGCACTCATAGAACTTAACAGTATCAATCTGATTCCTTGAATTTCTTGCTCCATTTTCAAGATCCACACCTTTAAACATTAAGGGTGCTTCTGCTTCCAAGGCATCAGTGTAGTATGGGCCATGTTTTTCCTTTCTTTCAGAAAACACCTTAATTTGCTGGCGTATCTTCTTGTGTGCGGAACAAATTGCAATATTACGAGCTTGTTAGTCAACACTAAGTTCTGCCAACTCCTGAAGAGCATCACACATCAATACAAGGTCTAATATTAAGTTGGCATTGGTTATAAGGTTACGGAGTCCTCCATACATGACTTGCTCAATATTGTCTGAATTGCGATCATCTTTGGCACTTTAGAAAAGTGCCACTTAAACTTCGAAATTTTTCCACACAGCTGAGACTGCTCACAACATCACCTACCGAAGTGGAGTAGTAGGTAGCATGCTGAGCTTCTATGCCCAAGATCGCGGGTTCAAACCCGGCCGAAGTCGTCGGATTTTGTAAGACTGTTAAAAATCAATCAGTATAACTTCCTTCGGAGGGGAAGTAATGACGGCGGGCCCATGTCATAGAGTTATGGCATGGAAAAGAACCTTACACTAACTACACTTGTGGAAGCTAAAATGTGTAGGTTAGTTTGATAACGCTATATTAGTTCCAACGTTTATCGCCAGGTGCTGACTGCGAAGGCATTTAGTAGCCACGTCCACACCTAGGTGTCGTGGACGATAATATTTGATAGCAAACTACTTGGAAAAAATTAATCCTCGGCAGTCCTTCTACCTGAATCACAGAGAACACACACTAATACAGCCATCACAATTAACACCGGTTATCAGACAAATTCTACACACACCCAAAGTCACGGGGCTACATGACCGCGTTGTCGCAGCCCCTTAACTAAGTATCCAACCAACCATCACCTACCGAAAGCCAGTGTCGGCTCGCACATATTGCAGTTGGTGGGCCTGCATGCATAAGCATTAACTCACCTTATTTGTAGATCAGCTCCAGGTGTCGAGTCTTCAACGTGACGAATTATTCCATGACGAGGTTATTGAAATTCGGTATCATGTCACGTGCTATGTTTAAAATGAATGTTATACAACCAGAATTGTAACCCTTTTCAGTTGGGAGGGTTAATTATGCTTAATGACATAATTTGAATGAGAATAGCTTAAATCATCATTTTACATTTGTTATGAAAAAGTAAAACCTAACAGTAAACATCCGGGTCCTAGAAATGTTATTCAACAAGTTCGGATTGTATTATTTTCTAAAGCTATCCGCAAATTTACTACAAACATTATCCGACACTTATACGCTATCCACACAGCCTTGTAAACTATATGCCTATGGCGATAAATGTTGCGGATATCCGCGCAGGGCTTTTCCCATGGCATTCCTGAGGTACACTTTGCTCCTCTTGAGTCATAGGCAGGGTGATAGCGATACGTAACAGTGTAACGACCTCTGTAAATGACTGAGGTACACTTTGCCCCTCTTGAGGCACGAGAAGCAGCGGTAGTCATAGGCAGGGTGATAGCGATACCTAACAGTGTAACGACCTCTGTAAATGACTGAGGTACACTTTGCCCCTCTTGAGGCACGAGAAGCAGCGGTAGTCATAGGCAGGGTGATAGCGATACGTAACAGTGTAACGACCTCTATAAGTGACTGAGGTACACTTTGCTCCTCTTGAGGCACGAGAAGCAGCGGTAGTTATAGGCAGGGTGATAGCGATACGTAACAGTGTAACGACCTCTGTAAATGACTGAGGTACACTTTGCTCCTCATGAGGCACGAGAAGCAGCGGTAGTCATAGACAGGGTGATAGCGATACGTAACAGTGTAACGACCTCTGTAAATGACTGAGGTACACTTTGCTCCTCTTGAGGCACGAGAAGCAGCGGTAGTCACAGACAGGGTGATAGCGATACGTAACAGTGTAACGACCTCTGTAAATGACTGAGGTACACCTTGCTCCTCATGAGGCACGAGAAGCAGCGGTAGTCATAGACAGGGTGATAGCGATACGTAACAGTGTAACGACCTCTATAAGTGACTGAGGTACACTTTGCTCCTCTTGAGGCACGAGAAGCAACGCTAGTCATAGGCAGGGTGATAACGATACGTAACAGTGTAACGACCTCTGTAAATGACTGAGGTACACTTTGCTCCTCTTGAGACACGAGAAGCAGCGGTAGACATAGGCAAGGTGATAGCGATACGTTATAGTGTAAAGACCTCTGTAAATGACTGAGATACACTTTGCTCCTCTTGAGGCACGAGAAGCAGCGGTAGTCATAGGCATGGTGGGTGGTAGCGATAGGTAACAGTGTAACGACCTCTGTAAATGACAGAGGTACACTTTGCTCCTCTTGAGGCACGAGAAGCAGCGGTAGTCATAGGCAGGGTGATAGCGATACGTAACAGTGTAACGACCTCTGTAAATGACAGAGGTACACTTTGCTCCTCTTGAGGCACGAGAAGCAGCGCTAGTAATAGGCAGGGTGATAGCGATACGTAACAGTGTAACGACCTCTGTAAATGACAGGTACACTTTGCTCCTCTTGAGGCACGAGAAGCAGTGCTAGTCATAGACAGGGTGATAGCGATACGTAACAGTGTAACGACCTCTGTAAATGACTGAGGTACACTTTGCTCCTCTTGAGGCACGAGAAGCAGCGGTAGTCACAGGGAGGGTGACAGCGATACGTAACAAAGTAATGACCTCTGTAAGTGACTGAGGTACACTTTGGTCCTCTTGAGTCACGAGAAGCAGCGGTAGTCATAGGCAGGGTGATAGCGATACGTAACAGTGTAACGACCTGTGTAAGTGACTGAGGTACACTTTGATCCTCTTGAAGCACGAGAAGCAGCGGTAGTCATAGGCAGGGTGATAGCGATACGTAACAGTGTAACGACCTCTGTAAGTGACTGAGGTACACTTTGCTCCTCTTGAGGCACGAGAAGCAGCGGTAGTCACAGGGAAGGTGACAGCGATACGTAACAGTGTAACGACCTCTGTAAGTGACTGAGGTACACTTTGCTCCTCTTGAGTCACGAGAAGCAGCGGTAGTCATAGGCAGGGTGATAGCGATACGTAACAGTGTAACGACCTCTGTAAATGACTGAGGTACACTTTGCTCCTCTTGAGGCACGAGAAGCAGCGGTAGTCATAGGCAGGGTGATAGCGATACGTAACTGTGTAACGGCCTGTGTAAGTGACTGAGGTACACTTTGCTCCTCTTGAGGCACGAGAAGCAGCGGTGGTCATGGGCAGGGTGATAGCGATACGTAACAGCGTAACGACCACTGTAAATGATTGAGGAACACTTTGATCCTCTTGAGGCACGTGAAGCAGGGGTAGTCCTAGGCAGGGTGATAGCGATACGTAACAGTGTAACGACCTCTGTAAGTGACTGAGGTACACTTTCCTCCTCTTGAGGCACGAGAAGCAGCGGTAGTCATAGGCAGGGTGATAGCGATACGTAACAGTGTAACGACCTCTGTAAATGACTGAGGTACACTTTGCTCCTCTTGAGGCACGAGAAGCAGCGGTAGTCATAGGCAGGGTGATAGCGATACGTAACAGTGTAACGACCTCTGTAAATGACTAAGGTACATTTTGCTCCTCTTGAGACACGAGAAGCAGCGGTAGTCATAGGCAGGGTGATAGCGATACGTAACAGTGTAACGACCTCTGTAAATGACTGAGGTACACTTTGCTCCTCTTGAGTCATAGGCAGGGTGATAGCGATACGTAACAGTGTAACGACCTCTGTAAATGATTGAGGAACACTTTGATCCTCTTGAGGCACGTGAAGCAGGGGTAGTCATAGGCAGGGTGATAGCGATACGTAACAGTGTAACGACCTCTGTAAGTGACTGAGGTACACTTTCCTCCTCTTGAGGCACGAGAAGCAGCGGTAGTCATAGGCAGGGTGATAGCGATACGTAACAGTGTAACTACCTCTGTAAATGACTGAGGTACACTTTGCTCCTCTTGAGGCACGAGAAGCAGCGGTAGTCATAGGCAGGGTGATAGCAATACGTAACAGTGTAACGACCTCTGTAAATTACTGAGGTACACTTTGCTCCTCTTGAGACACGAGAAGCAGCGGTAGTCATAGGCAGGGTGATAGCGATACGTAACAGTGTACCGACCTCTGTAAATGACTGAGGTACACTTTGCTCCTTTTGAGGCACGAGAAGCAGTGGTAGTCATAGGCAGGGTGATAGCGATACGTAACAATGTAACGACCTCTGTAAATGGCTGAGGTACACTTTGCTCCTCTTGAGACACGAGGAGCAGCGGTAGTCATAGGCAGGGTGATAGCGATACGTAACAGTTTAACGACCTCTGTAAATGACGGGCCTAAGTTTCCAGTGAGAAGGAGACTCGAACGTTTTACAGCTCCACCGATATTTCAAAATTCTTCTCTTCGATATAAAAATATTCCTGTGATAGTATTATGATTATGTTTATATATTTCCCTGTTTCTAGTTACCTCAATGTTATGACGCTCAACCGGTTGTTGATACGCCGAACTTAAGCGTAACTCTGCAAAATTTTACATGATATTTAAATGAGTTCCTGAAGACGCGTGCTTCTGAATTTCTTCGCTCAGTTTTTTAAGATCTGTCACTCCGTTTTGAGTTCAGCTAAATTCTCCACCGGCTACACTGTGAAATAATATACAAGTATTTCTTAAAATCACGCAAGCATACTACATTAGAATATCGATCTATAATTCGTATGTTGGCAAGACTGATTATACAAGTGTTTGTAGAAAATTCACAAATCATGGAGATGGTGGAATGCCTCCCTTTCATTGTCTAAGGGATGATGATGGACATGGTTCTTCAAGTACCCACTAAATGCTGTGTGGGCCTACTTGAGTTCCATCCTTCTTCTACTCGTGATTCTCATTGTCATTCATTGCTACAAACCAAGCCATTTTGCACAAAAAGCTTTTCCCATTTAAACATTTTCTAGCGATAGTATTATGATTCTATTTATAATTTATTGCATTAGAATAAAAGTCGCAAATTTTCTGAATACGAATTAGGGGCTGTTAGCCGCTGCCAGTACAATATTTGAGCTGTTTGTAAACTTTATACATCTATTGTTTCCATAGGTGTGTTGGCACCCTGTGGCGTTGCTGCAAGGATTGCAGCACCCAAAGGGGCTTTCATGGGACAACTTGGCAATGGGAGAAGTGGATTCAGGAAGTGCAATGTTAAGTTCTTAAGGTGCTGCCGAGAATGCAGCAGCCGTGCGGGGGGGGAAGCTGATTTACAAGCCAGCCTGGCTTTTACTTGTGAAAAATTTAAAGAGATCTATTAAATTATACCGATACCCCGTTACTTTCAAAGTGTAAAATGATATTTTCAGATACCCTCACGAGCCGTCACTGCCGAAAGCTCTAGCCTGTGATTGGTACAATGCCACAACATTGGGAAACTGTTACTTTATTAAAGTAATAACACCCTTCTTCTTTCCTAGCATTACTGCAGCCCCGTCAGTTGACACTGCAACAAGATTCAGATTCAGAAACTCATCATTGAACCCAAATGCTCCCAAATAATTCATCTATACCTTCAGCAATTCAGAATTTCCCCCCGAAAAATGTTTGCTGACTGATCCATTTCTGGAAATGTTGTCCTCAGGTACACTATAAGTGATGACAGCTGACGGAGTGTGGTACTTTCATCAAAGGTGAGCAATTTTACTATTTCCATGCACTACCGGATCATGTTTTCTACCTTTTGCTCATTTCTGTCGCGATATCAGAAACAATATTTATGCATGCGTTTTTTTTAATGAAGAATGTGGCGCATATTAACGCCATTCAACTCCTCCACGTCAATTTAAATTTCGAAATCTTGGAAGGTGGAATGGGCTACATTTAAGAAGACACTAGTAGGTGCAGCAGAAGCAGTATGTGGGAGGACAAGTAGTAAGAAGAGGAGGAACGAAACACCATGGTGGAATGAGAAGACAAAAGATATAGTAAGGGAAAAGAATAGAGCCTTTAGGAGGTGGTATCAAAATAGGACGGTAGAGACAAGGGAAGAGTACCAGGAAAGAAAGAAGGAGGCAAAGAGAGTAGTGGCTGAGGAGAGAAGAAAGTGGAAGAGTGGACAAAGATGATGAAGGAGGATAGTGAAGGTAAAAAAGGTCCTGTATGGGATGGTAAAAAATAGGAGGCGGAAGGATACTACGGATTATGTTAGAATGGTGAACAAAAGAGGACAAGAGGTAGAAAATAGGGAAGAACTGAAGAAACTGTGGAAAGAATATTTTGAAGAACTTCTGAACCCAAATGGAAACCACGGCGAGGAGGAAGAAATCGGGGAAGAGGAAGATGAGCTGCAAACAGAAAAGGACTTAACATGGAAAGAAGTGAAATATGCAGTGAGGAAGATGAAAGGAGGGAAGGCACCGGGTGTGGATGAGTTGAGTGTGGAGATGGTGAGAGCAGCAGGAGAGGTGGGGATACAATGGTCGTACCGAGTGATGAGGACAGCATGGAAGGAAAAGAAGACCCATGAGGACTGGAAAAAGGGAATAATTGTCCCAATCTTCAAAAAAGGTAGTAGTAGAACAGAATGCAGAAACTATCGGGAAATAACACTGATTAGTCATTGTGCAAAGATGTTTGAGAAAGTTTTGGAAAGGAGAATTAGGACAAGGATAGAAGGAGGGATGAGGGTAGAACAACATGGCTTCAGAGCAGGAAGGTCCACAGTGGATTTGATTTTTGCTGTAAGGCAGTTACAAGAACAGCACTATGAGTATGGAACAGATCTACTGATGACCTTCTTGGACATTGAGAAAGCATATGATAGTGTATGCAGAAACGAAGTATGGAAGTCCCTGGAGGATAGAGGAGTAGAAAAATGGACTATAAGGAGGATAAAGGAGATGTACAAGGGAAGCGTGAGCTGTGTGAAAGCGGGAGAAGAGAGATCGGACTGGTTTGAACAGAGAAACGGCCTGAAACAAGGAAGTGCACTGTCACCGTTACTTTTCATTGTGGTGATGGATGACATAATGACCCGAGGGGCACAAGTTATTGGGGAGGAAAGATGAAAGCAATGGTGTTTGCAGATGATTTGATGATTTGGAGAAACAAGGAGGGGGAGATACAGGAACAGTTGGACGTGTGGGAAGGAATAATACAAGGATATGGGATGAAATGTAGCATAAATAAGAGTGAGAAGGTGATCACAACAAGGAAGAAGGAAAGAACCACGATGGGAATAACAATTGGTGGGGAAGAGCTGAAGAAAGTGGAGAGTTTCAAGTATTTGGGAAGCCTGATACAAGATAATGGAAGAAACTATAGATAAATAAATGATCGGGGGAGACAGGCAGAGGCATTCCGGGGGAGTGTGAGAAGCATGATATGGTGCAAGGATGTCCCTCAGAACAGCAAAAAGATCATATATCGGGCGTACTATGTCCCTAAGCTGACGTATGCCTCTGAGACCTGGGTTATGAAAGGAAGGGAGAAGAGCAAAATACAGGCCAGTGAGATGAGGTTCTTGAGAAGCAGTATTGGAGCTAGAAAGATGGACAGAATAAGAAATCAGAGGACCGGAGAATTAATGAAGGAGGAACCATTACAGGATGGTATAGAGAAATCTAGACTTAGATGGTATGGACATGTAAAACGAATTGAGGAGAATAGGATACCCAGGAGGATACACGAGACGAAGTGGGAAGGAAAGAGACCGAGTGGAAGACCTAGAGACAGGTGGCGGAAGGGGGTGGAAGAAAGCGTGAAGAAGAGAGGAGAAGACTGGACAAGGGTGGAGGCTGAGAGATGGTGGGAAGACAGAAGACGTTGGAGAGGCTTGTGTTCCAAACAGACCCGGCCAGTGGCTGGAAACTTTGCAAGATGATGATGATGATGACCGTCGCGATATGAGAAACAATATTTATGCATGCGTTTGTTGAATGAAGAATGCGGCCCATATTAACGCCATTCAACTCCTGCACGTCAATTTCAGTTTCGAAATCGTGGAAGGCTTGATTTTTCTAAACTACTTTATATGCTGTTTGAAATACATTGACAGTTATTTCGTTTCCCTTTTCGAAACCCTTAGAGCATGTAGTTTCCAAAACTTTCAATTTTGTGGTTTTTACTATTTTAACTGCAGCCTGATGAGCTGAACTCTCTTAATGTTTAAATGTTTTCTTGCTGGGAGAAAGCATTTGCTGAGATTTCTTTTCAGTTAAACCACTTGCACAAATAGAAACTGAAACCCACTGCTGTGAAATGTTCAACCCTCGTGATGTGCTTTCAGTTCCGAAGTCGCCAACTTCTTTACAAATTATGTAGCCAAGTTTTTATTTCTTACCACCAACTATTCGTACTTACTGCAACATTCCTGCTTTTTGTCCGAATTCCAGCATTTGGGAATGTCTTCCGTCCACTGTTACACGCGGTTGAATGCTCTTTGTTGTGATCCTCTTTTGCATCACCACACGACACTCTTGATGTTTCTCCGTCATTGTTTATGTTCGAATCATTAACTTTCAGCTAGTTCGATGCCTGGGTGGATGTTAAATAGTTCGTTATTTTCTTCATCCTTCAAAACTACCCACTCGCACAAGATAACAACTCACCCCGCCTCCAAACACTAGCTAGGGGTGTGCCGAGTTACCGACCAAAGGAAACATTCGACACATCGATTTGAATCAAGAATTACTAGAAATCTGCTTCAGCGTTGATGCGAGCTGATCGATAAACTTTCAATTCGGAAGTTATATTGGCCGGCTAGATACAAATGTACTAATATTTTTTCTTAAACAGTCTTCAAATGTTTAAGGGGTTCGTGTACCCCGGGTTTCCCTGACAAAGGCGCTGTACATATATATTGAGCCCATTTTGAGGAAGTGTCCATAGCTCTGGATGAGACGAGTTGTTTTTCTAAGGCGGAGTTCAAATGTTTGAAGATAGCACCTAGCAAAGTTGAGGAAATCTCCGTTGTGGCTGACAGCACAGCGAAGGTTGTGTCGCATCGTGAGTGATCTCCGAGGTAATTTTTATAACACGAAAACGAAGTGGTAGAATAACCAATACATCGAGGGAATAAAGGAAAAAAATCGATGATTTATGGAATTTATTTCATGTGAATCCAACAAGGAACTCCAGAGATATGGAATGATGCGCAAGGAGCGATGCGCAGTGGATGTACTAGCACGTGGCGAGAGCAGTCAGTTGGAGGCAGTGGAGAGAGACTCATTCAATTTCGTGCATCCGTGCGAGCATGATATTGCAGCGCCTGATCTTTTCAATATTTCGGGTACCAAAACCTGCAGCTAAAAACTAGCCGGCGAGGAGACATAGTTTTCAGTGTGCTCTATGACAGTTTTTCTAGGTGAGGCCAACTCTTGCGTGTGCAGAGTTATGTTGGATAATATCCAAACCCACAGTATAGCTAGTCTTCGAACTGGGCTAACCCCTAACCCGGGTTTTGCGTGTCTAGACGAGGACTGGGGTGGACTATGCACAGCGTGTGCAGAGTTTTGTTGGATAATATCCAAACCCACAGTATAGCTAGTCTTCGAACTGGGCTAACCTCTAACCCAGGTTTTGCGCGTCTAGACGAGGACTGGGGTGGACTATGCACAGCGTGTGCAGAGTTATGTAGGATAATATCCAAACCCACAGTATAGCTAGTCTTCGAACTGGGCTAACCCCTAACCCGTGTTTTGCACGTCTAGATGAGGACTGGGGTGGACTATGCACAGCGTGCGCAGAGTTATGTAGGATAATATCCAAACCCACAGTATAGCTAGTCTTCGAACTGGGCTAACCCCTAACCCGGGTTTTGCGCGTCTAGACGAGGACTGGGGTGGACTATGCACAGCGTGTTCAGAGTTATGTTGGATAATATGCAAACCCACAGTATAGCTAGTATTCGAACTGGGCTAACCTCTAACCCAGGTTTTGCGCGTCTAGACGGGGACTGGGGTGGACTATGCACAGCGTGTGCAGAGTTATGTTGGATAAATTGCAAACCCACAGTATAGCTAGTCTTCGAACAGGGTTAACCCCTAACCCGGGTTTAGCGCGTCTAGACGAGGACTGGGGTGGACTATGCACAGCGTGTGCAGAGTTATGTTGGATAATATCCAAACCCACAGTATAGCTAGTCTTCGAACTGGGCTAACCCCTAACCCGGGTTTTGCGCGTCTAGACGAGGACTGGGCTGGACTATACCTAGCGTGTGCAGAGTTATGTTGAATAATTTCCAAACCCACAGTATAGCAAGTCTTCGAACTGGGCTAACCCCTAACACGGCTTTTGCGCGTCTAGACGAGGACTGGGGTGGACTTTGCATAGCGTGTGCAGAGTTATGTTGGATAATATCCAAACCCACACTATAGCTGGTCTTCGAACTGGGCTAACCCCTAACCCGGGTTTTGCGCGTCGTGACGAGGACTGGGGTGGACTATGCATAACGTGTGCAGAGTTATGTTGGATAATATCCAAACCCACAGTAAAGAGAGTCCTCGAACTGGGATAACCCCTAACCCGGGTTTTGCGCGTCGTGACGAGGACTGGGGCGGACTATACCTAGCGTGTGCAGAGTTATGTTGGATAATATCCAAACCCACAGTAAAGAGAGTCTTCGAACTGGGATAACCCCTAACCCGGGTTTTTAGCGTCAAGACGAAGACTGGGGTGGACTATGCATAACGTGTGCAGAGTTATGTTGGATAATATCCAAACCCACAGTATAGCTAGTCTTCGAAATGGGCTAACCCGGGTTTTGCGCGTCTAGACGAGGACTGGGGTGGACTATGCACAGCGTGTGCAGAGTTATGTTGGATAATATCCAAACCCACAGTATAGCTAGTCTTCGAACTGGGATAACCCCTACCCTGGGTTTTGCGCATCTAGACGAGGACTGGGGTGGACTATGCATAACGTGTGCAGAGTTATGTTGGATAATATCCAAACCCACAGTATAGCTAGTCTTCGAAATGGGCTAACCCGGGTTTTGCGCGTCTAGACGAGCACTGGGGTGGACTATGCACAACCTGTGCAGAGTTATGTTGGATAATATCCAAACCCACAGTATAGCTAGTCTTCGAACTGGGATAACCCCTACCCCGGGTTTTGCGCGTCTAGACGAGGACTGGAGGGGACTATGTATAGCGTGTGCAGAGTTATGTTGGATAATATCCAAACCCACAGTATAGCTAGTCTTCGGACTGGGCTAACCCCTAACCCGGGTTTCGCGCATCTAGACGAGGACTGGGGTGGACTATGCACAGCGTGTGCAGAGTTATGTAGGATAATATCCAAACCCACAGTATAGCTAGTCTTCGAACTGGGATAACCCCTACCCTGGGTTTTGCGCGTCTAGACGAGGACTGGAGGGGACTATGCACAGCGTGTGCAGAGTTATGTTGGATAATATCCAAACCCACAGTATAGCTAGTCTTCGAACTGGGCTAACCCCTAACCCGGGTTTTCCGCGTCTAGACGAGGACTGGGGTGGACTATGCATAGCGTATGCAGAGTTATGTTGGATAATATCGAAACCCACAGTATAGCTACTCTTCGAACTGGGATAACCTCTAACCCGGGTTTTGCGCATCTAGACGAGGACTGGGGTGGACTATGCACAGCGTGTGCAGAGTTATGTTGGATAATATCCAAACCCACAGTATAGCTAGTCTTCGAACTGGGCTAACCCCTAACCCGGGTTTTGCGCGTCTAGACGAGGACTGGGGTGGACTATGCACAGCGTGTGAAGAGTTATGTTAGATAATATCCAAACCCACAGTATAGCTAGTCTTCGAACAGGGCTAACCCCTAACCCGGGTTTTCCGCGTCTAGACGAGGACTGGGGTGGACTATGCATAGCGTATGCAGAGTTATGTTGGATAATATCGAAACCCACAGTATAGCTACTCTTCGAACTGGAATAACCTCTAACCCGGGTTTTGCGCGTCTAGACGAGGACTGGGGTGGACTATGCATAACGTGTGCAGAGTTATGTTGGATAACATCCAAACCCACAGTATAGCTAGTCTCCGAACTGGGATAACCCCTACCCTGGGTTTTGCGCGTCTAGACGAGGACTGGGGTGGACTATGCACAGCGTGTGCAGAGTTATGTTGGATAATATCTAAACCCACAGTATAGCTAGTCTCCGAACTGGGATAACCCCTACCCTGGGTTTTGCGCGTCTAGACGAGGACTGGGGTGGACTATGCATAGCGTATGCAGAGTTATGTTGGATAATATCCAAACCCACAGTATAGCTAGTCTTCGAATTGGGCTAACCCCTAACCCGGGTTTTCCGCGTCTAGACGAGGACTGGGGTGGACTATGCATAGCGTATGCAGAGTTATGTTGGATAATATCGAAACCCACAGTATAGCTACTCTTCGAACTGGGATAACCTCTAACCCGGGTTTTGCGCGTCTAGACGAGGACTGGGGTGGACTATGCATAACGTGTGCAGAGTTATGTTGGATAATATCCAAACCCACAGTATAGCTAGTCTCCGAACTGGGATAACCCCTACCCTGGGTTTTGCGCGTCTAGACGAGGACTGGGGTGGACTATGCACAGCGTGTGCAGAGTTATGTTGGATAATATCCAAACCCACAGTATAGCTAGTCTTCGAACTGGGATAACCCCTACCCTGGGTTTTGCGCGTCTAGACGAGGACTGGAGGGGACTATGCACAGCGTGTGCAGAGTTATGTTGGATAATATCCAAACCCACAGTATAGCTAGTCTTCGAACTGGGCTAACCCCTAACCCGGGTTTTCCGCGTCTAGACGAGGACTGGGGTGGACTATGCATAGCGTATGCAGAGTTATGTTGGATAATATCGAAACCCACAGTATAGCTACTCTTCGAACTGGGATAACCTCTAACCCGGGTTTTGCGCATCTAGACGAGGACTGGGGTGGACTATGCACAGCGTGTGCAGAGTTATGTTGGATAATATCCAAACCCACAGTATAGCTAGTCTTCGAACTGGGCTAACCCCTAACCCGGGTTTTGCGCGTCTAGACGAGGACTGGGGTGGACTATGCACAGCGTGTGAAGAGTTATGTTAGTTAATATCCAAACCCACAGTATAGCTAGTCTTCGAACAGGGTTAACCCCTAATCCGGGTTTTGCGCGTCTAGACGAGGACTGGGGTGGACTATGCACAGCGTGTGCAGAGTTATGTTGTTAATATCAAAACCCACAGTATAGCTAGTCTTCGAACAGGGTTAACCCCTAATCCGGGTTTTGCGCGTCTAGACGAGGACTGGGGTGGACTATGCATAGCGTATGCAGAGTTATGTTGGATAATATACAAACCCACAGTATAGCTAGTCTTTGAACAGGGTTAACCCCTAATCCGGGTTTTGCGCGTCTAGACGAGGACTGGGGTGGACTATGCATAGCATGTCGGCCGTGCTTCCGCGTACCGTAGTTCAACTAGTTGAAGGTAGATGTCACTACTGCAGATCCATTGTAGAACTTTGTTTTAATTAAATATATATTTTCCATAGAAAATGCACAACATAACGCTCAATTAATTGCATAACGCCTCAGTACTCAAAGAACAATAAATATAAAAAAGAAGCCAAAGAATACAACTGTGTTAGGATTAAAACCCCAGCCGGCCGGTTGAGAGACCAACGCGGTAACCACAGACCTAATTATGTCCTCCCAACATGAATGTTATCAATCGATTATGATACAACGAATTAGCCAATAATGACTTTGACTAAACGATTCCTTCACTGGAGGATATTTCAAACAAAGTTCATTTCATATAAAGCTCCTATTATTTTTATATCTGTAGGCTATACTGCATGCAACATACTCAAATTAGTGAAATACAGTATAGTTCAAAACGAGAGATCAGCTGCCATCTTGTCTGCAACCGAGACGGCTCAGCTTTTTGATGCCACTTCTGCACTATAATATTACAATATACACTTTTAATTTTCCATTGCAAAATGCACAATACGGTATGTTATCAATCGATTAAGGTACAACGTCATAGCAAATAACATTTATGATTAATTATGATCAGGATTTGGCACTGGAGTTTTACAAGTAGTTATTTCAATGACCAACAGAGTTCACTGTCAACAAGGGATTTGCGCTCCCGGGACTCACATAGTAGGAAACATGTCACATGTTACATATCATATGCGACTACTGTAAGGCTCGTATAATTTATTTATCATTTATTACTTCTTATAATGTTTTGAATACTTGCATACCCTTTCTAGTATTCTGGCAAGTTGTTTGATATCTTTTTCAGTGCGTAAATCACTCTAGTTTACTCTAAAACATTATAATATTTTTTCAAGTCTTGTGTCGTCATTGATACCGTGAACCAACAATATGATTTCTTCTCCAATAATTGTCCCAGCGTTCGTAGACACTCGCGAAACATCGGCTACCTTCGGGTGACCCCATCAGAGGTGTTATGGCCGCCCACCATAGGTCTCTAGAGCAGTACCGTATAAGGGTTCTCAGCTCGTGGCGCACGGGCCATGAATTAATGGTGCAGTACCATTGTTTCCACCGACAGAAAAGCATCAAACTTTCGTTTACTAAGGAACATGTGTGCTTTCAAATGACATTTTCTAATAAAGTTACTCCACAAGCTACGCACGAATGTGGCTTTAAACCACTATAAATCACCATAAGTGTCTCCAAATTGTTTTCGGATTACATTTTGCACCGCATGTACCAAAGGTATGAGGGTTGAGATCAATATGGACGATCATGAGTCTTCAAATTACCCCCCAGAGTAAACTTTTCCTCGCAAGTAGCACATGAATTTAGCATTAGACCACTATGGATCATCATATGTCTCTTCCTACTGCTTTTGAAGGCAATCATTTCTCCGAATTTACCACAGGAATGTGGCATTCGACTACCAGGGATGGAAAGATATGTCTTCCAAGTACCTTTAAAAGTAAATTTCACTCCACATGTACTACACCGATGTTGCTCTATACCACTCTAGATCATCAAGGGTGTCTTCAGGATACCTCTCCGAGTAAAGTTTGTCTACTTGTACCACACGACTCTGGCTTGAGACAAATATGGAAAACATGTGTGCCTTCAAATATAATTCCCTCGTAAAGTTTTCTCCGAATGTACTGCACGAATATGGCCTTAGGAAACTATTTATAACCGTGTTCTTTTAAATTTATCTTTCTCAGTAAAGTTTGCTCTACATTTACCACAGGAATCTAGCTTGAGACTATTATGGACTTACATCTGTGTCTTCCGTGAACCTTTCCGAGTAAAGTTTGTTCCACTTGTATCACGGAAATGGACCATTATTCGTTTCACGGCGAGCTTTCCGAGTAAAGTTTGCTGCACATGTACCACAGATATGAGGCCTGAGACAACTATTAATCATCACCTGGTTCTTTAAAATGTCTTTCTCGGTAAAACTTTGCTCCAAATGTGTGACAGGAATGAGGCATTATTGATCATATAATTAATGCAGCCAAATAGCCATAACTTAAAATATAAGATACATTGATGGGTTACATATTTGCATAATCACTTATAGACAATGTTCTTCTTGTACAGAATTCTATGAGGTACCGTTCACACATTTTTCCACATAGTGTGCACTCACAGTCTATCCTTGGGTCATGGAAGTGTTTTGATTTGCAGAGTAGGTGGTGAAAACCGTGAACTGCCAACTTTGTAATGACATGTCTTACTTTGAAATTAGCTTTTGTCCTCGAGCTGTCTATCATGGCCCCTGTTCCATAGAAGTCTGGTTGTACTTCTTCTCTCTTCTCCGTCAACGTTGCCAGAACTTTCTCTGATGCACCGGTGCTCGTTAGTGGTATGCTTGTCCTGAGGTCATCTACGATGAAAGTTTCTTTCGCCAGGAGATATACAAGTCTAGATCGTGTCGTTTTTGATACTCCTATCACCTTCTTTATGTAGTTCGCTTTCACCCTTTCCAAGGTGGATAGGTTCCTCGTAATTAAATGTGTCCAGATGATTTCAATGCAATAGGTCATTATTGGAAGAATTCTTACTCTGAATAGCAATATTGCTGTCTCCAGACTGAGTGATCTGATGTCTTTTATTTCGTGCATTGCCATCACTGCTTGGGTTACCTTATCTATGACATGTTTTGTGAAACAATATGCACTCGATTGCAGTGTGATGCCTAAATATTTAAAGTCTGGAACATTCTTAAAATTATATCACGGATGAAAATCTCTGCTGAGACGGGTATTCTTCCTCCTTTTCGGAAGATCATGGTGTCTGTTTTTGAGATGTTGATGTCCAGCTTGTGTTCGGAGCACCACTTTTGCACGTCATTTACAGTTTTCTGGAGTTTTGTATAATCTCTGGATCCCATTACAATGTCATCAGCATGTGCGCAACAGAATACTCCCTCCTTTTGGGCTATTTTTAGGATATCTGTGGTTGATATTATAAACAGCAAGGGGCTCAGTGGGTCTCCCTGTAGGACTCCGTTTGATTGGGCTATCGGTTCTGATAGAGTGAGGTTGTTTGAAATTCGTACTTCGATCCATTGCAGTATTGATGTGATGAGATTGGCCCATATATTGTTCATGCCTAGCATCTCCTTTAGCTTTTCTGTCACTAGCTTCCTATTTATCAGATCGAAAGCCTTTGTGAAATCTATAAAAATGGTGTAATATTTTCCGTTGTCCTCTAAGGCATCCCATATTTGGTTAAGCAGAAGTTCAATAGCGTTAAGGGTAGATCGTTCCTTTGTAAACCCAAACTGGTTCTCTGGCAGAAGCTCGTTTATTTCCTCATTTAATTTTCCTGTTATAATTTTGGTGAAGATTTTGAAGGGGCAGTTTTCCAGTGCTATAAGGCATTATTCAACTATGGATCATCAAGTGTCTTTTCAGGCTACCTTTCCTTGAAAAGTTTGCTCCACATGTGCCACAGGTATGTTGCCTGAGCCCACTATGGATCATCATGTGCGTCTTCAAATGTGCTTTCTGAGTAAAATTTGATTCGCATATATCACAGGAATGTTGCCTTAGACCACTATGAATCATTACATGGTGCTTTAATCTGCTTTTCTCAGCAAACCTAGCTCCGCATGTGTCACACGAATAAGGCTTCTTACCACTATGGATCATCATGTGTATCTTTAACTGTGCTTTCAGGGAAAATTTTGCTGTACATGTACCACATGAGTGTGGCTTGAGATTACTATGAATCATCATGTGTGTCTTTAAGTTACATTTGACCGTAAACTTTGCTGTGCATGTACTACAAGAATAAGGCTTTACACCACTATGCATCATCATGTGCTTGTCCATGTCACCTTTACGAGCAAAGTTTGCTCCACATGTGCCACAGGAATGTGCCTTGAGCCCACTATGGATCTTCATGTGTCTCTTGAAGTCGCCTTTCCGAGTAAAGTTCGCTCCACATGTATCACAGGAATGAGGCATCATACCATTTTGATTGAGTGCGGCTACGATTCTATCTCTTGTTAAAGTGTTCTCAGGATTGTGGTGGTTTCTGTCAACAATTTATAATGTTAAAACGACTAAAATATCCACTGGCATTATAATATCAAAAATTACATGGTACGATTCCGGATATGTGTATCGTAATCTTCTGTATTGGTAGACATAGATATCAGAGTCGAGATGGAATGTGTAAAAATTGAGTGCTGCTCTATCCTTTTAAGTACGGGAGCTGAGGGCCAGAAGGGATCCTATCCACGGGGTATTTAAATAGGCAACCAGCTTTCCAAGGACAAGGGTGCGCTCTCCGGAGCAAGTAAGAGCGGAGAAAGTCGTGTAAGGGCTAAAACGAGAGGGTCCCTTCCCCTTATCTATCTATTCCACACAAAAATAAACAAGAAGTTCCGTGACAAACTAAAGAGCCTACCTTTCTTAAAATTTAAGATTAATCGATATGGATCTATCTAGAATAATGACGAAATTAAGTTGGCAATATCGAAATTTCTAATTAGTTCGAAATACTGTATACCTGGCATAATGTAGCCTAATAGAGCACTACAGTTGGCAGCCCTGGTGACTGAATATATTCGTAGTTCTATCTCTTAAGGTACAGAATACAAAATTTGGTTGGAGTCCAATGAATAGCATGGACGTTACATGCAGTTAAACATTGGATCTAACAGCGCGCGTAAAATCATGTTGGCAACAGTGTCATGCATGTATTGGTCAGAAATAATTTGAAATAATATGATCTATTGTTGTGCCAATTTTGAATGAAATCCATTAGTTAGTATAGAAGTTACATGCATTTTAAATTGGACCTATCAGCAGGCTTAGAATCATGTTGGCAGCACTGACGTATATTAGTTACTCCAAAGTAATCTAGAATGCCAGGTAATATACGTGTGCAAAGTTTAGAGCTATTGGCTTGCATCCTTTCTGATATATTGATATTAGGGTAACAAAAATGGAGACAGCATTTATTAACAGTTGGCAGCCCTAGTTGCTCTTAAGAATACGCATAGTCATAGCTGTTATGGTACACATAGCACATACGAAATTTGGTTGAAATACAAATGATAGCATGTAAGTTACATGTATTTAAAGTTGGACCTCTCAGCAGGCTTAGAATCATGTTGGTAGCACTGACGTATATAAGTTACTCCAAATTAATTTAGAATGTCATGTACTATACGTGTGCATAGTTTAAAGCTGTCCGCTTGCATACTTTCTCATATATATTGGTATTTGGATAAAAGAAATTAAGAGAAATTTTTAACAGTTGGCAGCACTGGTGGTTCATATGAATAGGTTCAGTCATATCTAGTTACGTACACATACAACATACGAAATTTGGTTGAATTCTAATTGATAGTGTAGAAGTTATATGCATTTAAATATTGGACCTATCAGTAGGCTTATAATCATTTTGGCAACACTGCCATGTATGGCCTTCTGGAAATTAAACTGCAATATTATTATCTATATGTGTGCCGATTTTGAAATAGCTCCCATTCATACCTTCCAAGATATCCAACATGGAGCTCAAATTTCAATTGCGATTTTTCAGCAGTTGGTAGCACTGACATCATTTTCAAATATGGCCGTGAGATATTCAGGTATAGATCTTTACTCCTACCAAATTTTATTTCGATTGCACCAGCCGTTTAGGAGTTGATAGGGGGACACACACACACAGCCAGCCAGCCAGGCAGACAGACAGACAGACACACATTTTCCCGGATCGATCTCACAAGACTACTTTTGCCTCATTTTTGCAAAATGTGAAAAGTAGGCTAAAAATATCCACACCTCGTGGGAAATAAGAACCTTTTAACGAAAATGCCCACTTGAGGCTCTTCCAGCTTGGCGGGCTTTTCAAACTTTATGGAAGATGCCTACGTATCTTCCCCCCCCCCCCCCCCCCCATTTCGCCCAACATCCGTCCCACCACCACCCTCAAAATTCCAAACAGAGTTTTCTAAATTTAAATAGATTTTACACAAAAGTCCAGCATTGCTTCGACTTACTTGCGCTAGGCTCATCTCTGTTGACCTACTTTGGTCAGTTTCAGTTCTCTTCCGACTTATTTATCGATTTATTTATTATTTCATATTTATGTATTTATAGTCAATTATTGTTTGTCGATTTACCGATTATTCATGAACTACCCGAAAATAGTGGATATCACCCGAACGATAATCGGATCAATTCGTGCGAATGCTCAAACAAAAGTTCCTGGCCCATAGGACTCATCAGTTTCAATTTTCATACTTTTTTATGATGAACGTTTCCAAGGGTAGGTGAGGTTCGGAGCGGTTTCCACAAAGTCATGTAACATGATACATAGCTGCCCACGACAGGAGAGCCCAGGCGGTCGATCTAAGATGGCCGCCTATGGATTATTGTTATTACTTTTAGCCTACATTTCACATTTTGCAAAAATGAGGAAAAACTAGACTTATGAGATCGATCCGGGCAAATGTCTGTCTGTCCCCTTCTGTCTGGCTGGCTGGCTGTGTGCGTGTGTCCCCCTATCAACTCCTAATAGGCTGCAGCAATCGAATCCAAATTTGGTATGAGTAAAGATCTATACCTGAATATCTCGAGCCCATATTTGATATTGATGTCAGTGCTACCAACCGCTGAAAAACCGCAATTGAAATTTGAGTTCCATGTTTGATATCAAGGAAGGTATGCATGGGAGCTATTCGAAAATTGGCACACATATAGAAAACAATATTTCAGTTTATTTTCCAGGAGGCCATACATGGCCGTGTTGCCAAAATGAGTCTAAGCTTGCTGATAAGTCCAAATTTAAATGCATATAACTTCTACACTATCAGCTGGATTTCAACCAAATTCCGTATGTACTATGTTTACATAAACAGATATGATTGAGCGTATTCTTAAAAGCCACCAGGGCTGCCAACTGTTAATAAGTGCTCTATCTCTCTCTATTTTCTTATCCAAATACCATTATATCAGAAAGTATGTAAGCCGACAGCTTTAAACTATGCACACGTATAGTACCTGACATTCTAGATTATTTTTGAGAAACTAATATACGACAGTGCTTCCAACATGACTCGAAGCCAGCTGATAGGTCCAATTTTTAAGTACTTGTAGCATCTATACTAATAAATGGATTTCATCCAATATTGGCACAACAAGATATCATAATATTTCAGATTATTTTTGACCAACAAATGCATGGCATTGTTACCAACATGATTTTACCCGCGCTGATAGACCCAATGTCTAACTGCATGTAACGTCCATGCTATCCATTGGACTTAAACCAACTTTTGTATTCTGTACCTTAAGAGATGGAACTAAGTATATATTCTGTCACCAGGGCTGCCAACTGTAGTGCTCTATTAGGCTACATTATACCAGGTATATTTTGAACTAATTAGAAATGTCGATATTACCAATTTAATTTCGTCATTATTCTAGATAGGTCTATATAGATTGGAATGAATTTTAAATTTTAAGAAAAGTAGCCTCTTTAGTTCGTCCCGGAACTTCTTTTTATTTATTAAATATTTATTCATTTATTATTATTACTATTCTCCGATTCGGCCAACTATGGCCAACGTTACTCCAACCGCTTCCATCCCTGAGCTTTAGTTCTATCCCAGTATTCCCGCATGATTATTCTGTGATCCTCCTTTCTTTCATTAGTCCACTTATTCCCTGTTTTCAGCTTTGGCTTTTCTGAGAATCGCTGGTGTGCTCCAAGTATTCTCTGAAGAGGAGCACGTTCCTGGATGTCTTCAAACGTGATCCCTACTTCTAAAAGATCTCCTTCAATTTCGGTGAATCAAATTCCCTTCGTTTCCTTGTTTACAAAGTAGGAAAATAGGCGGTTAATCAGTCTCTGAGAGTTCATGTGTGTTATGTGGCCTTAGAAATTAATCCTCCTTTTCCTTATGATGCCTGTTGTCCTTTCCACACTTAGGTAGAGTTCGTTGATGCGCCACTTCCTGAACTCTCCATTTTCTCTGATTGGTCACAGTATCTTACTTAGAATTTGTCCTTCTTCAGCCTCTATCTTTTTAATCAAACCATTCCTGTTCAATGCAAGGCAATCTCCTGCGAACAGGATTTCTGGGCGAATAACTGATCGATAATGTCTAAGCTTGGCATTGAGTGACACTGATCGTTTATTATAAACATTCCTAGTTAGTTGGAATGCTACGTTGTTGATCCTTGATGTGGATGCTTCTTTCTCAGAATTGCTTGGTATTATCCGCTCACCTAAGTACTTCAACTTCTCTGTCCGCTTGATTATTCCCTGCTCCACAATTAGCTCTCTGGGGGCTAGCTTGATGTTAGTAATAAACTCCGTTTTCTCAAAGGAGACCTGGAGGCCTGCTTTTGCTGCTTGGGTTTTGAGTTGGTAAATTGGGAAAGGTCCACAAATAAATAAATATTGAAAATAGATAGAGGGAATAGGGAACTTTCGATTAAGCCCTCACGCAACTTTCTCCGATTACGAGTTTGGGAGATATCCACTATTTTCGGAAATTTGTGATCAATGACTTTGTAGTTGTTCAATAATCAATAAATCGAAAATCAATAAAAATAAAAAAATAAATATTTAATAATAAATAAATCGATGCATAAGTTGGAAAAGAACAGAAACTGACCAATGGAGGTCAACATGTTTGAACATGGCGAAAGTTAGTGGAAGTAAGTGGAAGCAATAGGGGACTTTTGTGTTAAATCTAATTAAATTTAGAAACTCTGTTTGGAATTTTAGGGAATTCTGGGGGTTGGGATGGTGGAGGATGGGGGAATGGAGCAGAGAAGGAGGTATACAGGCATCTACCATAAAGTTTGAAAACCCTGTCAGCCTAGAGGAGCCTAGGTGCGCATGCACACTAAAAATCCTTAATTTCGCCCAGGGGGCGGATTATAAATTAGGGGGAAACAGACTCGTCCCATGGGTAGAGAGGATGGAGCCCTTTCGTTCGATCCCTCACAGGACTTCCTCCGATTACTCGTTCGAGAGTTCACACGAACTTGCCCTATGATGTATTGCCGGTTACCCCAGGGATAGGAGCCCACTACGTACGAGCACGGGCAACTGAACAACAAGTAACTAACGATGTGTTCATGCAACACAACTTAATTCGCTACATAATAGCCTAGTAGGAATATATATGTGTTATCATACTTAACCATTGAAAATCTTATGGATGAATGGAGAGCACTATTTAGGCCTACACCCATTGTGAGAGATGATTGATTTCCCTGGCACATAGTACATATAGTGTGGTCTGTTATAACGTACACGAGGTGGCAACCATTAAAGAACCACACTACACAGTACACACTTATCCAACTCTTGGCATACCACAGCATGCCTATCTCTAGCGTCCCACATTTTAACTGGCATGATTTATTCTGAACGTTTACTTTTATCACCACAATGACTTAATCTCCCAAAGTAGTATTTAAAAATTCTCTACCTGTACTTGCAATCCAATTAGATTACACTATGTACATAGTATTTCCAAAATAATTTCTGAGCCTCTATTGACAATTGTTGTGTATAAATGCGGGTTAGTTGGGCGTCACGTTACGTCATTAATTATTTTCTTAAAGAAATGACATAGCCTCTACAAGGGAACTTCGTCAGTCTTGGTATTTATCCATACGCCGTGGAGTATAGTGATAGCTTAACTGTTGAGATTTTATTCCCTAGTGGATGCCAATGGTTGATGGCTTGCCCTGGTATACATCTTTTGTGTAGTTGGGACCAACTGGTGTGTTCACATCCCAATGATTGGGTTTTAACGTAATTCAAACTATCATTTATAGGGTTATGTTTTGAAATTCATCCTCCGCGATGCTAATGCAATATTACATTAACCAACCACTTACTGAATGAGAAAAATGGTAAACAGTTCAGTTAGCCACAGGAGAGTCAGCGAGACAGCCGCGACACATTCCACCCTCATCTCCTTTATAAAATACACCACTTGCCCGTTGCCATATTGCTAGTATTTGCGAGTGAGCGAAAGTAATATAGTGTCATTTCGTTAAGAGAAATTAAGTGTTTTGCCTTAAGCCACAAAAAGAAACACACTCAAAACTTTGTGGCATTATAAAGTATCTCTATACAAATACGAGTTTTCCCTGAATAATAATGAATTAATAACGCTTAATTAATTAAAGGTGTGGAAATGCATGAAATTGATTATGAAGCTGAAAGTTTAGCACCCGCGTTAAAAGAGGAAAAGCCTAAACATAATCTCATTTTTCAATTATAGGGTTATATTTTAAAATTCATCCTCCATGGTGGTAATGTAATACTACGTTAACTAACCACTTACTAAATGAGAAAAATGGTAAACAGTTCAGTTAGCCACAAGAGAGTCAGCGAGACAGCCGCGACACATTCCGACCTCATCTCCTTTATAAAATACACCACTAGTCCGTTGACTAGTATTGGCGTGTGAGCGAAAGTAATGTAGTGTCATTTCGTTAAGAGAAGTTAAGTGTTTTGCATTAAGCCACAAAAAGAAACACACTCAAAACTTTGTGGCATTATAGAGTATCGCAATACAAATACGAGTATTTTTTGAGTTTGCCCTGAATTAAGTGTTTTGCCTTAAGCCACAAAAAGAAACACACTCAAAACTTTGTGGCATTATAGAGTATCGCAATACAAATACGAGTATTTTTTGAGTTTGCCCTGAATAATAATGAATTAATAACGCTTAATTAATTAATAGTGTGGAAATGCATGACACTGATTATGAAGTCGAAAGTTTAGCACCCACTTTAAAAGAGGAAAAGCCTAAACATTCCTAAAAAGAGGGTAAATATAAGGTAAACGAAAGAAAATGATGTTTGTATGTATTACACTTACTCATTTAAGTGATTTCCACTTGCGTCTGCTTCTTCATTCTGATTTTCTTCTTTTACATCCTGGGGATAAGATGGAATAATTTATGTCAGTGTTATCACCTTACACTTTTACACAAATGACAACCCATGTAATTGTACAGCATTGCTCACCTGTAGTGAAGACATATTCGCTGAATGACTTTCTACTGTCCATCACATCCTAGTGCTAGAGATATACTTTATACAGATAAGTGGTTATAATTCCCAGTTCTGAAACTCATAATACACTTTTGGAGACCAAGTTTAACTTAGAGCGAATCAAAAAGCGAAGATCAATAGCTTAATGGCAGTATTTGCTTTAAGGATTGAGGACAAATGCACTTTTACTTTCAATTATTTTAGCCGTAAAACCATAAGAGGGGGGCCGACGACAATACAATAGACCATAACTTGTCCTTCGGTCCAACACGTACACATATCATTGAGTAACAAGCTACTAGACCGCCCATACAAAAATAACTTTTGACAATGATGGCGTAAATCAATCATTCTTCAGAATATTATATAAGGCATTTCTTCATAATTCACTGATATTTCATAATTTAATGTCCAATAAGAAGTTAGATTGAGTTAATTAAATGCCTCAATTGTAGAGCATGCTAGTAACACTAATAATTATGTGCTTGTTGAGTACGAGAGCACACAGTTTCCAATAGAGATTAGAGCAGCTAGTAACTCGAAGATTTATGTGTCTGCTAGAGTACGGGAGCACACAGTTTGCAAAGGAGATTAGAGCAGCTAGTAACTCTAAGAATTATGTGTCTGCTAGAGTACGGGAGCACACAGTTTTCAAAGAAGATTAGAGCAGCTAGTAACTCTAAGATTTATGTTTCTGCTTGTGTACGGGAGCA
Organism: Meconema thalassinum; assembly: GCA_946902985.2. Lineage (NCBI taxonomy): Eukaryota > Metazoa > Arthropoda > Insecta > Orthoptera > Tettigoniidae > Meconema > Meconema thalassinum. The sequence continues at coordinate 267,052,375 of OX336397.1, read as the reverse complement.
CACAGATTGCAAAGCAGATTAGAGCAGCTAGTAACTCTAAGAATTATGTGTCTGCTAGAGTACGGGAGCACACAGTTTGTAAAGGAGATTAGAGCAGCTAGCAACTCTATGAGTTATGTGTCTGCTAGAGTACGGGAGCACACGGATTGCAAAGGAGATTAGAGCAGCTAGTAACTCTAAAAATTAGGTGTCTGCTTGTGTACGGGAGCACACAGTTTGCAGATTAAGAGCATGCTGGTAACTCAAACAATTATGTGCCTGCTAGAATACGGGAACACACAATTTGCAAAGGAGATTGGAGCAGCTAGTAACTCTACGATTTATGTGTCTGCTTGTGTATGGGAGCACACAGTTTGCAAAGGAGATTAGAGCATGATAGTAACTCTAAGAATTATATGTCTGCTAGGGTACGGGAGTACACAGTTTGCAAAGGAGGTTAGAGCAGGTACTAACAGCCAAACGCTTCCGTTTTTCAGCCACATAATTGTGAAAACGCAACTCTTAATCCCGAAATGATATTGGGTGATACGGAGATGTCTTGAAAATAAGCATGAAGTTACTTACCTCATTCAGATCTAAAGATGATGTTTCTGTTTTGACGCATGTAACGATATCCAGAATTGAAGACTCCTGAATCTTATTATTCGTGTGATGGTCTGTAGCATACTGCAAAGAGATGACTTGGTTCACATATATGTTCCTTGGCGTAGGTGGAAATATATCTTACAGATGGCTGGTAAATTTGTACTGAAGGAATCAAGGAATAAAATAACATACTGAGGGTTATTCAACCCGGCATTCGAAATTTCCTATCGTCCATAGCTACATGGCAAAAAACCTAACAGTTATTGTCCAGTTTTTGACAAATAGCATTTCAGTTAGAATACACTCGCAAAGCGTGGGCCTAGCTTATTGTCACTAGCATTGAGTGTGTGTGTTGCGACTTTGTGACGTAGCTGCAGTTACTTAAGAGTTACCATATAACGTTAATAAGGACAAGCAACGTTGATAATTTAACGTGAAAGGTAAACAAATAGGGGTGTATTAGTAAGTACAGTGGCAGCTACATGAAGTCTCGTTTCATTTAAATTCACTTGTAATACATAATACACGTGTCATTGTGGTTATCATGATGATTACGCAATGTTTTAATACATAGAGAACTGAAGGAGAATAATTTTATAGACAATAACTTAAGAGCTGAACGAAAATGCTGCCCGTGGTCTAATATAATGCTGAGGTACAGCTTTACAGGGGAGTTTTCCGCGGAGACTTCGTGCCAGTCCAAAACAAGACACATCTTTCTTTCTCCTTCGTTCAACCCTCCTAGAAAAACGAAGAACCCATAACTATGAAATATGTGTGCAACATTGGAAGCTATGATGAAGATACTGACAGTCATAGCTAGCAGTGGACGCTGTCTTCAAGGGTGGACCATCAATATATTCACAGCCACGGCTACCTGCCGAGGGAGGCATCAAGGAGGGAGGAGGACCAACATCATATTGACAGGGCAAGCTGTGAAGGTCGCCCCAAGCCTCATGTGAGTGTCCAGACCCTTCTGATCTCTTAATTTATATTTACAATATAAATTCTACGCGCTCGAGGAGACACAAGTCTCACGGGCCAGTCTAGGATTTGAAAGGGGGTATCATTTTTAGGGTGTAGTACAGATCGCGATACATATTCCTATCAAATTCCCATAATACCAAATGACGGCGTCACGAAAGACACTAGATATTTTTCTAGTAAGCTTACGGGAACCTCCTGGGGAATAGGAGTTTAAGGTGGGGGAGACATAAACAGAAGTGGGCATTTACAAAAACCCTTCTAAACGCGATACACACCGATATTATAGCTAATATCTAATATTTACAAAATATGTATCCCCTTCTTAACTTGACCTACATATAGGCCAGTCACCGTAGACACAAAAATCGCGTTAGGTCGCAAAAAATTGCAAGGTTCTCATTTTTTGGTATGTTGTTAAGATAGATACTGTACGCAACATAGATGACATAATCGTCATAAACATATACTTACGTACGCAGCAAACGTCAGTGGAAACGTAGCTGGAGTTCTTCCCCTATTCCCGAAGAAATATAAAATAGAGAAATAGAAGAAAGAAAAACGGGGAGATCGCAGTCTTGTTTGGCTTTTGCTGGGCCCAAATTTTAAAGGTCAAACCTGAAAGCAATCCCAAAAAAGGAAGGGGGAAAGCTAAATCAAAATAAACTACAGTAAAATCCAAAGATGAACAAATTTAAATCAGAGGCCGTGTAGGTCGTATTAACGTCGCAAGTACGCTAATAAGACCAACAAACCAAAATATAGAAAAAACCAGACACAACTCGAAGAAGGTGAGCATGGTTACTAAAATTAAAATAAGGCATGACGCAAAAGCAGAGATACTTAGGCCAAAAATAAAATGTATTAAAATAATAACTACAATGTACAACGATCCCAGATGTTAAAAGAAAGAAGAGATGTCCCTCAAATTAACCACAATATTAGTCTACCGCAAGAAAATACAAATAGGAAATAAAATCGAAAATATACAAAATTAAATTATATTAAAAGGAAATAAAATAAAATAAGGTAAAGTAACGCGTTCAAGGAAAGATGAAACGATGACTAAATGTAAGTATGTCGTAATTAGATGACAAAGCGCAGGAAACGACTACACTCAACGAAGTCAAGATACGTTATAAAATTTAGACAAAGCGTGTCATAATGGATGAACTAGGAGGGGGTACACTGGTTCAGAACGGGGTGGAGAGGGGAGAGAGGGAGGAGAGGCGTGAGGAAGAAAGACGAGGAGGCACATGCAAGATCAAGTGAGTTACGAGAAAAATAGGAATTTAAACAAAAGGAAAGTTACGTTAAATTACCGGCAACACCAAAAATATACTTTAAAAGTTGAAAGTATGCGTAGAAGATAAGGGCACACAAAGATACAAGAATATCACAGGTTAGGTCACCAGCAAAATAGCAATGGTGAGACCTCCTTTTGTGAACTCTTAAGATTAAGAACAAAGCATTACGGGAAGCAAGAAAAATAATCTGCAATCCCGTGCATTTTGTTCTACGATAAGATACACTCTGAATGACAGACTCAATGGTGCCCCCTACAAGGTAGGCAAAACCTCCATCACGCACTCCAGAGGAAAAGGAAGACAGCCCACTTTCAACCCTTAAAGTACAAAAACTACGTTATAAAAAATAACTGAAAATAATACGACCATACAAAACAAAAACTCACCATCAATTACACGCACACAAAGGGCGGAGGAAGAAATATCGGGAGAGAGCAAGCACACGCGAAAGAAATGAAAAACACGCAGAAAAAAGTTTAAAATTACCGAAATGTGAAACTTAACTACAGTAAAGCAATTATAGTTTACGACATACAGCACCTCGCCATGGTTTCACCTTGAACACGGGCACTTCCCCAAGGATATGGGAAAACGTCTAGCCTACTTGGCTACCAGAACGAAATGCCCCGAGACAAAGAAATGACGACGTAAACTCGCTACACTAAGGTAACTGCGTGGTATAATTTGATTGGACGATACCCCTTCCCATATATAAATCACTGGCCAATCAATGGGACAAGATACAGATATGTCCATATATGGTATTAAGACATCAGAGGCTATTAATAGATTCACAGACTAATGTTTCATGCACCACAAAGGCGTGGATTCATCACATCATATAAAAATGGCACAAAGGAGTAACTTATATTTCTCATAAAAATGGCTCAATACAAATACTGTAAAACCAAGTTTGCAACCTCGAAAGACCTGTGCCAACATCGTGGTGCTCGAAAAACCTCGAAATTTTCAGACGTTTTTCGGTTCTTGGCTTACAATTGCCAAAATATGCATTCTATGACAAAGTCACACATTACACTTTTAAGGAAGACAAAATTACCGACAATTTGAGCGCAACTCCAGCTCTGTATGTCTTATAGATCTCGAAATACAACTCTTCAAACATGGGCCTTTTTTTTCATAAGGTTCGAAATTTGTAGTAAGCTAGTCTTTCAAACAAAATACCGTCTAAAATACTCATTCTACGAGGAAAGCCATGGGAAGTTGTAGAGCAGTTATTTACCTTCAAATTAAGCATACGCCAATCGCTGTAAGACTAACAGTTCTCTTGTTATCAGGTAAAAACAAAATAAGGAAATCGGATATTTCAAAAAATAGGACTTCGAATGTACATTGTTATCAATATTGCACAGTTATCTATTAATGTCATGGGGTGCGTGATGGTGGAGTGGCCTAGGTGCTCGTCTTTCACCCGGACGACCGTGGTTCGAATCCGGATGACAGCGGGGTGGAATTTTCAACTGAAAAATCACGTGGTGTCAGGAAGGGCATCCGGCCTTAAAATCCCCGGCCAAAACCAAAATGAGCCTGGTTGGCTCCGGCGACCCTAATTAATTGGGAAAACCGAAGAAAGTTTTTTTTTAAATATAAATGACTTTTATTTTGTGGGTTGCGTGCCTGGAAGAAATCGCTCTTAGCGATAAGGCCGCCCATTGCAGTCAATGTTATACCTACTCTTTGAGTAAAACTCGCTGTACTTTTACTTATGTTATGTTGATTGCAATAGCGTGTTTCTAATCTAATCTATGTTTGTGATAATTATTGCTACTGTCAAAGCAGGAATGTAAAGAGTTAATCGAGCCAATGTTTCGAGTTTCGAATTTTGAGAATAGCACCTCATAATCGCTGGAGAAGATATCGACCTCATGGTGCTCCTAAATGGATTGGGCGCAAACAAACAAAATGTTTCCTTCCAGAAAAGTACCAGGGGTGGAACAGGTTGCAAGCAGTTCTTGTCAACATCATTCATTCAAGGAGATCTCTCACTCCCCCCTGGAATAGAGTTGTTCCTCCACGCCTTCAGTGGTAGCGACACCACCTCTGCCCTTTTCGGGCAAGGGAAAACGAAGATGTTGAGCGTCCTTTCAAAACAGCCAGACCTTCTTGACGCGGCTACCACGTTTATGAACAATAACGCCACCCATGAGGACGCCTCTGCTGGCAACAAATGCCTTGTGGCGTTGTATGGCAGTGGAAAATACGATTCCCTCCACGCCTTGCGTTACGGAATATTTGTCCGATCTGCTGCCAGCGCTAAAGTCAACCTCGCTCGTTTGCCCCCAACCAAAAAGGCTGCTGCCCAACATTCCTCCAGAACCTACCACCAGTCGCAGCAGTGGTTTGGGGTTGAGGAAGAGCCCACCAAGTGGGGATGGACAAGGAGTCAGCAGGGGCTGACACCGGTGATCTCACACAAGGAACCAGCGACGCAAACTCTGCTCAAACTCCTGTCATGCAGGTAAGGTAATCCATTCGTATTAGGTCGGTTCTAGTAATGTCCAATGCTGGACATAGGTATTTTTTCTGATTAGAACTAAAACATTTGAATCTGTTGTAACCTGGAGTTATTATAACTGCTGAAATTCTAGTCATACATGTGCCTTTAAGGTTGCGAAGCAGGGCGATGCTCCTGCCAGAGAGCAGGGCTGAAATGCTCTGCTCTCTGTAAAATTTGTCGGGAGAAGACCTGCCTTAATTCTCCTACCCTAGAAATGACTGAGTCAGACGAAGAAGACGACTTCGACGACGCCCTTTTACATCCAGATCCAAATGCACAGGAGTCTCCGGAGCCCCAAGAAGAGCCGTATGAAGAATTTGGGCCTTCCAAACGAATACTCTGTCTCGCTGAGTTCAGGTAAGCCTAACATCACATACCTACCCTTTTGTTGTAATATATTAATAAATAGTAGGTAATTGACGTGTTGCGTGTTTCTGTCGCAGGTGTTAGCTGAGGCCCATCCATCACTTCGACACTGTGACATCAATATTGATAAGAAATTACTCATTATCATTAATTGTATTCAATTTCATTTTGCATGAAAAACAATTTTCTACTGATTGATGTCATTCTTATCCTTTAAAAATTCCTACAATTCGTCAGGCTACATTTTTTTTAAAATTCAATTTCCTATTTTTGTGTTTTACCTGATAAAAGAGAACTATTGGTCTTATAGCGTTTTGCTGTTCCTTAAATTAAAGCTAAATAACTGCTCTACAACTTTACTTTTGATGACTTTTCTCGTAGAATGAGTATTTTAGACGGTAATTTGTTCGAAAGATTAGCTTAGTACAAATCTCGAACATTTTGGAAAAAATGGCCCATTTTCGAAGTGTCGTATCTCGATCTATAAGATATACAGAGCTGGAGTTGCGCTCAAATTGTCGGTAAATTTGTCCTCTTTAAAAGTGCAATGGATGACGTTGCCATAGAATGCATATTTTGGAAGTTGTAAGCTAAAAACTGAAAAACGTCTGAAAATTTTGAGGTTTTTCGAGCACCACGAAGTTAGCACAGGCCTTTCGAGGTTGCAAACTTGGTTTTACACAATTGGTATCTATCCTAACAACATCCCAAAAAATCAGAACCTTGCAATTTTTTGCGACCTAGAATGTCTTAGATGACTGGCCTAATAGAAATTTACATAATATGTATCCCCGTCTTTGCTTGACCTATCTATACTAATATAATAAAGCTGAAGAGTTTGTTTGTTTAAACACGCTAATCTCTGGAACTACCAGTCGGATTCGAAAAATTACTTTTGTATATGATAGCGAGATTCAAGAGGAATAGTTTAGGTCGTTGTGCCATTACCTCTCAGGTAACTTTAAATATTGATTTTTGTTCAGTAAATCGGAAGAAGAAGCGCTCACGAACAGCTTGATCAGCGTGCGCTGGCGTTATGGTTAGTGATACCTACATAGTTTAACCGATCTAAACCAAAATTTGTATACTTACCCTTGGGAACCCTGCGAGTAACACTGTCTGCATGAATTTTCGGACAGACTACTCCATTCCCTGCATTTAGGCCTTTTGGCACAAATCTACACCTTTTTACCGATCTGAACAAAAATTTACATACTTATCCTTTGGAACCAGGCTAGTAACACTGTCTGCTTGAAATTTCTGACAGTCCACTCCATTCCTTGCTTTTAGGTTCTTTGGCACAAATCTACACCGTTTCACCGATCTGAACCACATTTTGTATACATACCCTTTGGAACACTGCGGGTGACACTGTCCACTTTAAATTTGGGGAAGACCACTCCATTCCCTGCATTTACGCCCTTTATCACAAATATACACCGTTCCTCCTAATTGAATAGAATTTTACAAATAATAATAATAAACACTATCACTACAGCCCGAGAAGGGCCTAGGCCTACCAAGCGACCGCTGCTCGGCCATTTGGCCTGCAGATATTGGGGTGACGCGTGATCAGCACATCGGGTCTCCTCGGCCGTTAATCTTGGTTTTCGAGATCGGGGCGCTGCCTCACTGACAGCTACTCAATTGTCCTCACAAGGCTGAGTGAACCGCGTTCCAGCCGTCACGTCAGTTTTGAAAATCCCTGACGGAGCCGGGAATCGAACCCGGGGCCTCTGGGTGAGAGGCAGGCACGATACAACACGGGGCCGGCACTGAATTTTACATACAATTTGAAACCCTGCTGGTAACACTGTCCACTTGATATTTTGGACAACGCTCTCAATTCCCCATATTTCGAATAACAGACAAAATGAACATGAAAACCACGTATTAAGGCCCTAGAACCATGCGCGTCCTTAGTAGTGTAACTGTAAGAGCATTTTAATGTATATTGTTGACTGACAATTCGGGCTGCATCACGTTGTCCCTACCAGTGTTCTGGTGAAGAATTGCGGAAATAGTTAAATCTTGCACTGCTTATAAATTGTAGTCACGTGGAGTAATTAGTGCAAAAAGATTTCTTAGGCCCCTTAAAACAGTTATCATCATGAAAATATTATGTTTCTGTATATGTGCAATGGTGTTGGTGCAGTACATTGAGGTTACCAGCTGCAATAAGTGTTGCTGCTTTCAAATTTACCTTCATTTATTCCGGACCTTATCGTTGAGCGCTATGTGGCGATAAATGATACTATTGCTACCTCAGGAGCTCGGGACAGCCTAAGTTTTCCTAAGTGTTCTGATTATTTTCCTACGGCGCTGTGCGACAATAGGCGACATTATTGGTCTCTACATTTCTAACAGCCAATGAGATATAGGCCCTAGGCAGTGTCTTTTATTTCACTTACCCTTCTTTCTAATAATTTTTTTAGTTCGTTTGTAAATTACATGTGTCAGTGCTGTAGTTAGGTAATGGCCGTTTCCCTATTCATTATTATCAATACGGGAAAATGGCCTGAATGTTACGTCCCTTATACCGTGCTGTACTACTTATCACCCCCACTACAACGCCCACCACCACCACCACCCCCTCAATAAGTTATATTTTTTAAATATTGTTTTCTGTTATTTCAAGTATCGTGTGCAACTTCTGTAGTAGTATCAAATATCAGCCATAAAACAAATAAATCCACCGGGCGAAGCCGGGCACTACTGCTAGTACATGATATCTGATACTCATGTCATATCCAAGTGCTCCTATAAATTTGCATGGGTATCGGTATCGTTACCAGACATCCTGTATGGAAGTCTAGTAAAGTTGGGCAGACATATTTTATACATATAAGCTAAAATACCAACATTTCGCTGTGCATCGCAATCTTTACCGTACATCATATGCAGGTCAAATAAAGATGGGGATACATCATATACAAAAAAGTGAAAGTCTGTATGTATGTGGATTTGTTCCGTATACAAATCTACACCATTTCACCAATCTCAACAAAATTTTGCATAAACATACTTCAGGACCCAGAAAAAACCGATGGCTACATGAATTTTCAATAGTCTTTCTCATTCATCTGATTTCGGCCTTTTGACACTCGAGCAAAGGCTAATAAAGTCAGAAAATAAACTGATGAAGGAATGACAAGGCCGGTCGTTTCCATAGCTACAGTAGCTCAATACATGACCACCAAGTTTCCATCTGTCTTTGTAAGAGGCCTTGTAACTCCATTTTCTCCAAGGCAACCGCACCTCAGGACGTGACCACAAGATTTCCCTCTATCTCTGTGAGAGGACATGCCAATCCAATTTCCAAACGGCAAGAGTAGCTCAATACATGACCACCAAGTTTCCATCTGTCTCTGTAAGAGGCCATGGTACTCCATTTTCTCCACGGCAACCGCACCTCAGGACGTGACCACAAGATTTCCCTCTATCTCTGTGAGATGATATGGCAATCCAATTTCCACACAGCAAGAGTAGCTCAATACATGACCACCAAGTTTCCATCTGTCTCTGTAAGAGGCCATGGTACTCCATTTTCTCCACGGCAACCGCACCTCAGGACGTGACCACAGGATTTCCCTATATCTCTGTGAGAGGACATAGCAATCCAATTTCCAAACAGCAAGAGTAGCTCAATATATGACCACCAGGTTTACATCTATCTCTGTGAGAGGACATGGCAATCCAATTTCCAAACGGCAAGAGTAGCTCCAGACGTCACCACCAGGTTTACATCCTTCTCTGTAAGAGGCCATGGTACTCCAATTTCTATCCAAACCTCGATAAGACCATTATAAATCTGAACGCCATAAAAATGTGAATACTTATTTTTTTTTAATGTTATTAACAGTGGTCGTTGTAGGGAATTGAAATTTAAACAGAAATACATTGGATAACCCTGCATGTGGCGTAACGTTACAACAGCTGGAGATATCAAGACACATAGTATTAAGATCAAATGAGCTTAAATGAGTATGTTGTTGTTGATTAATTTAGATCTTTGCAATATCATGCTCATATAGGTTATGCACTTGAGTGAGTATGGAATTTTTGTGATAACATGTGTTACTGTGAAGGCTGTAGTAATGTGTGTATTTGTAATTCAAATGAGGATTGGATAGGAGGTTGCTATGGCTTTCAGTTAGGAACTATCCCGGTGTTTGCTTTGAGTATAATAAATAACCCCTGGCACTACACCCCTAGAACGGCCAAGGCCTACCAAGAGACCGCTGCCCAGCCATTTGGCCTGCAGATATTGGAGTGACACGTGGTCAGCGCATCGGTTCCCCTCAGCCTTTAATCTAGGTTTTCGTGAGCGAGATTTGCTTCGAGTAGAAGTGGGAAACCATGAATAAAAATTACCAAGTTTTGCCTCGGGAGGCACAGTGTAGCTCACCATTCCGACACTCAGACCAAAATTAAAATTTCTTGACGGAGCCGGGATTCAAACTCGGACCTCCAAGTCAAAAACATAAAATGTTAGCCGCTAAAGCACGTGGTCGTCTAAATGATTTTTGCATTTTACACTAGCTGAAATCGGCATGCGTTGCAACGCCAATCAAAGAATGTGTTGGCGTTGTAATTTTGTTTCTTGAAGTGCTTTTGGATACACAATTCTTTTTTCAATTTCCGCTAACTTCCTCCAAACTATCGTAATATGGATTAACTAATTCGGAAACATTCGTGAGAACGTCCACAGCAACTCACCAAAGTTTCATTGTAATCGGATGAATGGCATATGAATACTTACGGAATTTCATTTATACGATTCGTGTGCTGCTGAGTCAACTCGTTCGCTACCTACTGTGAAATGGATTTACTAAGTAGAAGCCTACACGTAAGTGTACACAACAGCTCATCAAAGTTTCATCACAATCGATGAATGGTATATGAACGCATACAGGATTTTGTTGAAACGCTTCAAGCGTCGTCACTCATTTGTTGCATCTACTTGTGCGCAAAATATTAAAAAATGGAGTTGCTAAGTCTAAAACCTTCCCTGGCATGTACACAATAACTTATCAAAGTTTCATCGCAATCTGATGAATGGCATACGAATGCATACGGGAATTTGTTGAAACGATTCGCGTGCCTTCGCTCATAAGATGAATCTACTCATGCGCTACCTACTTTAAAATGCATGTAATAAGCCAGAAACCTTCCCTGGAGAGTACTAACTGATCCACCAAAGTTTCATCGCTATCGGACTAATCCGTCTTCGCTCATTTGTTGAATCTACTCGTGCGCTAACAATTGTAAAATGGATTTACTAAGCCTGAAAGCTTCCCTGGAGTGTACACAATAACTCACCCAAGTTTCATCGCTATCGGTCGAATGGTATATGAACGCATATGGGACTTTGTTGAAATACTTTGCACGTCGTCGCTCATTTGTTTAATCTACTCGTGCGATACCAATTGAAAAGTGGATTTACTAAGCCTGAAACCTTCCCTGGAGTGTACACAATAACTCACCCAAGTTTCATCGCTATCGGACGAATGGTATATAAACGCTTATGGGACTTTTTTGAAACACTTCGCGCGTCGTCGCTCATTTGTTTAATCTACTATACTTGTGCCATACCTATTGAAAAGTGGATTTACTACGACAGAAACCTTACCTGAAGTGTACACAACATCTCACCCAAGTTTCATCACTATCGAACGAATAGTATATGAACGCATACGGGACTTGGTTGAAACGCTTCGTGCGTAGTCGCTCATTTGTTGAATCTACACTTGCGCGACCTATTGTAACATGGATTTACTACGCCAGAATCATTGCCTGGTGTGTACACACCCTCTCACCCAAGTTTCATCGCTATCGCACGAATCCTATATGAACACATACGAGACATGGTTGAAACGCTTCACACGTCGCCTCGCATTTGTTGAATCTACTCGTGCACTACATGTTGTAACGTGGATTTACTACGCCAAAAACTTTCCCTGAAGTGTATAAAACACCTCACTCAAGTTTCATCGCAGTGGGATGAATGGTATATGAACGCATGTGGATCATTTGTGTAATCTACTATACTTGTGCCATACCTATTGAAAAGTGGATTTACTACGCCCGAAACCTTACCAGAAGTGTACACAACATCTCACCCAAGTTTCATCGCTATCGAACGAATAGTATAAGAACGCATACGGGACTTGGTTGAAACGCTTCGTGCGTAGTCGCTCATTTGTTCAATCTACACGTGCGCTACCTATGGATTTACAAACCAGAATCCTTGCCTGGTGTGTACAGAACCTCTGACCCAAGTTTCAACGCTATCGCACGAATCCTATATGAACGCATACGAGACTTTGTCGAAACGCTTCGCACGTCGCCTCTCATTTGTTGAATCTACTCGTGCGCTACCTATTGTTACGTGGATTTATTACGCCAAAAACTTTCCCTCAAGTGTACACAACATCTCACTCAAGTTTCGTCGCAATGGGATGAATGGTATATGAACGCATGTGGATCTTTGTCGAAACGAATCGCACGTCAACACTCATTTGTTTAAACTACTGGTGCGCTATCTATTGGAAATTGGATTAACTATGAATATAACCCTCCCGGGAGTGTGCTAAACAACCCACCAAAATTCGGTCGCAATGGGAAGAATTGTAGGCTATATGAAAGCATCGCCAACACTCATTTGTTTAAACCACTCGCACGCTATCTATTGTAAATTGAATTAACTATGCCTACAACCATCCCAGGAATGTACACTACAACTCATCAATATTTTATCGCAATCGGATGAATGGTTTACGGACGCATAAAAGTCGAACAGACGAACATCCTTTTATATATATTGAACCCTTTATCCTCTGATGGATAAATGATTCGATGTTTTATTTCTTCAATTAATGAATATTTCCACAAGCGTCATGAAAGAGCCAGACGGAGATGAGGAAATTTCAAGCATTTGTTGGAGACAATGGGGACATACCTGCAGCAGTTTGACAAAAGGCTAAATACTTAGGATTGTGAAAAGGTAGACCCTAGCAATGCTTCAGAAGGACAGGTGGTGGCTACCTTAAAAATAGAAGGGACGCGCAGTGAGACACGCTTATGGTATGTTCATTGTAATATTCGCGCCTAAAAAAAATATGATGCAGTAACGTGAGTGGCTGATGAAGATACTAGACACTCCTACGAGGCCAAGGTCTGATAAAAACCACCAAGTTACAGAAAATGTGGAACCAATGGGAGATGAATGCTTACGAGCGCGGCAAGTCTAGCTTGGGCACGCGATGGCTAGCATTAACGCGGGAGATCGCCTAGACAACATCTCTACGATCGATTCTAGGATTAATGGGCATATTCTTGACCTGCGCAATTTTTCTAGTTCAGTGTTATTTATTTCATTCCTGTACCACTATTATTTTGAGAAAATTTTATCTAATTTCCCCCTCTATCGACACCTAGGGCCGATTCATTTATAAGTGGCGTGAAGAGCCAAGACATTGCTTATTACATTTGGTGTGTCGAGGACACATTGCTATTACCTTTGTGCGTCTGAAGACGCTAGTTTATTGTATTTTGTGTGTCAGTGGACACAGCTTATTATACTTTTGTGTGTCGAGGACACAGGACTTTACATTTTGCGCGTCTAAGGACGTAGACACTTATACTTTTGTGTGTCATGAGGACGCAGAATTATTAATAAATGTGTTAAATTCAGTGATAGATAGTCACAGTACTATATTTTGTAGGGGCAGTATCATCGACAATTCGCCAACAGACTGTTTCTGGGGAAAGTAGTACCTGAAACGGCGAATTTAGTAGTCAGATATCGAGTGTATAATAATCTAACTTTTTTCATTTTTCACGAGAGATGACATCACTTACCATGGAAGACGTTTGGAACGATCAACACTCCGTCAAGATGGTTGAGATGAGATAAGAAGCATCCAGTTGGGAGATGGCAGCGGATGTCCTTTGACGGGTGACTTGCCGAGGATGAGTACAAAATAATATTCTTATTATCTGATAAATTAACTTATGGTATATGGGACATATTTTGTTTTGTAAATATTTCGCTAGTGTGATTAACGTAGTATATTTAGTTTTGGTCTGACACACCTTTTTACATGGAAACAGCTCGCATAAATGTTATTAGTAGAAGGTTCTTGTTTGTTTGTTGTTTTTAATAACGTAGCTATGTGGACGACCGTGTTTGCATATGTTACGCAATGTGGTTAAAAACGTCTCTCGGATATATATTGTGTTTCAGAAGTAGGACTGAATTAATATAATTATACAGTAGATTGGAGGGTAATTAATCTTTTTTAAGGTTTATTATTGATCAGATTCAGTGAGAATATTGCCATTGGAGCAATGTGATTTGTGACGAAGAGCAGTCAGCTCTATCGTAGGTTTTAATATTTTTTAAATAGTTTGTGAGCATCTATTCAGCCGACCTGTGTGAAAAACGTTATGTCATTTCCAGCAGTGTGAGTGTGTGTATTTTGTGGTCATTACAAGCGGGAATTTCAGCGTAGACTGATTTCTGTCAGCTTGGTGCCAAGTCCATATTGTTACCTTGCGAGGACATATGTGGCTATTTTGATTAATGTCTGACCATATGTTTAGGTGGTTGAGATTTGTTGCTGTTGATTCTTTGAGATAACAGCACAGCTGGTCAGTTATTTTTACACACTGGAGTTGGGACAATGACAGGTAGAGAGGAAGGGGGAGCTGTTTCACAAGGCGGACTGAAGGTTGCAAGCGAGGACATTAGTGGGGAGTGCTTGTTGACTCCGTAATTACTTGAAATACAGAATTAAGAACTGATCAATGGTAAAAATTGTTTAAATAAATGGGAGTTGCCTACGAATCACTATAATCTCCGAAGCGTTAGCTTAACGTGCATTTTTGTTCATATAAAGTAATCTCAGCCGGTCAGGCTTTTGTTGTTGTGGGTTTTAGTCCGTGTTTATATTTCATATCAGTGACCCGTGAAGTCACATGCGATGCTGTCTTTTCCTTGTTTGTGTATTGAGCAATTGGCCGGAGTTGGCAGCTCATTTTGTCAAGTGCGTCATCGCGCTAATGGAGGGTCTCGAGGGAGATTCCTGTAAATAATAGATTTTTAGTGTGTGTGTCAGCATTAAATTTTTAAGGGGTTTTATTAGTGTCATGTCCCATATCCGTAAACGTTGATTTACGAGATGATTGTTCGTAAGCATCGTGGCTGTTAACCCGCTGTAAACGAACAGTCATCCAAGTACTCATTCCTCGTAGTTAGTCATTACGCGTACATAAAATCCAAATGCAAGTTAGTGGAACTAGGATCCACATTTTTATAAAGGGGGAGATCCGTCTGACTCCTCAACATTGATAGATATTCATGTCATGGGAAAATTCAGGGAGAATTTTTTTATTGTTGTTTATATTCTTTTTATGCACTATTAGTCATTAAATCATGTTATTATTTTAGGTCTTGTCACCTTTCTTTCTTAATTATAGTTTTAATCCTATGACCCTTACCTCAGTAGAGCATGTTGTTTGGCGAAGGTAAACATCACACAGAACTGAGCGCGACCCCTTGATCAAGATTCTTGCATTAAAACACTGCTATTCTGAAGGGTTCATAGGAGATAAGCTGGCGCGGCCAAGCGTGGGGCGGTTCACTGTGGTGTAACGGCAAAGAAATCGCTGCTGGAACACATTTAGTTGGCATATTGAGTAAAACTGACAGGCCACAAGTGGAGGCAGATATGACAGTATTTTAATCACCGGAAAGTGATATTTTATTAAAAGTAATTGAGGCGAAGAGGATACCGCCAAATGTGTGAAATATAAATTAACATCAGGAGTTTTCAATGTAAAATACGGTGCACGTTTTTGTCTATTGAATTAAAATAAATTAATATATGTGATACCGGGCGCCCAATGATTAAAGTTAAAACTAGATTTTTTTAGAAAGTCAAACTCATGAAAATATTAGGAGGCTGGTAGCCTTAAATGACAATTAATACTTTGTTAATTAGTCAGTGTCAATATCAGATCAGGATAACAATTTAATGACTGAATATGTGTTTGGGTTTAAATTAAATTGAGTAAAATTAGAACTACTCAGAGATGCATTCGACTAGTGGGATTAAATGTAAAAATAAATGAACTGAGTAGGGTAAAGAAATTAAGTGTGCATTGGATTGTATGTGTGTGTCAAGGGGCATTGCTTTATGCCATTTCCCTAATGTCTCATATAAAGTGTATAACATGGCAACGGTGGAACAGATTCAAGAGATCATTGAGAGTGCGGCTAGGAGAACACAGGAATTGTTGGACACTAAATTGGCGGAACAGAGTCAATCATTAAACACTAGTTTGTTAGAACAAAGTGAAGCATTAATCGCGAAGTTATCAGAACAAAGTGAATCACTAAACACAAAATTATCTGAACAAATAAACACTAAACTATCAGAACAAAGTGAAGCATTAAACGCGAAATTATCTGAACAAATAAACAATAGTTTGTTAGAACAAAGTGAATCACTAAACAATACTATGTTAGAACAAAGTGAGTCTATAAACAAATTATCCGAACAAAGTGAATCATTGCGGACATAATTAAATAACAGTAGGATTGAACAAAATGAATATCAGGCGGAACAAGCTAGATTACTAAAAAATGAAATCAATGACACTATAAATTCGCAATTAGAGGCGCAAAATGTTAAAAACACGAATCAATTAGCTTCGTTAACCGCAGAGATGAAGGATCACACTAATCAACGGATGGTATTTCTGGCCCTAGATGTTAGTAAAAACAATGAAAAACAACTAGATCAGATTAAGAAAATGGAAAGTATTTTTGATCAAAAACTTAGCATTCTGGATGAAACGGTGTTAGCTAAATTAGAGCAAATTGAACTAGCGTGCACGATGAATACAAGCGTGGTCACTATAGCTCACGATAAGTTAGAAGGACGATTTAAGGAAATGGAAAAGAGCGGCAAAGTCATTCAACAACAATTATCAGCGGTAGATGAAAATATATCCGGCATAATTAAAGATATGGATCGTCTCGAAATAAAATCAGCGGAGCAATGGACAAGCCTAGAAGCGGATCAGAATCAATTAAAGAATACCATCGACGAAAGGTTGAGCCAGATAGAAAGCAATCAGGATGACACTAAAAACCAGATTGAGGAAAAAGTAAGCACAATTAAGGAGCAAATAAGGAAAGATTGGCGAAAAATGAATATCGA
Source organism: Meconema thalassinum (assembly GCA_946902985.2). Classification (NCBI taxonomy): domain Eukaryota; kingdom Metazoa; phylum Arthropoda; class Insecta; order Orthoptera; family Tettigoniidae; genus Meconema; species Meconema thalassinum. The sequence continues at coordinate 267,035,384 of OX336397.1, read as the reverse complement.
TTCTAAAGAGGAATGATCAACCATCCTTAAGACAGTAGGCGAAAATCATACTCGTATTCAAGCATTAGAGCAAGAAATTAAGAGTAAACTTAAAGAGCAAACAGACAGGATCATTAAAGCCGAACTGAGGTCGTTAGAACAATCCTCGATATTTAAAACGGGAACAACGAAAGATAAACAGGTCGACTCAGAGAGCCCATTAACGACAAGCACAGCAGGGAGTCAAGCTCAGACAGAGAGCCCATTAACGACTAACACGGAGGGGTTTCGCAAGAATATCGAAAGGAGTTCCACGCCACAAGACGGTCATCAGCCCACACAACTTATCCAAGTAATTCGCTCGAACGATTATAAACCGCAGAAATACACGGAGAATTCAGGGGTGACACCGAAAGCCTTTATTAAAGAAATTGAAGATCATTACAATGACACTGGGGTACCTGAAGCACGTAGATTGAGGATGATGGAGAGATTTTTATCAGGAAATGTCCTTACATGGTTTTTAAGCTTCAAATATACATTTGGAACTATGTCAGATTTCAAATTAGCGTTTCTGCGCAAGTACTGGTCGCCAGCATTACAACAGAGTCTAAGGATGGAGCTTTACTCTAGAAAATACCAAACTACCCAGCAAACGAAATACTCAGATTTCTTTAACATGCAAATGCTAAAATTTCGCGACCTTGATTACCCTTTAAATGAAGCGGATCTGGTGATGACTATAGCGCGGCAATTACCAGTCAACGTGCAGCAAGTACTAGTCGCAGCGAACGTTAGTACGGCCTTACATGCAGAGCAGGTATTACGCCAGATAGATGAGACTACATCTCATAATCATTATAGAGGAGGAAGACAGCTGGAGTTAGTCAATACGACAGAGGTCAAAAAACCAAAACAGGCAAACACTAAAACGCAGGGTACTAATACAAGCACCTCCACACCTAGGCGAAACCAGGAAGGAGAAAACAGACCATACCAGCGTAACGAGAATAACTATAACAATAGGTCATATCAAGGCAACAATAGATATCAACAGAGAGGGTATCAGCAATGGCGTGAAAATCGAAGGAATGAAAGGCCTTATGGAAGATACGGTGATTACAATGCTAATCAAAGATGGAAAGGAAGGAGAGATCAAAATCAAGGAGAGCCACGTAATTATCGAAATGACTGGGATGATAGGCACGCTCAATCACAAAATTACCTAGAGGAATTACACGCTAGTCAAGGTGGAGAGCTAGTAAGATGGGAAAAAGCCATTGGGAACATGAAGAATCCAGACACACATACTGAGGAAGCTGGAAGTCTACCAAGACAAGAGGAATATCAAGGGCATGGGCGACAAAAGGATGATGGGAGTCGCAATGGAGCTAAAAAAAATGCTAAATTTGGATAAAGAAGACAGTCTACAAACGCAACAGTCGGAAGTTGAAGATGGATGGATAGTAGCGAACATACAAGAATGGATTGCTTTGCCAGAAGACTGCCTGGAGGAGACGGTAAAACCACGGAACGATGAAATTAGGCAGTTACCCATTATTTACACGAGGATTGGTGGAATTAATATAAGATGTTTATTGGATACGGGGTCGCAGATCAGTCTGGTATCGGAGGCCTTGGTTCGAGAGTTGGGACGGAGTCAAGATATTCCTGTAATTCCCGTACCACAACTCAAAATGAGGGGTGTTATTCCTGAACGCACCGTCACTTGTAAACGTCAGGCATAATTAGAGCTGAACATATTGGAACACACTTTTGAGCAAACATTCATTATCATGGCAAAGATGAATTTCAATATAATTCTTGGTGCAAATTTTATTTGTGACTATCAAGCAGTGATAGATTTGCACAAGAATACAGTCAGTTTTAGAGAGTATGATCAGCTGAAGAACGTGGGATTGCATATGGATGACATCACTACCGGAAGAGATGTAAATTATTGGGCATTGGAAGCAATATCGGAAGAGACGGAAGAGGAGATACGAAAGGCAGAAGATAACATCATAGAAGGAGCTGTTGTGGAACTAGACGAGGAGAGTGAATCCCAGGAGATATGGTCTTTATTAACAGAAGGAGATGACAGTGAGGCACAATTTGAAGAGTTACTACAGGAGCGGCTCAATGACATTCAACTTGGGGGTGAACACAGAAAACAATTGGAAGAGATTTTAAGGAAGCACAAAGCAGTATTTGATACAGTACCTGGGAAAATATTAAATTTCAAATATTCAATGCAAGTCGAGGATTGGTCACCTTTCAAAAGTAGATTGTACCAAATTCCGGAAAAATATCGTGGTCAAGTTAAGATCATTATAGATGAGATGTTACAAGCTGGAGTGATAAGGAAGACACCTACACCTTATCTAAATGCGATTTTGGCAGTCACAAAACCAAATGGATCTATTAGACTTTGTTTAGATGCCAGAAATCTCAACATGAGACTCATTTTTCCTGAGTATGACAGAGCGCCAATTACCAGAGACGTACCAAAAGGCTTTAAAAAGAAAAGCATTTATTCATCAGTTGACTTGACGTCCAGATTTCAGCATATTGAATTGGATGAGAAGTCACAGCTTCTAACTGGCTTCTTATTCGATAACCAAACGTTTTGCTTCGTCCGAATGCCCTTTGGAGTCAAAACAGCGGGCTGTGCTTTAATCCGAGCCCTGGACCGGAATCTAACCGAGGAAGTTAAGGAGATGACGGTACGCTACATTGATGACATTCTGCTGGCATCCGACAAAATCGAAACTCACATGGAAAATTTAGATAAAGTATTAGGCAACCTTAATGCATCAAATTTCAAAGTAAACCTGAAGAAATCGCATTTCTTCAAGAGCGAGATCTTATATTTGGGTCACATCATTGACAAGGAGGGAGTGAAGCCAAATCCAGCTAAGATCGAAGCGATAAAGAATTTCCCTACACCAACGAGAGTCAAGCACATTCGGGCTTTCTTAGGCATAACGGGATTCTTTAAAGAAAACTGTCCAGGTTATACGGAGACTGTAGCTCCAATGCAGGAATTGCTAAAAAAGAATAATAAATGGTTATGGAATGCGGAGTGTGAGAAGGCGTTCCAAGCAACAAAACAGCTATTGGAAAACTGCATTAAGTTAGGATATCCAGATTTCAAGCACAAATTTATAATCCAAGCGGATGCTTCACTAGTTGGTATAGGTGCTAAGCTCTACCAAGAAGATCCAGCTAACCTGCAACATAAAACATATTTGGCATTTGTCAGCCGAAAATTGTTGGCCATACTTCATGCGCTCCAACAATGGAAAATAATAATTTATGGATACCCCATTGTTGTCAGGACTGATCACAAGGCACTAACATTCTTGTTTAAGACGTCGATGGCAAGCGAACGTGTGACACGTTGGTCTATATATATTCAGCAGTTTAGCATTGAGATTGAACATTGCCCAGGGAAGATGAACGTGATTCCGGATGCACTCAGCAGGAACCCAGAGCCTGATAGTGAGGAAACAGCGATGGTACAACACTTGGAGTTAACACCGAAGGACCGGGAATTCTTGGAGGAGTTACGTGAGATACAGCGAGAACAGGAAGCGGAACAATGGATGATGCTATTAATTCAATACTTCAAAAAGCAGCGAAATAGAGTTATTCCAATCCTTGGAAAACCAGAATTTATATTGTCAGACCATGGCAGCTATTTCACAAGCGCCGAATTCAAGAAAGGTATGGAGGACATGGGTATAAAACATGTTTTAAGCAGTATCCGACATGCCCAAGCTAATCCAAGTGAAAGAGCAATAAAATGTGTAACATCATACTTGAGAACCTTCATTCCCAAAGAACATCATAAATGGGTGGATAAAATTAAGGATGTAGAGACATGCATGAATTCTACCAGGCACGAGTCAACAGGACAGATCCCTATGGTCTTACACAAAAACGAATATCCAGTGAGAACGTGGAAAAGCATCATTAACTGCCCACAAGATCCCATGATAGCACCTGACCTGCGAATTGAGAGAACGAGAGCCTACATGAGAAAACAAGCAGATCGCAGATTACGGCGAGTGAGAAATAAGAGGTTTCACAGTGATCTTGAAATCAACCAGCTCATTTTGGTGAAACGACCCGCTACATCGGATCCAGAGAAGAAGATCTTCAGCAAATTCTGCGAAAAGTTCATAGAACCCTATTCTATTGTGAGAAACCTAGGAAATAATGCATACAGAGTGAAAGAGTTCAGCACAGGAACAATGTCGGTTTACAATGCAGCCAACTTAAAAAAGTATCGAAGAAGTGAACCATGAGAGCGCCGAAATGATGATGCAGTTTAAATATATGGACGTCATATATCAACCAAGTGGACGGGGAGCAGTTGAGTACGGCACGTAAAGAAGGAAGTGGAATTGGTGTTGACAAACATTAACGAGACGAGCAGAGTGTTGCCCCAGGCACCAGCGCGTCATGCAAGCAGTTGAGAGGGTCATTACAAGCAGGAAATGAAACGAGTAAATGCCATTCAAGACAGGAGCGGCTAGACCAAGTAATAGAAAAGGGGTAATTCTGAAATAAAACAAATTGGCCTACGGAAGTTTTTTTAAAATTATCGACTTTCTCCTAAGTTCGAAATTTTGTGAGTGGAGGAGTTGTGAACCCTTTATCCTCTGATGGATAAATGATTCGATGTTTTATATCTTCAATTAATGAATATTTCCACAAGCGTCATGAAAGAGCCAGACGGAGATGAGGAAATTTCAAGCATTTGTTGGAGACAATGGGGACATACCTGCAGCAGTTTGACAAAAGGCTAAATACTTAGGATTGTGAAAAGATAGACCCTAGCAATGCTTCAGAAGGACAGGTGGTGGCTACCTTAAAAATAGAAGGGACGCGCAGTGAGACACGCTTATGGTATGTTCATTGTAATATTCGCGCCTAAAAAAATATGATGCAGTAACGTGAGTGGCTGATGAAGATACTAGACACTCCTACGAGGCCAAGGTCTGATAAAAACCGCCAAGTTACAGAAAATGTGGAACCAATGGGAGATGAATGCTTACGAGCGCTGCAAGTCTAGCTTGTGCACGCGATGGCTAGCATTAACGCGGGAGATCGCCTAGACAACATCTCTACGATCAATTCTAGGATTAATGGGCATATTCTTGACCTGCGCAATTTTTCGAGTTCAGTGATATTTATTTCATTCCTGTACCACTATTATTTTGAGAAATTTTTATCTAATTTCCCCCTCTATCGACACCTAGGGCCGATTCATTTATAAGTGGCGTGAAGAGCCAAGACATTGCTTATTACATTTGGTGTGTCGAGGACACATTGCTCTTACTTTTGTGCGTCTGAAGACGCAAGTTTATTATATTTTGTGTGTCAGTGGACACAGCTTATTATACTTTTGTGTGTCGAGGACACAGGACTTTACATTTTGCGCGTCTAAGGACGTAGACACTTATACTTTTGTGTGTCATGAGGACGCAGAATTATTAATAAATGTGTTAAATTCAGTGATAGATAGTAACAGTACTATATTTTTTAGGGGCAGTATCATCGACAATTCGCCAACAGACTGTTTCTGGGGAAAGTAGTACCTGAAACGGCGAATTTAGTAGTCAGATATCGAGTGTATAATAATCTAACTTTTTGAATCAGCACGAGAGATGACATCGCTTACCATGGAAGAAGTTTGGAACGATCAACACTCCGTCAAGATGGTTGAGATGAGATAAGAAGCATCCAGTTGGGAGATGGCAGCGGATGTCCTTTGACGGGTGACTTGCCGAGGATGAGTACAAAATAATATTCATATTATCTGATAAATTAACTTATGGCATATGGGACATATTTTGTTTTGTAAATATTTTGCTAGTGTGATTAACGAAGTATATTTAGTTTTGGTCTGACACACCTTTTCACATGGAAACAGCTCGCATAAATGTTATTAGTAGAAGGTTCTTGTTCGTTTGTTCTTTTAAATAACGTAGCTATGTGGACGACCGTGTTTGCATATGTTACGCAATGCGGTTAAAAACGTCTCTCGGAGATATATTGTGTTTCAGAAGTAGGACTGAATTAATATAATTATACAGTAGATTGGAGGGTAATTAATTTTTTTTAAGGTTTATTATTGATCAGATTCAGTGAGATTATTGCCTTTGGAGCAATGTGATTTGTGACGAAGATCAGTCAGCTCTAGCGTAGGTTTTAATATTTTTTAAATAGTTTGTGAGCATCTATTCAGCCGACCTGTGTGAAAAACGTTATGTCATTTCCAGCAGTGTGAGTGTGTGTATTTTGTGGTCATTACAAGCGGGAATTTCAGCGTAGACTGATTTCTGTCAGCTTGGTGCCAAGTCCATATTGTTACCTTGCAAGGACATATGTGGCTATTTTGATTAATGTCTGACCATATGTTTAGGTGGTTGAGATTTGTTGCTGTTGATTCTTTGAGATAACAGCACAGCTGGTCAGTTATTTTTACACACTGGAGTTGGGACAATGACAGGTAGAGAGGAAGGGGGAGCTGTTTCACAAGGCGGACTGAAGGTTGCAAGCGAGGTCATTAGTGGGGAGTGCTTGTTGACTCCGTAATTACTTGAAATACAGAATTAAGAACTGATCAATGGTAAAAATTGTTTAAATAAATGGGAGTTGCCTACGAAGCACTATAATCTCCGAAGCGTTAGCTTAACGTGCATTTTTGTTCATATAAAGTAATCTCAGCCAGTCAGGCTTTTGTTGTTGTGGGTTTTAGTCCGTGTTTATATTTCATATCAGTGACCCGTGAAGTCACATGCGATGCTGTCTTTTCCTTGTTTGTGTATTGAGCAATTGGCCGGAGTTGGCAGCTCATTTTGTCAAGTGCGTCATCGCGCTAATGGAGGGTCTCGAAGGAGATTCCTGTAAATAATAGATTTTTAGTGTGTGTGTCAGCATTACATTTTTAAGGGTTTTTATTAGTGTCATGTCCCATATCCGTAAACGTTGATTTACGAGATGATTGTTCGTAAGCATCGTGGCTGTTAACCCGCTGTAAACGAACAGTCATCCAAGTACTCATTCCTCGTAGTTAGTCATTACGCGTACATAAAATCCAAATGCAAGTTAGTGGAACTAGGATCCACATTTTTATAAAGGGGGAGATCCGTCTGACTCCTCAACATTGATAGATATTCATGTCATGGGAAAATTCAGGGAGAATTTTTTATTGTTGTTTATATTCTTTTTATGCACTATTAGTCATTAAATCATGTTATTATTTTACGTCTTGTCACCTTTCTTTCTTAATTATAGTTTTAATCCTATGACCCTTACCTCAGTAGAGCATGTTGTTTGGCGAACGTAAACATCACACAGAACTGTGCGCGACCCCTTGATCAAGATTCTTGCATTAAAACACTGCTATTCTGAAGGGTTCAATATATATAACCGGGTGAGTTAGCCGAGGTCGTTACGGCATGACTGATGGCAACCGCTCACATCCGGGAGGCGAGTAGGTTCGAATCCCCCCGCCGGCAACCTTGAAGATGGTCTTCTGTGGTTTCCCATCTTCCTTCCTGGCAAATGCCGGGGTTGGTCCCTAACTATAGGCCACAGGCGCTACCTTCCAACTCCTCGTTCTTACGTTCCATCTTTCCTTCCCAACGGTACTTGTAGCTCACCTATTGGGTGTCCGTCTCGAAGCAGCTACAAAACTGGCGAGCCGAACATCTCTTCAGACACTCCCGGCACTAATAGCCATACGCTATAAAAATTGAGTTAATTATATATATTTAGTCTTATGGGCACCGAAACCTATGTGACATTTAGGATCTAATTTTACAGTCCGTTAAGGTGTTCTACTACTGCTATGTTGAGGTTTATGTTTTATTAATCATAATGTCTTTATGCTGCATGTTTTTATTGTTGACAATGATTACCTCTACAAACCGACTTTTGTATTACAAATCTGAATACTTTAACTTTTGTGTGTTATCGCACATTGTTTACGAATAGTATTTGCCTTTGTTATTCGGGTTATATTGAAATTGGCAATTATCCTCCTATATTATTATGCTAATTTGTAATTGATCCGGATGTTCAATTATGAATTTAGTTGATAACCTACGAATATGTTATTATGCGATAATTTTAGGCTGATAAGGACCAAACAGTAAGTAATGATACATTGCCATAAGAATAGCGGACATTATATAGTTCGATTCACAATTTTTTTCCTATGTATATGTACTTATATTCGCCATTTTAGTGCTAACTGACAAAAGTTATTGAATAGCCTAATGTTATATTGTCATGAGTTCTAATCACTCTGGATTCCGTTATAGCATTTAGAGATTAGTAAGGAGGGAGTTTAGTGAATTTATTTCTTATCTTACGAAATACTTTTATGCTAAGGAAGTACAATGTGTTCAGAATCAAAGCATCATATTTGACATTATAGTGGGATTATACGCTGCTTAATATACTTTAACTTGATGTGGATGAGATAATATGCATGTAAATTATTTTTACATCAATACTGTTCCTTAATGTGCTGCTATAGTACACACTGAGCTATGTACAGGAATAAGTCATTTCTCATTATTCACGTAATTTGTGCGGGATTGAAGATCATAAGTATATTAGACTCCACAATGATGACTTAATCTTCCAATCATTGAATAATTTAAATATGATTTCCTATCAAGAAGGTGGTTGCTACATTTGAAAAACAGGATGTTCAGAAAGAACATATAGCCTACTTTCTCCTAAATGAATGGGTGTACTTTTAGTAGTTTGTCCTCACCCGTAAGCAATCACCTCCACCATCATGTATTTTTTGTTTTCTTTTAAATTGATAATTAGCCAGTAAGTGTCTAGATCAATATTATATACTTTATGATGATTGAATATCAAAACTAATAACTTACTGTAATGCATTCACGTCCGTTAATCTCGATATCACGCCTCCAAACTTAAGGATCCTTCGCTATAGGAAACTTCCCCCTTTCAAATCCGCGGCGATCAGAGTAGGTTGTTGCTGCAATATATATCTTGTACGCCACTGAGTGTTGAATGGGTAGGCAGTTTAAAGCAACTAGGAGGGAGGCGATCCACGGCTAGAAGTTGAATAATGAAAATCCACAGCCTTTTCCTGTCGTCCGAGCGGGTCAGGAATGGAATGAATGAAACCCCCATCTAGCGGCGAGGATATGAACTATACTACTAGAAGTTGAACTATTACAAAATTGCCAAACTTCAGGAGGCCATAGGTTTACAAAGCGGAATGTTTGGAACAATTACCCACGTAACCCACAAGAGGACAGCATCGTACAGAGGCATTGAGAAGGCTGTGGTTGATGACAAAATGTATCTTGTATTTATATTCTCCTTTCTCTAATGTATTCTATTTATGTGCGATGATGGGGCTATGATTATTAATAAACGAGTGTTTACATTAGCCTCTCCTTTGAGCTATATGGCATTTTATTTAGTTTCTGTGTAAAGAGGTCGTCCACATCATTTGTAAAAGAATTCAACTTTAAAAAAGGTAACTCTAATAGGTTTCGATCCCGAGTCAATCGCGTGAATGACTAATGCTCTAGCCCAGAGCCAAACATGTCCATAACACCTCAGTGTTATTAACTGACTTAGACACAACGTGTTAGCAAATCATGTCTTGAAATAAACGATTTCTTCACTGCAGTGCATTATCATTATCAATCAATTTAAACAAAGTTTATATTATTTCTATCAGTAGGCTATATCGCATACAACATACTTAAACTTCGGAAATATAGGACAGGCACAAGAGTTCAGCTGTCATGTGACAGAGACGGCTCAGCTCTTCTATGTCACTCATACAGTATAATATTATAATATTAAATTATAATAAACACGGATCACGTCCTTTAGGACAGCTCAAACCACACTTGGCTCGATAATCGGAATTGGTGGGTCTTAAGCTATTGATTATAATGGTTGCATAATTCATACGGCCACCATCTTTAAATAGTACGGCTGAGGACCTTGTAGTTTGAGCACAGGACGCGTCTCATAGAAAGGTATGATTTTAGCAAATTTAGTAAAGATACGATGATTAGTTTGGTCGTAATTTTATGTTAACTTTTGACATTTGAGTGGCCACCAATAAGTTTTGGTAAAGGTGGCGGCAATATAAAACATGACATTAAGGTGCCCTTTGCTAGTGCTACCTTTGTACCAAATTTCGTTCAATTCGGTTTCACCGTGTTTGAATTGATACCGAGTTTACACACACGAACATTATTTTATTTTAACCCTGTGTAGATCTCACAAGTCTACTTTCATTCTTTGCAAATATCGAAAGTGGGCTAATATTAGTAATGACTATGTAAACACTGCTATAAGACGTCTTAATAACCCCATTAAATCAAAAATAAATACTATCAAGAAAGTAATTGTGAGACTGAGTTCTCGACGAATTGTGTATATACATAACATAGATAATACAGCAACTAGGATAGGAATAGATATATCAACAGCTATAAGAACAATTCAAGAACAGAGGCTAACATGCCAGAAATGTGCACCACTAGGTGCCTCACTAATGTTGAGGACGGCTCACCTAATGAGTGTAATGGAGCAAAATCCCTGCCTAGGCAGGAGGCCATTGCCCTTAAGGGATTAAAGGGCTGTATTTATTATAATTTATTATCCCCTTTCCCTATTGTTGAATGCTCTTCAACGTTATTGCATTCCACATTACTTTTCGACTAGGTTTACAGTGAGGTAATATTGCACTTGAGTAACATCAGAATTGAGGTGAACTGTGTTCTAAACTAACTTAGGGGCAAAATTAATATATCAGCATGTATCTGTCTATAACATAAAGACACCTCCCAGGCAACGCCGGGTACAATAGCTAGTATTTTATAAACGTAGGCTAAAATGCCAAAATTCCGATCTCTATCGCCATCATTCCCACACATCGTATATAGATGAAGTAAAGATGGGATACACATTTTACAAATATCAGCTAGAATGCCAAAATTTGGATGTGTATCGGGATCTTTACAAGACCTATATAGGTCAAGTAAAGATGGGGATACATATTTTATGAATATAAGCGACAATACGAAAATCTGGAAAACGATAAACATCTCACTCATTTCCAAGCCTTATTCTAAATGCCATGCATCAAAACAAAACCCCTTATTCCCCGACATTTTCCCATAAGTTTGGCAGGTACACATTCAGTGTCCCTCGTGATGTCGATACTTCATCACTGCAGCCAATTTGTTAATAAGGCTTTACATACATACACTAATTTATGTTTTTTGATGTGAAAGGTTATCACTAATGCTGTGTTTCATCTTCCGACAAATATGCCAGAAGAGTGAACCTGCATTACAAATAAATTAGCTACTGTTAGCACAGCGTGTGGTGTAGACTTCACGTACAATAGATCCCAGGAACTCGCATTATTATTACAATAACATCAGCAACTGCTCACTGCTAAAATAAGAAATATTTAAATGAGAGGAAATATAGAACCATGATCACCTGTATTTCAAGTTCCGATTTGACTGCCAAGCTTTTATCTTCATAATGATCACCAGCTTCATCCTTCAGATTATAAGAGGGTAACAGGTCAACTGATTCCTAGAAAGTATTATACAAGTAAGAGCCAACGTAAAATATGCAGACAGAATAATTGTACTAAGTTATGCGTAAAAATAAAATATTAAACATCCTGGTTAGCCTACTATTTGGTAGCAAGTATTAAGTCACTAAACCTTGCTTGCTATGAACATCACTAAGATTGCTATGTTACACGACATACATAATAAATACAACTTACAATATTAGGGAATTCATCAGTTTGAGACGGCCATTCAGGCTCACTCTTAATCAGTGGTTGTTGCTCCATATTGTCCAGCAAACTAGAACACACAAAGTGCGCTTACGGATTATAAGAGGCCATACTTATAACAGTACGCCAAATCATTATCATTATCAAATGAGGTAATTTCAGAACTCAGAATTCAAATAAGACTACAGTAATGAGAATATAACCCTCCAGGTGCACAATGAGTAGAAGATGTTAACACTCGACTTTATCTGATATTAACTTAGTTAGGGAATAATATCAAGTAAAATATTGAGATCTATCATTGCGATAGAATGATGAATTACTGGTGCCAGCCACAGAAATGAAGCGTCCTATAAATTGGTTTTACACAAATATGAGCACAATATGACGGGGCAGAGAATTACACTACAAACCTATCAACGTAAAAGTAAACTCAAGTCAAACCACGAGTAGGCCAACTAAGAAATTGGCAGTAACTGGATACAATGAGTTTCAGAAAATACAAGACAAACTTCCGCTTCGGGTTACAAGAAACCCACTTCGGGTTACAAGAAACCCACTTCAAAACAAACACACCAATTCTACCTCAGAACCAACAGTAAACGGAAGGGAGTCGAAGATGTATTTATCCGTACCAACTTATAAATACTATCACGGGGTAACTTGTATAATTGTAGTCATAAAGAAGTTTCTAGTTACAAGTGTAAACCTGTGTATCCTCGGCAATCAAAAATCGTAAATTAATCTACACGGGGCACACATGTCCACTCTGGTTGAAAGAAAGGTCTTCATTATGAAATTTAGTCACGTCTGTAAAGAGTACTTCTAATATCCGTACATGGAACTCTCAGATCTTAATATTTTGCCGCGAGGGACCGTACATGGAAGACACTAACTCGGTGACGATATTGCTAGCAACAATAACAACTTCGGGGCGATGATAAATAGCCTGGGCACGGTGTATGAAAAACTGTGAGACTACTGTCGACCAAAGTATTATGTGTACTCGAGTTTGAAGGTTGTTTGTGACGTAACCAATACACATACATAAAATCCAATAACATCATTATTTTTGTCGTTCTATTTTACGTGAGTTCATGTAGTTTTGGAATTTTTAGTTTATATTTTAATATTGTTTATCGCAGTTGGAACACAAAAAGTGCCCGTTTTTAAGCGTGTTTCAACCATGCGTCACATTTAAGAATTATTATCTCACAAACCCTTCATTGTATCGAATCCAAATTTTAACACAATATACATTGGAATGTTGTATAACTGGTTTATTAATTTCAAAATTTTTCGTGTCCAAGAAACAATGTTGTTATCATTTGTCTAAGGTAACGTTTTCTCGGCTTGGGGTGGTTGGAATATGTAGTTCTTGTTCGCGTTATATTCCTTATACATCAAAAGGTTATGTTGTATGACTTTAAAATACGTAAATTAATTCACTTATTTTATATCGGTTTATATTTGAACGGGGAAATACGACCTCGCCTCGCTCGGCAGTGATGGGCTCCGTCTCAGCAACGCTGTACAGCCTACCCCGGAGCGGCTGGCAGGTGAATCATGCCTTATTTCCACGAACAAATACAAACCGATATAAAATAAGTGAATTAATTTACGTATTTCACAGTCATACAGCATAACTTCTTGATGTATGAGGATTACAACGCGACCAAGAGCTATATTTTCCAACCACCCCGAACCGAGAAAAAGTTACCTTACAAAAATGATTACAACTTTGTTTCTTGGACACACAAAATTTTGAAATTAATAAACCAGTTATACAACATTCCAATGTATATTGTGTTAAAATTTGCATTCGATCTGATGACGGGTTTTTGAGATAATAATTCTTAAATGTGACGCATGGTTGAAACACGCTTAAAAACGGGCACATTTTGTGTTCCAACTGCGATAAAAAAAATATTAAAATATAAATTAAAAATTCCAAACCTACATGAACTAACGTAAAATAGAACGGCGAAAATGATGATGGTATTGGATTTTATGTATGTCTATTGGTTACTTCACAAACAACCTTCAAACTCGAGTGCACATAATACTTTGGTCGACAGTAGGGGATGTTTTTCTAATAAAAATCAGATTATTAGTAGCCTATTATTAGATAGGCTATTCTTATGCACCGGTGACATATTACAACACTTAATGAAATAAATACATATTCCCAGTGACGGATCATTACAAGACAAAAGCCACAGACTCAGGCGCGGATCTAGAGTTTGGTTTTGGGGGGGATCAGAGATTCGATCTAGAGTTTGGCTTTGGGGGGGGGGGGCAGAGAATTGAAATTGTCAAGAAAAAAGGTATCACTAAAAACGCAATCACAAAATAACCAAACGTACAAAACCAGACCAATTTTTTTGCAAGCTTCATGGATAGAAATTTGATGCGTTTAGCGCACCAAAAATATTCGTACAAATTGCAACGGCGTGTTTTGCGACTCTTACATCGAGCTTCGAGAAAAGGATCAAGGTACGTTACAGTTTCGGCAAGTCGAGTTGATACCGACAAAGGGAGAAAGTCACAGCTTAAATTGCCAACCAAGCTTGCAGTTTGGACGTCGGCAAAAATTTTTGGTGCGAAAAAAGCCCCAGTTTCCTATCCGTTCATTGCTGCACATTCATCGTGACATCCCTATAAACATCGATTCGGTAATCACAAGGTTTGCTAAACAAAATAGACGAGTTGATTTTGTTGTATAAATAATCGTTTTTATATAAGAGGTTTGAAGTTGTAAATATGTGCAGTTGTAACAGAACATAATAATTCCAATAAAGATAATTCAGTATTGAATAAAATGAAACAAAACTGTTTTTCAGTTAAAATTCGTGAAGTTTTATTTGTCTGGTAATTGTGTTTTCGTTTTTTGAGTTTGCAAAAAAATTTGGTCTCTGTTTGGGGGGGGGGGGGTCATGACCCCGTGACCCCCCCCCCCCCCCCCCCCCCCCCCTTGAATCCGCGCCTGCACAGACTGCCCAATACAGTGCCGGTTTCACTGTGTTGAATTTGGAGAGTGGATCGCCTAATAATAACAATAATAACAACTCCCAGATACTATGGCAAGGGGAGGATAAATCTTTACGGTGATCTTCTCAGATTGAACTCTAACAGATTAACCAAACAAACCTTTGATTTCTTCCGCAACCGCAAAACATACTGTAGTTTCAAGAAACAGCCAAGTTGAATTTAAAACAAAATTACTGAATATTCACTGCACAAATACAAAAAACGAAAATGTATGCTTCCAAGACAAATCTACATTAAATCCCAACTCTGTGAAGCATAAACTAGTGTGCATTTGTAATTGAGGTAGGAATAGGGCAGGAAACGGCCATGGCTTTCGGTTGGGTGCTATCCCAGCATTCGCATTGAGTAGGAGTGCGAAACCACTTCAAGAATAGCAGAGTTCTAGTTTGATGATCAATTTACCGGTACGGAAGGCTATCTATTTTTCCGGGTATGGTACCAGTTGGACTGGGCATGTACCATAAGGGGAATAAAGAAAAGGGCTAGGTAATTGGGGCAAAGGGTTTAAATGCTAGTTTCCGGGAAGGAAGGTGTCAATTAAGTTTAAGTTATTGATGGAATATGCAGGGGCGGATCGAGGGGAGGGCGAGGAGGGCGACCGCCCCGCGGTCTGGGGGGCCCCGCGTCATTGATTTTTTAAATTAAATTAATTAATTATACTTTTCAAAGTAATTTATAATTCATATTCCTTTTTTCACTGCAGCTATGACCTCCTGAGACCGTTTAGCAAGTTTAGATTTCAGTGAAATAATAGAAGACTTCAGCCGGAAAAAAAAGTCGCAAAGTAATATTTTAATATTTCATAGTTTACATACTTAAAGGTTTCTTTCATAGTGTATTAAAAATATTGTAAATATTCTTTATTTTATTATTACTACCAAACTATTTTCCATTTGATTTGATTTTTTTTAAATCACCTATTTTTGTGGGCCCCACCTTATCATATCGCCCAGGGCCGTCGAGAGGAAAGGGGCCGTAAAGAATGGGGGCCCGTAAGGTAGTGATTCCTTACTTTTTTTGCGATAGTTTTAAATTTATGTACTGATAAAAGAAGGAAGGACGGACGCTTGTAGTTCAACGTGACCGTTAATCTCGCGATCATGAGCCACTGGACTTTCCAATTCGCGGAATCTGAACCACAGGACATGGCATTTCACTTCGAAAATCTCATATGTGTATGTAATTATAGTCTACTATACACAACAACAGTATTAATTTTGTTCAATTTAATATACCCTTTAACCAGTTATCGGAACAATCATATCCATTTTTAAAAGCAACAGAATACCGTTTTCCTCGCGCTAGTTGAGCTTACTGTATTAACCATACCACCCAGGAGTACCTCGCTTAGCTTGGTCTCTCCTTAATCAAATCCGCACGATCAGTGTCTCCAACCCGTACGATATAAAGGTAGGGTTACCAACCGTCCGGCTTTTGCCAGACGTGTCCTGCTTTTCAATCATTTTGGTTATGTGCGGCCGGCATTTCTAATTTATCGACATTGTCCGGCATTTTTCGTTACAAGATTGCTCACTTAGGTTTTAGGCTGAAGACAGCATGTTATTGCATCCTACATCAACTCCATGTGCTCAGGGCGCTACTTCCGAGGGTGGAAATAAGTAATACTCATATTCGATATATTGAACTCGAAGTCCAGGCATCGATCGACCAATCAACGCGCTTCATTTCCACGTTTATATCTTGAGAAAAACCAGAAGTGTCGAGAGCTACAGTTTACATGTGCTTGCCACATGATTTGCAGTTATCGTGTTTGGTTATCTGGCTGTCGCCGTAAATTATAGTGCGAGTGTGCAGCGAGTGGAATGAAATATTAATCTCATTGCATCCTATTACGTACCGGTATGTCATCTTTGCAACCTGAAAGGAGTGAATCTAAATAAAGACAGTGTAAAGTTTCGGATAAACTAAAACATAAGTAACCTTGCTTTACTCACGGACGCAATGAAAGTGAAGCGGAATGGGCAGCGTGTCATAGTTATGTTAATGTCGGATACAAAATTGTTGGTGACTCGGAAAGACACGTTAACAGTGAAAAACACAAAAAGATTGTGAGAACTACGTCAATATCATGTTCAATGTTATCACTTGCCTTTCCCAAATATTCACCAGATGATAAAAAAAAGTTCAAGCCTCAGAAGCTACAATGTCATTTCATAGAGTTTTCCATCACCAGTCGTACAAATCAATGGACTGCACAGCTAATTTGAATAAGAGTATGTTCTTAGGTTCTGAAGTAGCACAGAAACTGATATGTGCAAGAACTAAAACAGAAGCTATAATAAATAATGTTATTGCTCCTCACTCGACAGATATTATAATTGAAACTCTTAACAATAATGTTCCATTTTTTGGCCTAGGAACAGATGCAAGCAATCATGGTGCACTAAAGTTGTTTCCAATTGTCATCCAATTCTTTGATTTCAAAAATAATGGCATTCAGATAAAAGTTTTTGATTTACAAGCATGTCCAAATGAAAGTTCTGAATGTACTTCTTTCTATATTTCAGATACACTCAAAAAAGCGCTCTTCCTGTTGATATTGAATCTGTGGTAAAGAAAATTTTCAACTTCTTTCATATATATGCAGTGCGCACTCAGGAACTGAAAGAATTTTTTGAATTTGTTGATGTAAATTATCTGCAGCTTTTAAATCATTCTAAGACTAGGTGGTTAACATCGTATCCAGCAGTTGAAAGAATCCTGCACTTGTTCCCAGCTCTGAACTCCTACTTTATTTCTCGGGGTAGGAAGCCGGTGCCTTCATCAATCAGAAACTTCCTTGAAAATGACTTTTCAGAGCTCTATCTTTTGCTACTTTCCTCGACCATGCACATTTTTCACTATACAATTTTGTCAATTGAGAAAGATAATAATTCAGTTGTAGAAGTGCTTAAACTATTAGAATCTGTCTAATCTCCATTGAAAGGCAAACCTGAAAGTCAATTCATTCCCCTTAAAGTCAGACAGATGTTAAATACATTTTCAGAAGATGGTTTGGATAAAGAATGCAACGTGTTTCTGGAGAATGTGTCTTGTTTCTATGAAATTTGCACTGAGTACTTGGATAAATGGGTGCATCCTATAGAGGAATTCAAGTGTTTCAATTGGTTGAAACTTAAAAAACATTAAAGACCTCAGCTTTGACGATATTGTACCATGTATTCAGTACTTACAGTCAAAAGGTGTAGAAATAGATGATTCAAAATTATTCGACCAGTTCTGCAACGTAAGGGCTTATTCTAAAACTTCAACTTTTGATAAAGATACAACACTAGACCAACAATGGTCTGTTTTTTTAATAAGTGCCAGAGCATTGAGGTATTTTCTGAACTTTTGAACATTAGCCAGTTTTTCTTTGCCATACCAGGTAGCAATGCCTCCACTGAACGTGTTTTTTCATTCATAAATGCTGAAAGGAACCGTTTGTTGGTAGAATCAGTGAAAGGAATGTTACTCGTGAAGTTCAATTTCAAAGATGAGTCGTGGGAAGAATTTTATAAATATGTACTTCAAGAAAATAACTCGCGTCTTCTCTAAAAAAATAGGTTCTGTTGAAAAATACAGCTTCAAGGAAATGAACTTCAGCAACGACTGATCATTAAGTAAGGTATTTCATTTTGTAAAATGTTGTGTGTAATACATTTATAATTTTGTTATCGATTGGAATTGTCAGGCATTTTTCTTAAATGTCCTGCTTTTTGCTAAGCAATGTTCTGCATTTGGAAGTTTTCAGTTGGTAACCCTGTAATAAAGGGGATAGAAGTTTGGACTTTATCACATTGTACGATAATATTATTGTAACAATCAGAAAATAATAATAATATTATAATGTAGCTATATGATAGGCCTGCCCTTCAAATCCCTTTGATCTGGATGTCTATATTGTGCATATGCGGTCCAAGATACTTGCTGAAGAAATCAGTCTCATTTTCTCAAACGTACCAGTATGAAATAAATATTGTTAGGTCATCATCATCATCGGCTTTAACTGGAATCCGAGTATAAATCTTCTTCCTTCAGTCCAGTTTGTGGATGTGTTTACGGTGACTAAAGAGTCCAATCCTGGCATGGAACAAGCGTCCAGAAAAGTCACATAGTATTGCTGGAGGAGGACGTGGTTGGGCTGCTCGAAGTTTCCTAGCTTGACGCTTGGCCTCTTCATGTGTGCGTCGATCCCTTCCAAATGTCTTTACAGTCACCGAGATGGTACGGCGCCAAGTTGAGCGGTCTTCAGCCAGCGTGTCCCTGGTTTGTGCATCAAGACCTGTCAATTTCAGGCTCTGCTTAAATTGGTCCTTGTAGCGCCTCTTAGGACCACCATGAGGTCTGGTGCCGTAGCATATCTCACCATATAGCATTCGACGAGGTAATCCACATCATCCATCCGATGGATATGACCAATCCATCTAAATTTGTGACCTATTATGGATGATTCTATGCTGTTGATTTGAGCCTTTTCCAGAACAGCAATATTGGTAATGCGGTCTTCCAATTTAATCCTCAGGAATGATCGAAGTTTTTGTAGGTGGAAACGCTCAAGCTTCCTAAGATCACGTCGGTAAAGGGTCCACGTTTCACAGCCATACAACAATGTAGAAATGACTACTGCTTTGTACACCATAAGCTTTGTACTCACAGACAGATTTTTATTCATGAAGACCCGGTGCGCTAATCGTCCATATGCTGCATGGGCTGCGCCAATTCTCTTATCCACATCCTGCTCACAGGTACAGCTCACAGAAATGGTACTGCCCAGGTACGAGAAGTGGTCTACCTGTTCTAATGGCAAATTTGAGATGGAGATATTGAACTGAGGAAGAGGTGTGCCTGGTGAAGGTTGTGCCAAGACTTAAGTCTTATTGACATTTATGGTAAGACCAAAGTGATCACATGCACTTATGTAACAATTAATTGACTCTTGCAGCTCTTCTGGTGTGAGAGTTGGCGACGCAGCATCATCTGCATACAACATGTTAGTAACCTTGGTAACCTGAGTTTTCCTCAAGGAGCGGAGACGAGTTAGGTTGAAAAGCCCTCCATCAAAACTATACTTGACCTCCACACCTGGGATGTTTGTGGGTGAATCATAAAGCATTGCAGCCAAGTACAGCGCAAAAAGCGTTGGAGCCAGTACACATCCTTGTTTCAGTCCATGGGTAATGGGAAATTCATCGGACATCTTATTCTGATGGCAAACCTGACCTGTCATGCCATCATGGAGAGCCTTGATAAGATCTACAAAACGCTGAGGTCAACCAAACCGCTTCAACACCGCCCACATGGCTGGTCTTGGAACCGAATCACATGCCTTTTCCAAGTCATAAAAGACTAGACTAAGAAGAGTGGATTCTGTTGTTCTCGACATTTTTCTTGTAGCTGTCTCACACAGAAAATCAAGTCAATTTTGCTTCTGGAAGCTCTAAATCCACATTGTGACTCTGGGAGGGTCTTCTCAGAGATAACCTTGAGGCGGTTAAGTAGAATTCTTGCAAGAATCTTCCTCACAATTGATAACAGTGATATACCACGGCAGTTGCCACAATCACTGCGATCATCCTTTTTAAAGTTAGTGACGATAGTGGCATTCTTTAGGTCTCCGGGTACCTTTCTTGATTCCCATATTCTGAGGATAAGGGTGAAAATCCTTGTTTTGAGGGAAAGACCTCCGGCTTGAAATAGTTCCAGAGGGATGTTATCTGGGCCAGGTGATTTTCTGGGTTTCAATTGGGTGAGAGCTGCACTGAATTCATGATAAGTAGGAGGTACTGCCAACCACAGTTGTTCAGGTTGTTGCGGCACATCACAAAGGAAGTCTTCAGCAGCTGCTGATGGACGATTTAGGAGATTGGAGAAGTGCTCCTTCCAGCGTTCCAAGATGTCTTGACTGTCAGTCAAGGTAGTAGAATTATCAGCGCTTTTAAGTGTACCTGATGATGAGCGAGATGGTCTATATATTTCCTTGCGTACTGCATAGAAGTTCCTCAAGTCTCGAGCATCCGATAGTCTCTACAGTTCCTGAGCCTTCTGTTGCCACCAAGTATTTTTAATCTGCCTTATCTGCGTCTGGCATTTACCCTTGAGTTCCAGTAGTTTATCTCACTTTGTGTTGGAAGTTGGGTCTTGAAGATGGGCAAGATAGGCATTCCTTTTGGCATTGATGAGAGACAGAATTTCTTCATTGCTGTCATCACAACAGTCTTGTCTTTTCTGCACTATAAAACCAATGGTTTCCTCAGCTGACTGTGTGATAATCTTCTGTAGTGTGGCCCATTCTTGCTGAATGTAATTTGTTACTGGGTTCTGATAACTGGGTGACGATCCTGTTTCCAAAATGTTTATACATGGATTCATCCTGAAGTTTGGATGTATTAAACTTCTTTCTTGGCAAATTTTTGATGTTTCTAGGTGGTTTAGGTCTGATGAATATCCTGAGCTTACATATAAGAAGTTTATGATCTGTCCAACAATCGTCTATATTCCTTGCTGTTCTGGTAATAAGAGTGTCCTTCTTATCACATTGCCGGGTAATGATATAATCAAGAATGTGCCAATGTTTGGCACGAGGATGCATCCACGTGGTTTTGAAGCGGTTAGGTAGCCGGAACTGCGTGTTGGTAATGAAAAGTTCGTGTTCTGCAGAAAGACCAAGAAGCAACAGTCCATTGGGATTACATTTTCCAAGTCCCTGTTTGCCCATCGCATTATTCCATAGTCTGTGATCTTTCCCAACTCTGGCATTGAAGTCACCGAGAGTAGTGGTTTTGTAGCGGTTCTACAGCCACCTCCACCTCCCCACCTCACAAGATGGCGGTGGCGCGATATCTCTCGAACGCATGGTCGGATTTTGACGAATGAGGTGTCATTGAACTCGGGCTGACACCCCCTTTCCAACGGACAACATATTTCAACCCCAAAAATAAAATCTACCCTACTAGGGGGTGAAATTGTAATTTTTTAGAGAATCTCTCTTTCCAATTGCAACATGTAAGAGTTTGAATGCCGATATGGATTTAAACGTTGTTCTACATAAAGTGCATGTGTTCGGTGGATAGCCACTATGAATTAACATGCTTGTTTTTGTTTTTTACGCATGCCCACTCATGGCTTTTGTAAGAGGGTGGGAGAGCGGATCCCTATAGATGGGTTATTGTTGACGGGTCATTGTTGGCAGGTCATTGATGACAGGTCCTTGTGGACAGGTCCTTGTGGACAAGTCCTTGTGGACGAGTCCTTGTTCCTTTGGACTGATCCCTTTGGACGGGTCCCTTTGGCCTGGTTCCTACGGACTAGCCCATGAATTTATTTAAATTATGTCAAAGGGCCTAACTACATTTGTGTGTGTTGAACTGACGTTGTTCACTAACCCCCACTACTATAATGGGATAACGATATGAAAGGAAAGTGACGAAATACATGTGAACATACAAGCGTTCTAACTTGGTGGATGGATGTGTTCTAACGAGTCATTTGTAGTTGAAAGAGAATAATACATGTTCTTAAGATGTTAAAACTGAGGAGATGGCACGTGCAGTAAGACATCTTGTTACTTCCTGTGTCATATTACATACATGACAGAGAGCGCGCAGATCTGTTGCTATGACTAACACTGCAGTAATTTGAAACCGCAAGTCTTCATTAAGACAATGGATAATGATCATGCAAAGTTAGCAGTTATTGGATATTACACAGGTGTTCCTTCCGGTGTCATGTTGCTGACATACCAGAGAGCGCACACTGCTGTTGCTATGACTGACGCTGCAGTAATTTGAAACTCCATGTGTTGATTAAGACAATGGGTGATGATCATGCAAAGTCAGCAGTCATTGGATACCACACAGGTGTTCCTAGTGTACTTTGGACTCTCAACTGTATTGGGAAAGGAATTGCAATGATCTGCAAAAAACTGCTGACACGAGCGATGAGAGTTTATATAAGAGGGGTGTCATATATCTCCCTACTGTCAGTCTTTATTACTCACTTTGAGTGAACAGTGCTCTATTACTGCTCAAGAGTTGTAAAAAAAAGCCGTTTTGGTGGAAAATCATTAAATTATTTTGCAAGGTAAGTACTTATTATTAATGGATTGTAGTCTTTTATTACTAATTGATGTTGAAGTTATTGATTGGAATGTATTTATTGATTGATTGATTGATTTGTTTACAGATAATTGGGTACCTGTAGGTTACCAGATTCCTACAATATGTTCATTCAGTGACAGCAGTTGATAAATTATAAAAAGGTAAGTGCCCCCTCTAATAACTTTTAAACAGTTAGAGTGATATTTTCCAATGTTCACCCCTACATGTTAGCGAAAATGGTATATTTGGCAGTCAAAAGATGGAACTACTTGACCATGGTGTGTAAAGCTAATTTTGTAGGTTAGATTTTGATTACCGCTCTATTAAGTCTGAATGTTCATTGCTAGGTGTCAGTGACAGAGGGAATATTTAAAGACTTAACCTCAGTTCACCTAACATAACCTAACTTTACCTAACTTAACCCTATCATGTGACATGTTTTACAATTTTAAACTTGTTTTAAGACTGGCTATGACGTTACACTTAGCTCACTTAACTAGTGGCTGCTGGTTTCTATCACGTGACATGTTCTACAAGTTTAGACTTATTTTAAGACTGGCTATGACGTCACACTTAGCTCACTTAACTGGCGATCGCTGGTTTCTATCATGTGACAGGTTCTACAAGTTTAGACTTGTTTTAAGACTGGCTATGACGTCACACTTAGCTCACTTAACTGGCGATCGTTGATTTCTATCACTCTATCATATTCCAATGTTCACCGCTAGATGTCAGTGACAGTGGAATATAGTAACCTTCAGTTAGAACTACATGAAGTTAGACTTGCTAGGAGTTCACAGATGATCGATTTAAATACCCTGCTATAACCATTGACTGGAATGTAATTAAACTATTTATATTGTACTTTTGTTTATCATTTATTAACATTTATGATTTCTTTCTTTTATAGTTAATTTCGAAAGGGATCATCATGTTCAAGTGTGGTGACTGTAAGAAACAGTTCTCAAGACCTGACAGCCTTCAACGACACGCAAATGTTAAACATGACATTAAAATGTTTGTGTGCAGTCATTGTGCTACCACATTTAATATACAAGATAATCTTGCACGTCATGTAAATTTAATGCATGTTAGTTCAGCACCATTTTCATGTTCAGTTTGTGAACTTGGTTTTTCTGCTGTAAAGCGTTATCAATCCCACATGGTTGAAGTGCATGGTGAACAACAAGAATTAAAAACTGTAAAACCAGCAACTAGCACGGAACCTTTAAATGAATGTAATGCTCAAAAGCGTAAACGTTCTCAAGATTGTGAAAATAGTTGTGCAACAAAAAGAAAGAAGAATGGTGAACCTTCGATAACACATTGTGATGTATGTAATATTGATATACCTTCTTCATTCATTCATGGACATTTACGCAGTATTCATCATAAAAATAACGCTTGCCATGAAAGAAATTCTGGAAATGTTCAACAAATTGGTAGTGCATTTAAAAGTCAAATTGCTAGTTATAGACTTTATAGTAAAGAAAAAACTCAAAGTATTGAATCATTTTTAAAAAATATTCAACCAACTGTGTTTGGCTTGGTAGAAAATGTTTTATTAGAGCATAAAACATTTAAAATGAATTTTGAACTTTTTGGCCTCTATGTAAAAACTGGGAGCGAAGGTGAAATTACGGATATCAAATCTTTTAATACAAAAAATGTAATTGTTAGTGAATCAACTAATATTAGTGATATATATCAAAATATTTCAAGTGCTATCATCGTGAAGAGTGAAGAGTTCCAGGAAAGGGAGTCGGGCTGGGCATTGGTTGAAGTACTTTATTTAGAAACCAACATGAATAAATATAATCCCCTTCGAGCATCATCATACATTGATTTACCTGCATGGGTTAAACGGAAGAAAGCTTGTGTAAACGTTATGAATAGTGACCATGCATGTTTTGCATGGGTTGTAACCTCAGCTCTCCATCCAGCAGCGATGATTGAAAAGAGAACGTCATCTTATCCTCACTATTCTTCAGTGTTAGATTTAAAAGAAATAGAATTTCCTATGGCGATAAAAGACATTCAACGTTTTGAAGAGCTGAACAATGTAAGTATTAATGTTTATGGAATTGAAAATAAGAGTATAGTTGGTCCTCTATATTATACTCAGGAAAAAAAGAATGCTCATGTAAATTTACTGTACATAACTAAAGGTGAAAACGCCCACTATTGTTGGATAAAACATTTTAGTAGACTTGTTGGTAGTCAACTATCAAAATACGAAGGTAAGAAGTGGTTGTGTGAAGGCTGTTCGCTGCATTTCAGAAAAGAGGACCAACTAATTCAACACCAAAAATGGGGGTGTTATCATGTTTGTACGGTATTACCTACTCCTAAAAATAACATCCTAAAATTTAAGGATTATGAGAAACAGCTTCGAGTACCATTTGTTATATATGCTGACTTCGAGGCTTTGCTAAAACCATTTAATACATGTTCATCAAATCCAGCCCAACCTTTCACCAACACAACTCACATTCATGAACCTTTTAGCTTTGCATATTATATTAAATGTAGTTATGATGACACTTTAAATAAGTTTGAGCTCTATAGAGGACCTGATGCACCTAAAGTTTTATGGAAAGGCTTGAGAAAGATGCCGTCCGTATATCCTCTATTTTAAATACGATCATTCCAATGGAGCCACTAACTTCATCAGAGCAAATGAATTTTGAAACTGAAACTAATTGTTTTATATGTGGTGAATGTTTATATACAGACAGGGTTCGCGATCATGACCATTTAACAGGAAAATATCGTGGTGCTGCTCACCAAGAATGTAATTTAAATTATAGAGTAAGTAAATTATTTCCTGTCATTCTACATAACGGTAGCAAATACGATAACCACTTTATCGTTAAAGAATTTGGTGCTTCAGATGTGAAAATTGATGTGATTGCAAATAATAAGGAACAATACATATCGTTCACAAAATACATCAAAACTAGCAATAAAAAAAACCATTAAACTGCGATTTTTAGATTCATTCCGCTTTATGCCGAGTAGTCTTGATAAGCTGGCTAGTAATTTAAAATCAGATCAGTTTCATGAAATTCATCGTATCTTTCCTAAAGAAGATGATTTTAATTTAATTCGTCGAAAGGGTATATTCCCTTATGAATATATTAGCAGTGTGGAACGTCTTGAGGAGTGTTCTTTACCACCGAAAAATGCATTTTACAGTTCCTTAAACACAAGTCATATCAGTGATCAGGAATATTTACATGCACAACGTGTATGGACACAGTTCCACATTCAAACTTTAGGAGAATTTTCAGACATATATTTGAAGACAGATGTGTTATTATTAGCAGATGTTTTTGAAAATTTTCGAAATGTTTGTATGAAAACTTATGACCTTGATCCTTGTCAGTATTTCACTGCTCCTGGGTTAAGTTTCAGTTCAATGTTGAAAAAAAAACGAAAGTAAATTTAGAATTAATGAGTGATATAGACATGATCAATTTTATAAAATCATCAATTCGAGGTGGATTAAGCCAATGTAGTGGACGGTACTCTAAAGCGAATAATAAATACATGCTTAGCTACAACCCTTGTGAAGAGTCAAAGTATATTGTCTACCTCGATGCAAATAACCAATATGGTTGGGCTATGAGTCAATATCTACCACTGAAAGATTTTCGCTGGCTGACACAACCAGAAATTGATGTCTTACATGTTGACACTCTTAATGATAACGATGATAAAGGATATATTTTAGAGGTAAATCTTGAGTACCCTAAAGAGTTACATGATGATCATAATGATTTACCATTTTGTCCTGAGAATATGAAATCTCCATACATCACATCACGAACAAAAATGTTAATTGCTAATGTAAATGATAAATGTAAATATGTAATGCATTATCAAAACTTGAAACAGTGTCTACAGCATGGATTGAAATTAACTAAAATTCATCGCGTATTGCAATTTCATCAGTCAGCATGGCTCAAACCGTATATCGATCTAAACAATAATTTAAGAACGCAGTCAACAAACGCGTTTGAAAAAGATTTTTATAAACTCATGAATAATAGTGTTTTTGGAAAGACTATGGAGAATGTTGATAAACCAGTTGATGTAAAGCTGATAACAAAGTTGGAGAATGATGGTAAAAGGCATGGTGCGAGCAACTTAATAAGCAAGCCCAACTTTCATAGCTGTTCAATTATTCATGAGGATTTAGTTGTAATACAAATGAATCGTCTTAAAGTAACTTACAACATCCCATATATGTGGGTTACACCATTCTGGAATTATCAAAAACACTTATGTATGAATTTCACTATGATTATGTAAAGAAAAACTATCTTGATAATGCTAAATTACTCTACACAGACACAGATTCTTTTATTTATGAGTTTAAAACTGATGATTTTTACGAGGATATCAAAACTGAGCTAAATAGGTTTAATACAAGTGACTACCCCAAGGATAATATTTACCATTTACCTCTAGTAAACAAAAAGGTTCTTGGGAAATTTAAGGATGAATGTGCTGGTGTTATTATAGACACCTTTGTAGGCACAAAATCTAAATCATACAGCTATATGACAATTGATGATGTAGTAGTAAAAAAATTAAAGGGAGTGAAAAAGAATGTTGTTAGTAAAGAGTTAGATATAAGTGATTATAAAAACTGTATAGTTAGTAACCCACCTGTATTGTATAAGAAAATGTGTGTATTTAGAAGTAAAAATCATCAGCTACATACCAATATGTTGAACAAAGTTGCTTTAAGTAATGAAGACAACAAACGATTCATTATACCCAACACATTTAATACTCTTGCTTGGGGAAACAGTCGTATTGACGACTATTACTTTACTTAAGTCTAATGATCACTATATTGTAATATTTGTAGTGTGATTTATATTGTAATATTTTTTGTAAAAAACTGTAAGTAGAATGTATAATGTTAGGCTACAGTAATTTAGTAAAAATAAGATAAGTAATACATTTTAGTGTAAAATGTTTGCTTTTGTATATTACGAAAAAGATTTTAAAAAATTTACTGAATGTGTGAACTAAACAAGGGGAATGTAAAAAATGTAAAGTGGAAATTGTAAATATCCATGTGTGAAAAAGTGAAATGGCTATCACCATTTTAAAATTAAAAAGACATTGTAATCTGGTAAACCTCGTTTTTTATTTCACAACTACAAAAATGTACAGAATGTGTCAACTAAACAAGGAATGTAAAAAATGAAAAGTGGAAATTGTAGATATTCGTGTGTGGAAAAATGAAATGGCTATCACCATTTAAAAAAAATAAAAGATATAGTGATTTAGTGAACCTTATTTATATTTCTCAAAAAAATGTACAGAATGTGTGAACTAAACAAGGGGAATGTAAAAAATGTAAAGTGGAAATTGTAAATATTCATGTGTGAAAAAATGAAAATGAAGAAATGACTATCACCATTTTTAGAATTAAAAGACATTGTGATCTGGTAAACCTTCTTTTTATTTCACAACAACAAAAATGTACAGAATATTTAAACTAAACAAGGGGAATGTAAAAAAATGTAAAGTGGAAATTGTAAATATTCATGTGTGAAAAAAATGAAATGGCTATCACCATTTTTTTAAATAAAAGACATTGTGATCTTGTAAACCTTGTTTTTATTTCACAACAAAGAGAGCTTTACAAAAATAGAATACAAAGAAATACCAATTCCTCAATCCTTTTCAATGTCCATGTCCACTCATTATTAACTTTCCTTTTATAACACTAATCACAATGACGACTGCCAACCTCTCTCCCACTGAGACATCACAGAACGTCAAAAGTTGTTTAGCTTTTCAACGATACTTTATCCGCTACACGTCTTAATGCAGAATGACTGTGGTGATAAGAAAGGTGCATGCTCGATCCAAAGGATTAATAGGTATATCACTATGCTGCAAAGGTTCTTCAAGACAAGTTCCAGGACTACACAAATAATAACCAGGTAGGTAGATTTCGAAAGTCAAGTATTGAATTACTTTGTTAATGACGCCATTGCCAGTACAGGTCTGGCATATCCTTTTCCATCGATGGTAAAAAGGTTTGATCTTCCTCCTCCTCTGTGGATGATATTTGTTGTTGTTGCTTTTTCTTCTTCATCACGCCCGTGGTATGAGGAAACAAAGTCTTTACACTGACTTTTATGACCATGATACAGTTTGACTAGCTGACAAGTAGCACACTGTCGCATAGAGGGTATTTTTGCCATAGCCACTTGCTTATGGTGATCATAATCCGTACATGGTTGCAATTCACTTAACACAGGGTCTTGAGTCCATGATTTTGGTACATGTTGCCAGATTTCTTTCACTGCATTTGCTGCGACTTAATAAATGAATGATTTTGGAAGAGCCAATAATTCTTCTTTAGTAAAACTGTCTAGTTTCTTTTTACACACAAAGAACTTTCCAATCGCTTTATCGGTAGCATCCCCTTTCTCCATGGTATCACGTTGATGTTTACACGTCGCTTGTAGAAATCTCACTGATGTCATTCACAGGTAAACATTTAGTTTTAATTTTATTTAACAACTCCCAGCAGGCATTGGTGGATATCCAATGAAACAATTGCCACACCTGTGCCAAGGCTTTATGGGTAATATTGTCACAGGGGCAGCGATCCATGAGTATTTGCAGCGATGAACAGCCCATGTCCATTAAATCGATACATTGACAGTAAGACGCTAAAAATGGTTGTAGCCATTGACGTTTTTCACTACCTTTAACAAATATTACATGGGCAGAAGACAAGTGAGCTTTCATGACCATGTCCAGGTGCTTATATGAAATGGTTCCTTGCTTCCAGTCTAGTTGCATATGAGTTTCAATCCACTGGGTTTGTTTACGGTCTTTATCACACAACAAATCAAACGCATAAGGTGGTTTAAACACCAAATGAGTATCTTGTGATATCCAAAAAGTGGAACAATCGATGATGGCCACTTCTTTAAATATAAATTTGTTATCTCCAATTTTAAACCCTTGACAGTCGACAATCAGTGTACGCAACATGTTCACTCTTGTCTGGATCAAGTCCAACTGACCACAGACTGACAATTGTTCAGTAAGGTGTACCCATGTCATTTACTTACATTCCATTCTAGTAAAAGAAAAGAAAAACATCGAGTAGTCACTATAGAGGTTAGGATATGACAGGGGGGTATAAGAAATAATAATATAACAACAACAACCAATTTTTTTTATTTCATTATTTTATTAGCATAACAAGTTTTACATTCTTTTTTCATTCTAGGATAGAGGTGGTACCATCTCATACAACAAAAAAGTCTTTTGTGTTTATAGTGTCCATAACACCGATGATATCCCAATGTCTCTAAACTGGATGTTTTTAACTGTGAGCTGCTCACTGAAGCACTGCCGGCACCATAAAGTCCACACGTATCATAACTTTTTTCATCACTCAGAGGCATGAGTGAGGGGTAACTTGAATGACAGGGTATATTACCCACCTCCATTCTGCACAGGTAGGGGCAGGCAGGTGACCAGCGCTGATGTTCCTGCATGGGTTCATCGCTCTCTTGCCATTGGTCTAAGATGATGGGACAAAACACACATTTCGCTTCATCTCTTCTTTTTAAATAGTAGAATCCAGCGGCTGCTAAGGCTTGAGGGTTTATAAAAGGCACCGGCCACGTCGCAAAGGTCTTGAAACGTTGTTCCTCAGATTTTAAATTCACGGATGTAACTTCTCTTGAGGCTTGAAAGCAAGACATGACTGAGTGGTTTGATGTGTGTTGACCTGCTATTTATACACTTGTCACTTGGATGGACAGTGGATAATAGTTGACTTGTTTGTGATGAATAATCAAACAGTAGGCCGTGGTATTGGCTGGAACATTGTCATGCGTTTAAAAATCTAGTCGAATGTCAATATTGGATGGTTTGACAGACTCTTCCAAGTAGGAACAGTCAAAGACAATCAGTGGCGCCCTTGTCTTAAAAGCTTGGGGTGATAACATTGGACAATTCTCTTTTTGATAATACGACCATCTAAATTTAGAAAAGAAGTCGTACAGGGGGGCAAACTTATTTTTTGAAAAATCTAAATCCAGCCCTTCATAGGGAAACACAGCACCGTTGAGGAAAAGACGTGCATTTCTCAATTGCAGGTGATCAAATTGCGTGACATCTTTGGTTTGTTGATACTTGCGATTCGTTTGAAAACCCACAATCATGTAGAGAGGTCTCTCTGTATAGCGGGCTGTTTTTATAGACCAACTGTGTGTGTTGGTGGTGGGCAATAACGGGTACTCATGGAGTGCCCAGCTTCTAAATCCCATGGGTAGAGGTATATCTCTCTTTACCATTTTGAGTATGTCCAGTTTTTTGCTATCGTTAAGGGTCACATGAGGTACTTTCCATAGCAAGCGTTGTAGTTGAATTTTTGAATCAATGGGGGCATTGTCGACTCCCTTGAGTGCATTATTATCACTCCTGTCTCTCACCAGATAAAGCACTTGCCTTGCGTTGACCACAATGCGCTGGTGATCTTCAGCAAAGCCTAAAATCAGTTTAAGAGGTAAATATCCAGTGAAGGTGCCATCGGTGTGTACCATCCAGTCATTGGTCGAGTCAGGGCACCAACCCGCCATGCAAAGTGTTTTAGCTTCTTCCTCACTATAAGAGGGATATAGTTTCATGACACTGGAAATACCCACATTTCGAGTGCTATCCACCACGATATCGTTAATGACATAACGTACTTCAGAAAACAGGAAGGCGAAAGCATGGTTGGCTAACTTGGATGTAGTGGGTGTAGAACCATCGGCTTTGGTGAGCCGACCTTCAATCTGAATAACACTTTCATGCGGTAGAGTGTAAATATCTTGGTTGTTGATAACAAATTGAATTTCATCATTGTTATTGAGTCCAGGTGTTTGAGCTTGATAAGAATGCAGATCAATTCTTACCACTCCTGGTTGCTCCTCGATGTGGTTCGCTACCTCTAGAATAGAATTCATCGCGGGGGTTAATGTGGTAACCCAAATGCTGTAAAATCTGCTTGTTCTGAGATGTTAACGTGTATTCACGTGGTAAACAACTAACACCATTCCTAGACGGTGCTGTTGCTTTATATACAAACTTCATAGTGGTTTTAGCACCAACTTGTAAGTCACTGGTGTGGTAGAATCTAGATCAATGAGTTGTTGCTCTCTATTGATCAGTCTTAATGTTATATTACTAATAACAACGACAGCCACAGAATGAAATAGCACCACTGGAGGGTTTTCACGAATAATATAGCCATTGGGCGATGTTACAATAAAGTCATAAAGCGAATGCGATGGTTCTTGATTGGTGTACACTTGACTAATAATATTACACGTCACCGACACATGATGGTCCTCAATGAATTTCACTTCATGGTCTGATTCATGTTTTTTGTTGGGCTCTAACACACGTGGTTTAAATCCTAGTAATGGACCAATGGAATCGGGGTGAGTTTTAAAGTCAATTTTGAATGTAGAAAAAATACTGCAGCGATGAGTGTTGGTATTTCCTACAAGTTCAAACTTGCGCGTTCCATCGAGAAATGACTTTAAACCATATTCATTGATCAACACCACATAAATGTGTTCATAAATGTCATCTATCGTGTATCCACCAGAGTTCAGGGTGTGCACAGAATCATCATAGTAAAACTTGTTGTTCACGTTTTCACGTATGTTGTATATTCGATTGTACGTTTCAAGAGAAACAAGTCCTAAACCATCAGGTTTTTCACTCAATTCGATAGGTGGGTAAAAGTCTAGACTCACTTCAGGTCCACGTCCATGCAGTGTAAACGTCTTACTTTCCACCGACATACTGTTGACGTTTTTGCTTATCTTGCGTCTTATATAAAAAAAATAAACACAAACGTCCACACTGTTGGCTGTTAAACGTTTGCTCACGTTTCACATTATAATATATCTTGATCCTGTTTCCAAAATAGGCCACTAGTTCCATGGGCGGGGGCAAATTCCCAAAACTGTCAAAGTACCATACGGTAGATCCCTCTTTGACATAAGCTACATAATGTGTTCCAGGTCCTCGGTGATCATCCAAATTGACAACAGCACATTCATGTTTCCAGGGTTGTGAGGGTAATTGGTTTCGCATAAACACACCTCGAAATTGAGAAAGCTTCAGTTGTTTAGCATAGCTTTCCACTTGCTGATGCGTCAGGGCACGTCTTGCTATGGTTGAGGTTAAAGATGTTTTTTTTATTTCGAAAAGGTGAAATTCCAAATCCTTGTTGATAAAAGGCTGGCTTCAAATTGACATTTCTAGCCCCCATAGCAATGGCCTCCATTGTTTCATTGTGTCGCTGACTTTCATTGAGTTGTTGCTTGCCCTGTTGCACGGCTTTAATGGTTTTTGCCACTGCACTGGCGCCGCCTAAAAGTGAACCTAGAGCAGCCAGACCAGCGAATAATGCAGGTAAAAATCCCGGTCGTTTGGGGACGGGGATCACTCGCCCTTGTTTTGAACGCTGTCGCTGACGTTTTGGAATAACATGTCTCTGTGCTACTCGAAGAGCTTTCCTTATGGTAAACACATTATTTTTTCTTTCGCAAGGGCTTGTCCACGATTTTCATAAGCCCAGGTTTTGCCAAGGACAGGCTCATATTTTTTGTCTTTCTCACCACATATCTTTGTTTCACCATGATGATGATGACCAACAACCTTTCACAAGAAAGTTTAAGTCACAACTAACATTAGATTGTTATTTCATGGCTGTATATTCCAATTCTACATAAAGTGGGAAATCATTTATGGTTTTCCCAGCTTGCTTTTCATTCCATGTCAACAGGAGATGAAAGGATAATTCGTCTCCTGCATTGACCATTTCATGGTTATGGACCAACATCCTATGACCATTTATCTCTATTTGTAAATGGTTCTCATCAGGTATGGCATATTTGAAGTGAATGGCTCCATTATAGTGTAGTCGATAGTGGCTTAAACCCGAAGCTAGCACATAGGTCAAGTGCTGGTCATGAACTAGCGGTATATGGTTTCTCTCATTCACAGGTTTTACATTTGTCAGATGCACTAAAAATACAGATGGGATAAATTTATAAAGAATTTTCATTTCATAGGTCACGTATCGCTTGGTACAGACATCATCATCTTCTTGTGGGTCTTCCACGTGAATAATGCGGTGATGATTAGCGCTATAGCCATCCACCGTAAGCTGAGGCACTTTATCATAAAACTCATACACCTTGTTATCCACATACTTTTTTGTAGTAACGTCTGTAGACACTTGAGGATGTTTTAAATGAGTTAACCGCTTTCCTTTAAAGTCATAATCTCCTTGTTTTGTGCGTGACACTACTGACCTATCCACATAGTGTTTATTAGCAGGATCTGTTTCTTGTTTAGGATCATGTATGGGAACAGACCTAGTTTTGACCATCAACGCACGTCCAAAGACATCCATCGTCAACCTGTAGTACGAGTCTACTGTTTCTATGACAAGGCTCGGTGCGATGTATATAGACAGCCTGCTAGCCTCTCTAAGCCTTAGTTGAAATGAAGCTAATTAAGCAGCAAGAGTCATTCCCCGTGAGGGACATGGTTACCCATCTCTGCCCCACATCACGTGAACAACGCCATGGTTCACTGTTTCCATCTTCCATTCGCTGCATTATTGTGGGACCTTCCGGCTGTGGAAAGACCAATCTTTTACTGACACTTATTACAGCGCCCAATGGTCTGTGTTTTCAAAATATTTATATTTTCGCAAAATCTCTCTACCAACCCCTCTACGTGTTTCTGGATCAAGTCATGTCTGGATTAAAAATGAGAATATGGGGTATTTTATATTTTCCACGCAAGAAAATGTTATTTCACCGGATGAGGTAAAGCCTGATTCACTCATGATTTTCGATGATGTATCCACTGAACGACAAGGTATCATTCAAAGCTATCTCAGCATGGGTCGACACAAACATATCGATTGCTTCTATCTTGGACAAACGTATTCTAAAATGTCCAAACAGTTGATTCGTGACAATGCCAATGTCATTGTTTTATTTCGCCAGGACGAGAGGAACAGTCGTTACATTTATAATGAACATGTGAATCCGGATATTACCTTTCAAATGTTTACAGAATTGTGTGGCAAGTGCTGGAACACACAACGTCATGCCTGTTTAGTGATTGACAAACAAAGTGAACTCAACCAAGGGCGGTATCGCTTAGGGTTTGATCATTTTATTGCTATTTAAGGCAATGTATCATTCCCTCTCAAGTCATTTGTCACGACATCATGGCGTTAGCAGAGAGTCAATTGAAAAAGCATATTATTAGAGCAAAAAATACTATTCGCCAAAAGTTTCGTCAATTGAAACGATCGCGTGCGGATCATGCTTTGTTTATTCAACAACATTTAGCACCTCCGCTAAAAGCTATGTTGAAACCCTCTTTCAAGCCATCTGAAACGCTACCTACCGTTTCACAAGCCAGTCAGACGCACCACAATGACTCTGAGGAAGAGGAAGATGAACAGGAAGATTTAACTAGTGTTAGCGAAGTTGAGGATAATGAGGAACAAGTGTTTACGCCTCAAAAAAGGCATCACCCCTTGCAGAGTTTTTAAGAAAAAGGAAATCCTTGGCCTTGGTCGAAACCCCTTGCCCTTCCACATCGTCTCCATTTTCACAACTCTTGGCCACCCCTCAACATAAAGCTCAACTGAAAAACATTTTAATAAAATATTATGGATCAACACTGGAACCCTATTTCACCAATCTATTTGTTGGAAACACAGATACCACATATGGCGTTCGCTATGAGAATGATAGTTTTAAAATTGGTGATTCATCGATTAAATTTAGTCGTACTAAAGCTGTCATTAAAAAGATCAACTATAAATTAACACCAGGACTGTTAAAGCTACTATTCTCTCGGACTCCCTCATCTCAAGATTATACGTCAGAGGACCTTAGTAAATATAAATCCATTTTATTGGATACCCATGCTCACAAAAGACAGTATGATCCCACTCAACAAGTGAATGCTAATATATCCCAAAAATATAAAACCATCATTGCAAAAATGTTCCCCACTAGTCAAAGTGGTCGTCGTAAAGTGTCCGCTTCAGGGGTGACATTTAAACCATTAAAACCCCTTGTGGATGTTACCTACTGGCACAATCCAAATAAACTCGTCCAGCGACTACAGCTGTTGCATGCTTCACGTCAAGCCGGCCATACTGGTCACGATTGGAAAATTCAAGAAATTGAGGAAGAACTTCGAAATGCCAAAATTATTGTTTAAGCCCTCACCCATTAAAATGGGTATTTCTCACGAGTTGCATCGTCCAGCTAGACGTCACTATCAGCGACTCAAGGCGATTTCACAGGGTGTAGATGAACTTTGGCAAGCAGACTTGGTTGAAATGATTCCCTATGCTAACGTTAACGATGGTGTACGCTATATGTTGACGGTCATTGATGTTTATTCCAAAATGGCGTTTGTTGAACCTGTGCGTCGCAAGTCTAGTCCACTAGTCACCAAAGCCTTTCAACATATTATTCAACAATCTAAACGTCAACCTCAGCTGCTACAAACCGACCAGGGAAAAGAATTTTTCAACAAGGAATTCTCCAGTTTTCTCAAATCTAAGGATATTCACCATTACACCACGTACAGCAATCTCAAAGCCAGCGTGGTCGAGCGGTTCAACCGAACATTGAAAACCCATATGTGGAAAGCGTTTACCGCTCAGGGCACTTATCGCTGGTTGGACTTGTTACCTGAGTTAGTGTCACGTTACAACGACACCAAACACAGAACCATTGGGACCAAGCCACGACTTGTAACTAAAAATATTCCACAACTGGATAAACAGTTTAAACCCATAAAAACAGCAGACCCTAAACGTCATCGCCTTAACATTGGGGACCATGTTCGTGTGAGCAAATTCAAGTCCGTCTTCGACAAGGGCTACACACCAAATTGGGGGACTGAACTATTTCGAATTCGTCAAGTCAACCTGAACAGTCCAGTCACCTATTTACTCGAGGACCTCAACCATCAACCCATAAAAGGCAGGTTTTATCTTCAAGAACTTCAAAAGACAGCGTTTCCTACACATTACCTTGTGGAAAAAGTGTTGAAACAAAAAGGAAATAAACTATATGTAAAATGGTTGGGATTTAGCTCAGCCTTTAATTCTTGGATTAATAAATTACATGTTGTGTGAACCTGTGTGTCTTGTATTTATTTATTTACTCATGTTGTACTTAACCTACAGTCCTATGTACAGTCCTCAGCTATACATGTATTATGAGCATTAGATATTTCTTTCTCTCTTCACCTGTGTTCTCTCTTACACTAACCCCCCCCCCCCCTTCACCTCCCACCACTGTCAAAACAGGTTGTGACTTGTTAGCTCTTATCGTGCGCGTGTACAGGTGTGTTAGATCATATTACCCATGAACTCACATTTTCTCACGTATGAAGCAAAACAGGATGTGACTTGTTTCACAAGGAGGACGGTAATAAGGTCATCTCACACGTGTTCACATGTATTTCGTCACTTTCCTTTCATATCGTTATCCCATTATAGTAGTGGGGGTTAGTGAACAACGTCAGTTCAACACACACAAATGTAGTTAGGCCCTTTGACATAATTTAAATAAATTCATGGGCTAGTCCGTAGGAACCAGGCCAAAGGGACCCGTCCAAAGGGACCGGTCCAAAGGGACAAGAACTCGTCCACAAGGACCTGTCCACAAGGACTCGTCCACAAGGACCTGTCATCAATGACCTGCCAACAATGACCCGTCAACAATAACCCATCCATAGGGATCCGCTCTCCCACCCTCTTACAAAAGCCATGAGTGGGCATGCGTAAAAAACAAAAACAAGCATGTTAATTCATAGTAGCTATCCACCGAACACATGCACTTTATGTAGAACAACGTTTAAATCCATATCGGCATTCAAACTCTCACATGTTGCAATTGGAAAGAGAGATTCTCTAAAAATTAAAATTTCACCCCCTAGTAGGGTAGATTTTATTTTTGGGGTTGAAATATGTTGTCCATTGGAAAGGGGGTGTCAGCCCGAGTTCAATGACACCTCATTCGTCAAAATCCGACCATGCGTTCGAGAGATATCGCGCCGCTGCCATCTTGTGAGGTGGGGAGGTGGAGGTGGCTGTAGAACCGCTACAAAACCACTACTACCGAGGAGCAAGAGTTTATCTGCAGATGGTACCTTGGAGATGATTTCACTTAGCTGATTATAGAACTGAGCCGTTACTTCATCATCAGAATCTAAGGTAGGAGCTTAGGCAGAGATGAGTGTCATAAAGGAACCTCCTGAGAGTGGTATGCGGAGGGTCATGAGCCTTTCGCTGATTGCAATGGGCGTAAGTTGGTGATAATTTACCAGTTTGGTCTTCACAGCGAAGCCCACACCATGAATACGACATTCACCCACCTCCTTTCCTTTCCAGAAGATGGTATATCCTGTTCCAGATTCAGTAATCTTGCCTTCAGAAGACAGCCTAGTTTCACTGAGAGCAGCAATGTCAACGTTGAGTCTTGATGACTCATGGGTTACGAGACCTGACCTTCTCTCAGGTCTAACGTTATTGTCCAAATCAAGCAAAGTTCTGATGTTCCATGATCCAATAATCAATTTGTGATTCTTTACTGTTTTTGAGTTTCGACCGTATGAGGGGTGACCTGCTGAGTGCGGTTGCCCAGCCGGACCAAGATTGTGACTTCCGATGTTTAGCCCAACTTTTCTAGGGCCTTCCCCATGTGGGGTGGACAGCGGTGAATCTAAATAGGTCTGCCCAAACATAGATGCAGGACCGAATTCCTGAGTAGTCACAGAGTCTCCGGAAGACAACCATCACACATCTGCTGCCAACGTGCAGGTCCGAACTAGGGGCTTCCAGTTACACCCATAACCTGCCCCCACCGTCCATATCCCATCGCCGTTGGATTTTGAAAGTAAGTGATGTTCGGAGGAAGTGCCACTGGCGTGAATTTGTTTAGGGTAGATGTCAGCTTGCCAGGACAAGACCCACACACTATGATCTGTGAGCCTAATCGTGCGGCTCACGAGGAATGAGACATGCAGGACCGAACACAGAGACTGCAACGAACTGCCAAATTCTCAAGTACTACTGAGGTGCGCCTTTACAGCCAGTCCGTCTGGCCTGACCTCTTCCGCCTCTAGGACCGTTGGGAGCCATGAGAGTGATTGGCTCCTCCTCCGCTCATTTTGCCGTTGGGCCAAAATGTGCCAATCATACCTATGGACAATAGTTTGCCCTATTAAACCTGAGCAATAGGCTGCCCCTTCCGCCAACCACACTGTGCCAGAGTTCACCTCATTCACTGCAGGTACCGTTGAGGACTTCACCGTAAACCTGGCAAGGGACCCTTACAAGGTACTACCAGCCGGGCCAGCTGGACCAGGGTTTTTTAAAGAGGTGTTACTCCTCTCTCCTCTATCCTGTATAACATTACACTATGTGCTATTGCACCACACTGTGTCACTCCACTAAGATTGTTACAAATCTATAAAATATTAAAACTATCTACAGTAAGAGAATTCTTACCTTGATGTTAATATTATATGGGGTTTGACTAACATTTGTCTCCCTCAAACATAAAGCAGATATTTCTTTTGAAAGATTTTCTTCCACTTTTCTCAAAGTAGAATTCCTAAAATACTGAGATCTCTTCAAGTTACTTAAAGCCCACATAAATAACAGCATTCGACATTGTTGATTAATTCCAACTACACATATTCACAACACACGACGACAGCTGGTATGTTATTCTTGTGTTTCTCCTACCAGTGAATAATAGTCTCTTCCGCTAGGGGCGCTGTGGTCGGAAATTTGCTGTTACGCACGGTCCCTATTATCAATAATGGGTAATAAAGGTGGCAATATAATTGCCTACTCTATGTACTCAATGATGTTTGTTTTTATGTAATCGCAGTTCATAATGGTGATTTTAAGAGTCTCTCTTTCTTCTTCCTCTTTCTCCGTTAGGGTCTTCTGAGGACCATGAACCAATTTCATTGTTTAGTCCTTTCTTCTTCCTCCAGTGCTCCTTCATCTTTTCACTGTGTGTCTTCTTTCTCTCTTCCGACCATTTTGAGCCTGTTTTCTTATATTGCCTTCCATTCCCAATACCTTTTTTTTTTTGAAATTTTAGTAATAAATTTTATTTTAGCTAATGGCCATAATAATAGGAATACCATACAAGCTCATTCGGTACAAAATTTTGTAACAGATATCTGACGTTCACTGCATGTTAATGTGATTTCTCTCACATGATCTCTTACATACAATACGCACGCAGTTTAAGTTTGGCTGATGATACTTTTTTTCTGTGCAAACTTTATAGTGAAAACCGTGCACTGCCATTCGTGTCATCAATATGACGCAGTTCATAATTTGATTTCATCCACTCACAAGTCGTCATGGCATCTGTACAGTAGAAGTCACTCCAAATATGTCTCCTCTTGTCACGAAGTTCACTCAGTAAAGCATCATAAGCTCCAGCGGCGGGCAGCATCCATTGATTTCTTAAATCTTCGATATAAAATTGCTCTTTGGCCAATACATACACAAGGCGAGAGAATGTGTACTTCGAAAGATTGAGTAACTTTTTTAAGTATACTGCCTTCACTCTTTCCATTTTCATCAGGTCATTCTTTGTCAGGTGATACCATTTATGTTCCAATGCATATGCAACTATTGGAGTAATTTTGAGCCGAAATAACGCCATGCCTGTATCAAGGGACAATTTTCCAAGTTGTCTTATGTCATTCATTGCTACAATTGCTGTGTCAACTTTGTCTTGTATGTGCTTCGTAAATACAACTCCCTGTGTTTGGAATATTACTCCTAAGTATTTAAAATGGTTCACTAATTGTAATCTTCTTCTCTCTCTAGTGTATCTTCTTCTCTTACACTGTTTCTTTCTAAACCTTTCTTTACTTGAAACCAGGCTGTTGAGGATTTCTTTTTCCCAAAATATTTTAAAATCTGTTTGGTTAACCTGCTATTATTCATTCTATATAAATGTCCAAAAAATAACAATCACCTCTTCTTTATTGTCTCCGTTATTTTTAGCTTATTTTCAATTTAAAAAATAGGCTTATGAGATCACCTTTTGTCCGTGTGTGTGTGCGTATGTGTGTGTGTGATTCGTGTGTGTGCCCCCCCCCCTAATAAAATCTAAACAGCTGGAGCCATATCAATGAAACTCGGTAGGTCCATAGCACTATTCCGGAAGACCCCGACCGTGCCCATAAAATTTTGTTACGTCTCGCCAATCCAAAATGGCGGCTGTGCGAAATATTTCACCAGCATTAAATATCTCCGAAACTATTCCCGATATCACCCTGGAATTTTTTACGGCGATAAAGGGAACTACTAGAAGTTCACCTATGTGACACTTAAAAAACTCGTAACTACAAAATCCACATGGCGGCCACGCGAATTTGCGACTTTTAAATAGACGTTGCTCGCGATTTAACCAACCAAACGCTATACAACTTGGTACAGTATATGTTTATATAAATTGCAATGCACCGACATCTAACTTCGTTCAATTGTTTACATAACCACAAGATGGCGGATGTGCGAAATATTTCAACGGCATTCTACATCTCTGAAACTATTAGCGGTATCACCCTGAAATTTTGTACGGAGATAGAAGGCACTACTGTAAGTTCATCTATAAGTCTTTCAAAAACCGGTTAACTACAAAACGAACATGGTGGCCAAGCGAATTTGAAAATTCTAAATAGGCCTTTCTCGCGATTTAATGTTCCAACCGCAATTAAATCTAGTACAGGAAATGTTTATACACATTGTAATACACTGGTATCTAATTTAGTTCGATTGTTTACAAAACCTCAAGATGGCGGCTGTGCGAATTTTAAAATTAAGTTTTTATTTCTTGTGTCGTAATCATGCGATCGATGTGAAAGTTAGAATAATGAACCTACGCAATAATTTTCCATTAATGGTACATGCCTCTATGGCCTATACATTTAACAATCCAACATGGCGACCATCTGAAATATTTAGACGGTTCTGAATATCTACAAATCTAATATAGCAATCAAACTGAATGTTTTAGCCTACTTTTCACATTTTGCAAAAATGAGGGAAAAGTAGACTTTTGAGATCGATCCAGGAAAATGTGTATCTGTCTGTCTGTCTGTCCTTCTGTCTGGCTAGCTGTGTGTGTCCCCCCCCTATCAACTCCTAAACGGCTGCAGCAACCGAAACCAAATTTTGTATGAGTAAAGATGTATACCGGAATATCTCAAGCCCATATTTGAAAATTATGTCAGTGCTACCAACTGCTGAAAAAACGCACTAGAAATTTCAACTCCATGTTGGATATCATGGAAGGTATGCATGGGAGCTATTCTAAAATTGGCACACATGTAGATAATACTATTTCAGTTTTATTTCCAGGAGGCCATAAAAGACAGTGTTGCCAATTTTTAATGCATATAACGTCTACACTATTAATTGGATTTCAACCAAATTTTGTATGTAATATGTGTACATAAACAGATATGACTGAGTGTATTCTTAAGAGCCACCAGGGCTGCCAACTGTTAATAATTGCTCTCTATATTTTCTTCATCCAATACCAATATATCTGAAAGTATGCAAGCCGACAGCTTTAAACTATGCACACGTATAGTACTTGACATTTTAGATAAATTTGGAGTAACTTATATACTTCATTTCTACCAACATGATTCTAAGCCTGCTGATAGGACCAATTTTTAAATACATATAACTTCTATACTATCAGTTGG
This sequence comes from Meconema thalassinum, assembly GCA_946902985.2. Classification (NCBI taxonomy): domain Eukaryota; kingdom Metazoa; phylum Arthropoda; class Insecta; order Orthoptera; family Tettigoniidae; genus Meconema; species Meconema thalassinum. The sequence continues at coordinate 266,992,538 of OX336397.1, read as the reverse complement.
ATTTCATCCAAATTTCGTATGGGCTATGTGTAACATAACAGGTATGACTATGAGTATTATTAAGAGCATTCAGGGCTGCCAACTGTTAATAATTGCTGTTTATATTTTTTTTTAACCTATAATCAATATATCAGAAAGTATGCTAGCCGAGAGCTCTATACTTTGCACACGTATAGCACCTGATGCTCTAGATTAATTTGGAGTAATTAATATAAGCCAGTGCACCCAACATCATTCTATGCTTGCTGATAGATCCAATTTTAATATTCATGTATCTTCTATACTGACATATGAATTTCATCCAAAATTGGCACAACAAGATATCATAATATTTCCGATTATTTCTAACCAGCACACGCATGACATTGTTGCCAACATGCTTTTACGCGTTCTGATAGATCCAATGTCTAACTGCATGTAACATCCATTGAACTTCAACCAAATTTTGTATTCTGTAGTGCTCTATTAGGCTACATTATACCAGGAATATTTCGATCTAATTACACATTTCGATATTACCAAGTTAATTTCGTCATTATTCCAGATAAGTTCATATACTGTAGAATATTCATTGGCATGAAAAGTAGGCTCTTTAGTTTGTCATAGGGGCTATGAACATAAGTTCACCTATAGGGCTTTCAATAACCTGGTGATCACAAATCCAACATGGCGGCGACACGAAGTATAAATATTCACATGGACGTTTCTCGCAATTTAACCATCCGAGTGCAGTGAAACTTGGTACAGTAAATCCTTATACGAATGTTAATCCACTGGCATCTAATTTATTTCAATTGTTTCCATAACCACAAGATGGCAGCTGTGAGAAATTATAAAATCTCCTTGTTACTTCTTGTGTCCTAATCATGCGATTGAAGTTTGAATGCTACACGTACACAATAATCTTCATGTAACAGTGCATAACTCTAGGACCTACACATATAAAATCCAACATGGTGACCATCCGAAATATTTAGTTGGTTCTCAATATCTACGAATCTATTACAGCAATCAAACTGAAATTTTGTAAGGCAATTAACATAAGTAGGATATATTAAAATAGGCTGTATAGTTCTTCACGGAACTACTTGTTTCAATGTTCCGATAGATTTCTTTGTAACTTCTTAGTTTCCAAAACTCTGTAGTTCTTAATGGACTGAGAATTTTTCATATATTTTTCTTCCTGAAGCTTCTAATTTATCCAATTTATAATTTATTGTTAGACATTCAGTGGCATATAAGCATTCTGGTTTAATTGTTGTATTTTCAATTCCTTAGATACACTTTTCAATTTCTTAGATAAACATTTGTTGTTATAGATATTCCTGGTTATACCATATGCTCTTTGAATCTTGTGCCCTCTTTCTTCTACAGCAGATTCTACTAAGCCATTCTTCTGAATTATTTCCCCCAAATATTTGAACTTATCCACCCTCTTACTTTGACGAATTTTTGTTACGAGGGTTTCTGGAGCATTTTTAATATTTGCCATAAATTTTGTTTTTTCTACAGAAATCTTTAAACCTGTTTTATTGGCTATCTCTTCTAATAGATTGATTTGTACTGTTGCATGAGCTACGTTTTCAGAAAGAATGGCAAAACCATCAGAAAATGCCAGACAATTTACTTTAACACCACTGTTTTTATCCTTAGTGTTATAGGTGATATATTCGGCTCTTTCAATTTCTTATTCCAAATTCGTACCTTTTTTTCCAGGATACAATTGAATAGGAGTGAGATAAACCATCGCCTTGCCTTACACCTGTATTTATTCTGAATCGTTTTGAAGTTTCTCCCTCCCCCAGGGGCTCACATCTTGTGGGACGTGGTTTGGCGACCACGGGACCCCAGATGAGTCCGGCATTGCTTCCACTTACTTGTGCCGGGCTCTTCTGTGTTTTCTTTCCTGATGACCTCCCTTGGTCAACTCTTGTTCTTTTCCGACCCCGACGGTATTAGGGTATCCGAGGCCTAGGGAGTCATTCATTTTTCCGTCTTAATTGGCCGTTGTGTTATCTTTCCTGAGCCCTCCTTCTTCGAGGGGTCTGACCTCTTGTTTTCTTTTCATTATATTTGCTTTTCTCTTCAAGATTCCCGCACTGTTTTAGTTACTTGGTTCCCCATGTATCTAAATTACCTCTCGCGTTTGTTTTCAACCTCAATTGCATTTTGTAAATATTGACAATCTAAATTGCTTTTTAGTAAGTCTTTCAATATATGTTCAGGGCATTTTAGTGAGTATTTTGAATTTCAATTGCATTTTGTAAGTATTTTCAACCAAAACCGCATTTCGCAAGAATTTTAAATCTAAATTGCATTTTGTTTGGTGGGCATTTTCCAAATATTTTTATTCTCAATTGCATTTTGTGGGTATTTTGAAACTAAATTACATTTTGTCAAGTAATTTCAATCTAAATTGCATTTTGTAAGTATTGTCAATCCACATGAGTCGTTTGAATCTACCATACATTTTGTAAGCATTTTCAATTTCAATTACATTTTGTAAGTATTTTGAATTTCAGTTGCATATTGTGAATAATTTGGATTGGAACTGGGATATTTCAATCTGAATTGCATTGTGTATTTTCAATTTCAATTGCATTTTGTAAGTATTTTGAACCTCAATTGCATTTTATACGTATTTTCGATCTCATTTGCATTTTGTAAGTATTTTGAATTTCAATTGCATTTTGTATTTCGACTCTACGTTGAATTTTGTACGTATTTTGAACCTAGCCTACATTTTGTGGGTATTTTTCAATCTTTTTTTTTTGTGAATCTTTTCGTTCTAAATTCCATTTTGTGAGTTGTTTCAATCTAAGTTCCTTTTTGTAAGTATTTTCCGTCTCACTTAATTTTCGTTCTGGTTTCCATTTCATTAATATTTTCGCTATCTCCCAGATCATTAGGGGCCGATAACCTAGATGTTAGGCCCCTTAAAACAACAATTATCATCACAACGAAATTTCTCCCCGAAATGTTACCTTTGATATAGTGTCTGTTTTCACGGATTAGGTTTGCCAGTTTAGATTTAACTCCAAATTCTCTGATTACTTTATCTAGAGTTTCCCTGTCGACAGAATCAATAGCCTTTTTAAAATCTATGAATGTCACTATTGTGATTCATTATTATTATTATTATTATTATTATTATTATTATTATTATTATTATTATTATTATTATTACGGTATTATTATTTACAATAAATGTGCCAAATTGTTGTAATATTGCACTTTAGGCAGGATGTATTATTATTATTATTATTATTATTAATCATAATATACACAATATCAGTAACAATTTCACCAACAACATTAATAATCCGTGGCACTACAGCCCAAGAAGGGCCTAGGCCTACCAAGCGACCTCTGCCCAGCCATTTGGCCTGCAGATATTGGGGTGGCGTGTGATCAGCGCATCGGGTCCCCTCGGCCGTTAATCTTGGTTTTCGTGACCGGGGCGCTGCCTCACTGTCAGAAAGCTACTCAATTGTCCTCACGAGGCTGAGTGACCCCGTTCTAGCCCTCACGTCAGTTTCTAAAATCCCTGATGGAGCCGGGAATCGAACCCGGGGCCTCCGGGTGAAAGGCAGGCACGCTACCCCAACACCACGGGGCCGGCACCAACAACATAACTGATGGTAATAACTCGAAGCAAACTTTCATGTTTGCTAGATAATAATCCATTCATTGTAACACAGGTTATCAAGGGAGGAACGTAGAACTATAAGTCCAAGCAGTTCCCAAAACAGTTCTTAGATGGCGTAAGTGCATCAGTGGAGTCGACACTGGAGTCGAGTGTATCAGTTCCAGGGGCAGCACTCTCGACTCTGTTCGCAACCCATACCTACCCTTTAGGGTTGTGTTTATTCGTATCGTACAACAGGTCAAAGCAGGTGAGAAGCTTGACTTTCCTCAAACCCCATTGGCCAATAAGCTGGGCGTGGGGAGTTGTTTTAAGGGTCATTTGGCCCTATCATCAGGGCATAGCATGTTACCAACTACGCCACCGAAGCCGCCTCATTACCTCATATGGAGTCTAACGATGTGTAAATACCCAAATGCCATGCAAGTTAACCACTTGGAAGTTTATTTGTTTTCGTTTTCTATACAAAGGCGTAGGGCTACATAGTGGACTGGATACTGAAAGGCGTAGTGCTACACAGTAGACTGGATACTGAAAGGCGTAGGGCTACATAGTAGACTGGATACTGAAAAGCGTAGTGCTACATAGTAGACTGGATACTGAAAGGCGTAGGGCTACACAGTAGACTGGATACTGAAAGGCGTAGGGCTACATAGTAGACTGGATACTGAAAGGCGTAGGGCTACATAGTAGACTGGATACTGAAAGGCGTAGGGGTACATAGTAGACTGGATACTGAAAGGCGTAGGGCTACATAGTAGACTGGATACTGAAAGGCGTAGTGCTACACAGTAGACTGGATACTGAAAGGCGTAGTGCTACATAGTAGACTGGATACTGAAAGGCGTAGTGCTACATAGTAGACTGGATACTGAAAGGCGTAGGGCTACATAGTAGACTGGATACTGAAAGGCGTAGGGCTACATAGTAGACTGGATACTGAAAGGCGTAGGGCTACATAGTCGACTGGATACTGAAAGGCGTAGGGCTACATAGTAGACTGGATACTGAAAGGCGTAGGGCTACATAGTAGACTGGATACTGAAAGGCGTAGTGCTACATAGTAGACTGGATACTGAAAGGCGTAGTGCTACATAGTAGACTGGATACTGAAAGGCGTAGGGCTACATAGTAGACTGGATACTGAAAGGCGTAGGGCCACATAGTAGACTGGATACTGAAAGGCGTAGGGCTACATAGTAGACTGGATACTGAAAGGCGTAGGGCTACATAGTAGACTGGATACTGAAAGGCGTAGGGCTACATAGTAGACTGGATACTGAAAGGCGTAGGGCTACATAGTAGACTGGATACTGAAAGGCGTAGGGCTACATAGTAGACTGCATACTGAAAGGCGTAGGGCTACATAGTAGACTGGATACTGAAAGGCGTAGGGCTACATAGTAGACTGGATACTGAAAGGCGTAGGGCTACATAGTAGACTGGATACTGAAAGGCGTAGGGCTACATAGTAGACTGGATACTGAAAGGCGTAGGGCTACATAGTAGACTGGATACTGAAAGGCGTAGGGCTACACAGTAGACTGGATACTGAAAGGCGTAGGGCTACATAGTAGACTGGATACTGAAAGGCGTAGGGCTACATAGTAGACTGGATACTGAAAGGCGTAGGGCTACATAGTAGACTGGATACTGAAAGGCGTAGGGCTACATAGTAGACTGGATACTGAAAGGCGTAGGGCTACATAGTAGACTGGACACTGAAAGGCATAGGGCTACATAGTAGACTGGATACTGAAAGGCGTAGGGCTACATAGTAGACTGGATACTGAAAGGCGTAGGGCTACATAGTAGACTGGATACTGAAAGGCGTAGGGCTACATAGTAGACTGGATACTGAAAGGCGTAGGGCTACATAGTAGACTGGATACTGAAAGGCGTAGGGCTACATAGTAGACTGGATACTGAAAGGCGTAGGGCTACATAGTAGACTGGATACTGAAAGGCGTAGGGCTACATAGTAGACTGGATACTGAAAGGCGTAGGGCTACATAGTAGACTGGATACTGAAAGGCGTAGGGCTACATAGTAGACTGGATACTGAAAGGCGTAGGGCTACATAGTAGACTGGATACTGAAAGGCGTAGGGCTACATAGTAGACTGGATACTGAAAGGCGTAGGGCTACATAGTAGACTGGATACTGAAAGGCGTACGGATACATAGTAGACTGGACACTGAAAGGCATAGGGCTACATAGAAGACTGGATACTGAAAGGCGTAGGGCTACATAGTAGACTGGATACTGAAAGGCGTATGGCTACGTAGTAGACTGGATACTGAAAGGCGTAGGGCTACATAGTAGACTGGATACTGAAAGGCGTAGGGCTACATAGTAGACTGGATACTGAAAGGCGTAGGGCTACATAGTAGACTGGATACTGAAAGGCGTAGGGCTACATAGTAGACTGGATACTGAAAGGCGTAGGGCTACATAGTAGACTGGATACTGAAAGGCGTAGGGCTACATAGTAGACTGGATACTGAAAGGCGTAGGGCTACATAGTAGACTGGATACTGAAAGGCGTAGGGCTACATAGTAGACTGGATACTGAAAGGCGTAGGGCTACATAGTAGACTGGATACTGAAAGGCGTAGGGCTACAATGCCCATTAATTGGGTACAATCGTGTTGACCGACTCGAAAGCTACAAAAAGGCAACACTGAAAAAATAATGGCTTCTAATCGCTACAGATAATTCCAAGTAAGTTAACTACCATACACAATTTGTTAGGCAATATTGCAATCAACATTCCTCTCGTAACTAAACTATTATAAATTCTGGAAAACAATGCTAGGCATTCTTTAGGTTATAGAGGTGTGCAAATTATTAGACTCAAAGGCAGTTTTCCAACATTTACTTTGTAGATTTTGTGACTTAATACAGTAGAAATATTTTGCAATACACTGAAATTATTTCAAACGTTTAATCAATATTCTTAATAACATTCTTTTAAATAATTGGACAGTAAACTAATTGTTTACAGTTTCCATCAAAAGAGGAGCCTTGGTAATGCAGAATGATACACGTTTTGTTTTGATTACTATCATCATCATCTTCCTAGCATTAATCCCACTTTATTGCAGGGTCTGGTTTTCTGCACTTTTTCTTCCATACTGATTGATCTTGAGCGTCTCTAGTTGTGGCAATCACTAGTTGCATGTCCTCCTGCATAGTATCCAGCCAGCTCTTTATCGGTCGCCCTCGTGGTTATTGGCCTTCTAGACTAATGTCAAGTGCAGGTCTCGCGACTGAAGAGTGATTGCTACGCAGTACATGACCATACCAACGCTGACGGCTCTCCCGAATTCTTTCAGGGATTGGAGCCACACCAAATGTAGCTCGAACATTGTCATTCCTGATGCGGTCCAGTCTAGTAAGTCCCTGTGTCCAGCGAAACATCTTCATCTCCATGACATGTAGTTGTTGTTCATGTCTCTTCGTTACTGGCCAGCATTCAGTACCATACAGTGCTCTGTAACTTTTCGAATTCAGATATAGTGGCACATTCCGGTCAAAAAGGACTCCAGTAATTTGTTTTGATTACTATATCATGTGCATTTAGAAGTCTTTTATTATTGATTGTCCACTCTTGAATTATTGAAAGATTCGTGGACAATGGATTGAAATCACCTGATTTAGAGGGTATGTTCCCAAGTCAATGAAAAAAAATGGACTCAACTCAGGTGTCCCTCAGAATTTCCAATTTCGAAAACATTTCCAGGTGCAATTCCTTATGGGAAAAGTTGTAAGTCCACAGGAGAGAAAACATTACTAAGTAGGGTAATAAAATTAAAATGATTTTGATTAAAAAATTGTGACTGATTTAAGGGGGGACCTACACCTATAAGGATCCAAAAATCATGTATATTTCACTTTTTCATTCCTCAGCAACAGAAATTACTAAAGTATTGTTATTTGGTCTGCCAATCACACTACGCTTTACCAATATGTTCATGTATTTACAAGTAATATGGCGAATGCATTTCAGGAAATTGGGCATTTAAAATGGCTGCATATTGTGCCCTGTTTCTGTTTCCCTAATATTTTACACAAATATCATTGTTTTCAAAAATTCTTTTTCGTTGTATTTACTAATGCAGTAGCTAGAGATTGGCCCAGAATCATTGGAATCTATAAATAAAATGATTTTTTAAAAAAGCTTATATTAAAGTGTAACTTTTTACTAGTTTTTTCACGGAATAATTTTTAGAAAACCGAAACTATGACATGTACAGCAACAGCTCTAGGTCATATTGTTCTTCTCTATAAGATACAAATGTATACTAAATTTCATTTAATTATCTAAGGAAACGGATTCGAAAATCCAATGTTTCGGGGAACGAGCAACAAAATTACCAATGTGTAGGAAAACTTCTAAGACGTCGGTGACAGTCCTGCACGTTTTTGGTCATAACTTCAAAAGTACATATCAAAGAAATTGTTGCTGTGATTTGAAGAGGAAGGATCAATAAACGTAGAAAAAAATTAAAAATGACAATTTTGATCCTTATAGGTGTAGAGGTCCCACCTTAAATTCATTTGAGTCTAATAATTTGCACACCGCTGTATCTACGGTAATTGGTTCTTGTGAAAATACACATCACTATTGAGTTTAGTCTGGGTGCATGAATAATATTTAGGCTGGACTGTGTAAAATCGGAGTGATATCGTGTGGGGTGTGATATTGAGTACTGCCAATGGCCGTAATTGCATATTCTGTTAGATCCAGAGGTGAGGGATCTATTGCAATGTAATGGTTAAAGACCACATAGAGTTGTATGCAAAATAGATACACTGCATAATATTCTTGATTAGGGATGCACTTTGCCATGTTTGGTTATACTACCTTCTTTTCCTGCAGGTTTGTAATGTGTGGTGGCACTGCAATGGAATGACAAATCTATGTTGATAATTTGTTGAAATGAAGTACACTTCTAAATGTAGGCTATCTATGTAAGAATGAGAAATGTATAAAATATATAGGCTACCACAGAATATGGACTTTATTTTGTAATTATTTTTTTACTTTCAAGTTCCTTATTTAAATCCCGATTTCCAGTATTCCATTAAGTAAAGGCAACATTTTCGTGTAATCTGTATTGGCGATAGTTTTTCAAACTTATTTATTTCCTGTGGGTTTTTCTTAATCTGTTTTAACAGTGTAGGCCTATATTAACTTGTGGGCCGACAACCTAGATGTCAGATCTCTTGAAACAATCGGCCATCATCATTAACTTGTATTCCTCACAGGCAAGGGCCAAGTTGTGCAAGTTTGCTTTATGAAGCCATAATAAATAAATGAGATTGATACAAACTAAAGAAATGCACATTCTCGGGAAGAGGGAACAGGGACCCACGGCACAGTGGGTAATTTCAAGCAACTAGCCGGCCAAAAATATATATTTTCCACCCATGTCATTCCTGTGCATTTTCTGTGAGTCATGTTTATAAGAGCCTTGGGCACAGTAATTAAGTGTTGAAAGGTTGCGCTGTCTGGTTATCTTATCTCACCGAAGGCCTGAAGTGGCTCTTCTCCGTTACGGTATAATATCCTGGGATGGCGAGTGCTCAGTTCTTTTTATGTAAGGGCTCACTCCGTAAGGAAGTCAGAACTAAATATTTCTTTGAATGCAGTGTCAATATATTAGATGTAAGTATATATTTTTATATAGTTTGTAGCATTTGCTGTAAATTACTATATTATTGTCCAGGATGTATGTTTCAAAAGTCAGGTATACTGTGTCCATGCGCTATCTAATCATATAAATTTGGGGTAACTTGTCAATAGTGTTGCCTTCGATATTTGTAATAAAAGTTTTTATAGAAGTTATCTAAACCATATTGAATAGGAAACTGTGACTTTTTGCTGCGACCTGGTGCGACTATGACAGATATGAATTTTTTTTCAGAATCATTGACTCTGTAACCCGGAGATCGCTTTTCAAGCCGTGGAGGAACAGCAGGGAATATAAGCATAACAATGACATTGTGAATGTTGTAATTGGACATTTAGGCCTTCAAGATTGTTCTGAGGAAATATCCAAGTCAATAAGGGAATCGGTCAGTATTTTAGTGCAAAATATAGTAGAAAATGGAACAAATTGCTGAAGTACAAAAAAACTTGGTTGGAACAGTAAGTTAAGCTTGCAAGAGGGGAAAATAAATCACTGCTGTTTGCCTCACGACAATGTCAGGCCGAGTACTGCCAGTACTAGCACTCGAGGTTGTCCACGTAAACTGTTTGGAGAAACGAGGGTATGCTCTAAAGGCAGGAAAACTAGATCACTTATAGAAAAGACATCACTAGGAGAAATGTTTCTGTCACACATATGAGTATTTGAGCTTCTGAGAAACTCTTGCGTGTGGGTATGCCATTGGTAAAGTGGCTTTTGGCATGTACACAAAGGAAACAATAAAATTGTACCTACAAAAATACAAGTGGTACTACATGGCGGTAACTTTACACAAACTCTTGGTTCATGGAGAGGTCATTTCATTTTACAGTTTTTAGGTAGTCTCTCAAAAGAACCACATGTCAGTCCTCCAATGGAGTTCTTGATGTACGACATCCTTGGATGTCCCCTAGGTTTCTTTCCCAATACTTTGCCCTCGATAATGATTTGGAGAAGAGAGTCGTGCCTGAGTACAAGTCCAAGGAGCTTTGTTTCCCTCTTCTTTACTGATTTTAATAAACATCGATCATCCTTCACATCCTGCAGAACGAGGTCATTTTGTTTTCCTGTCCATCCATCTTTTTTGTCATTCTTCTCCAAAACCACATTTCTGTAGCCTTAAGTTTTGTTTTCTCCTGTTTCCCTAATGTTCAGGATTCCCATCCCTACAGTGACCCTTTCCATAGGCTGCTTATTTCCTCGGACCCATATGTTGCCAGTTTAGGGAAATCAAGGAGGAGAAGTTGGTAGCGCTTTCAATAGAAGTGCTAAACTTGTCGTCTGAGTCTCCTGCATCTGGTTCTCCCGAAGGAGATACCAACAGTGAAGATGCCGATTCTGATGGAACTGCATCTTGTAGATATTGTACTCAATACGGACAAAAGGAAATCATGACCAAGTTCATGGATATACACTGCATCTAATGTCTAAATTGTATGGTAAGTAGGCCTACAAGTATTACTAGATCTGTATTCAAACATTCTAAAGCGCATGACCCATTATTAACTTTAATTACAATTTTCTGAACCTAGAATATATCGAAATATTATAAAAATTATTAGTTGCATTTTTGATGCAGTTATTTGATATTTGTTATTGACTGACCTGGCACAATTGCATACTATATTTCATGTTAATAGGTCCACTTGTTTCAAAGATACGATTTTTGGCAGGCTAGGCTACACCTGGCCGCAGGTTATGGTTCAAATTTCCCGCGTGAAAACTTAAAAGTTCTATGTGTCACCGAGAGAGGCGGCACTATGTAAGCGTGCTAAGCGGCGCGTGGGTGGTGGTCATTATCGGAATTAAATTTAAACTGCTTTGGTGTTGACAACTGGGGAATATATTGTGACTTTCTATGATTATTTTCAACGTTTTAAAATGTATTTTGCAGAAAACCAGGACATTTATTCTCCGAATAGAGAAAACGGCTTCGGTGGCGTAATTGGTAGCATGCTGAGCTTCTATGCCCAAGATCGCGGGTTCTAACCCGGTCGAAGTCGTCGGATTTTGTAAGACTGTTAAAAAATCACACAGTATGTCTTCCTTCGGCATGGAAAAGAACCTTCCACTAACTACACTTGTGGAAGCTAAAATTTGTAGTTTAGTATGATAACGCTATATTAGTTCCAACGTTTATCTCCAGGTGCTGACTGCGATGGCATTTAGTACCCACGTCCGCAGCTAGGTGTCGTGGACGGTAATATTTGATAGCAAAAGTATGAACTACTTGGAAAAAATTAATCCTCGGCAGTCCTTCTACCTGAATCACAGATAACATACACTAATACAGCCATCACAATTAACACCGGTTATCAGACAAATTCTACACACACCCAAAGTCACGGGGCTACATGACCGCGTTGTCGCAGCCCCTTAACTAAGGATCCAACCAACAATCACCTACCGAAAGCCAGTGGTGGCTCACACATATCGCAGTTGGTGGGCCTGCATGCACAAGCACTGACTCACTTTATTTGTAGATCAGCTCCAGGCGTCGAGTCTTGAACGTGACGAATTTTTCACTGACGAGATTAATGAAATTCGGTATCATGTCAAATGCTATGTTTAAAATGAATGTTTTACAGCCAGAATTGCAACCTTTTTCAGTTCGGAGGGTTAATTATGCTTAATGGCATAATTTGAATGAGATTAGCTTAAATCATCATTTTACATTTGTCATGAAAAAGAAAAACATAACAGTAAACATCTGGGTCCTAGAAATGTTATTCAACAAGTTAGGATTGTATTATTTTCTAAAGCTATCCGCCAATTTACTCCAAACATTATCCGACACTTATTCGCAATCCGCACAGCCATGTAAACTATATCCGTATGGCGATAATTGTTGCGGATATCGGCGCAGGGCTTTGCCATGGCATTCCTGAGGTACACTTTGCTCCTCTTGAGGCACGAGAAGCAGCGGTAGTCATAGGCAGGGTGATAGCGATACGTAACAGTGTAACGACCTCTGTAAATGACTGAGGTACACTTTGCTCCTCTTGAGGCACGAAAAGCAGCGGTAGTCACAGACAGTGTGACAGCGATACGTAACAGTGTAACGACCTCTGTAAATGACTGAGGTACACTTTGCTCCTCTTGAGGCACGAGAAGCAGCGGTAGCCACAGACAGTGTGACAGCGATACGTAACAGCGTAACGACCTCTGTAAGTGACTCAGGTACACTTTGATCCTCTTGTGACACGAGAAGCAGCGGTAGTCATAGGCAGGGTGATAGCGATACATAACAGTGTAACGACCTCTGTAAGTGACTCAGGTACACTTTGATCCTCTTGTGACACGAGAAGCAGCGGTAGTCATAGGCAGGGTGATAGCGATACGTAACAGTGTAACGACCTCTGTAAATGACTGAGGTACACTTTGATCCTCTTGTGACACGAGAAGCAGCGGTAGTCATAGGCAGGGTGATAGCGATATGTAACAGTGTAACGACCTCTGTAAATGACTGAGGTACACTTTGATCCTCTTGTGGCACGAGAAGCAGCGGTAGTCATAGGCAGGGTGATAGCGATACGTAACAGTGTAACGACCTCTGTAAGTGACTCAGGTACACTTTGATCCTCTTGTGACACGAGAAGCAGCGGTAGTCATAGGCAGGGTGATAGCGATACGTAACAGTGTAACGACCTCTGTAAATGACTCAGGTACACTTTGATCCTCTTGAGACACGAGAAGCAGCGGTAGACATAGGCAGTGTGATAGCAATACGTAACAGTGTAACGACCTCTGTAAGTGACTCAGGTACACTTTGATCCTCTTGTGACACGAGAAGCAGCGGTAGTCATAGGCAGGGTGATAGCGATACGTAACAGTGTAACGACCTCTGTAAATGACTGAGGTACACTTTGATCCTCTTGTGACACGAGAAGCAGCGGTAGTCATAGGCAGGGTGATAGCGATACGTAACAGTGTAACGACCTCTGTAAGTGACTCAGGTACACTTTGATCCTCTTGTGACACGAGAAGCAGCGGTAGTCATAGGCAGGGTGATAGCGATACGTAACAGTGTAACGACCTCTGTAAATGACTCAGGTACACTTTGATCCTCTTGAGACACGAGAAGCAGCGGTAGACATAGGCAGGGTGATAGCGATACGTAACAGTGTAACGACCTCTGTAAGTGACTCAGGTACACTTTGATCCTCTTGTGACACGAGAAGCAGCGGTAGTCACAGGCAGGGTGATAGCGATACGTAACAGTGTAACGACCTCTGTAAATGACTGAGGTACACTTTGATCCTCTTGTGACACGAGAAGCAGCGGTAGTCATAGGCAGGGTGATAGCGATACGTAACAGTGTAACGACCTCTGTAAGTGACTCAGGTACACTGATCCTCTTGAGACACGAGAAGCAGCGGTAGACATAGGCAGGGTAATAGCGATACGTCACAGTGTAACGACCTCTGTAAATGACTGAGGTACACTTTGCTCCTCTTGAGGCACGAGAAGCAGCGGTAGTCATAGGCAGGGTGATAGCGATACGTAACAGTGTAACGACCTCTGTAAATGACAGGCCAAAGTTTCCAGTGAGAAGAAGACTCAAAAGTTTTACAGCTCCACCGATATTTCGGAATTCTTCTCTTGGTTATAAACATTTTCCTCTGGTATTATTATGATTCAAAGTATATATTTCCCTGTTTCTAGTTACCTCAATGTTATGACGCTCAACCGATTGTCGATACGACGAACTTAAGTGTAACACTGCAAAGTTTTACATGTTATTTAAATGAGTTCCGGAAGATGCGTGCTTCTGAATTTGTTAGTTCAGTTTTCTAAGATCTGTCACTCCGTTTTGAGTTCAACTAAATTCTCCACCTACTATACTGTGAAATAATATACAAGTATTTCTTAAAATCACCCAAGCCTACTACCGTAACTGCCCCCGTAATTGAATTATGTAGAGACCACGGTGGCTATATTTGAAATTATAAGGAAAGTTATGATTGTCATAGTTATGACGTGGGTAGTCATGACGTAAGCACGGATGACGTAAATGTTATACCAGCAGGCTACTTGAGCTGAGATTCTCAGTGACGTCAGCTTTTAGTCCAGAATGTTCCAAGATTTACGACGCAGTCGCAGGAAACGAGGAATTTTGCTGAGGAAGAAACTATGCTATTGGAGGAGAGGCTTGAACCAATGAACGATAGTTTAAAGGAAGACGGAGATTGCTGAAACTATGGTATTTTTATTACTTTTGGAATGCAGAATTGTGGAAATCCATTTGCAGTAAAGGCATTGATTTGGAATTTTGGTGAAATTTATTTTCAGTTTTTGAATTTTGAAAATCCGTCATGTATTAACGAAGTTGGAACTTCTAGCGATGACGCAGTATCACGCTTTGGAAGGGATGGAAACGCCCCTCGTGAAGTTAATAAAAGGGCTTGCGCAGAAGAGAGGAGTCTCTTTCGTTCTCTGATCATTCTGAGATCTAATTCTCAGATCATCGAAGTATATTTGTGAAAGTTCTTTTCTTATACATTCATTATAGTGAGACGTCGAAGTGAACAGCAGTGAAAAGAATCGTCTTTATAACGCGTGGCGAGGCCACTATATTAACGAGATCCAGGTCAAACTAGGTGAAGTTGAAACGGACCTTAGAAAGCTTCTACAAGTTTAGCTTCGAACAGTTAGCGGTCACCGATAAGCTAATTGTATTGTGCAGTGCTACATGCAGTTATAGAGAAAAGCTGAACAATTTCGACCGATTAGTTTAAAAGATATTAGCAGTTTTATACGACTGACAAAAGTGATTATCTCGCCACTAGAGAAACACTTTTGTATAGCCAGAATCAACGCAAGGCTGACGCTGCGAGTGGAGTAGAAAGACTTCAGATTGCTTGGTTACAGAACGATACAGTATAATGGAGCAATTGAATACGGCAGTTTGTTCTTCTGACACTACAACCGAAGAGCAGATGGAAGGCTAAGAGGGCTTATTGCAATTGGGACATACTTCATTGGAGTAAGATAGCGACATGGAACTTCGCTAATTGCTATTCCACACAAGCGAACATGCGGTGAATACCATCTACACCCATGTTTCGTAATTAAAGGCTGAATACCATCGAACAGCCATAGAAACAATTTCATACTCTGAATATGAATAATTTCTTCGGAAATTTCTACAAAACTTCATGACGATTGTCTACTGGAACTTCAGGGAATTTTTCAAGAGAGGTCAGGGATATCCCGACTCACAAAGAAGATTATTGCCGGAAGGATGTCTATTCGTCTTCGAGGAGCAGAGCGATTTCCGGAGAAGGAAGCAGTTCGATTCTCCGAGGGTGCTATTTCCCATTTCGAGGATGGAGCTCAGCTGTTACGTGGTGAAATGGATCCATCAGCAGTCTTCTTTGGGGAATTTTCCTCTGGAACGTCAATCGGCAGATAAGGTAGTCGTGAACGTTTATTGTATTTGAGTTTACTAATAATGTTTGAGCAACCATTTTTCCCATATTTTTATCCTCATGTTTTTGCCCTATTTTCTTGTTGAGATTTTTATTCTCAGTACACCTTGATGAGTTTTGCATTTTTCGACGATTTATTAAGACATTGTTATGTCATGGGCATAGTTAACGATTTTGAATCAGTTGAGACTGATATTTAGAATATTTCAGTAATTAATATTTTTGTAGTCACGATTTGACTGTATGTTAATGATTTTTAATGGCAGATTTAAATTCAGACAGCGTGTCACTTTATTAAAGTAATTCTACCCGTTTAATTACTTTGACCAATTTTCTGTCATCATCAAGAAGGAAGAACATTTAAATGATTTTAGAGCGTTAAAATCTCTTACGTTGTCGACGATCTTGGAAATACTAGTCGTTATTTGTATTGATTGCAACACAGACATTTATCGTCAGTTATGAATGAACATTGCATCATAGACACTTTTGTGAAAGAGTAACTTTAATAAGGAATTATTGAATGCATTAAAGTCAAGTACTTTTGTTAGGAGTTTTTCTCAATTAGAGAATTATATAACGATGTTTGCATTCCCCAGTCTAATTGGATTCTATTCGACTACTTTGCATTTTAGTCGCACTTTATTTGAAGATAGTATTTTCATACTACAATTTTCTTTTAAGATGTTAATCTTAAATTTTGATAGACCAGACAGGCGTATATAAGCGTATTCACTATTACATTTGTTTGTGATTGGCAAGTTTTGACTTCATTTCGGTTCATGAATGAAATCCACGAAGGTTAAATAAAGAAAATCAGTTTTGAAACTATTAATGATTATAAAAATTTCTAAGTGGAACTATGAATGTATAATCGCTAGTGCAGCGCGTGTTGAAAGTCGCTGAGGTATAATGCCCTTGAATATGAAGGAAGTTCCCACAGGAATAAATGTTAAAGAATTATTTGTGGAAGTTTTGTAAGTTATGTGGAAGTTTTTAATGCCATATAGATTAATATATGATGATTTTGGGCATATTTTTAATGCAGATTGTGCATTAACTTGTTAGCGAAGGATTTTCCGCTGGAATAAGATTGTCATAGTTCGTTGAAAATTAATCAAGTGATTTACTGTTATAATTAACACGAGTTTTGAAAGAATTTGAGATAAGATTTTGAATGAAGGTTGCCGTCACAAATCATTATTAAAACCTTTATTAAACCAGATTGTGACATTAACATGTATAACTAACCTTCATTGGTCGATTATATTAAACAGGATTATAAAATTACCAACCGAATGAACATGTGGTCAATGTATTTATTAAATTAATAATTTAAACAATTTAAATGTTAATATTGTAAATAATTGTTGTAAATATTTTTGAAAATAATATGGAACGAGAGTGATGTTAAAGGCGTGCTTATAATATTTTTATTGTCTTTGACAAATATTATAAACAATTTCTAATTGTTATAAATAATTTATGTGATTTTGTTATAAACATTTAAGAGCTAATTAAACATTTGGATTGAAGTTAACAAGTTTAAGAAATTAATATAATGATCCATTAGGATGTGAGCAAAGTACTTGAAAGATTTGCGTAAATATAATGTGAGTTGTCTTGTAAGACATTTAAAAGTTTGAGAGAACAAGTTGTATTCTTACGTAACATAGCATGTGAGAAGGGAGTGCATTTGACCAGTATGCAACAGGCTGGAAGGTAGCCCGCAGCTGTGCCAACATATGGTTCTCAGAGAGTGAGGTCGTACACACTCTGGCCTTGCGACTATAAATACCATTCTCATGTTTATTAAAAGGAAACCAAATGCTCTATATATGTCACACCCTGACGTCCTTTTCCAATCCAATAGTGTTATGAATATTACGTTATTTGGAGCTCTTGGGAGCTAAAATGTTTTACATCATGTTGTATGATAATTTTTGCAAGTCCTACTGGAGGACGTAGTCAGATTGACTTGGGCTACTGATAGCCACGTTGTTTTTGTTGTGTTAGTAAAATCATACCCTTTATTTGAAATAAAGCTTTTGTACAGTTCAAAGTTCTCGTCTTCGTTCTGGTTCATTTTTAAATGTCATGGTGGAGGTTATTGTGTGAACAGACTTTTAGTGATCCTGTTGTCAACTCAAACCCCGAGATAATTAAGAGGTAAGTAACGGTAAGTATGAACCCCCGTCTATTTTGGTGTGTTCCACAATGATTTCCTGTGAACTTCTGTGCTCTTATCTCGATAGTATCTGTCAGTGCCATTTTCATTGATGTAACTGTGCCGGTGCGATTGATAATTGGCAATCCGATTGAGGGGGCGGATATCTGACAGCCTACTATCCAGGTAAACGGGGACAGAAAGATTGGCGACCCAAGAACGTGGGGATGAGTCAACAGAAAGATTGACCCTAATACGTTGGGGCGCGAATTCGACAAAACTGGATCACCAGGTTGAACAATAGAAAGATTCGCACCTAAAACGTAAGGTTCGATTAGACTCAAATAGAGAGGTTGATTCTTTGTTAGATGTCTAGGCCAATTGTAGAATTTGAGAGTGTGATTATATAGGAATTAAATGTTGTATTGTGTTAGGAAAATTACACTCAGAAAAGATCAGATCTTATACAACTTGAGAAAGGTTAAATGGGCTGAAAACTTAGAAAAATCGCCTATAATCTGGAATCTTATTTTATTTGACCGGCTTATGACATTTTAGTCATATTATAGATAAAATTAAATTATTTGGATTGTAAATGTAAATTATTTGTGTTAGGATATTTTAAAATGAGCCAGAGAAATTTGAACATGTGCTTGAGTTTGTTTCAACATGAAGTATCTTCGAAGGTTAATTATAAGGTAGTTATAAGTTAGATTTAAGACAGAAAATTGATCAAATTTATATATGGTGAAAAGTGTTGCTCAAATGTTGTTATTTTGCTCTTTTGATGTATGTCCCTACAGCAATCCATTTTTGAATAATATTGTAATGGCAGATGAAAGTATGAGGTTGATGTTAGAAGAATTGAAAGCCAGCATGAATGAAAGTGCGAGGGAGATGTCTGCTAACATGAATAGAAGTATGAAGCAGATGTTGAATGAAAGTATAAAGGAGATGGAAGTTAGGAATACTAGTTTTTTTTTTTTTTTTTTTTTAGTTTTTCGAGGGAAACGTGGGGAAATCTTCAAAAGACAGATTGCAAGCTTCCGGACTTACAACTGTGCAGGATTCTTACCTACTAAAAACCCACAAACCCTATACTTGGCTTAAGGCCACCCCGGAACTGCCTGTTCAGCCTTACTTCAGGGTGGAGCCTCTGTTACGACCAGAAGTCTCAGTCAATTTCATTAAATGTGATGATAATGAAATTACTCATCATCATCTTCACTGTCTTCAGCAACCAATCTTCTCGGTTCCTCTTCTTTTTTTGTTTTCAGCAGCTCAGAGATGTAGACTGCAATCTGTGCCCAACTTTCTCTGCTGCTGAGCATTTTATCCACCACATTGTCTGGTGTAATGACACCTACTTTTGTCTCCAGAAGCCTTCGAAGATTTCTCCACCTCAAGCATGCAAAGAATGTGTGCTGAACATCGTCCCATTGATCATCACAATAACGACAACGTGAACTCGGTGAAATTCCCATTCGATGGAGGTATGCTTCATAATAACCATGGCCAGAGAGAAACATGGTAATGTAATAATTAACCTCACCATGTTCCCTCGACAACCATGGCTTCAGTTGCTTGATGAGCCTAGCGGTCCACCTGCCACGATTTTCACGTTCCCATTCTTCCTGCCATTCCAGAAGAGATCTGTCTCTTTCCTCCCTCTTCACGCGTATCTTAGAATGCTCGTCTTTGCGCAAGTATATACGGCGCCTTTCCTTGGCCAGGATGTAAATGGGTATCGCCCCAGCTATTACTAGCACTGCCGGTCCAGACACTGTACGATAGGCAGAAGTTATTCTGAGGGCAGCTCTTCTGTGAACAGAGTTTATCCGCTTCCTATACATCTCAGAGCCAAGAGCTACTGACCAAATCTCTGCACCATAAACAATAACTGATTCCGCCACTCTCATCAGCAGTTTCCTCTTCAATGGTGAAGGGCCGCCAATATTAGCCATGAGCCGCGACAAGTTGTTAACAATCCTTGCAGCCCTATCAGCAATCTTGCTGATATGATTCCAGAATGTTAACTTGCTGTCAATCATAACACCCAAGTAACGAACAGCAGGAGCTGTTTCTATCACTTGATTATCTACTAGCATGGGTACAACTCGTGGAACTCTCTTCTTAGTAGCAAGGACTAGTTCTGTTTTATGAACTGCTAGTTGGAGACCATGTTCATTCATCCAGGTGGAAACTCTCCGCATTACCTGATTCAGTTTAAGTTGCAGACCCTCCATGGAGCGCTCCATAATGAGCACAACGAGATCATCAGCATATCCCACCAAAGAAGTGTCCTCTGGCATCTCCATCCGTAAAATACTGTCATAATTTACGTTCCATAAATCAGGACCTAACACCGAGCCTTGAGCCGCCCCCGCTGTTACCTTGCGACACTTGACTCCTTCATCTGTGTCATACTGTATCCAACGATCACAAAGATAATTCCTCAGAACAGACGCCAAGTAGCGAGGAATGTTAAATGTTGTTTCAAGTGCAGCTATTATGTCAATCCACCGGGCAGAATTGAAGGCATTTTTCACATCCAGAGTAACCAGTAAGCACATTTTTCTAGAGAAATGGTTGCCATGCTCAATGGATCTGACAGCCATCACCACTTCTTCAATGGCGCTGATGGTGGACTTACCCTTCACAAAACCGTATTGTTTGGGGGACAGACCTCCTGCAGCAACAATCGCTGCCTGAAGCCTTCCTTTAATCATCTTCTCAAACAATTTGCCAGCCATGTCCAACATGCATAGAGGTCTCTGACCTGAAGCAGTAGTGGGATCTCCTTTGCCTTTAGGCATGAGCACAAGCCTGGCCACTTTCCACGGGGTCGCAAAGACTCCCTGTAGTAAACAACAATTATACATATTCAGCAAAACATCTGGTTCCTCTTCGGATATCATCTTTAACACTTCAGCAGGAATTCCATCCGGCCCTGGTGCCTTCTTATTCTGAAAAGATCGTGCTGTAGTTTGTAATTCCTCCCTAGTGAATAGCGGAATATCATCAAGCATCTCCGGCATGTGATCGGGAAATCTCTCTGGGTGATTAGGAAATAGCTCATCTATAATAGCTTCCTTCTGGGATGCCGTCATAGCAGCAGTAGACACCATAATGCCGCCGAGCTTCTTACTGACAATTTTGTAGCCCAGACCCCATGGGTCCAGATCCAGATCGTTAATGAGCTCGTTCCATTTATGTGCCTTACTTTGAGCAATGGCCCGTTTGAGAGCCCTCCTCGCTACTCTACACTCTTCTATCGCATTTGCAAACTCTAGAGAATCTCTGCAGAGCCTTTGTGCCCTTCTCCTTAATCGAAAACACAATCGTCGAGCCTCTGCTATTTCAACATTCCACCAATAGGCTGGCCGTTTGTTTGGAAAAATCTTCTTCTTGGGCATGGATGCTCCGCAAGCCTTAACAATGAGATCAATGGTCGACCTAACCAGGGTTTCTGCAGAGCTCGCGGGGCTATGTTGAAACAAATCCTCCAGAACTTGTTTCCCTTGTGCTATTACTGCAAGAAGAATTTCACCATCCATGTGATCAACGTTCCATCTAAACGGTATCGGAATTTCATGGACTAGGCCTCCTCGAGGCCTAGTATTAAAAAGGATGTATCTATGATCACTGTTGTTATAATCTAGCATTACATGCCAGTCTGCAATGCAAGCAGCAAGATCTGCAGAGGCAAACGTTAGGTCTGGTGTGGTTTCGTTTTGCCCAGGCCGACAAAATGTTGGAACATCACCGCTATTTAGCAGCACCAAGTCCAACCTAGCAGCCATCTCCAAAATTCTATGGCCTCTCCCGTTTGTATGAGCCAAGCCCCACTCAACTGCTCGACCATTAAAATCACCGGCCACCAGAATACCCCCAGTTACTGTACCTAGGAAATCCTCAAGGGCAGATAGTCGGGTCTCAAACTGCCGAATTGATTCATTGGGTGTTAAGTAACAGCTTACATAAGAAATATTTCTGCTCTTGACCCAGACAAATCCATTTCCAGCACCAAACTTTTCAATAAAAACTCTGCTTGGATCCGCTACCCATATAGCAGCCGTCCCACTTTCATCAGAGTACCACGATGGAATATCCCTGTTCTTATATTGTTCGCTAATAAGCACAACATCAATATTCTTTTCCACGGCAAACTGAACTAGGAGATCGTTAGCCACCCTGCTACGATGAATATTGCCTTGTAGAAATCTTAGCATTTTGACTGTTGAGCACTCTCCAATGCACGTCGAAAGACAGCACACATACCTGACCCGATCACATGGTCGTCATTCTTGCCTTCACACGCGCAGATCGAGCATTTTGGGGCAGACGTGCAGTGAGCAGCTTTATGCTCCTTTCCCCCGCATCTGTAGCACAACTTCGACCTGTCAGGACCCGTACATTGTCTTGCCATGTGACCATAGCCCATACATCGGAAGCATTTCAGCACATTGGTCCTTTTCCGAATACGGCAGCTAACCATGCCTATCTTAATATGCTGATCAAGGAGCAACTCATTTGCCGCATTGGAGTTTACCACAACTATGGCCATACGCTGTTCTCTGGAATTGGGTTTGGTAATAGTAACTTTTATTTCACCCATGTTATCCTTAAGCCGGTCCTCTAATGTTGCCTGGACTTCCTCTGCTGTTGTAAGACAGTCCAAATCCCTAATTTCCAAGGTTATGGTAGGAGCCAACATTTTAACTTCACCCAAACCCTCAGCGGCTTTGGAAATCATCTCCCTGAACTTAGATTTATCTCCATTTTCCCCTTTCATTTCAAGGAGCACCGCACCAGTCGACGTTCTGCGAATCGATTTAAGGTTTACGCCACTGCAATCAGATGTTGCTTGCTGACGCAATGATTGAAGAACTTCTGAATATGTCTTCCCCTCAGTAGGCTTGATAACAATTGCCTCGTTGCGTCTTCTATCCTTCGTTTTATTTCCCTTCTGATGTAGAGAATGATTACTTCTAAGTTCTCCCTTTTCGTCCTCCAGAATAACTTTACCGCTATGACCCCTGTGTTTCCTTGTTCGAACTGTTTGCCAGGCATCTTCTGCTAACTTCTCCACGGGAGGTTCAATGACCACAATTTCATTTGCAGATATGTTTTCGGAATTGACACTGCTCTCAATTACAGTAATCATTGTTTCTCCTTGACTTGCAGCCTTCTCGCATATGGGAGTTCTAGGTCGAGTGATGGTAGTGACCTCTGTTGCCAATCTAGTTTTGCGGCAGTGATCGAGGACATCAAAAACCTCTACTAACTGCGCTAGGCTATTCTTGATATTATTACTCACATTTCTTTGAGTTTTGGTAGCTGCCATCATGATCTTCAGTAATCCTATTCCTTTCAGAATCTCTGACTCTTCTTTTATGTCTATTTCATTTCGACATTTACCTTTGTCCGCAGTGAACCTCAATTCATCTGAACCTCCATTCTCACCCGAGATTATTGTACTCTGCCCCGCCATGACATTAGATGCAACGTCCAGCTCCCTAGATGAAGTAGTTCTTGTAGACGCCACACATCGCGCGCCATTAGAATCTCCCACTTGGGCCTGAGCGCTGGTATCTGCGCCGCTTACAATCTCGGTGGATTCCACACACAATCTCTCCATGACACCGATCTCTTCTCTTCTGTTGGACATAACCTTACTTTCCACAAGCGACGGGGACACAATTCCTGAACAGATGGAAGAATTACTCACCCAGCCACCCCTCAGGTAGAGAAATCACTTCGTCGTGCGGAAGAGGCTCTGCCACACAAAACTCAACCCTTTCAACTAATATAGTCACTGAAATATACCGTCAAACTCACTTAAACCACGAAAGCCAAGACGCACCAACCGCTCAGTACGACAACAATAATAATCCATCTAGGAATACTAGTAGAATGGAGGAGAATGCTAGTAATTTGTCTGCTAATTTGACAGCTAGCATGGGTGAAAATTTGAAGGTTCTTCAGACTAGTGCTGCTAATTAGGAGGATAATATGTCGCGTTTACAGATTAATACCCTAGGAATTGAGAATACTGTAACGGACATGCGTACAGACGTGTCTAATGTCCATAAAGATGTGTCTATTGTGCATAAAAGTGTTGATGATGTTAAAAATGATGTGTCTAAGGTACAGAAAGACCTTACAATGTTAAATTTAGATGTAGCTAATGTCCGAGGGGATATTTCTTGTGCTAGAGCCGAAGTAGTTGTTGTCAAAAACGATGTAGCGACTGTCCAAGACAAGGTCGAGGAAGTCCAAAAAGAAATTCAAAAAGCTAGAACTGATGTATCCAATGTTCAGGTAGACATTAATAACATTCATGCGGATATAACTGAGGTGCAAAGTGACATAACTAAGATTCAGGTAGAGGTCAACACAGTTTTCGTAGATATCACTAAAGTCCAAACTGATGTAAATAAAGTCAGGGAAGAAATCGAAAACTCAAAAACTCTTTGTACGCGTAATATAACTGCATTAGCGACTAGGTTAGTCGATGAATCAGTTAGAACAACAACGTCTTTAGCAGAGTTGAAGTATGATGTAGAGGTCATGAGAACACAGGTATTAGACCACAATAGAGTATTAAAAGAGGATATCGAAGTAGACATAGCCGAAATGTTAACAGCAAACGTAGCGGTATGGAAAGACGAGTGGAATAAGTCAAGTGGGGAACATGTAACCCAAATTCAGGAAAGGATTGAAAGAAAACTTGCCAGTACGCAGATAGAAATTAACAATGAAGTAGTACAGATTAGGAAAGATTTAAGCGTCAGAATAAATTCGTTATCCGAAAAACAAGTTGACGATAGAACACAACTAGATCAGGATATGCAAACTTTAAAATCTACATTAGAGGATCAAATTCATAAAGTTGTCTCGGATGTAAATGAAACGACGAGTAAACTGAAAAATTTGAAGTTAGGAGAGGCTAGTTTAATGGAGAACTACAAAGAAGAGATAGTCAAGAAAGTCTTAACAGAAATCACCGACAAGGATACAGAAGGCTTAGCTTGCGAATTGAATAGGAAGTATACCAGAAGATGTCACCTAGATCCAGAAGAGAGAGACGTGACTCCTGAAGAACGTGTATCCAGATTCAGAGAGGAGGATGACGAGAGGAATATGGAACCTGAGTGGAATTATCGAGATAGTGGGAAAAACTATCCGGATTCATATCCGAGGAACGTGACGGTCATCAGGAATTTCGAAGACAAACCACAAAAATTCAGTAACACTGATAGTTTGACACCTATAGAGTATGTAAGGAATCTCAAAGATTATTTCATCGAAGCTCACATTCCCAGAGAGAGAGAGAGATGAAGATAGTAGAGAGATATCTGATTGGAGGACCCCTTGAATGGTTTCGCGCATTTAGATACACATTCAGTAACTTTGACGAGTTTGCAGAGGCATTAATTAAACGATTTTGGTCCATAGAAGCGCAGAATTCGTTAAGAGCGGAGGTGTATTCAAGAAAATACTCAGGTACTCTTCCAACGAGGTACGCTGATTTCTTTACGAGTCAGTTGTCCCGCTTGAGATTTTTGCAACCCCCATTGTCCACGGAGCAACTAATAGATGCGATTTCTCGTATGCTGCCAGTTGAGGTGAGAAGACTTCTAATTTCGTCCAACATCAGGGATTTATCCAGCATGGATGAATTACTAAGAAGGTTAGACTACACAAGTCCAATGCCTAACGTAGTCCAGAAAGGTCAAAGGCAGGAATTTAAAGAAATCAATACGGTATACATGGACCAAGTCCAACAAACTGACAAGCCAGAGCAGGAGAAAACTGACAATGTAGGTCCTCACAGGAATAATCAGTTTAGAAATTACAGATCACAAGGTTACCGACCGTATCAACAGAGAAGAGGTTGGAACTACAACCGAGGAAACTACAATGGAAGAGGCAGATATTACAACAATAATGGGTATAACCGTAACTATAATAGGAATAACCAAAACCAAAATAGAAACCAGAATACTCAAGGTCAGGTTATGACACCTGATCAGTATCAGCAAAGAGAAAAGGAAAGCCAGCAATACTTAAAAGAATTAAGGGATAAAGAAGCTGACAATCAAAAGAAAAGGCAGGATGTTGTAATCGAACCTGGTCCTTCTACGAGCCAGCAGAACTTAGAAAATAGAAATACTGGTCAGAAGAGAAAGTAGAGAGGAAAGAATACATTAACCACACACAACCCAAGTAGAAGAAATTTATGATTAAGGAACATAGAGGAAATATCATCCTAGAGTAAGCCAGTAATAATTCAATTTCGTGATCAAGAGAGTTGAGATACTTGTAACATTGGGTTTAAAAACAATTTGCAACTGTTTTTAAAACGTGGTGAGAGGAGAATGCCCCCGTAATTGAATTATGTAGAGACCACGGTGGCTATATTTGAAATTATAAGGAAAGTTATGATTGTCATAGTTATGACGTGGGTAGTCATGACGTAAGCACGGATGACGTAAATGTTATACCAGCAGGCTACTTGAGCTGAGATTCTCAGTGACGTCAGCTTTTAGTCCAGAATGTTCCAAGATTTACGACGCAGTCGCAGGAAACGAGGAATTTTGCTGAGGAAGAAACTATGCTATTGGAGGAGAGGCTTGAACCAATGAACGATAGTTTAAAGGAAGACGGAGATTGCTGAAACTATGGTATTTTTATTACTTTTGGAATGCAGAATTGTGGAAATCCATTTGCAGTAAAGGCATTGATTTGGAATTTTGGTGAAATTTATTTTCAGTTTTTGAATTTTGAAAATCCGTCATGTATTAACGAAGTTGGAACTTCTAGCGATGACGCAGTATCACGCTTTGGAAGGGATGGAAACGCCCCTCGTGAAGTTAATAAAAGGGCTTGCGCAGAAGAGAGGAGTCTCTTTCGTTCTCTGATCATTCTGAGATCTAATTCTCAGATCATCGAAGTATATTTGTGAAAGTTCTTTTCTTATACATTCATTATAGTGAGACGTCGAAGTGAACAGCAGTGAAAAGAATCGTCTTTATAACGCGTGGCGAGGCCACTATATTAACGAGATCCAGGTCAAACTAGGTGAAGTTGAAACGGACCTTAGAAAGCTTCTACAAGTTTAGCTTCGAACAGTTAGCGGTCACCGATAAGCTAATTGTATTGTGCAGTGCTACATGCAGTTATAGAGAAAAGCTGAACAATTTCGACCGATTAGTTTAAAAGATATTAGCAGTTTTATACGACTGACAAAAGTGATTATCTCGCCACTAGAGAAACACTTTTGTATAGCCAGAATCAACGCAAGGCTGACGCTGCGAGTGGAGTAGAAAGACTTCAGATTGCTTGGTTACAGAACGATACAGTATAATGGAGCAATTGAATACGGCAGTTTGTTCTTCTGACACTACAACCGAAGAGCAGATGGAAGGCTAAGAGGGCTTATTGCAATTGGGACATACTTCATTGGAGTAAGATAGCGACATGGAACTTCGCTAATTGCTATTCCACACAAGCGAACATGCGGTGAATACCATCTACACCCATGTTTCGTAATTAAAGGCTGAATACCATCGAACAGCCATAGAAACAATTTCATACTCTGAATATGAATAATTTCTTCGGAAATTTCTACAAAACTTCATGACGATTGTCTACTGGAACTTCAGGGAATTTTTCAAGAGAGGTCAGGGATATCCCGACTCACAAAGAAGATTATTGCCGGAAGGATGTCTATTCGTCTTCGAGGAGCAGAGCGATTTCCGGAGAAGGAAGCAGTTCGATTCTCCGAGGGTGCTATTTCCCATTTCGAGGATGGAGCTCAGCTGTTACGTGGTGAAATGGATCCATCAGCAGTCTTCTTTGGGGAATTTTCCTCTGGAACGTCAATCGGCAGATAAGGTAGTCGTGAACGTTTATTGTATTTGAGTTTACTAATAATGTTTGAGCAACCATTTTTCCCATATTTTTATCCTCATGTTTTTGCCCTATTTTCTTGTTGAGATTTTTATTCTCAGTACACCTTGATGAGTTTTGCATTTTTCGACGATTTATTAAGACATTGTTATGTCCTGGGCATAGTTAACGATTTTGAATCAGTTGAGACTGATATTTAGAATATTTCAGTAATTAATATTTTTGTAGTCACGATTTGACTGTATGTTAATGATTTTTAATGGCAGATTTAAATTCAGACAGCGTGTCACTTTATTAAAGTAATTCTACCCGTTTAATTACTTTGACCAATTTTCTGTCATCATCAAGAAGGAAGAACATTTAAATGATTTTAGAGCGTTAAAATCTCTTACGTTGTCGACGATCTTGGAAATACTAGTCGTTATTTGTATTGATTGCAACACAGACATTTATAGTCAGTTATGAATGAACATTGCATCATAGACACTTTTGTGAAAGAGTAACTTTAATAAGGAATTATTGAATGCATTAAAGTCAAGTACTTTTGTTAGGAGTTTTTCTCAATTAGAGAATTATATAACGATGTTTGCATTCCCCAGTCTAATTGGATTCTATTCGACTACTTTGCATTTTAGTCGCACTTTATTTGAAGATAGTATTTTCATACTACAATTTTCTTTTAAGATGTTAATCTTAAATTTTGATAGACCAGACAGGCGTATATAAGCGTATTCACTATTACATTTGTTTGTGATTGGCAAGTTTTGACTTCATTTCGGTTCATGAATGAAATCCACGAAGGTTAAATAAAGAAAAACAGTTTTGAAACTATTAATGATTATAAAAATTTCTAAGTGGAACTATGAATGTATAATCGCTAGTGCAGCGCGTGTTGGAAGTCGCTGAGGTATAATGCCCTTGAATATGAAGGAAGTTCCCACAGGAATAAATGTTAAAGAATTATTTGTGGAAGTTTTGTAAGTTATGTGGAAGTTTTTAATGCCATATAGATTAATATATGATGATTTTGGGCATATTTTTAATGCAGATTGTGCATTAACTTGTTAGCGAAGGATTTTCCGCTGGAATAAGATTGTCATAGTTCGTTGAAAATTAATCAAGTGATTTACTGTTATAATTAACACGAGTTTTGAAAGAATTTGAGATAAGATTTTGAATGAAGGTTGCCGTCACAAATCATTATTAAAACCTTTATTAAACCAGATTGTGACATTAACATGTATAACTAACCTTCATTGGTCGATTATATTAAACAGGATTATAAAATTACCAACCGAATGAACATGTGGTCAATGTATTTATTAAATTAATAATTTAAACAATTTAAATGTTAATATTGTAAATAATTGTTGTAAATATTTTTGAAAATAATATGGAACGAGAGTGATGTTAAAGGCGTGCTTATAATATTTTTATTGTCTTTGACAAATATTATAAACAATTTCTAATTGTTATAAATAATTTATGTGATTTTGTTATAAACATTTAAGAGCAGTAGTAGGGCTAAGCCGGTCCTGGACAGATTTCAAGGTCATCCATGGTTTCTCGTGGTCACGTGCCCCCCCAGGCGTTCCCTGGGGGGGCTTGGGGGAGGGGGGAGGGGAGGGGAGGGGAAGGTCTGGCTTGGAAGCAGACCCAGTTGTTAGCCGACCTGTGTTGGCCAGCCAACTGACTGAGCTGGCTGGTGTGCATTGCCTATATAGCTTGTGGATGGAAGTGGGGGAAGGGACCGGTTCGGGCGACTGTCGAAGGTAGTCGAATGTGACCGAGTGTAACTTAGAGTAGTAGAACAATGCGATGGCCGGGGCTGTAGGTATCAATCAATAAAGACCTAATAATAATAATAAATATTCCATTAAGCATGGTTACGAATATGAATAATACGAAATACTAAATGTCCCCTAGAGATCTATGTATGGTAAAAATGTAGAGGTATATGGACTGTTGTTAACCCATGACGAGCTGTCGTGTGAGGGATTCGAACCCTCGCTTCCTGTTGAGGAAATTCGAACTTAAGTCGAACGCCTTAGACCGCTCGGCCAACCCGACAAGGAAAGGTTAAGAGGATGAAATAAAACAAGGCTCATTATACAAGATCAGATTTATTAATCCATGAATTAAAAGAGGAATTGAAACCTAACCATTTGACATAGAGTTTATTACCCTGTCTTTTAATCACTTTTTCAACAAGATAATGCTTGGGATACTGCGATTTTTGAAGTTCTTCGATGTAGAATCCTCCTTCGATGGGCTGGTGGTTATGGTCCTGGAGTAGATAAGTGACGGGGTGGGTACGTTTTACTTGGCGAATGCTGAATATTTCTGTGCTCCAGTTGGGCGTGTATCCTTTTGAGAAGAGGGATTTATGTTTACTGATGCGTACATAATCACCCACCTGAAAACGATGGCGTTGTGGGTCAGCTGTTTTGATGCCATGATGAAGGCGATTCAACCGTGGACTGTTTTTTATGACCAAACGTGGTTTTAACCCAATAGTTCTATGTTTGGTATCGTTGTAACGTGACACTAGAGTCTGCAGTAGATGAAGCCAGCGATAGGACCCTCTGGCTGTAAATTCTCGCCACATATGTGTTTTTAACGTTCGGTTGAAACGTTCTACCACACTCGCTTTCAAATTGCTGTAAGTGGTATAGTGATGAACACCGAGTTTTTGCAGATAGGTGGAAAACTCCTTGTTGAAAAACTCCTTACCTTGATCTGTCTGGAGGAGGCGAGGTTGCCGTTTAGCTTTTTGAATAATGCGTTTAAAGGCTGCAGTAACTAGAGTACCTGTTTTATTTCGCACAGGCTCTACAAATGCCATTTTGGAATAGACGTCGATGACAGTCAGCAAATACTTGATGCCATTGTTTTTAGTAGCATAGGGAATCATTTCCACGAGATCAGCTTGCCAAAGTTCATCAATTCCTCGCGAGACAACATGACGACGTGGATAGATACGGCGAGCTGGTTTATGCAACTCGTGAGCAATCACTGTTTTAATAGGCGAAGGGGTATTGTCACGTGGACCCATCATACAATAATGCCAGCATGACGAAGCTCCTCTTCTATTTCTACAATTTCACCTTCATGACCTGTATGGCCAGCCTGTTGGGAAGCGTGCAGGAGCTGTAGACGTTTAACCAACTTATTAGGATCGTTCCAATAGGCGAAATCAACGAAAGGTTTTAACGTTTTAAACGGGACGCCGGACGCTGAGCTTTCATGGCGGACACTTGCATAGGTGGGAAACAATTTGGATATAATGGCCTTATATTTGAAACCCTTATTTGCATTTATTGATTCAGAACGTTTATAATTACGTCTAAAACCATTTGTAGCCATCAAGATGTCCTTATACTTTTGAAGATCGTCTTCGTCATAGCCATCCTTGGAAGGTACACGTGCAAATAAAAGTTCTAAAAGACCTGGCGTCAATTGATATCGAACTGTTTTAACAATCACGACATTATCTTTTATTTTGATCTCTGAGTCACCAATTCGAAAACGTTTATTTTCATAGCGAACACCGTAGGTCGTATCAGTTTTTCTAGTAAAAAGGTCTTCAAGGTAGGGCGTTACCAACGGTCCAAAATGTTCTACCAGAATACCTTTCAGCTGCATATACTTTTCAGGTGTAGCCAAGATTTCTGACAGGGTAGGTTTTTTTTCTCTAGAGCTAGAGGGCGTTTGAGCAATGACTGTTGTTTTTAGAAACTCTGGAAGCGGTGATTCTGTTCCAGAAGTAAAAACATCCTCAGCTTCTTCATCACCTTCTTCTTGTTCTTCCTCCTCGATTGTTTGTGTTCCTTTTGATACTGTATTTGGCTTATTGGTTCGTGATGTTCCCTTTAACACGGCTTCCAGAGGTGATTTCAAATGTTTCGCGATCAACAGCTCACTATCAGCATGCGTGCGTTTCAGTTCACGGAACTTGCGTCGAATATTATTTTGCGCACGGATAATGTGTTTCTTTAATTGACTTCCTGCTGTTGCCATGCTAGCTGAATAAATGACGTTTGAAAAAGTCATGCAGTGCCTTAAATACGTATAAAATGATCAAACCCCATGCGGTAACGTCCGTTGTTGATATCACTCTGCTTATCGATAACGAGGCAACCGTGGTGATGAGCATTCCAACATGTGGCACACAACTGTGTAAAGGCTAGGAAGGTCATGTCTGGGTTCACGTGATCATCGTAGACGTGACGCATGTTGCGTTCATCCTGCCGGAAGAGAACAATCACGTTGGCATTGTCGCGAATGAGCTGTTTGGGTATTCGGGAATAGGTTTGAGCGAGATAAAAACAATCAATATATTTATGACGTCCCATGGTAAAATAGGTTTGAATGATAGCCTGTCGTTCTGTGGACACATCATCAAAAATCATGAGCGAATTCGGGCGAACATGATCCGGTGAGACGACATCTTCGTGCGCGGGGAATGTGAAGTAACCCATGTTATTGCGAAGACCCGACATGACTTGTTGCAAGAACACATAAAGAGGCTGATAGAGCGACTTGGCAAAAATGTAGATATTTTGAAATCGTACTCCGTTTAAGGAGGTGATTAAGGTAAGCAGAAGATTGGTTTTTCCACATCCCGATGGTCCGGCGATGAGACAGCGAATGGAAGACGGGAAGAGTGAACCGTGGCGGCGTTCGGACGTTGTCGAGAAGAGGCGAGAAACCAAATCCCCCACCGGAAGTGAATGTTGTTGCTTAATAATCTGCATATCGACTGAACGTGAAACGGGAAGAGGTGGTCTCTATATACATGAAGCATGTGGCTGTTTCAGATCTAGTGTAACCATGGATGCCTTTGGGAGAACACATAAAACAAAGAAAGGAAATGAGCCATCTGCTTCGATAAACGATCCAAAACATGATACAGATCCGGCTAATAAACGATATGTCGATGCCAATGCACTGCCACGCACAACGGATGGTCATTACGACTTTAATGGAAAGCGATTAACCAATATAACAGAACCACAATTAGCTTCGGACGCATGTTCAAAAAAGTATGTAGATTATTATCGCTTGCGGCGTATCAAGGGAGACTATGAAGCACAGAATAAACGTATCATGGGCGTTGCAGACCCCGTAAACAATCAAGATGTGTGCACCAAAGCCTATATGTTAACCAATGCTGTGGTGTTAACAAAAGAGAAAGACTATGATGTACACCAACGTCGAATCACTCAGCTAGCTCTTCCAACCAACGACACGGACGCTGCTAGAAAGGACTATGTAGATAACAAGGTGAAAGAATTACGCCGTTTTGTACCATTCCTAACAGTAAATGGTTATACAGCGAATAATACACGCCTTGTACACGTGGCCGATCCGGAGGATGATCAAGATGCTTGTACAAAACGGTATTTGTTCTCTGAAATAGAGAAGGTGTGGGAAATCAGAGAGAACGCTCTACAGATGAAGCGAAAACGAATAGCCGATGTTGCCGATCCTGTACATCCTCATGACGTGACGACTAAACGATTTTTGGAACAACGATTATCGCTTTTCATTAAAACAATGCCAAACTTATTTTTGGTTCACATTGTAAACCGACAACCGGTTGAAGATCCCAGTAACCTTACCTATATACTACGTTCGGGGCATAGCAATTACCGTTTACCGTATGATGGTGCCATTCGTGTTATCGAGTATACACCGGATTTCAAACATTTAGAGCTACTATTAAACGGTAGTGTTATATCATCACTCATCGAACTTGCGGTGAAAGCCGAGGACAAATTATCCTTTCAACTGAAACTGTCGTCTGAAGAAAAAGAGGCGGGAAAATCAATGAATGATTTTCCGCTGTATATAGAACTCGAATATACCGCCACCATCGATTAAATAATTGCAGGCTCTCTTCCTGAGGAGCGTTAGTTGTTGTCTATCCTTTATACTGTGAGGTTGTCTTCTTCCTTGGTCGCGATGGTGAAACAGAGATATGTGGTAAAGAAGAGGAAGACGTTGTCAAGAAAGGGAGGCTTTAAAGCTATTCTCCATGCGGCACGTCAGGCTTCGCGTGGAGAAACCAATAGCGAGTTGGCCATTAAAAAAGCTCTCCGAGCAGCACGATTGCATGCGAATTCCAAAAGTAAACTAAGTTTTAAAAAACGTGCTCGAGTTATTCCTGTACCAAAACGTGGCGGATTTTTACCCGCACTATTCGCTGGACTAGCAGCCCTGGGTTCACTTCTTGGTGGAGCAAGTGCGGTAGCGCGAACGGTGAAAGCTGTCGAGGAAGCGAAGCAACAGTTGAAGGAAAGTGAGAGGCACAATAAAACAATGGAAGCTATAGCACTGCGTGGCAAGGGTGTGAACATGAAGCTAGCACCCTATAAAAAAGGACTTGGCATTTACATGTCGCCAAAAAACGCTTAATCGATGCACTGCCCCGGCGAGCCATGACACACGGAGAAGTCATAAAATATGCAAAACAGTTGAAAATTGCACACTTTAGAGGTGTATTTATGCGCAACCAATTACCTCCTCAACCTTGGAAGCGTGAGAGTGCAGTTATTAATTTGGATGACAGTCATGGACCGGGAACACATTACGTGGCCTACGTCAAGCATGGTTGTACCGTATGGTACTTTGACAGTTTTGGAAACCTTCCTCCGCCGACAGAGCTTGTTCGCTATTTCGGAAGCAGTGCAACAATAAACTATAATGTGAAACGAGTACAAACTTTTAACACTCAACACTGTGGTCGCCTATGTCTGACCTTTCTATATAAGGCTCAGCGCAGGTGGTAACGTGAGCAGTATAATGGCAGAAAGTAGAGCGTTTACAGTGCACGGACAAGGAGCCGAAGTAACTGTTGACTTTTATCCTCCAATTGAATTGGGACAACGACCCTACGTGCTGGGACTTGTTTCGTTTGAAGGCTATAATAGAATCTGCAACATAATTGAAGACGTCAATGATAAGTTTTACTACGATGACTATGTGTTAACTCTACCGTCTGGCAGCTACACCGTAGATGATATTCACGATCACATCTACACAACTCTCACCAAGGAATTTAGTCTAAAAGCATTTCTGGACGGGACACGCAAGTTTGAACTCATAGCCAACAACGTGACACATCGCTGCAGTATTCTTTCTTCCTTTAGGATTGATTTTAAAGCACAACCAGACTCAATTGGTCCATTGCTAGGCTATTCACCACAAGTGTTAGTACCAAACGTGATACACAAGTCTGACCAACCGGTGAAAATAATTGAAGATCATCATATATCTGTCACGTGTAATATTATTACAGACGTCTACACCAATCAAGATCCCTCGCATTCGCTTTATGATTTTATTGTTACTTCACCTGGTGGTTATATCATCCGCGAAAACCCATCGGTGGTGCTCTATCACCCTGTGAGTGTGACCCACATCAGGAATATTACCTTGAGACTAGTGAATAGAAACCAACGTCTCATCGAATTAGACCCTCATACACCTGTGACCTACAAATTGTATCTGAAGCCAGCATGAAACAAGTGTATAAAGCAACAACACCATTGAGGGTGGGTGTTAGTTGTTCTCAACGCGTGTACAGGTTAACACGTGTCAACAAGCAGATCTTACAACAACTGGGTTACACCGTACGTCATGAATTCGATCCTCGACGTGATCAATCCGGTCGAAGTACAGGAGGGTATTGTAAGAATTGAACACCATTCCTATCAACCGTACACTCAGGGTCTAAATAACAATGACGAAATTCGTATTACCATTAATCAACAAGATATCTACACCCTACCCCATGAAAGTTACATCCAGATTGAAGGTCAACTCACCAAATCAGATGGTACCATTCCGACAACGTCAAAGTTGGCTAACCATGCGCTGGCCTTTTTGTTTTCCGAGGTTCGCTACATCATCAACGGAATCGAAGTGGATACGACTCGAAATGTTGGTATAACAAGCGCTATGAAACTTTATCCCTCGTACGGAAGTGAGGAGAGTAAAGCGTTTCGTATGGCCGGTTGGTGTCCTGACTCGACAAACGACTGGATGGTTAATGATGATGGTACATTTACCGGTCATTTACCCCTAAAATTAATATTAGGCTTTGCAGAGGACCATAAGCGCGTCGTTGTGAACGCAAGACAGGATCTGATTCTTGTTCGAGATAGGAGCGATTATAATGCGCTGAAGGGTGCTGATGGAGCTGCAATAGATTCAAAAATTTTATTGCAACGAATTCTATGGAAAGTACCGCACGTGACTCTCTCTGACCAGAAAAAATTGAGTCTGCTCAAGATTGTGGAGAAGGATACAGCTTTACCCATACAATTTAGAAGCTGGGAGCTGCATGAGTACCCGGTATTACCACTCACTGATACACATACTTGGTCTATAAAAACCTCACGGTACACAGAGCGACCTCTCTACGTCATGGTTGGATTTCAAACAGATCGCAAATATCAACAGAATAAAGATGCATCACAATTTGATCACATCCAATTGCGAAATATACGACTCTTCCTGAACGGAGTTACCTTCCCCTATGAAGGAATGGATTTAAACTTTACCAAGAACAAATATGGTAAGCTCTACGACATGTTTACAAACTTTCAGTCCTCCTATTATCAGAAAGAAGCATGTCCGCTATTATCCCCGCAAGACTTTAAAACCAAAGCACCTCTGGTGGTGATGGACTGTTCGTATTTGGAGGAGTCGATGAAGGAAACAACTATCGATATCCGGTTAGAATTTGAAACGTCTGTAGTTATTCCAGAAAAAACAACAGCCTATTGCCTGATTGTTCACGAGACGCAAGTGTATTATCAGCCGCTGTCCAATATGGTGACCAGAGTATAAATAGAAGTTTGGCTGCAGAGCCCTGGACTAAATCCTATGATAAAAGATTGAAAAACAATGTTCTGATCTTTTTGCAAATAAAGTAGTATAAGCCATTTTATGTTGTTTTTATCCCTTTAGCAAACCCAGTTCCTTTTCCAACCCCTTAACTAGTAGGACTATAGGTAGAGATGGATTAGTTGGCAGAAAGCACTGGTGAAGAAAGGAGTGTGTATCCGCGAGCAGTAACCATGTCTAGAACATTGATTGTCGATATGCAAGGCTTCAAAGTCAATGAAAATAAGTTTGTTTTCAAGGACGTTGCAATTATAGATTGCACAACCATGTGGACGCCCACAGTAAGTGCTTTCACTTTTGAACCACCGTTTCCCTTATACATGCAGTCGGACG
Organism: Meconema thalassinum; assembly: GCA_946902985.2. Lineage (NCBI taxonomy): Eukaryota > Metazoa > Arthropoda > Insecta > Orthoptera > Tettigoniidae > Meconema > Meconema thalassinum. The sequence continues at coordinate 266,955,431 of OX336397.1, read as the reverse complement.
AGGATAGAAGACAAACCGAGTGGCTGCAACGTCATTTAGGATTGAACTGGAATCAAGGAAACATTCCTTATAACTATCTACTGTTTGTATTAAAAGCCTATTTGTTCGGTGCCAACACTATTTTTGTAAAAGGAGGTGAAAAAAAGGAATGGTTACGTCAGTATGTTTCTCCAACTTGTAAACTCATCGATCTACACGAAATGGGATGTCCTGCACTACACACCTTATATGAGCCTGGTGAACGTGTACAAAAAAAGACACTCCTACACGTATCGAAACTCTTTGATTGGCTAAGTCGCAATGCATGTCGGTACCTGGAAAATGAGTGTAAAACCTTGTGCATGAATGCAGACCAGAACAGTGAGACAGAGACGTATGTCTAATACAGACGTGTCTGTGTGTATAATGGCTACCATTGAAGGCTTAAAATCTAACCCCATTGAACGGGCTATTGTTAAGTATTTCGCTTGTAAGAAAAAACTGAACAATTTTACCCTAGAAGAACTAAATGCTTTACCTAAAGCGTTTTTGTTTTATGTTGCGTCAAATGCTGTAAAGGAGATTTGGGATAGTGTGCCGAGTGATTGGACACGGGATCCTGTGTTGTGTGAACTTCAACCGTGCACTGATTATGAACATCATCAACAAGTGTACATTTCCAAAATGCCATCAGTTCAAAATTGTAGAACGTGTCAGTTAATTAAACTGTATCATGGACATAAAACCTCATGCAACGACTATGCGTCTTCATTCCACGGATGTGATGGTAAGAAAGAAGCAACCTCCGCAGCAGCGGAAAAAGAATCAACATGTGCGTCACCGACTGAAAAAAATATGCCGGATCTCTACTGGTCATGGTCTCATTGACAAAGTCATAGATCTTTTACCCTTTGAGCTGCACTTACCTGGTTATCAATACTGTGGCCCTGGTACAAAGTTAGACGTTCGACTGGCACGTGGTGATCCTGGAATTAATGCTTTAGACGCAGCTTGCAAGCAGCATGATCTAGCGTACAGAACATCAAAGCGTGAGAACAACATCTCTGAACTAAGACGTGTCGCCGACCAGATACTTTTGAGAAAGGCTATGGAACGTGTGACGTCACCTTCTGCATCTGTTGCAGAAAAAATGGCGGCCCTTGTGGTAGCAGGTGCTATGAAGGGGAAGCTCGTGTTGAGTGGTGGACGTTTACAAACAAAACATATGAAAGGACCAAGAACAAAGCAAAAATAAACTCTACACTATTCTTACCTTATGTTAAACAAGTGGTAACATGTTGATGTGCAAACGATGCTAATAAAGAAATGAACTAAAATATATGTTTGTTTTTTCTAACTCATACTTGGGGTAGCATGCATGTAACCAATAGTTAAATCAAAAACTCAAAAGTCAAACTTTTTTTTGTTTATTAAAAAAACTCATAGTAATCAAAAAGCTATATATAAGATTTTACGTTGTTGCGATGTGAATGGTGTTGTGATGTGTATGGTGTTGCGATGGGGATGGTATCTTGATGAGCAGGACTCCTCACTGAAGTAAAACTAGTGGCAAGCGTAGGCGTTGTTACTGCCTCTTCTTCTATATCATCTCCCGCGAGGTTGTTGTTTACACTGGAACGAAATTCCATTCTAGAGAAAAAGCTATTGCAATTTGAGTTTGGAAGGTTTGTGGTAAATCTGGCATACAATAAATATAACTTACCTTTTAGTAGGGATGATATCTACTTCTGAGAGATGTTAGTTGGTTTGTAGGATGTAAAGTAACTTGACCAACTGAGTAAATGTATGAAGAATATAAGTAATCATTAGTGTTTGGATATATTATATCCGTTTTACTTCCATCTGGGAATACACATCTTGTAACAAATTTAGGTTTTGTACATTTATGGCACCAATATATGTCCTCCTCATTCAAGTCGTCTAAGAGATACTTCCAATTTTTATGTTTTACAAAATAACTTTGACTGTGAATATTATTAGGGAGGGGAAGCGTGTCGTCAGTGTTGTTACTATCTGGATCTTCATCTTCCATAGCAAGGTCTAATCCATAGCATAAAACAAAACATTTTAAACACAACTTGTGACAATTAATGTAGTCAATTTCACCGTCACTATTTTCGTACGTGTCATTTGTGTCAGGAATGTGGTAGTCGTTAATGTACGTCACACACTGTAACTCATTGAATTGTCGTGGGAAAATGATGGTGTCTTGCCCCATAGAATAATGAAGTTGGTAGTCAAATCGAGTTGTGTTTTGTGATAAAATATAGTTTAATGGCCATTCTTTGAAGGTACTGTTCAAGTAGTTAGTGTATGTAGATGTAGTACGAAATTCATTATATGTTTTGTTATATATTTGACTGCGATGACCATGTTTTGTTGCATATATCCAGTGACTTGGGTCAGAAAAGTGTTGTCTAAAAGTTTCAGATTGGTTAGCCATAGTACTCACCAAACGTTGTTGCTTGAATGCGTACCAGTAAAAGATAAAAACGAATTAGTTATTCCACAACACTCACACAAGAAATATATATATTTTGCAGCAAAATCTTTCTTGGTTGTTTCCTAGCACACCACACTAGCGAATAATCAGCTCAAACCGGCTTCACTCCATTCATATAGGGACTTGCGCGTAGAGCACGGTGTCCATACATAGTAGCGGTCCTTCGGACGCTTACAGCTCCAGTTACTAAGTGAAGATGATGAATTACTTCCGCGCTATCAATATCTCATGGTCACCAAAGACGGTAATGTAACCTTCGGTCGCCATGCTGCACGTAGAGCACGGTGCCCCATACATAGTAGCGGTCGGGTTGTAGTAAATAACTTTGTTATAATTATATCCCCTTCTGCACTGTAGAGCACGGTGCCCATACATAGTAGCGTTCGGGTTGGAGTAAATAACTTTGTTAAAATGATATCCCCCTTCCACACTGTAGAGCACGGTGCCCATACATAGTAGCGGTCGGGTTGCAGTAAATAACTTTGTTATAATTATACCCCCTTCCACACTGGTGAGCACACCCACGAATCTGTTATATATACAGGTGTAAGGGTCGCACCCAATCTCACTTGCATCAAGTCTCTTTTGGCGTGAACATCGTTCTGCTCTGTACAAGGTGAGTTAACGTTTTGTGTTTTCTTATCATTATTGAACAGTTAGTAGATGATTATAGACTATATGGGGGCTATCTTTTTTTATAGTTAACATGGATGCTCTCCAACAGTTAAACAAAATAGGGGCCCAGGCTGGGTTGGAAACAAGAAGACTAAGGGATCTCCCAGTTAACCAACCGTTCCCTGTAGAGAGTCTGCAGAGAATTGAGACACGATTCGGCACCAGACTTCTTTGTCACTGCCAAGAGTTTATGGTGTTTCTACCAAGTCGATTTGCCAGCATATCCAACGAGACGCTGGCAACGTTAAATTCACGCCCCTTGGTATTGAAGTATTTAGGCATGCACAATAATGCATGCCTAGTCCTCTTTGAAGCGGATAACATTTAACTCTTTGTCACATCGTGTATGAGCAGATAGCCTCGCTGTTCCACCTCTAACAAAACCATTTAATACTAGAGAAATAGCAGTTGACTATTATTGTAAGTGTTTATTAGAAAATAACCTCATGGTACCACTTGTTTGGGAAAATGTTCGTGACTGCTTTCAAACACGACTGTGCAGTGGACGAATATACAATGTCAACAAAATTTTACATCCAAAATTGTTTTTACAAGCATGTTTACCCGTTTTTTTATTACAATTTATCACTCTTTTTATGCGCTTCACAGCATTAAAGGTGAACACAGAATTAGCGTGTACCTTTGTATTTTTTAAAGTCAGTGGAGATGAAAAACGGGAAACCATTTATTTGACAACAAAAATGAGACCATGTTATCGGACGGATGACAGGGAAGCTTGGTATAACGAACATGTCGTTGACGCTTTGGTGTCTAAGTTTGACGCCTTTCTTGAAGGTGAAAGTGGAAAATCGCTCGAGGTCATCCCGTTTCTACAAGTCAATGTATGTTGCTTTGATCCCTTAAATTCAGGTTCTCTATATTTTCCACTTCCTCTTCCTGTTCAACGTAGAAAAGCCGTTCTCAACATTCAAAATGAGGATGACTATTGCTTTTTGTGGTGCGTGGCTGCATTTCTAGCCCCTGTTCAACGTCATGTTAGTTTAACATCCTCATACACGGTCATGTTTAACAGGTTACTCTCCACGCTCAACTTTGCAACTATTTCATTTCCTATGGAACTTACCTCTATGGCTAAATTTGAAAGTCTTAATCCTCATTTTTCCTTTATGATTTATGGTCTTGATAAGAATACGGTTATTGGACCGCTTTATTGTACGCAGCAGCAGAAGGTACACCATATAAATTTATTATACATTTCTAACGAGCAAACAAGTCACTATTGTTTAATTAAAAACCTCTCCAAGCTTGTTGGAGGTCAACTTTCATCTAGACACCATAAAACATTTATTTGTGAACGGTGTTTGCAGTACTTTTCAACGCAGATCAAGCTGGATAGCCACACAGTGGATTGTTCTACTCAGCCAGCAGTTAAAATTACATTTCCAAAACCGAAAGAGGCAAAAATGAAATTCAAAAACTTCCATCGCATGGATCCAGTGGCCTATACTGTGTATGCAGACATTGAAACTCTAACTACCCCCATTCAGCGGTGTCCACCGAATCCGTCTTCCTCATACACAGATGCTATTCAAAGACATACTCCGTTTTCTGTGGCCTTTCAAGTTGTTTGTTCCTATGATCCAAGTCAATCCTATTTCAAATTGTTTCGAGGACCTACCTGTATTCAGTGGTTGTTACAGGAACTGAAACAGTTAGCTGAGCATGTCCATCAGCTTCTTCAAATTCCCAAGCCCATACAGATGACGCTAGACGAAATGATACATCATGATACGGCAACAACGTGTCATATTTGTCAGAAGCCTATTTTACCTGACGACATTAAAGTGCGCGACCATTGTCATTACACGGGCGTCTATCGAGGAGCTGCACACGACACGTGTAATTTAACGTTTCGTGCAGCAAAGTATATACCCGTCTTTTTTCACGGTCTCACCAATTTTGACTCCCACTTTATTATTCGTGAGTTTGCCACATTAGACAAGGAACATTTTTCCATTATTCCGCAAAATCATGAGCGGTTTATCTCCTTTTCTATACATTACCAGGGTATATCACTTCGGTTTCTCGATTCCTATCGATTTATAGCCTCTTCGTTAGAAGCCTTGGTCAAGGGCATTTCACCCGATGAATTGCACTTTACACGAAACCATTTTTCGGATGATGCTAAATTCAAACTTTGCATCCGGAAGGGCGTTTATCCTTATGAATATACCAACAGTTGGTCTTCCTTGGACGAAACGCATTTACCTCCACAGGATGCATTTTTTAGCACGTTGCATAATACTACCATTACTGATACCGATTATATCCACGCCTGCAACGTGTGGGATACCTTTGGTTGTACCACCCTAGGTGAATATGCTGATCTGTATCTCACTGTGGATACCTTGCTATTAACGGATATTTTTGAGAAATTCCGTCGCATGTGTATACAGATTTACAAGCTGGACCCGTGTCACTATTATACAGCACCGGGTTTATCATGGGATGCCATGTTGTTGTACACAGGTATCGAGTTGGATTTACTTGTAGATATTGACATGTTATTATTTTTTGAAAAGGGTATTCGTGGAGGATTTGTTTCCCTTGTTCAGAGACATGTCCATGCCAATCATCCTTACATGTCAACGTATAATGCCCAGCAGCCCATTTCCTATTTAACACACTACGATATAAATAATTTATACGGCTATGCTATGAGTCAACCCCTCCCGTATAAAGATTTTGTTTGGCTCAGTAACGAGGAAATCGAACGCTTTGACGTGTTCACCGCTGCTCGTCAAAAAGAAATTGGTTTTGTCCTGGAAGTGGATATACAATACCCTGCACATGTGCATGACGATCACGCTGATTTACCGTTCTGTGTCGAGCGTAGGATTCCTCCAAATTCGAGCTCAAAACATCCAAAGTTACTGGGAACGCTTCTTCCTAAAACAAGGTATGTGATTCACATCCAAGTGCTTTTACAATGCTTAACGTATGGACTCGTGTTGAGTAAGATCCATCGTATTGTATCGTTTACACAAAAGGCGTGGTTGAAGCCTTACATGGACCTGAATACTCACCATCGGCAGCGTGCTACCCAACCTTTTGAAATTAATTTTTTTAAATTGATGAATAATGCAGCATACGGAAAAACGTTTGAAAATGTACGCAAACACCGGTCCATCCATTTAGTTAATTCGTGGGAAGGTAGGTATGGAGCTCGGAAATATGTTGCCAAGCCCCATTTTAAAACCATGAAAATTATTACTGATACATTGGCTACCGTCGAATTAGGAAAGGTTGAAATTCTTTACAATAAACCTATTTATTTAGGGATGACTATTTTGGAGTTTTCAAAATTAACCATGTATGACTTTCATTATGGGTTTGCTCGTCGCTATTTTAAGGATGTTCATCTTGTTTACACTGATACCGATAGTTACATATATCAGGTTAAAGCAACAGACGTTTATCAGGTGATGCGTGACCATCCTGAGCATTTCGATACGTCCTCTTTTCCTGATGGTAACATCTTTGGCTTGTTACCTCAAAACAATAAAGTTATGGGGCTCATGAAAGATGAATGTGGCGTCGATGTGATGACAGAATTTTTAGGTCTTGCATCAAAAATGTACTGCTATACTTGCGACAGTTCAAGACATGTCAGTCGAGCCAAGGGGGTCCGCTCTAGTGTCATCCGAACGTTATGTATGGCTCGTTATCGTGAGGCATTATATAATCCCACTGAACAGTATGCGAAACAGGCACGTCTAACGTCCCGTACCCATGAAGTGTTTCTTGTCGAGCAAATGCGACGCTCGTTGCTTTTGTTTGATGATAAACGTTCATGGGTAAATGATCACCTCACAAGCTTGCCATGGGGCCATTACGCCCTTAATGAGTAAACCAATACAGTTTTGTTCTTCATGTGTGTTCGCTATTATCTGTGAATCAAAACATGTCTATGTGTATGTCAAATATTGTAAATAAAGAAATAGTATGTATTGTCCTTTTGTTTTATTTATTTTCAAGTCCTATATAATCATCAAACCTTGCTATTTCCTTACTAGATGTTTAGATGGTAAGTATAATAGACCGACGCTATCGCAGGAGCTAATGTGCAAGATGGTCGCCTCGCGCAACTACTCTCTGTTATTCTTATGGAGGGACAGTCAGAGCTGGAGCAGTGGCTAATGTGCAAGATGACCGCCACGTCCTGAGACCGTGGATGATGTCACAGGCGGGGAGTTCGGTCGTATAGTTGCTAAATGGAATATTTATTATTATGAGATAATTATTGATTGATTGATAGCTTGCCACGGTGGGTGAGTGGTTATTGTGTCGGACTATCAACCCCAAGCTTGCAGGTTAGCTCTTAGCCGTGGTAAGTGATTTTTGAAAGGCGGCAAAAATTACGACACGCATGTCAATGTCGACATGTCAAAGAACCCAGGGGAAATTCGGCCGTGTAGTTGCTAAATGGAATATTTATTATTATGAGATAATTATTGATTGATTGATAGCTTGCCACGGTGGGTGAGTGGTTATTGTGTCGGACTATCAACCCCAAGCTTGCAGGTTAGCTCTTAGCCGTGGTAAGTGATTTTTGAAAGGCGGCAAAAATTACGACACGCATGTCAATGTCGACATGTCAAAGAACCCAGGGGAAATTCGGCCGTGTAGTTGCTAAATGGAATATTTATTATTATGAGATAATTATTGATTGATTGATAGCTTGCCACGGTGGGTGAGTGGTTATTGTGTCGGACTATCAACCCCAAGCTTGCAGGTTAGCTCTTAGCCGTGGTAAGTGATTTTTGAAAGGCGCAAAAATTACGACACGCATGTCAATGTCGACATGTCAAAGAACCCAGGGGAAATTCGGCCGTGTAGTTGCTAAATGGAATATTTATTATTATGAGATAATTATTGATTGATTGATAGCTTGCCACGGTGGGTGAGTGGTTATTGTGTCGGACTATCAACCCCAATCTTGCAGGTTAGCTCTTAGCCGTGGTAAGTGATTTTTGAAAGGCGGCAAAAATTACGACACGCATGTCAATGTCGACATGTCAAAGAACCCAGGGGAAATTCGGCCGTGTAGTTGCTAAATGGAATATTTATTATTATGAGATAATTATTGATTGATTGATAGCTTGCCACGGTGGGTGAGTGGTTATTGTGTCGGATTATCAACCCCAATCTTGCAGGTTAGCTCTTAGCCGTGGTAAGTGATTTTTGAAAGGCGGCAAAAATTACGACACGCATGTCAATGTCGACATGTCAAAGAACCCAGGGGAAATTCGGCCGTGTAGTTGCTAAATGGAATATTTATTATTATGAGATAATTATTGATTGATTGATAGCTTGCCACGGTGCGTGAGTGGTTATTGTGTCGGACTATCAACCCCAAGCTTGCAGGTTAGCTCTTAGCCGTGGTAAGTGATTTTTGAAAGGCGGCAAAAATTACGACACGCATGTCAATGTCGACATGTCAAAGAACCCAGGGGGAATTCGGCCGTGTAATTGATGATCATACAACACACACACACACACATCTCCAGTATACAGGTTTGATGACCATATTGTCCTTAGTACAACCGAACAAAGATGATTAATCGCGTTAACCTACATGGGACTGATAACCGCGATGCTTCACTCCTCCCCATGATTATTCAACACATACACATACACATCTCCAGTATACAGGCTTGATGACCATGTAGTCCATAGTATAACCGAACACAGATGACTAACCGCGTTAACCTACATAGGACTGATAACCGCGATGTTTAAGTTTGTAGTCAAATTGATAATAATAATAATGTTATTGGTTTTACGTCCCTTTTAACTACACTGGCTTAGTCAAATTGAGTTGTGTGATATGATAAAATATAGTTTAATGGACATTCTTTGAAAATACTGTAAAAATAGTTAGTGTATGTAGATGTTGTACGAAATTCATTATATGTTTTGTTATATATTTGATAGTACTCACCAAACGTTGTTACTGGTACGCGTACACCACACTTGCAAATGATCAGCTTAAACGCGGTCACTCCTTACATATAGAGGCTTGCGCGTAGGGCGTGGTGCCCATATTTAGTAACGAGGCTCTAGTTACTAAAAGAATATGATGAATTATTTTCGCACTGAGATGTCACAGGAGTTCACATCCAGCTACAACGAGTAACCGCTCGCTCCAGGGGTTTCACAAGTACTCCGTTCGCACAGGGACCCACAAACAGTACCGAAAAATAGCCGCTCGCCCCAGGGCTCACAACCATTGAGAATGGGTAGCTTCTCGCACGTTATTATATCAGGGTCTCACAAACAGTGTTCAAAAGTATTCCGTTCGCACAGGGACCCACAAACAGCACCCAAAAATAGCCGCTCGCCCCAGGGCTCACAACCATTGAGAATGGGTAGCTTCTCGCACGTTATTATATCAGGGTCTCACAAACAGTGTTCAAAAGTATTCCGTTCGCACAGGGACCCACAAACAGCACCCAAAAATAGCCGCTCGCCCCAGGGCTCACAACCATTGAGAATGGGTAGCTTCTCGCACGTTATTATATCAGGGTCTCACAAACAGTGTTCAAAAGTATTCCGTTCGCACAGGGACCCACAAACGGCACCCAAAAATAGCCGCTCGCCCCAGGGCTCACAACCATTGAGAATGGGTAGCTTCTCGCACGTTATTATATCAGGGTCTCACAAACAGTGTTCAAAAGTATTCCGTTCGCACAGGGATCCACAAACAGCACCCAAAAATAGCCACTCGCCCCAGGGCTCACAACCATTGAGATATTTATTATTATTAGGTCTTTATTGATTGATACCTACAGCCCCGGCCATCGCATTGTTCTACTACTCTAAGTTACACTCGGTCACATTCGACTACCTTCGACAGTCGCCCGAACCGGTCCCTTCCCCCACTTCCATCCACAAGCTATATAGGCAATGCACACCAGCCAGCTCAGTCAGTTGGCTGGCCAACACAGGTCGGCTAACAACTGGGTCTGCTTCCAAGCCAGACCTTCCCCTCCCCTCCCCTCCCCCCCCCTCCCCCAAGCCCCCCAGGGAACGCCTGGGGGGGCACGTGACCACGAGAAACCATGGATGACCTTGAAATCTGTCCAGGACCGGCTTAGCCCTACTACTAAGAGCTAATTAAACATTTGGATTGAAGTTAACAAGTTTAAGAAATTAATATAATGATCCATTAGGATGTGAGCAAAGTACTTGAAAGATTTGCGTAAATATAATGTGAGTTGTCTTGTAAGACATTTAAAAGTTTGAGAGAACAAGCTGTATTCTTACGTAACATAGCATGTGAGAAGGGAGTGCATTTGACCAGTATGCAACAGGCTGGAAGGTAGCCCGCAGCTGTGCCAACATATGGTTCTCAGAGAGTGAGGTCGTACACACTCTGGCCTTGCGACTATAAATACCATTCTCATGTTTATTAAAAGGAAACCAAATGCTCTATATATGTCACACCCTGACGTCCTTTTCCAATCCAATAGTGTTATGAATATTACGTTATTTGGAGCTCTTGGGAGCTAAAATGTTTTACATCATGTTGTATGATAATTTTTGCAAGTCCTACTGGAGGACGTAGTCAGATTGACTTGGGCTACTGATAGCCACGTTGTTTTTGTTGTGTTAGTAAAATCATACCCTTTATTTGAAATAAAGCTTTTGTACAGTTCAAAGTTCTCGTCTTCGTTCTGGTTCATTTTTAAATGTCATGGTGGAGGTTATTGTGTGAACAGACTTTTAGTGATCCTGTTGTCAACTCAAACCCCGAGATAATTAAGAGGTAAGTAACGGTAAGTATGAACCCCCGTCTATTTTGGTGTGTTCCACAATGATTTCCTGTGAACTTCTGTGCTCTTATCTCGATAGTATCTGTCAGTGCCATTTTCATTGATGTAACTGTGCCGGTGCGATTGATAATTGGCAATCCGATTGAGGGGGCGGATATCTGACAGCCTACTATCCAGGTAAACGGGGACAGTACATTAGAATATTGATCAATAATTCGCATGTTGGCAAGACTGATTATACAAATGTTTGAAGAAAATGCATAAATCATGGAGATGGTGGAATGCCTCCCTTTCATTGGCTAAGGGATGGTGATGGACATGGTTCTACAAGTACCCACTTAATGCCGTGTGGGCCTACTTGAGTTGCCAGTACAATGTTTGAGCTGTTTGTAAACTTTATTCATCTAATGTTTCCAAGGATGTGTTGGCACTCTGTGGCGTTGCAGCATCCAAAGAGGCTTTCATAGGACAACTTGGCAATGGGAGAAGTGGATTCAGGAAGTGCAAAGTTAAGTTCTTAAGGTGCTGCCGAGAATGCAGCAGCCGTGCGGGGGGGGGGGGGGGGGAAGCGGATTTACAAGCCAGCCTGGCTTTTACTTGTGAAAAATTGAAAGAGATCTATTAAATTATACCGTTACCCCGTTATTTTCAAAGTGTAAAATGATATTGTCAGATACCCTCACGAGCCGCCCTTGCCGAAAGCTCTAGCCTGTGATTGGCACAATGTCACAAAAGTGGGAAACTGTTACTGTATTAAAGTAATTACACCCTTCTTCTTTCCTAGCATTACTGCAGCCCCGTCAGTTGAGACTGCAACAAGATTCAGATTCAGAAACTCATCATTGAACCCGAATGCCCCCAAATAATTCATCTATACCTTCAGCAGTGACATCTTGCAATTCAATATTTCCCCCCGAAAAATGTTTGCTGACTGATCCATTTCTGGAAGTGTTGTCCTCAGGTACACTATAAGTGATGACAGCTGACTGAGTGTGGTACTTTCATCAAAGGTGGGCAATTTTACTATTTCCATGCACTACCGTATCATGTTTTCTACCTGTATTCTCATTAGAAGGAAACTGAAAGAAGGAGATAGATGGGTCGAGTACCTTAAAATGGCAAAGAAAGGAAATCCAACAGATGAAGAAAAAGGGGTGAAAGAGGAATGGGCTAGATTTAACAAGACACTAGTAGGTGCAACAGAAGCAGTATGTGGGAGGACAAGTAGTAAGAAGAGGTGGAAGGAAACACCATGGTGGAATGAGAAGACAAAAGATATAGTAAGGGAAAAGAATAGAGCCTTTAGGAGGTGATATCAAAATAGGACGGTAGAAATAAGGGAAGAGTTCCAGGAAAGAAAGAAGGAGGCAAAGAGAGTAGTGGCTGAGGAGAGAAGAAAGTGGAAGAGTGGACAAATATGATGAAGGGGGATAGTGAAGGTACAAAAAAAGTCCTGTATGGGATGGTAAAAAATAGGAGGCGGAAGGACACTACGGATTATGCTAGAATGGTGAACAAAAGGGGACAAGAGGTAGAAATTAGGGAAGAACTGAAGAAGATGTGGAAAGAATATTTTGAAGAACTTTTGAACCCAAATGGAAACCACGGCGAGGAGGAAGAAATCGGGGAAGAGGAAGATGAACTGCAAACAGAAAAGGACTTAACATGGAAAGAAGTGGAATATGCAGTGAGGAAGATGAAAGGAGGAAAGGCACCGGGTGTGGATGAGTTGAGTGTGGAAATGGTGAGAGCAGCAGGAGAGGTGGGGATACAATGGTTGTACCGAGTAATGAGGACAGCATGGAAGGAAAAGAAGACCCCTAAGGACTGGAAAAAGTGAATAATTGTCCCAATCTTCAAGAAAGGTAGTAGTAGAACATAATGCAGAAACTATCGAGAAATAACACTGATTATTCATTGTGTAAAGATGTTTGAGAAAGTTTTGGAAAGGAGAATTAGGACAAGGATAGACGGAGGGATGAGGGAAGAACAACATGGCTTCAGAGCAGGAAGGTCCACAGTGGATTTGATTTTTGCTGTAAGGCAGTTACAAGAACAGCACTATGAGTATGGAACAGATCTACTGATGGCCTTCCTGGACATTGAGAAAGCATATGATAGTGTATGCAGAAACGAAGTATGGAAGTCCCTGGAGGATAGAGGAGTAGAAAAATGGACTATAAGGAGGATAAAGGAGATGTACAAGGGAAGCGTGAGCTGTGTGAAAGTGGGAGGAGAGAGATCGGACTGGTTGGAACAGAGAAACGGCCTGAATCAAGGAAGTGCACTGTCACCGTTACTTTTCATTGTGGTGATGGATGACATTATGACCCGAGTGGCACAAGTAATTGGGGAAGGAAAGATGACAGCAATGGTGTTTGCAGATGATTTGATGATTTGGAGAAACAAGGAGGGGGAGATACAGGAACAGTTGGACGTGTGGGAAGGAATAATACAAGGATATGGGATGAAATTTAGCATAAATAACAGTGAGATGGTGATCACAACAAGGAAGAAGGAAAGAACCACAACGGGAATAACAATTGGTGGGGAACAGCTGAAGAAAGTGGAGAGTTTCAAGTATCTGGGAAGCCCGATACAAGATAATGGAAGAAACTATAGAGAAATAAATGATCGGGGGAGACAGGCAGAGGCATTCCGGAGGAGTGTGAGAAGCATGATATGGTGCAAGGATGTCCCTCAGAACAGCAAAAAGATCATATATCGGAAGTACTATGTCCCTATGCTGACGTATGCCTCTGAGACCTGGGTTATGAAAGGAAGGTAGAAGAGCAAAATACAGGCCAGTGAGATGAGGTTCTTGAGAAGCAGTATTGGAGCTAGAAAGATGGACAGAATAAGAAATGAGAGGACCAGAGAATTAATGAAGGAGGAACCATTACAGGATGGAATAGAGAAATCTAGACTTACATGGTATGGACATATAAAACGAATGGAGGAGAATATGATACCCAGGAGGATACACGAGACGAAGTGGGAAGGAAAGAGACCGAGAGGAAGACCTAGAGACAGGTGGCTGAAGGGGGTGGAAGAAAGCGTGAAGAAGAGAGGAGAAGACTGGACAAGGGTGGAGGCTGAGAGATGGTGGGAAGACAGAAGACGTTGGAGAGGCTTGTGTTCCAGTGGCTGGAAACTTTGCAAGATGATGATGATGATGACCGTCGCGATATGAGAAACAATATTTATGCATGCGTTTGTTGAATGAAGAATGCGGCCCATATTAACGCCATTCAAATCCTGCACGTCAATTTCAGTTTCGAAGGAAGGCTTGATTTTTCTTAACTACTTTCTATGCTGTTTGAAATACATTGACAGTTATTTCGTTTCCCTTTTCAAAAGCCTTAGTGCATGTAGTTTCCAAAGTTTTCAGTTTTGTGGTTTTTAGTATTTTAACTGCAGCCTGATGAGCTGAACTCTCTAAATGTTTAAATATGTTCTTGCTGAGAGAAAGCATTTGCTGAGATTTCTTTTCAGTTTCACCACATGCACAAATAGAAACTGAAACCCACTGCTGTGAAATGTTCATCCCTCGTGTTGTGCTTCCAGTTCCGAAGTCGTCAACGTCTTTTCAAATTTTGTAGCCCAGTTTTTATTTCTTACCGCCAACTATTCGTACTTACTGCAAAATTCCTGCTTGTTGTCCAAATTCCAGCATTCGAGAATGTCTTCCGTCCACTGTTACACGCGGTTGAGAGCTCTTTGTTCTGATCTTCTTTTGCATCACCACGCGATACTCTTGACGTTTCTCCGTCATTGTTTATGTTCGAACCATTAACTTTCAGCTATTTCAATGCCTAGGTGGATGTTAAATAGTTCGTTATTTTCTTCATCCTTCAAAACTGCCCACACACAGAAAATAACAACTCATCCCGCCTCCAAACACTAGCTAGCGGTGTGCCGAGTTACCGACCCAAGGAAACTGATTCGACAGATCGATTTGAATCAAGAATTACTAAAAATCTGCTACAGCGTTGATGCCAGCTGATCTATGAACTTTCAAGTTATATTGGCCGGACTACATACGAATGTACCAATATTTTCTCTTAATCAGTCTTCAAATGTTTAAGGGGTACGTGTATCCCCGCGTTCCTCTGAAATCTACAGTATAGCTAGTCTTCGAACTGGGTTAACCCCTAACCTGCGTCTAGATGAGGATTGGGGCGGACTATGCATAGCGTGTAATAATATTCCTTATCCAGATTGGCATGAAGAGATGTTATCTAGCTTAGTGAATAGCAGAATTAATTCGGAAAAAAGGCTGAACAGGAATGCCAGAGAACCGCGCTAATATATAAAAGATCACAAGCAAGTCATCGTGAAAATGGTTAAATGGCCGAAATACACTTATATTTTGGATCGGCAAAACACTGAGTGAATGTTATCGAATCACGGAAAGTGCCTAGTTACGAGTTTTTGCGATAGCACAAGCTATAGTGTTAAGGGAATCGGACAGGACATCATGATAACGGACAGCCGGTATGAACATTTGCAATGCACCATGAATCGAATCAGTATTATGGAGTGCTGTATTAAATTGCTGGTATGATGGAAGCAGGTGTCTTGGAACTTGTGCCGTGAATAAGGGAGAACGTGGATGCCAGGTATGCACGTTGCATATCATGACGGACGGATGGTGCCATGCCTTGGGAGTGGGGCATTCTACTCCAGCTGGATCCACATTTTGGAACACCTTCGATGACCCGTGAGTAGCATTTTATATTTTAGTAGCTAGTATTGGTGAATTGCAGACCTTCAACCATATAGGGGCCATCGTTTTTGAGAATATGGATTTATTTTAAATTATACTGACGCATAAATTTCTGGAGCCTTTTGATGTTTCTCACAATTTGGAAGTCAGCGTATCCACGATGAGACAGATCGTCGATGATATTTGTATTGGAGGCATTCTACTCTTCTTATTGCTACGAGTTTTCCCATTTGTTTGGATAGTTAACGCATAGTTTGATGGATAGTTAAAAGTTGACTTTCGTCTTTGGATATTTTGTTATGACGATAGTCGTGTTATGTAATTGATGTAGAGTTGAATTTTTATGCATTGCAAATGAGATCTAATAATCAGTATTGGAATAAATGAGTTCGATTTTTCTGTGCTTGAGGATATTTTCTTAATGAACATTTATTACTGTCTTGTATTTGAGATGACGAAAATAAACGAGAAATAATGTTCAATGGAACGTAAGAAATCTCGTTGGAAATATTGAAATGGGAATCAGAATAATGATAATTGATTATCATTGGTAATTGTTTATAATATTTACGAACAACGACAATAATAACTGGGTGATATTTGAATGCACGTGTGATGTTTAAATAAATGAACTTGGATCATTAAGTTAATTTCCGAAAATGAAACGATATAAATCATGACTTAATGCACATAGGAATAATGTAATGGAGTAATGTAAGGGAGAGCGATAGGATCTTTTTTCTTTTAGGTGTGAGTGTTTAAAATTTCCCGAGAGGAAAGCGATTATGTTTTAGTGTAGGATGGTTGTTGGAGAATTTAAAATGAGATATTTTATTTTAATATTGATGTTATTCATGATTTTAAAATATTTCCTTCTATCCTTTCTGCAGTGTGCGTCTTGATAATAGTGAAGCTAGTTTCGTTTTTAATCAACTTTGTTGTTACGCCCAGATAGACCCCGAGGCATGTTGAGCCTTGTCCACAGCTGTTATCAGATTCCTCCTAGAACCATGTGAGCAGGAATTGAATGAGTTGTAGCCATTGGGTTAATGATAACCACCTTCTCCTTTTTCTTGAGCCGTCGTGCCCTGCACGCACAGTCACTGAAGTGTCTTATAACACTCTCATGTTAAATAAGACCGAATGAAATTAACAATACACTCTTTGAACCCACAAGCACTCAATTGAAAATTGAAACAGCAACAAACAGAAAGCATCTTGGGTAACGGTTGCCATGGGTACTGTGATTAGATACCCTGTGATTGGTTTGTTGTGACAAAACATTTTATTATTGATCACGCGAGGTGGACCAAACTCTCTTTGGTTCCCTATATTTTACCCAATAAATAAAGGACAATTCTGCAAGGGAGAGCAATAGGATGTTTTTTTTCAGGTGTGTGTGTTTAACTTATGTTTTAGTGTAGGATGGTTGTTGGATAATTTATTTTAAAATTGATGTTATTCATGATTTTAAAATATTTCCTTCTATCCTTGCTGCAGTGTGCATCTTGCTAACAGTGAAGCTAGTTTTGTTTTAATCAACTTTTTTGTTGCGCCCAGATAGACCCCGAGGCATGTTGAGCCTTGTGCTCAGCTGTTATCAGGATTCGCACTTGTGTGGACGTGGGACGCCTGTCAAAAAGTCACAATATATTTATTGTTTTCTTACATAGAAATAGACATTGGATGTGAAATATTTGCCAAAAATCCTCCTTGAACCATGTGGGCAGGAATTGAATGAGTTGTAGCCACTGGGTTAATGATAACCATCTTCTCCTTTTTCTTGAGCCGTCGTTCCCTGCACGCACAGTCACTGAAGTGTCATCTAACACGCTCATGTTATGTAAGACCAACAATACACTCTTTGAACCCACAAGCACTCAGCAACAGCAACAAACAGAAAGCATCATGGGTAATGGTTACCATGGGTACTATGATTAGGTAGCCTGTGATTGGTTTGTTGTGACAAAACATTTTATTATTGAACACGCGAGGTGGACCAAACTCTCTTTGGTTCCCTATATTTTACCCAATAAATAAAGGACAATTCTGCAAGGCCTTCTTATTTTCTATTCAATGGATATTATGTTAACACTTGATAAACAATTTTTGAGCGTTTATTTAAAATCATTGTAATAATAGTGCAACCCCAATGATGGATCGAAAACACATTACAATACATTAAAAGATATAGTATTAACATGCAGCTTACTATAAATTTAGCGAGAGGAATTAACTTGACGGGAGACGAATTTCTACTCATGTACTAAGAGAGCCCCATTGCGCTTTGTAACACAGGATCGACACTTACAATACTTCGGAAACTGGGATATATTGTTTAGCAAAAATACAGGATTAGTGTAATTGGTTGTTATATTATATCCTCAACCACATAATATACATAATACTTCATACAAAAAATTAGTTGTTTTGTTTCCGAGGGTGAACCTCCAGTTGAAATAAACACTCAGAGCTCCTAGGTACCCACCCTGACTGTAAGCAGATGGTTCCTAATAGGGGTATTGACACATTCGGAGGGTCACTTAGCAAATATCATTCAGTTTAGTACTGAGAGCAGATGGTTGTTAACTATATTGACGTTTATTCATAGAGGTATTGAATCACTGGAGTGTCATTAAGAAAGCATAATTCAGAATAGAGCTCCATGGTACCCATCAGGACAGACAGTAGCTGTTCACCTTAATTATGTAGAAATGTCTGCGGCGTCGATGAGCTATTACACTCAGTTTAGTGCACATAGGCACCAACCCAGACTGAGATCGGATGGTTCTTCGCAGAGGTATTGTCACACCTGACGTATCTTTATGGTAACAACCTTCAGTTTCGAGCTCCTAGGTACCTACCAAACTGTGAGAATATGGTTCCTCTTAGAGGTATTTTCACACTGGATTGCTGTTAAACTAACATCAATCAAAACTCAGCAATTCTTCTAGGTTTGTGCCGTGTCTTGTGTGGGGTTTCGCCTAGGACACCAAGCTGGCTCATCGGCAGGCTCTTGGTGTCCCCGCCCGGAACCCCACAGGAGTGACGAACTGCGCGCCACCTCCCTTTATATTAGGTGCAACTGCACCACTTGACTGCGAGAACTAAAAGGTCAAACAGCCTGAACCTCCCTATGAAGGCTTCCAAAAAGATGGTATATTGGCTTTCACGGCCAGTGAATTAAAACTCAGCAATTCTTCTAGGTTTGTGCCGTGTCTTGTGTGGGGTTTCACCTAGGACACCAAGCTGGCTCATCGGCGGGCTCTTGGTGTCCCCGCCCGGTCCCCCACAGGCACGGCAAGACACGGCACAAACCTAGAAGAATTGCTGAGTTTTAATTCACTGGCCGTGAAAGCCAATATACCATGTAATATCAGTCAGCCTAGACGAAATAGGTGCGAACCCAGAGTTCGAACAGATGGTTCCTCTTAGAGGCATTGACACACTTGGGGCGTCATTAAGCTAATATAAGTCAGTTTAAGAGCTCATAGACACCCAAGCAGATGGTTAGCAGGTGGTTCTCCTTAGAGGTTTTGACACACTACAGTGTCCTAAAGGTATTATCATTCAGTTTAGATATCCTATATACCCACCCGGGCTCTGTGAGGATGGGTAAAATATTAAGTTGGACAGATCTTAATATACATCAGTGCTGATTAGAAGATTTGATTATCAGGAAATAATTATATTAATTCATTTTCAAAGATGCTTTGGTCTACTGAATTGTACAATATTTGCAACGAAACCATGTCCCTTTATTGAATTTTCATAAGTATCTTGTTTAAATTCATCCGTTATCATTTTCTATCTCCACTTTGTCATTTATCTAGTAATTAAATTGTTAATTTTTCTGCCAACAAGTGTAATTATTTTATTTATAGCCGTTAAGAAAACAAATGACGTTATTCCTTCATCTTAGGACTTAATTGAGTCCATCTCTTGTTAAAATAGCTACCCGAAACATTCAATTAACGGAATCCTCAGGCCCTAATGGTGGGATTTCTATCGCAGAAAACGCTGTCGCATGCCATCATGATGCCCATCTGCCACTCCTATCCTGTTATTTTCCGCAGAGTCAGTGATTGGCCGACGGGTTGGTGGCATTAGGTGGTAGTTATTCTCACTTTGCATGGCATGCAGGTGGTAGAAACTTGATGCTTCGCTGTAAACAAATTGATTTGTCTTGTTCACTCCAAAATTTTGCCATCATCTCTAATTCACCCTTGATCACATTGCTCAAAATCAAAAACCCTCATGATTTAATAAAGCCAGTGCCAATTACTGCCCCCAAAAGCAATATTTGTAATAAAGGAAGGTTTTAGTCGGTCTATTACTGTAGTATTGAAATTGCTGCTAATTGCATTACACTGCTCACTGATATGTTTCCTTTAAAAGTTAAATGTGCGTTAATGAGGTAATTAGCTACTCATCGATTGGGTACACTCAGTCTCGTGAGTACAATTGAGTGACTGTCTGACAGTGAGGCAGCGCCCCGATCACGAAAACCAAGATTAACGACCGTGGAGACCCGATGCAATAACAACGAGTCACCCCTATATCTGCAGGCCAAATGGCTGGGCAGCGGTCTTCAGTGCATCTTAGCAAAGCTTGCTCCTTATGGACCACAGATATATTGGCAAGAGACCACTATGGATGATCATTTGCGTGTTCAGATGACCTTCCTCAGTAAAGATTGATCCACACGTACCACAGGAATGTGGCTTTAGACCACTATTTACCAACATGTCTCTCTCCAAAATCTTTTTAAGTACATTTAGCTTCGGATGTACCTCAGGCATTAGGCATAGGACCACCATGGATAAAAATCAGTCTCTCCAAAATGCATTTCCAAGTAACCTTTGCTTCGCAGGGACCACAGCAATGTGGCCTTTGGTCACTATTGATCAGCATGTGGCTCTCCAAACAGTATTTCTGGGTATATTTTGCTTAGCATGTACCACGAATGTGGCATTAGACCCCTATGGATCAGCATGTGTCTCTTCAACGGCCTTTCAGGAAAATGTATGCTTTGCATGTATCACAGGAATAAGGTCATAGACCACTATGGATCAGTAAGTGTCTTCAAATCTCCCTTATGAGTAAACTTTGCTTCACAGGTACCACAGGAATAAGGTTTATGACCAGTATGGATCAACATGTGTGACTTCAAATTATGTTTCAAACTAGACGTTGCTCCACATATATCACAGGAATATGGTTTCAGACCACTATGGATCATCTTGTGTCTGTTCAAACTGCCCTTATCAGTAAATTTGGCGTCGCATGTATCACAGGAATGTGGTATCAGACCTTTGTGGATCAACATGTGTCTCTGCAATTCTTCCTTCAGAGTGAATTTTGTATCGCATGTACCACAATTTAGACCACTATGGATCAACATGTGTCTCTTCAAGTTTCCCTTCTGAGTAAATTTTGCTTCGCATGTACTACGGGCAAATGGTCTGAGACCACTATGGATCACCATGTGACTCTTCAATTTGTCCTTCAGAGTAAATTTAGCTTCGAATGTACCACAGGGAAAAGGTTTATGATCACTATGGATCAACATGTGTCTCTTTAAATTCCCCTTCACAGTAAATTGTGCTTCGCATGTACCACAGGAATGTGGCTTTAGACCACTAGGGTCCAGCATGTGTTTCTTTGATCTGTCCGCAGTAAATTTTGCTTCGCAAATACTACTGGGGAAAGTTTTATGACCGCTATGGACCTTCATGTGCCTCTTTAAACTGCCTGAATGGATAAATTGTGCTTTGCATGTAATACAGGAATATGGTCTCTGACCACTATGGATCAACAAGTGCTTCTTCAAATTGCCCTTCTCAGTAAATATTGCTTCGCGAGTGTTCTCCAAATTGAGGTTTTATCTGTAATGAATTTCAAATTTTAGTACCTGTAAAATGCCCGCTACCATTATAATATAAAAATGACATAGCACAATTTCAGATAAATATAAGCCTACAATAATAATCTGCATTCGAAGACATAGATATAAAGGCCTAAATATAATGCGTATAAGTTTAGTTAGTGGCAGGATCTCTTACACCCAATAAATCTATGACATGGGAACGCCGGATTTTTTTCTCCTGCGAGGGAAGGAATATTGAAGGATTTTAACGCTCTTAAAAATCGACGACTTCTGCCGGATTTGAACCCATGATGTTCGGCATGCTACTAACTACGCCACCGAAGGCTATGTTAGATGCTCAAGGGAAACGGAGTAATAACTTCGCGATCTAGAGATCTACAGTACAGTTTGTAGAAAGTTGACACCCAGAAGAAATGGTCGGAGACACTCCCAGTACAGGGGTCGTGTAGGCCTTTGGTGCCATACTAAGTGATTAAAATCGCAGAGAGATGGCGTGCACATCGGCCCACCAGTGCCCTATGTCGTTGAACCGGACAGGTCAGTGTTCCGCACAGCTGTGTCGGCGTGGGGCCGTCATACCAAGTGCAAACTTGTAAGCAAGTGCAACGATGCCTCGCCGACATCACTGGGTGGACTATCAGCATGTGAATGCGGTTAAACAGGGCAGAATGCATGGGCTCCAGGAGGCGGGTCTGTCGTTCCGGGACATTGCGGCTCGTACAGGGAACGCTGCGTCAACAGATAGACGTATGTGGCTCACATTAAGAGGAGGGCCGTACACAGCGACGACAGGGTACAGGACGACTCAAAGTGACCACAGCGCGAGATGACTGCCAGCTACTCCGCGTGGCCGTATCGGACAGAACAGCGTCGTCCTAGGTGTTGATTCGAAGTTGGAGCACAGCAACGGGGGTGGACATGTCTGAGTCGACGGTGCGGCGCCGTCTGTAGAGGGCTGGACTCGTAGCACGCATGCCACTGCGTCGGCTTTTATTGACTGGGAACCACCGACGCCTCCGCCTACAATGGGAACATGCACGCCGACACTGGCAGGCTGAGTGGCGCAATGTAGTGTTTGCGGAAGAGTCCCGCTTCAACCTGTCCTACAGTGATAGCCGCATACGTTCGACGCCGCCGTGAAGAACGCAATCAGGCAGACTGTAGTGTTGAGAGGCATAGCGGACAAACACCAGGTGTAATTGTTTGGTGCGCAATTGCCTACAACAGGCGATCGCGCCACGCCAACATTCGAGCAATCTGAACAGTGACCGCTACATCAGGGAAGTTTTACAGCCCGCGTCACTGCCCCTCTTGCAGGTCGTTCCACAGGCCATATTTCATGCCCGCCCGCATGTGACGAGGAATGTGCAAGCCTGCTTCGCAGAACGACGGATACCTCTGCTTCCCTGGCCTGCCCGTTTCCTGACATGTCACCCATCGAACATGTCTGGGATATGGTCGGTCGGCAACTTGCTCGTTCAGGTCAACCTGCCACCACTGTTGATGATTTGTGGACAAAGTCACAAACAGCGTGGGACGGTATTCCCAAGCAGCGTATTCAAGCGCTGTATGATTCCATGCCACGACGTCTAGCGGCTCTGAGTGCAGTTCGTGGTGGCGCGACGCCGTACAGAAGATGGACCGTCAACGTACATGTACCGGACTGTCCTTCTAATCAGCAATGTATTGCCATGTCCCTAATCTGTGGTATAAAGTGCAGCATGTGGTGGCGCGACGCCGTACAGAAGATGGACCGTCAACGTACATGTACCGGACTGTCCTTCTAATCAGCAATGTATTGCCATGTCCCTAATCTGTGGTATAAAGTGAAGCATGTGGTGGCGCGACGCCGTACAGAAGATGGACCGTCAACGTACATGTACCGGACTGTCCTTCTAATCAGCAATGTATTGTCATGTCCCTAATCTGTGGTATAAAGTGCAGCATGTGGTGGCGCGACGCCGTGCAGAAGATGGACCGACAACGTACATGTACCGGACTGTCCTTCTAATCAGCAATGTATTGTCATGTCCCTAATCTGTGGTATAAAGTGCAGCATGTGGTGGCGCGACACTGTACAGAAGATGGACCGTCAACGTACATGTACCGGACTGTCCTTCTAATCAGCAATGTATTGTCATGTCCCTAATCTGTGGTATAAAGTGCAGCATGTGGTGGCGCGACGCCGTACAGAAGATGGACCGTCAACGTACATGTACCGGACTGTCCTTCTAATCAGCAATGTATTGCCATGTCCCTAATCTGTGGTATAAAGTGCAGCATGTGGTGGCGCGACGCCGTACAGAAGATGGACCGTCAACGTACATGTACCGGACTGTCCTTCTAATCAGCAATGTATTGCCATGTCCCTATCTGTGGTATAAAGTGCAGCATGTGGTGGCGCGACGCCGTACAGAAGATGGACCGTCAACGTACATGTACCGGACTGTCCTTCTAATCAGCAGTGTATTGCCATGTCCCTAATCTGTGGTATAAAGTGCAGCATGTGGTGGCGCGACACCGTACAGAAGATGGACCGTCAACGTACATGTACCAGACTGTCCTTCTAATCAGCAATGTATTGCCATGTCCCTAATCTGTGGTATAAAGTGCAGCATGTGGTGGCGCGACGCCGTACAGAAGATGGACCGTCAACGTACATGTACCGTACTGTCCTTCTAATCAGCAATGTATTGCCATGTCCCTAATCTGTGGTATAAAGTGCAGCATGTGGTGGCGCGACACCGTACAGAAGATGGACCGTCAACGTACATGTACCGGACTGTCCTTCTAATCAGCAATGTATTGCCATGTCCCTAATCTGTGGTATAAAGTGCAGCATGTGGTGGCGCGACGCCGTACAGAAGATGGACCGTCAACGTACATGTACCGGACTGTCCTTCTAATCAGCAATGTATTGCCATGTCCCTAATCTGTGGTATAAAGTGCAGCATGTGGTGGCGCGACACCGTACAGAAGATGGACCGTCAACGTACATGTACCGGACTGTCCTTCTAATCAGCAATGTATTGCCATGTCCCTAATCTGTGGTATAAAGTGCAATGTGGTCACATCTCTTGTTCTTGGTGTTTCAGTTTAAACAAGCATTAGTGTAACTAGTGAAAAGTTAACTTATGCATTTTCGGCAATTTGCAATAATTTGCATGTTTTCCTTAAATACTAGGAACTGAGTTCGTTTCGACTCTTCAATGAAGTAGTGTTCGTGCAGTCAATACATATTATACAGACAATACTGTTTTACACTGTATGCCGGAGGTTTAAGATTTTTAGTTCTTTCGGATGAACTGTACTGCTAGAAAAAAGCGCTTGTTCATGGAGAAAGGCTAATAACATCCAACTACGGCTGTTAGTTCTCAACAGTCAACAGATCTTCCATTGTCTCGATTAACTGGATGAGTAAAAATTGGGTGCTGCTTTATACTTTAAGTACGAGAGTTTAGGTGCAGGAGGGGTCCTATCCCTGGGGTAACTGAAGTGGCAACCCGCAATCCAGGGACAAGGCCGTCCGTACTCCCTTACGAGTAATCGAAGAGAGTCGTGTGAGGGCTGAAACGAAAGGGATCTATCCCCTCTATCTAAAGGACAAGACTATTGCCCTAAAATAAAAACTGTCCAAACCCCCAGGGAAAATAAGACTTTTTAGAGAGCATGTGCACTTGAGGCTCTTCCAAGATGGCGGGCTTTACAAACGTTATGTTAGACGCCTCCTTACCCCCTCCCCTACACCCTACAGCCATCCCCCACCACCAATAATCCCAGAATTCCCTAAAATTCTCCACAGATTTGTCAAATTTAATTAGATTTAACACTCGAGTCCACCATTGCATCCACTTACTTGTGCTAAGCTCATCTCTGATGACCTCCTCCAGCCAGTTTCCATTGTCTTCAGGCCTATTTGTCGATATATTTATTATTTAACATTAATGTATTTTTATTATTCATTGATTATCGATTATTGATGAACTACAAGATCACCTACCCGAGATTTACTAGAAGAGCCGATATCACCCGAAAGATAACCGGAGAAAGTCGTGTGAGGGTTCCCCTCTATCCACAGAACACATAATTTTCAATTTTAGTATTTCTTTTAATGATGGACGTTCCCAAGGCTGAGTGTGGTTCGGACCGGTTTCCACAATGGCATGTGACATGACACCTTGCTGCCTACGACAGGATAGCCCATGCGGTCGATCCAAGATGGCTGTCAATTAATTATATTTGATATTTATTTATTTAATTTTATTCATTGTCATTATTTAATTTTCATTTATTTATTATTACAAGTTTATTTATTTTGGAAGCGTGATGGCGCAGTGGCTTAGCTGCTCGTCTTTCACCCGGACGGCCGGTGATCGATTCCCGTTGACAGCTGGGCGAAATTTTCACCTGAAAAATCACGTGGCGTCAGGAAGGGCATCCGGTCTTAAATCTCCGGCCAAAACCAAAATGAGCCAGGTTGGCTCCGGCGACATTTTGTGCCAGTAAGAGTCATTTGCACCAATCTGATTAGTTTGGGTGGGAATCCCATGTCCATCAAGGTCTGATATAAAGTTTTCCTTCTTACACTATCATAAGCCTGTTTGAAATCCACTATAGTTGGTGAACATCCACATTATATTCGTAACACTTTTCCTTTATTTGCCTTATTGTGAAGATATGGTCAGTAGTCGATCAAGCCTGTCGGAATCCACACTGGTATTCTCCAAGTCTCTCTTCAACAAGAGGTGAAAGTCTCATAGCCATTACCTTGGCTAGGATTTTATACACCACACTAAGCAGTGCGATGCCTCGATAATTTTCACACTTTGATTATCATTCTTCTTACGGATTGGGTAAATAATGGCCCTGTTCCACTGTTCTGGCATCACCTCCTTCTCCCATATCTCCACAATCAACTGGTGTACCAGCTTTGCCAAATGTTCCCCACCACACTTAATCATCTCGGCTGAAATATTATCACCTACAGGGGCTTTATTATTCCTCAAGCTTTTGATTGCCAAACTAAACTCCTCAAGCGTCAGCACGGTTACTGGCGTTGCATCAGTGTTACCCTTGCACCATGGTTGGTCATTCTCTTGATCCTCCTGTTCTAGCAATACCGTCTCTGCAGTAGCATTGAGCAGCTCGCTGAAATATCCAGCCATCGATCTAAAATCTCTTCTTCTCCTCCTATGAATTTTCCTTCTTTATCTCTGCAGAAAACTGCACGGGGTTGAAAGCCCTTCTTCACTTTCTGTATTCTTTTATAGTACTTTCTTACTTCTTGATTATTGTATTCTTTTTCCAGCTCTTCAATCCATTTCTTCTCTGATTCCCGTTTCTTTCTTCTACAAATTCTATCTGCCTCTTTCCATTTCTCTTTATGTTCTTCTGTATTGTTTCTCGTTGGTCTACTTATTATTTTCTCCCTTGCAGCATTCCTCTCAATTAGAGCTATTTTACATTCTTCATCGAACCAGATTTGTCTTTTAATCCTTTCTTCTGTCCCCAGTACTTCTTCTACAGCTTCGTGCAGTGCGTCCCTCATTATACTCCATTTTCCTTCTACTCCCTCTAAATCCCAATGTTGTTTAGTCTCCAACTTCTTCCGTAAATGTGTTTCATATTGTTCGGCAGTTCCCTTTTCTTTTAGCTTTAAGACATTATACCTTCTAGGGACTTTCCTCATCTTTACAGATCTGTACACTGCTGTATGCTGCCTATATTTTCCTCTTACCATGAAATGGTCAGAGTCACAATCCACTCCTCCACAACGATCAACTTCGAGTATATCAGATGCGTGTTTTCTATCAATTACTACATGGTCAATTCGGTTGAATGTGCTTCCATCTGGTGAGCACCTACCTCTTGGATATGCTCATGTGCGGCAATCAGTCATGGTAAAGTAACCACTCGCTCTTCCTCGAGCGTGATATTGTCTCGTCCCGCAGGGACATGTACGGATCTGCCCTCTGTGGCAGTTGACGAAGTGGAGAGGTGATGATGAATGAAAGGGCCACCGGACTAGTCCGGTAGAGGTTCCTATGAGATGGCCGGCCGGGTTAGAGAGCACCTCCTGAAACCCTAGCCACGAAAGATCTTGTCAGGAGGGGGTGCCTTCCTCGGCGCGGATATATTGATGAAGCTTCTAGCCTCTCTGTCCCGCCACTTGTCAGCGGGCTTTATTGGCGGCTTTCGAGCAGCGCTCTTCCTCGATATTCTTTCTTTTAAGATATGTGCTTTTCACAATCATTTCATTTCCCATGGCAAAGTCGATGAGTCTCTGTCCATTATTGTTTGATTCCTCATGCATACTTTCCTTTCCTACCGTCTCTCTAAATGCTTCTTCTTTTCCAACCTTCGCATTGAAATCACCTAACAGGATTTTTACATCTTGCCTTGATATACCCTCGAGTTCCTGTTCAAGCTGACAGTAGAACTTGTCTTTCACTTCATCCTCATCCTCTTCTGTGGGAGCATATACACATATAAAGGTGATATTAAAGAATCGTGCCTTCATTCTGAAAGTACATATCCTTTCATTTACAGGTATAAAATTCAGTACTGCTGTTTTATATCTATTATCCACGAGGAAACCTGTGCCACCTATTCTGCCGGCTATTATTGTATTGGAGGTTCATAACAGGCAATTTTTTTCGATATGGGGTTGTTAGCCCCATGATGAACCCCCAACCTGGAGGACCAGGGTATCCCTCTTTGTCTGACCCATCACCTTTGACCTGTCCGGCATGGGAGGCCCTACCAGGAGCTCACGCTCCCGCCGGCATAGCTCGCAGGATCATTTGGGCTCTCAAGCCCCCACATCACGTCAAGATGAGGATACCATCGTGAGGGTAAGTCTTGCTACACTTGGCAATAAACTTCGCTTTCCTCTGAGCCCAGAATTCCCAAATTCTCTGTGCGCTCCGCTGTCCAGGTGGTACCTTGTCTCCTTTTCGGTCTTGGTGTCTCACCCTGGGTTAGCCCATTAGTCAGTATCTTCTTGCGGAAGAGATCTCTATTGAAGGCGTCGTCGGGTTTTAGATGCAGCATTTTAAGGTCGTCTCCGGTATTGATAAACCAGGGCAATGTGGTTTTGGGTTTGGAATTTAAAAAAATGAAAAATTTGTTTAGTCAGCCTGTTTCCATCCATTCGTTTGAGATGACCGTAACACCGTGCCCGTCTCTTACGGATCGTTTCTGTAATTTTCTCTATTTCACTGTAGACGTCTTTGTTGGATTTTTTACAATGAATGCCATTCTTGTAAATTGATCACATTATACCTCTAACGATTTTGCGCTCTTTTTTCTCCAGTTCTTCGAGGAGTCCTATATTAGCATTTAGGGATAGGGTTTCGGCTGCATACATAACTACTGGTTTCTGAACAGTTTCATAATGACGTAGTTTAGTATTTTTCGACAGCCATTTTTTGTGGTAGATTGAGCGCGATGTTTGATTTGCTATTTTGAGTTTTGCGAACTCGTTCCATAAGTGCTTCTTCGTCCAGTCGCATTTTCATGATGAGCTCTCCAAGTACTTTAATTTTTCCACTCGGTTGATCTTCCCGTATTTTGTTTGGAGCTTCGCTGGGGCATCTTTGATGTTGGTCATTACTTCTGTTTTTTCGATATCTGCAAGCCAGTTTGTGCGATACCTAATGTAAAGTGGATTTACTAAGCCTTAAATCTTCCCTGGAGTGTACACAACTACTCACCAAGTTTCATCGTTATCGGACGAATGGTATATGAACGCATACGGGACTTTGTTGAAACATTTCCCGCGTCGTCGTTCATTTGTTTAATCTACTTGTGCGAGACCTATTGTAAAGTGCATTTACTAAGCCAGAAAAATTCCCTGAAGTCTACACAACATCTCACGCAAGTTTCATCGCTATCGGTGGAATATTATATGAACTTATACGGGACTATGTTGAAATGGTTCGCAAGTCGCCACTCATTTAATGAATCTACTCATGCGCTACCTATTGTAACGTGGATTTACTAAGCCAGATACCTTGTCTGGAGTGTATACAACCTCTCATCCATGTTTCATCGCTATCGGACGAATTGTATATGAACGCATACGGGACTTTGTTGAAACGCTTCGTGCGTCGTCGCTCATTTGTAGAATCTACTCGTGCGCTACCTATTTTTAAGTGGATTTACTAAGCCAGAAACCTTCCCTGAATTTTACAAAATATCTCACCCAAGTTTTATCGCAATGGGATGAATGGTATATGAACGCATGTGGGACTTTGTTGAATCAAACGCACGCCATTTTGTTGAAGCTACTCGCGTGCCATCTATTGTATATTGGATGTACTACGAATATAACTTTCCCGGGAGTGTGCACAACAACTCACCAAAATTTAATCGCAATCGGATGAATTGTATATGAACGCAACTTCAACACCCGTTTGTTGAAACTACTCGCGCGCTATATATTGTAAATTGGATTAACTATGCCTATGACCATCCCGGAAGTGTTTACAACAACTCACCAAAATTTGATCGCAATCGGGATGAATGGTTTACGATCGCATAGACGAACAAACGAACATTCATTATTATATACATACTAGCTGTGCCCGGCATGCGTAGCAATGCCAATCACAGAAGGTGTTGGCGTTGTAACTTTGTTTGATGAAATGCTTTTGGATTCCCAATATTTATTTATTTTTTGTTAACCACCTCTAAACTATTGTGAAATTGATTTACTATCTCAAAAAAAATCATGGGAGCGTGCTCAACAACTTACCAAAGTTTCATCGCAATGAAATGAATGGTATATGAACGCATACGGGACTTTGTTGAAACGATTCGAGCGCCGTCACACATTTGTTGAATATACTCCTACGCTACCTATTGTAAAATGGATTTACTAAGTCGAGAACCTTCCCTGGCGTGTACACAACAACTCATGAACGTTTCATCGCAATCGGATGAATGGCATAAGAACGCCTACGGGATTTTGTTTAATCGATTCACGCGGCTTCACTCATTTGTTGAATCTTCTTGTGCGCCACCCATTGAAAAACGGATTTACTAACTCATACACCGTCGCAGGACTGTACTCAACTCACTAACATTTTATCACAATCGGATGAATGGTATATGAACGCATACGAGACATAGTTGAAACGATTCACGCGCTGTCGCTCATTAGTTGAATCTACTCGTGCGCTACCAATTGTATAATGGATTTACTAAATCAGAAATCTTTGAGGGAGTGGAAACAACATTTCTCTAAATTTCATTGCAATCGCATGAATAGTTAATGAACGCATACGATTTTTTTAAAACGATACGCACGCCGTTACTCATTTGTTGAATCTACTCGTGCGCTACCTATTGTAAAAAGGATTTACTAAGTCAGAAACCTTTCCTGGAGTGTGCACAACAATTCAACCAAAGATTCATAGCGATCGGATGAATGGTATTTGAACGCTACGGGACTTTGTTTAAGCGATTCGCGGGCCGTCGATCATTTGTTGAATCTACTCGTGCGATACCTATTGTAAAGTGGATGCCCTAAGCCAGAAACCTTCCCTGAAATGTACACAACATCTCACCCAAGTTTCACTGCTATCGGACGAATGGTATATGAACGCATACAGGACTCTGTTGAAACGCTTCGCGCGTCTTCGCTCATTTGTTGAATCTACTTGTGCGCTACCTATTGTAAAATGGACTTATTAAGCCTGAAACTCTCCCTTAGTGTACACAACAACTCACCCAAGTTTAGTCGCTATCGGATGAATGGTATACGAACGCATACAGGACTTTGTTGAAACGCTTCGCGCGTCGTCGCTCATTTGTTGAATCTACTCGTGCCCTACCTATCGTCAAGTGGATTTGCTAAGCCAGAAACTTTGCCTGAAGTGTACACAACCTCTCACCCAAGTTTCATCGCTATCGGAAAAATGGTATGTGAACCATACAGGACTTTGTTGAAATTCTTCGCCCGTCGACGCTCATTTGTTGAATCCACTCGTGCGCTACCTATTGTTAAGTGGATTTACTAAGCTAGAAACCTTCCCTGTACACAACAACTCACCCATGTTTAGTTGCTATCGTATGAATGGTATATGAACGCATACGGGACTATGTTGAAACACTTCGCGCGTCGTCGCTCACTTGTTATATCTACTTGTGCGATACCTATTGTAGAGTGGACGTACTAAGCCAGAAACCTTCCCTGAAATGTACACAACATCTCACCCAAGTTTCATTGCTATCGGACAAATGGTATATGAACGCATACGGGATTCTGTTGAAACGCTTCGCGCGTCTTCGCTCATTTGTTGAATCTACTTGTGCGCTACCTATTGTAAAATGGACTTACTAAGACTGAAACTCTCCCTGGGGTGTACACAACAACTCACCCAAGTTTAGTCGCTATCGGATGAATGGTATATGAACGCATACGGAAGTATGTTGAAACACTTCGCGCGTCGTAACTCATTTTTTTAATCTACTTGTGCGATACCTATTGTAAAGTGCATTTACTAACCCAGAAATCTTCTCTGAAGTGTACACAACAACTCACCCAAGTTTAGTCGCTATCAGAAGAATAGTATATACACGCATGTGGGACTTTGTTGAAACAAACACACGCCTTTTTGTTAAAGCTACTCGCGCGCCATCTATTGTAAATTGGATGAACTACGCGTATAACTTTCCCAGGAGTGTGCACAAAAACTCACCAAAATTTGATCGCAATCGGTTGAATGGTTTACCATCGCATAAAAGACGAACAAACGAACATTCAACTATATATATATATATATATACTAGCAGGTACCCGCGGCTTCGCTCACGACATAGTTGTTATTCAATGAAATGCAGGTTTAACCCCGTCAACATCCCTTGAGAACCTGAATATCCATACATCCCTCCTTAGTAGACGTTTTGGACACACAACAAACATATCCCCAAAATATCATTCTTCTAACTTTAATTGTTTTGGTAAGTCGATGAGAGTGAATATCCAAAAATCCTTCCTTAGTGGACGTTTTTCTTCCAGAATTTCACCCCTCCTCATGGGCCCCTTAAATTGGATTTATGAAAAATCAGTCGAACACCTATTTATTTATTCTTAAGCTGATTGTTTTCCTCTGAGTTTCAAACTCCTCGCCCAAGTCGTTAAAGAGATGCACGCTCCGTTAGGAATCCTTCAACCCCCACTTTTCACCCCTTTCACCTCGTAATATACACCACATCAATAAACCCTTAGACATATGTCTGCTTATTTTTAATGATTAGTTTATATGCCGATTATCCCATCCCTAATGAAACAACTCATGAGATATCGTTATTCAATGAAATGCAGGTCTATCCCCCTTGACACATCTTCAGACCCCGAATAAACAAAAATCTTTCCTTAGTGGACGTTTTCGACATACAACGAACATATCCCAAAAATGTCATGTTACTCACTTCAATTACTTTGGATGGGCGATGATGAGTGAGTGAGTCAGTCAAGACATTTTCTTTCATTTATTTTTGAGAATTTCACCCTTCCCTATGAACCCCTTAAATGGGATTTATGAAAAAAAACGGTCGAACACCTATTTACTTATTTTTAAGCTGATTTTTTCCGCTGAATTTCAAACTTCTCGCTAATTTCCTTTAAGAGATACACGCTCCATTAAGAATCCTTCAACCCCCAATTTTCACCCCTTTCACCTCATAATATACAGATATCGATAAACCCTTAGACATATGTCTGCTTATTTATATTGATTAATTTATATGCCGTATATCACATCCCCAAATGAAACCACTCGTGAGATATTGTTAATCAATGAAATGCAAGTTTAACCCCCTTTACTCCCCTTCAGAACATGAATATCCAAAAATCCATCTTTAGTGGACGTTTTCGACATACAACGAACATAACCCCAAAATGTCATGTTTCTAACTTCAATAATTTTGACTGGGCGATGATGAGTCATTGAGTAAGTCAGGACATTTTCTTTAATTTATTTTTCAGAATTTCAACCCTCTCATGAACCCTCTAAATAGGATTTATGAAAAAATAAAAACGGTCGAACACATATTAACTTATTTGTAAGCTGTTCTTCGCCCCTGAGTTAATCAATTAGAACACTTTCTTTCCTGTACTTATTCCCCAGAATTTCACCCCTCTCCAAGGGCCCCTTAAATTGGGTTTATGAAAAAAACTGTCGAACACCTATTTACTTATTTTTAATCAGTTCCCCCCCCCCCCCCCGAGTTTAAAGACTGAGTGAGTCAGTCAATCAGTTAGGACACTTTCTTTCCCGTTTTTCCCCCCAGAATTTCACCCCTCCCCATGGGCCCCTTAAATTGGATTTATGAAAAAGAAAACTGTCGAACACCTATTTTACTTATTTATTAAGCTGATCTTTTTCCCCGCAGAGTTTCAAACTCCTCGCCTATGTCGTTTAAGAGATACACGCTCCGTTAGGAATACTTCAACCCCCACATTTCACCCCTTTCACCTCATAATATACACCACATCGAAAAACCCTCAGACACGTGTCTTCTTATTTTTTTAATGATGAGTTTATATGCCGAGTATCACATCCCCCAATGAAACCAATTGGAAGATATTGTTATTCAATGAAATGCAGGTTTAACCCCCTTAAGACCCCTTTAGAACCTGAATATCCGAAAATCCTCCCTTAGTGGACGGTTTTGACTTACAATGAACATATCCCCAAAATGCCATGTTTCTAACTTCAACAATTTTGGCTGGGCAATGATGAGTGAGTGATTGAGTCAGGACATTTTCTTTCAATTTTGTTTTTTCGGAATTTCACCCCTCCCCATAAACCCCTTAAATTGGATTTATGAAAAAGCTGTCGAACACCTATTTAATTATTTTTTTGCAGTTTTTTCCCCCTGAGTTTGATGAGTGAGTCAGTCAGTCATTCAGATAGGACAATCTCTTTCTTGGTCCCCCCCCCCCAGAATTTCACACCTCCCCATAGGCCCCTTAAATTGGATTTATGAAAAAACGGCCAAACAGCTATTTACTTATTTTTTAAGCTGATTTTTTTTCGCGTAGTTTCAAATTCCTCGCCTATGTCGTTTAAGAGATACACGCTCCGTTAGGAATACTTCAACCACCACATTTCACCCCTTTCACCTCATAATATACACCACATCGAAAAACCCTCAGACACGTGTCTTCTTATTTTTAATGGTGAGTTTATATGCCGAGTATCACATCCCCCAATGAAACCAATTGGAAGATATTGTTATTCAATGAAATGCAGGTGTACCCCCTTAACACCTCTTTAGAACCAGAAAATCCAAAAATCCTTTCTTAGAGGGCGTTTTCGAATTACAACGAACATATCCCCCAAATTTCACGTTTCTAACGTTAATAGTTTAGGCTGGGCGTTGATGAGTCAGTCAGTCAGTCAGTCAGGACACTTTGTTTTATATAATAGACTAGCTGACCCGGCAGACGTTGTCCTGCCAATCAAAGAAAGTGTTGTAACTTTGTGTGTTGAGGTGGTTTCGGAAACATTTTTTTCCCTTCAATTTCTGTTAACTGCCTCTAAACTATCGTAAAATGGATTAACTAAGTTAGTAACATTCGTGGGAGCGTGCACAACAACTCACCAAAGTTTCATCGCAATCAAAATGAATGGCATGTGAACGCATACGGAATTTTTTGAAACGTTTCGTGCGCTGTCATTCACTTGTTGAATCTACTCGTGCGCTACCTACTAAGAAATGGATTTACTAAGATAGAAATCTTCACGAAAGTGTACACAACAACTCATTAAAGTTTCATCGCAATGGATGAATGGTACATGAACGCATGGGGGATTTATTGAAACGCTTCACGCTTTATCACTCATCTGTTGCATCAACTCGTGCGTTACTTATTGTAAAATGGATTTACTAAGCCGAAACCCTTCCCTTGCGTGTACACAGCAACTCATCAAAGATTCTTCGCAATGGGATGAAAGGCATATGAAAGCTTACGGGACTTTGTTTAAACGATTCGCGAGCCGTCACTCATTTGTTGAATCTACTCTTACGCTACATGTTATAAAATGGAATTACTATGCCCGAACCCTTCCCTGGAGTGTACACAACGATTAACCAAAGTTTCATCGCATTCGGATGAATGGTATATGAACGCATACGGGCTTTCTTGAAACGATTCGCGTGCCGTCGCTCATTTGTTGAATCTACTCGTGCGCAACCTGTTGTAAAATGCTTGTACTAAGTCCGAAACCTTCCCTGGAGTGTACACAATAATTCACCAACGTTTCATCGCAATCAGATTAATGGTATATGAACGCATTTGTTGAAACGATTCACGCGCCATCACTGATTTGTTGAATCTACTCGTGCGCTACCTATTGTAAAATGGATATATTGAGCCAGAAACATTCCATAGGTGAACGCAAGATCTCATCTTAGTTTCATCGTAATCAGACGAATGGTATTTGAACGCATACGGGACCTTTTTGAAACGCTTCGCGTGTCGTCGCTATTTGTTGAATCTACTCGTGGCAACCTCCTGTGAAATGGATTTACTAAATTAGAAACCGTCACGTAAGTGTACACAACAACTCAACAAAGTTTCATCACAATCAATGAATGGTATAATATTTATACGGAATTTTGTTGAAGCGCTTCACGCGTCGTCACTCATTTGTTGAATCTACTCGTGCGCTACCTATTGTAAAATGGATTTACTAAACCAGAAGCCTTCCCTGGAGTGTACACAACATCTCACCCAAGTTTCAATGCTATCGTACGAATGGTATTTGAACGCATACGGGACCTTGTTGAAACGCATCGCCCGTCGTCGCTCATTTGTTGAATCTACTCGTTCGCAACCTGCTGTGAAATTGATTTACTTAGTTAGAAGCCTTCACGTAAGTGTACACAATAACTCATCAAAAATTCATCGCAATCGATGAATGGTATATAAACTTATACGGGGTTTTGAAGAAACGGTTCGTGAGTCGTCGCTCATTTGATGAATCTACTCGTGCGCTATCTATCGTAAAATGGATTTACTAAGCCAGAACCCTTCCCTGGAGTGCACTTAACATCTCATCCAAGTTTCATCGCAATCAGATGAATGGTAGCCTATATGAACGCATACGGGACTTTGTTGAAACGCTTTAACGTGCAGAGACAAAGAGAAGAATTCGACATCACATCCACTTACGGTAAAAAACATAACTTTGCGCCCCGGGCGGAGTGTAAGTTATGGCGGTAGTTGTACAGGTTGCGACCAGGTGGCTTTAACCTACAGAGACAAACCGTCCAAAGAAATCAGCTTTCACCAAGGCCAAGGCTAGTTGTTTCCATAACGACTGTTTATGACTGTATATTGTGGTTCTAAAATTGTGTGTAAATTGTGGTTCTAAAATTTCGTTCATTCCACCTACCTAGTCAGATTGTGAATCTAAACCGTACATGGACCCACTCTAACATACATAAAAATTTCATTAAAATCGGTCCAGTCGTTCAGGAGGAGTTCAGTCACATACACAAGTGTCGAAGAATTATATATATATCAAGACTAGCTGTACACGGCATGCGTTGCAATGCCAATCAGAGAAAGTGTTGGCGTTGTAACTTTGTTTGTTGAAGTGCTTTTGGATTCCCAATATTTATTTATTTTCCGTTAACCACCTCTAAATTATTGTAAAATTGATTTACTATCTCAAAAAAAAAATGAGAGCGTGCTCAGCAACTTACCAAAGTTTCATCGCAATGAAATAAATGGTATATGAACGCATACGGGACTTTGTTGAAACGATTCGAGCACCGTCACCCATTTGTTGAATCTACTTGTGCGCTACCTATTGTAAAATGGATTTACTAAGTCGAGAGCCTCCGCTGGCGTGTACACAACAACTCATGAACGTTTCATCGCAATCGGGTAAATGGCATATGAACGCCTCCGGGATTTTGTTTAATCGATTCACGCGGCTTCACTCATTTCTTGAATCTTCTTGTGCGCCATATAACATTCATCCGATAGCGACTAAACTTGGGTGAGTTGTTGGGTACACTCCAGGGAGAGTTTTAGGCTTTGTAAGTCAATTTTACAATAGATAGCGCACAAGTAGCTTCAACAAATGAGCGAAGACGCGCAAAGCGTTTCAACAGAGTCCCGTATGCTTTCATATGCGATGAAACTTGGGTGAGATGTTGTGTACACTTCAGAGAAGGTTTCTGGCTTAGTACATCCACCCAAGTTTCATTGCTCTCGGACGAATGGTATATGAACGCATACGGGACTCTGTTGAAACGCTTTGCGCGTCTTCGCTCATTTGTTGAATCTACTTGTGCGCTAACTATTGTAAAATGGACTTACTAAGCCTGAAACTCTCCCTGGGGTGTACACAACAACTCACACAAGATTAGTCGCTATCGGATGAATAGTATTTGAACGCATACGGGACTATGTTGAAACACTTCACGCGTCGTCACTCAATTGTTTAATCTACTTGTGCGATACCTATTGTAAAGTGCATTTACTAACCCAGAAACCTTCCCTGAAGTGTACACAACACCTCACCCAAGTTTCATCGCTATCAGGCGAATAGTATACGAAGGCATACGGGACTTTGTTGAAACGCTTTGCGCGTCGTCGCTCTTTTGTTGAATCTACTCGTGCCCTACCTATCGTAAAGTGGATTTGCTAAGCCAGAAACTTTGCATGAAGTGTACAAAAGCTCTCACCCAAGTTTCATCTATCGGAAAATGGTATGTGAACGCATACAGGACTTTGTTGAAATGCATCGCCCGTCGACGCTCATTTCTTGAATCTACTCGTGCGCTACCTATTGTAAAGTGGATTGACTAACCCAGTAAGCTTCCCTGAAGTGTAAACAATATCTCACCCAAGTTTCATTGCTATCAGAACGCATACGGGACCTTAATGAAACGCTTCGCACGTCATCGCTCATTTGTTGAAGCTACTTGTGCGCTATCTATTGTAAAATTGACTTACAAAGCCTAAAACTCTCCCTGGAGTGTACCCAACAACTCACCCAAGTTTAGTCGCTATCGGATGAATGGTATATGAACGCATACGGAACTATGTTGAAACACTTCGCGCGTCGTCGCTCATTTGTTTAATCTACTTGTGCGATACCAATTGTAAAGTGCATTTACTAACCCAGAAACCTTCCCTGAAGTGTACACAACTTCTCACCCAAGTTTCATCGCTATCAGACGAATAGTATATGAACGCATACGGGACTTTGTTGAAACGTTTCGCGCGTCGTCGCTCATTTGTTGAATCTACTCGTGCCCTACCTATCGTCAAGTGGATTTGCTAAGCTAGAAACTTTGCCTGAAGTGTACACAACCTCTCACCCAAGTTTCATCGCTATCGGAAAAATTGTATGTGAACGCATACAGGACTTTGTTGAAATGCTTCGCCCGTCGACGCTCATTTGTTGAATCTACTCGTGCGCTACCTATCGTTAAGTGGATTTACTAAGCCAGAAACCTTCCCTGAAGTGTACACAACAACTCACCCATGTTTAGTCGCTATCGTACGAATGGTATATGAACGCATACGGGACTATGTTGAAACACTTCACGCGTCGTCGCTCATTTGTTTAATCTACCTGTGCGATACCTATTGTAAAGTGGATTTACTAACCCAGAAAGCTTCCCTGAAGTGTACACAATATCTCACCCAAGTTTCATTGCTATCAGACGAATATTATATGAAAGCATACGGGACTTGGTTGAAACGCTTCGCGCGTAGTCACTTATTTGTTGAATCTACTCGTGCCCTACCTATCGTAAAGAGGATTTACTAAGCCAGAAACCTTGCCTGAAGTGTACACAACCTCTTGCACAAGTTTCATCGTTATCGGACGAATGGTATGTGAACGCATACAGGACATTGTTGAAATGCTTCGCTCGTCGTCGCTCATTTGTAGAATCTACTCCTGCGCAACCTATTGTTAAGTGGATTTACTAAGCCAGAAACCTTCCCTGAATTGTACACAACATCTCACCCATGTTACATCGCTATCAGATGAATAGTATATGAACGCATACGGGACCAATTTGAAACACTTAGTGACTCGTCGCTCATTTGTTGAATCTACTCGAGCGCTACCTATTATAACATGGATTTACTAAGCCTGTAGTGTACACAACCTCTCACCCAAGTTTCATCGCTATCGGACGAATGGTATCGTGCGCTACCTATTGTTAAGTGGATTTACTAAGCCAGAAACCTTACCTGAAGTGTACAGAACATCTCACCCAAGTTTCATCGCAATGGGATCAATGGTATATGAAAGCATGTGGGACTTTTTTGAAACAAACGCACGCCTTTTTGCTGAAGCTACTCGAGCGCCATCTACTGTAAATTGGATTTACTACGTCTATAACTTTTCCGGGACTGTGCACAACAACTCACCAAAATTTGATCGCAATCGGATGAATTGTATATGAACGCATCTACATTACGCATTTGTTCAAACTAATTGCGCGCTATCTATTTCGAAATGAATTAACTATGCATATAAACCTCCCGGAAGTGTGTACAACAACTCACCAAAATTTGATCGCAATCGGATGAATGGTTTATGAACGCATAAAATACGAACAAACAGACATTCCTTTTCATATATCTAAGATATTTAAGATATAAGTTAAGGTTATTTTAAAGCGAGTG
Source organism: Meconema thalassinum (assembly GCA_946902985.2). Classification (NCBI taxonomy): domain Eukaryota; kingdom Metazoa; phylum Arthropoda; class Insecta; order Orthoptera; family Tettigoniidae; genus Meconema; species Meconema thalassinum. Next base: position 266,915,156 of record OX336397.1, on the reverse strand, counting down.
TTTGACTTTTAGTTACAAAATGAACCTCACTCAAAACTTTGTGGCTTTATTAAGTCTTCCTATACAAATACTTTAATAATAATGAATTAATAACGCTTAATTATTTAATAGTGTGGAAATCCCTGGGATTCATTTTGAAGTCAAACGTTTAGCACCCGCATTAAAAAAGGAAATACCTAAATATTCCTACAAAGGGGAATAAATATAAGGTAAACGAAAGAACACGGAGTTTGTACGTTTAACACTTACTCATTTAAGTGATTTCCACTTTCATCTGCTTCTTCATTCTGATTTTCTTCTTTTACATCCTGGGGATAAGATGGAATAATTTATGTCAGTGGTATCACCTTACACTTTTACACAAATAACAACCATGTAATTGCACAGCACTGCTCAGCTGAAGTGAAGATATATTCGCTAAACGACTTTCTACTGTCCATCACATCATAGTGCCAGAGATAAACTTTATACAGGTAAGTGGTTATAATCCCCAGTTCTGAAACCTATAATACACTTTAGAGACCACGTTAAATTCAGAGCGACTAGAAATGCTAAAATCAGTGCCTTATTAGAAGTAATATCTTTAAGGATTGAGGACAAATGAACAATTATTTTAATTCTTTTAGCTGTAAGACCATAAGAAAGGAGCAGATTATCCCGCTGTTCAACCCCTTTAAAAATCACAATAGAATACATCCAAGTGAATTCTCCGGTCCAACACGTGCCCATATCATTGAGTAACAAACAGCTAGACTGCCCATACGAGCATGATTTTGAGAATGAAGGCTTAAATCTATCAACCTTCAGAATATTATACACGGCATTTCTAAACACAATTCACTGCAATTTAATATATTAATTTTGAAAAAGAAGTTACATTGAGTCAATAAAATGCCTCTATGGGGAGTCTATTGTAGAGCATGCTAATAGCTCTAAGAATTATGTGTCTGCTTGTGTATGGGAGCACACAGTTTGCAAAGGAGATTAGAGCAGCTAGTAACTCTAAGAATTATGTCTCTGCTAGAGTATGGGAACACACAGTTTGCAAAGGAGGTTACAGCAGCTAGTAACTCTAAGAATTATGTGTCTGCTAGAGTACGGCAGCACACAGTTTGCAAAGGAGATTAGAGCATGCTAGTAACTCTAAGAATTATGTCTCTGCTAGAGTATGGGAACACACAGTTTGCAAAGGAGGTTACAGCAGCGAGTAACTCTAAGAATTATGTGTCTGCTAGAGTACGGGAGCACACAGTTTGCAAAGGAGATTAGAGCAGCTAGTAACTCTAAGAATTATGTGACTGCTAGAGTACGGGAGCACCCAGTTTGCAAAGGAGATTAGAGCATGCTAGAAACTCTAAGAATTATGTGACTGCTAGAGTACGGGAGCACACAGTTTGCAAAGGAGATTAGAGCAGCTAGTAACTCTAAGTATTATGTGTCTGCTAGAGTACGGGAGCACACAGTTTGCAAAGGAGGTTACAGCAGCTAGTAACTCTAAGAATTATGTGTCTGCTAGAGTACGGGAGCACACAGTTTGCAAAGGAGGTTAGAGCAGCTAGTAACTCTAAGAATTATGTGTCTGCTAGAGTATGGGAACACACAGTTTGCAAAGGAGGTTACAGCAGCTAGTAACTCTAAGAATTATGTGTCTGCTAGAGTACGGGAGCACACAGTTTGCAAAGGAGATTAGAGCAGCTAGTAACTCTAAGAACTATGTGTCTGCTAGAGTACGGGAACACACAGTTTGCAAAGGAGATTAGAGCAGCTAGTAACTCTAAGAATTATGTGTCAGCTAGGGTACGGGAGCACACAGTTTGCAAAGGAGATTAGAGCTTGCTAGAAACTATAAGAATTATCTGTCTGCTAGTGCATGGGAGCACACAGTTTTTCCCGAGCTCTCAGGTGTGCTGAAATGGGTTGTTCTCTGGAGTGATATCGCGCGAGGATCGGACTATGGTATGCGAAGGGTAGTCGGGATTTCCGGTGTTTGTGTGTGCGTACGGGACCTAGTAACTTGTGGTTTATAGCCCTAGTGATAGCTGCGTTGTTAGTTATTGGTGGAGTGGAAGTGAATCCAGACCCTGTTACTCCAAATGTGAATCAGGCAAATGATCCAGTGGCAGCAATAAAGTGTTCGACGTGCAGTAAAACATTGAAGAACGGTGTTCAGTGTGGACTATGTGAGAAATGGTTTCACTTCGGCTGTATTAAGGTCAAGAAGGAGGATTGTGATGTCGGGAATTGGTTTTGTAAAGTATGTGATACGCCGGACTGTTTGAGGGTGCAAATCAAAGCAAGGGATCAAATAATACAGGAACTTAGAACAAAGCTTCGTGAATCAGAGGAAACGGTGAAGGATGTGACTGAACGGCTTTCTACTGGGATCAGTGTGGAAGAGGGCGTGCAGGAGCAAACTGAGGATGACGTTATCATAATGGGTGATTCTATGATACGATGGAGTGCGAATATCTCGAGGAAATCAGGTGCGAAAGTGCGGTGTTATCCGGGGATTAAAATTGACCAGCTTGCCCAAAAAGTGGAAGAAGCAAGTGTAGAAGACTGTGACAAAGTTAGTGTTGTTGCTCCATGTTGGGACGAATGATTTGAAGAAGAGGGCTACAGCTGATTATAGCATGGGGGAGCTCTACGAACTAGGCAGAAAAGCTAAAAGCAAGTTTAGAAATGCAAAAATTATAATGAGTGGCATTGTTCGGCGGGGAGATGTTCCGTTAAGGCGAGTTAAGACTGTAAATGACCGCATGGACGGGGTTTGTGCACAACTGGGATTAGTGTACGTAGATGCTGACTGCTGGATTGGTGGCCGTGACTTCGCCCGAGACGGGCTGCATTTAAATCGACGGGGCGCTTTCAACCTAGGGAGCCTACATGACAGGGCCATCGGTTCGTGCCGGCCATTGTGAGGAGGAGCAGGTCCAGAGGTTGCCAGCCGACGGGAACAGAAGGAGCTACTTCGAGATATTTGCTGCGGAGGTAAGGCTCTAAGATTACTGCAGGTTAATTGTCAGAGTTTAGGAAATAAATTAATTGAATTTTGGAATCTTATAGGGACGTATTCTCCGGACATTGTCATTGCTACTGAATCTTGGTTATATGAGGATATAAATAGTAATGAAATAATTCATGGGACCTACGAAATGTACAGAAGGGATCGGGAGAAGCGAGGTGGTGGGCTATTTATTTGTGTGCGCAAAAATATAGCTAGTTTCTTAAAGTGGGCTGATACGGATCATGAAATGTTATGTGTGCAAATTTCGGATAAAGGGAATAAATTCCCTCTTCCGGTGATAGGGGCGTATAGAGCACCGAAAGATAACTTTTCGCTTCTCGACACACTGTATGATAAAACTTGTACGGGTAATGCTATGAAAAAGAGCATAATAATTCCCGGAGATTTAAACCTCCCCAAAGTAGACTGGTCTGGTGAGTCAACTAGCTGTGGTCAAGCTCAGAGCACTGCAAACAAATTCTTAAGGGAGGGGGGCTTTTCCCAAGTAGTTGACTTCCCAACTAGAGGCAATAATACCTTAGATGTTTATCTCGTAAGGCCTGTAGAGCTGTATATTAACTGTCTGAAAGTACCAGGAATTAGTGACCATTCTGGGGTTAAATTAAATATTAGATACGGTGACATTACAGAATTCGACTCTGATGTAGCAAATAGATCATACTCCAGTATCGCAGGGCGGATCACGGCAAATTTCAGGGGTATTTGAATGAGCTATTTGTAGGATGGGCATCGGAAGGAAATCGTATTAATATCCTGTGGACTAACTTTTTGAAAATTTTAAATAGCGCTATTGATAAATTTGTTCCATTAAAATTACTGAAACATAACCCATAACACGGGAAATCAGGAGTCTTAAACGGAAAATTAGGAAATTATACAATAAAAGACATGATAGTGACAAGTATATGTTGAAATGTAAGTCCTTATCAAGAGAGCTCGTCTTAAAAAAGAGGGCAGCTCATGACAATTATATGCAAGGTTTACTTGGTTCGGGAGGTGATGGGTGAAAAAAATTGCAGTTATGTTAGGACAAGAAAGGGAAATTCAAATAATTTGTCGATGATAATGTCCGGTGACGGTAAATTAATTACTGAGAAGCAGGCCATTGCTACTGAATTAAATGTCTTTTATGGTAGTGTGTTCAATGAATCCAATAGCTGTGTGTTGGACCTTAACGTTGAATCAGGGGCTCCACTTCTCCAAATAAACCAGTCAGCAATTGTAAAGCTAATACAAAAATTACGTTACAATATATCGAAGGGTCCTGATAATATTGTTAGTGATGTACTTAAACTAGAAGGTAGGGCCGTGGCACGATACTTAGAGGTGATGTTTAATGTGTCCATAAACAATGCGCAAATCCCAGATGACTGGAAAAGAGCTACGGTAGTCCCAATATTTAAGGGAGGGAGCAGACTTGAATTGGGCAACTACAGGCCGGTTAGTCTTACGTCCATCGTTTGTAAACAGATGGTGCATCTCATTTGCGACTACTTGAGGGAACAGTGGGAAACATTATCATGGTTTAATGATAGGCAACATGGATTTCGGAAAGGTTACTCATGCGAGAGTCAGATGCTATCACTTTTTCAAGATATTAGCGAATCGTTAGACGATGGAGTTTCAGTCGACGCCGTAGTTATAGATTTTGCGAAGCCATTTGATGTTGTGCCGCATGACATGCTACTCCATAAATTAGCTTCGACGGAGATTGATAGAAGAGTAATTTTATGGATCCAAGAATTTTTGACGGGTCGCTCCCAGAAAGTGAAAGTTGAAGGCCGATTCTCGGATGAAATTACCGTAACATCGGGTATCCCTCAGGGCAGCGTAATCGGAACTTTGTTATTTTTGGCGTTTATAAATGACTTGCCAAATGGGATTCGCAGTGACTGTCGATTGTTTGCGGATGATTGTGTAATATATCGAAAGATACATGACTCACAAGACAATGCAGTACTTCAAGATGACCTGAACCTGGTCTATAAGTGGGCGATTGAAAATAAAATGAAAATAAACACAAGAAAATGTACTGTAATAAAAATAGGGAAAGTGCGAAGGCAAGATTTTCAATATAACATTGGCTCGGAAATACTTGTAGAAGAAGATTCTTGCAAATATTTGGGCGTTCACGTAAGAAATGATATGAAATGGAGTAGTCATATAGGATGTGTAGTTTCTAAAGCTTACAAATCCCTGCACTTTGTAATGAGGGTATTAAAAGTAGTACCTCTGCTAAAGAATTAGGATATCTGTCACTTGTAAGACCTATTCTGGAATACGCCTCGGCAGTTTGGGATTCATATCAAGTAGGGCTCATAAATGAGTTGGAAATGGTACAAAGAAAGGCCGCTAGATTTGTGCTCAGTGACTTTAATCCCAGGAGCAGTGTGATCCGTATGTTAAAGAAACTTGGGTGGGAATCACTTGAGGCTAGGAGGATGAAATCTGGACTCTGCGCTATGTACAACACGTATACAAATCAATCAGCATGGGGTGAGCTTAGCAAACGTATGGAAAAGCCTACTTACATAGTTAAGGGCCGACCACAGCGAACAAATTATGGTAAATATTCTTTCGTAAACCGTGCCATTGATAATTGGAACTCTCTACCTGCCGCAGTCTTAGAGCCTTTTCCCAAACATATAGGTGTGTTTAAGAAAAGACTGACTATTTGTGTAAATACTCCAGTTTAATTGTTAGCGAATTGTTATGTACAATTATTTATTTGTTATGTATATCTAATTTGCCACCGGGGGACACCCCCAATAGCAAATAAACGAATGAATGAATGAATGAAAGGAGATTAGAGCAGCTAGTTACTCTAGGAATTATGTGTGTACTAGAGTACGGGAGCTCACAGTTTGCAAAGGAGATAAGAGCATGCCACGAACTCTAAGAATTACGTGTCTGCTAGAGTACGGGAGCACACAGTTAGCAAAGGAGATAAGAGCAGGTACTAACAGCCAAACGCTTCCGTTTGTCATCAACATAATAGTGAGAAAACAACACTAAATCCCTAATTGTTATTAGGAGATAAGGAGATGTCTTGGAAATAAGCATGACGTTTATTACCTCATTCAGATCTGAAGATGATGCTTCTGTTTCGATGCATGTAGGAATCTCCGGAATAGAACAGTCCTCAATCTTAATGTCTGTGAGATGGTCTGTATCGTCCTGCAAAAAAAAATATGATTGTTTCACATATAAGTTCTTTACGCTGGTTGGAATATATCTAAACTTGCTGTGAAGGAATCAAGGAATAAACTAACATACTGAAGGTAATTCAACCCCGCATTCATAGTTTTCTTTGATCCATAGGCACACGGCAGAAAATCCAACAGTTATTGTGTAGTTTTTGTCAAAAAGCATTTCATTTAGAATACACTCGCAAAACGTGGGCCTAGCATATTGTCAATGGCATTGAGTGTGTGTGTTGCGAATTTGTGACGTAGCTGCAGTTACTTAGAGTTACCATATAACGTTAATAAGGCGAGTAACGTTGATGCATTTTGGGTTAAGATATTTCGCACCAAGCGTTGACAAAACAATTTTGATCTCGAGGATACCAAACGGAGGGAACGATAAACAAATAGGGGTTTATTTGTAAGTACAGTGGCAGCTACTTGAGGTCTCATTTCATATAAATTCACTTGTAATACATAATACATGAGTCATTGTGGTTATCAAGATGATTACGCAATGAGTTACTAAATAGAGAAATGAAGAAGAATATTTTTAAAGACAACAGCTTAAGAGCTTTTCTGACCAAAAATGCTGCCCGTAGTCCAATAAAATGCTAAGAAACTCCGCCATAGACCATCTCTGGGGAGTTTTCCGCAGAGACTTCGTGCCAGTCCAAAATAAGACACATATCATTTTCTCCTTCGTTCAACCCTCCTAGAAAAACGAAGAACCCTTAACTATCGAATATGTGTGCAACATTGGAGGCTATAATGAAAATACTGACAGTCATAGCTAGCAGTGGAGGCTGTCTTCAAGGGTGGACCATCAACATATTCACAGCCATTGCTACCTGCGGAGGGAGGCATCAAGGTGGGAGGAGGGCCAACATCATATTGACAGGGCAAGCAGTGAAGGTCGCTCCAAGCCTCATGTGAGTGTTCGGACACTTCTGATCTCTTAATTTAGTTTTGCAATAAAAATCGTACGCGCTCTAGAACACACATGTCTCACGGGCCAGTCTAGGATTTGACAGGGGGTATCATTTTCAGGGCGTAGTATAGATCGCAATACATTTCCGTATAAAATTCCCTTAAAACAAATTGGCGGCGTTGATGACGTCATCGACGACGTCACGAAAGACACGATATATTTTTCTAGTAAGCTTACGGGAAACTCTGGGGAATCGGGGGTTTAGGGTGGGGGAAATATGAACAGAAATCGGCTTTTACAATAACACTTAAACGCGATACACATCGACATTTTTGCAATTACCTAAAATTTACAAAATATGTATCCCCATCTTTACTTGACCTACATCGAAATTTTGGCATTTTGGCTTATATTTACAACATATGTATACCCATCTTTACTTGACCTATATAGGTTATCTGGTAAAGATCCTGATACACATGTCATATCCAAGTGTTACTATAAATTGCAAAAATGTGTATGTGTATCAGGATCTTTACCAGACATTCTTTATGGTAACGATGGGCATACATCCCTATGTATATTATAATTGTGAAAGTTAGTGTGTGTGTCCGTGTGTTAATGCGTTATCTCTTAACGTTAAAACGGCTGGACGGATTTAGATGAAATTTGAAATAGAGATAGCTTAAACCCTGGATTAACACATAGGCTGTCTTTCATCCAGAAATGAGTCATTGTTCCCGTGAAACGGCCACTTAATTGAAAAGTCACCGAAAATACTCAACTGGGACAAAATTTTGGTGTTGTCGCATAAAGACCGGACATAGTTCATTTCATGCCCATCGATGCGAGAAACAATACTCGGTAGGTCCCTATGTGACACCGAAAACCACATTTCAAGGCTCTAAAACCAACAGTTTTAAAGATATTCCCAGAAAACTATCTGCTCTCTGATTGATGAACTAATCGCAAGTCCGTATCCATGGCAACAGTACCCTCTGATAAACTGATGAACGAATCGCAAGTCCGAATCCATGGTAACACTAGCTCAAGACATGGCATCCAATTTTCCATCTATCCCTGTAAGAGGCAAAGCCAATCCATTTATTATCTAAAACACGATAGACTGGCTCAGCGGTAACGTTCTCGCTTGCTGGGCCCAAGGTTGCAGGTTCGTATCATGGCGCAGTCAGCTAGCATTTGAGGATGCGCAAATGCAAAGGAGTCGGGTCAGTAAATGTACTGGAACGTTAATTAAAAGGAACGTAAATACAATAACATTTTTATTAAAACACGATAAGAACATAAGAAATCTAAACGGTCGTCCCTCTTTCAAGATATATCTACAGTATATCATAATTTAAGGATAAATAACTTTCTATGTTTTAGAAATACAATAACGAAAATTAGTGTGAGATAGCGCCTTAAATACCACCTTTAATTTATAAACACTACAGTAGCGGCTACTAAATAAAGGTAGCGATATAGCTACGTCCAATTTCACAAACACTGGGTTCACAAGTACCGTATAGTTTAGTACAAATATCAGTCTGCCGTTATGTCAGTAGCAACGAACTCTGTGGCGGCTATTGCCGTTTCCGTAACACTAAACACATCCCGCCGTCACATACAGCAATGTGCACTTACAGAATTGTGAACCAGTCTAATTTACTGAAATTAATTTCCATGAGCGAGTATCCACTCCGCCAAAAACCACACTCACTACCTTTTCCAAAATTTACACAAAACATGATTTTGAAAGCACTCTTTTGTATGTTGAGGTACAGATATATTACACATGGAAAGATACAAGAAAATGTTGGCAAATCTGAGTTCAGGGATCTGCTGTTCAGAATATGCCTTGTGTTAAATTGCAGAAGCTTTCGGTACAGGTTATGCGGCCCATGTTCGTAACATGGAATGTTTTCCTTTGACAATGCCTCTACACCATATGCGAGGGCAATGCATTTCAAAGATCTCTAAAAAATACAATAATCAGGAAATTGGAGAAAATGTAAAGAAGGAGTGAATATTCAAGGAGAAATAATTTCAACTCTGAGATTTGGCCATGACATCGTCATCTTGGCCGATACGCCAGGGAATTGCTCTACTTACGAGAAATCAAAATTCCTAGGTGGCTACCTGGGACAGACTGTCAAGAAAACTGGACGATTCATATTTTTTGTGATGCAAGCCAACTTGCTTATGCTGCTGTGGCCTACTTACGTGTGGAACAACCGAATCATGTTCGTGTCCAGCTAATTCTCGCTAAAGCAAGAGTCTCTCCAATCAGTAAGTCCAACAAGAAAATGACGATCCCGAGGCTGGAATTGTTGGCTGCAACAATTGGCTCTAGGATGTACTCTAATATTGTTCATGATTACAACATCCCTGGTGTTAAGACGATTTTCTGGAGTGACGCAACAACTGATTTAGCCTGGATTCAAAGAGAAGACCAGTGGGATGTGTTCGTATCCAACAGAGTGAAAGAAATCAGGAAACTGACCGAAGGACAGGAATGGCGATATGTTCCCGGCACTAGGATTCCTGCAGATCTCCCATCTCGTAGAACTACTGCTAAGAAATTGTTGGCATCATGGTGGGGTGGTTGGTGGGAGCGGCTTATTGGAATATTGAAGAAACTATTACGCCGTGTTCTTGGCCGAACATCAGTGAATTATGAGGAGATGCAAACGATTTTGTGTCACTGTGAGGCTGTTATCAATGCTAGACGTATCCAATAATCCCACAGATTTGACGCCACTTACTCCCAGTATGTTTCTGCAGGAAGTTGAAGAGATAGGAGTTCCAGATTTTGACTTGATTGAATCCACTGATCTAAATAAGAGACTTCGTTACAGACAAAAGCTAAGAGAAGACCTCCGAAGTAGATTTCGTTCGGAATATTTGGGGCAATTGAAGTTGTTAACCAACAAACATTCCTGTAGACAAATTTCTGTTGATGAAATAATATTGGTGGGAAATGACAACTCAAAACGTCTAGACTGGTCTTCGGCTCGAGTTGTTGAACTACTGAAAGGAACAAATGGGGAAACTAGGCTGGTCCGAGTAAAGACCTCAAGTGGTTTTCTGCTGAGACCTGTGCAGAGAATCTATCCATTGGAGCTGGAACTTAGTGAGCAGGGTGAATCTTCAATCATCGGCAAGAGGCTTCGAGAGGAAGTGACAGAACAGCCTCAGGATGATATCAACATTGAAGGGAAGATTTCTAAGAGCCAGGAGGAGACGAGATTCGGAAGGACTGTTCGCAAGCCTGTGAAAATAAGTCTGTGATTGTGTTCTGTAAGTTAATGTTGGGCTGGCTACCATTAAATTAGGTGGGAGAATGTGAAGAAAATACTAGAATATCTCGAACTGACATTTATCGATTATGTATAAGTTATGTGTTCGTTATTCTTTGAACAACCATAGTTGAAGTCAGTAATGTAATGTTTTGTAAGAGAATAAAAAGTGGTTCAATGACTCCTTAGAAAGTGTCTTCTCGTGAAGTAACGGTAATTGTTTAGTGTATTCCCACAGAGGGAGTGAATATCCAAGGAGAAATAATTTCAACTCTGAGATTTGGCCATGACATAGTCATCTTGGCCGATACGCCAGAGGATTTGAATCAGTTTTTGAATGTTATGGGCTTCGTCTTGAGGAAAGAATTCAAGACGAAAATCAATAAATGAATAACAACATTGGAATGCAGCCCAAATAAATCACAAACCTCTATGGACATCAGATCGGGAAGTAGGAGAATTCTGTTACTTAGGAAGCAAAATAACCAGTGATGGACGAAGCAAAGAGGATATAAAATGTAGGTTTGCTCAGGCAAGGAAAGCATTTCTACAGGAAAGGAATCTGTTGACATCGAGTATATATTTAGGTATTAGGAAGTAATTTTTGAAAGCTTTTGTCTGGAGCGTGACACTATAAGGAAGTGAAACTTGGACTAATGGTGCAGCAGAAAAGAGGAGAATTGCAAGCGTATGAAATGTGGTGTTACAGGAGAATGATGAAGATCGGATGGGTAGATAGGGTAACAAATGATGAGGTATTAAGACGAGTGGGAGATGAGAGATGCTTCTGGTGACTGCTAATGAAGAGAAGAGAAAGGTAGGTAGGACACATATTAAGACACCCAGGAATAACACGCTTAGTTATGGATGGGAGAGTCAAGGACAAGAACTGTAGGGGTAGACCAAGGTTGAACAGATTACCTCGGATGTTGTGCGTGGTACCTATGTAGAGATGAAACGATTAGCTCAGGACAGGGAAGCATGGAGAGCTGCATCAAACCAGTCAAAAGACTGAAGACTCAAAGCACAACAATCAGGAATTTTAATTATTTGGGGAGACATGTGAGGCAAAAGGGTTGTTGGAGAATTACAATCCCTGGGATGTAACACTGGTAGAAGCTGCACAATGTACATCAGCAGCCAAGGTGAGAGATATTTTTGCTATTGGTCTATTAATAGCGACATGTTAACGTTAAAATCATCAATAATTGTGGGAAAAGTACACCCTGAATAGCTTAAGGAAAAATACTTTTAGTTACCCATATTGAGATTATTTCAATTTGCCATTCCAGTGTGCATGAGTGCAGCTCCCTCTTCAAACAGTATTCGCAATTATTGTTAACAAATTGCAATGACAAGCACTGACAGCAGCAGGTGTACATTTAGACAAACCCAGTATTCCCAAGGGCAACTTTAAATGGCGTGCTCACGAGAATCCGGACAACAAAATCTTTATGTCTCAGCAGAAGGTGGCAAAACCAAAAACGTACTTTTCATGTGTATTCACATAATGTAACATCGTACCCTGCAGACTTTCTCAACTCTATAAAATTCCCACTTTGCTGCTCATATCAATATACTGTATGTATCAGAATTTTCAGAATTAATATGGACTCACCTGTACAGGTCGGACGTTTGTTTTAGACGAGTGAAAAATCTTAATGGAAGCCTGGAGGCGAGTTACTACAGTACCCGGGTTGTTATCAGCTGCCCCAAGCGGTCCGATGACTGACAAAGCTGTCTCACACTGCTGCTGAAGTAGTCATTGCAAAATATAATGACGTTCTGTTCGTCACTACGTAACGTGTACTTCCGCGTCACACAGTACTTCGACGTTGACTGTACTGTCTGCAAGTCGGTGTCGCCATTTGCTCAAGTCTGGAATTCCATTACATCAGATCAGTGGTGACAAATGTGAAGCGATAGGGTGAGAGAGTGACTGTGTACAGGCTCACCCGCAGACTTCAATGTCAAGGGCAATCGTCTAAAACAAACGTCCGGCCTGTAGCAGCGATTGTTGTAATAGAATAGACCAATTATCAGCAATAATGCATCGTCCACATTGGCTTCATCGCGAGCGAAGCCGCGGGTACCTGCTAGTATTTTATAAAAGCTAAAATACCAAAATGTCGATGTGTATCGCCATCTATACCAGACATCATATATATGTCAAGTAAAGATGGGGATACATCATATACATAAAAGTGAAATTCTATAGGTATGTATGTATGTGCATTTGTTCCCTTAACAAGTCTACACCGAACCACCACTTCAAAACCAAATTTTGCATGCACAGATTTCAGGATCCAGAAGAAACCGCTGGCTACACGAATTTTGGATATTCTTTCTCATTCTTCTGATATCGGTCTTTTGGCACTCGAGCAAAGGCAAATAAAGTCAGAAAATAAACTGATGAAGGAATAGCAAGGCAGGTCGTTTCTATGGCAACAGTAGCTCAAGACGTGACCACCAAGTTCCATCTATCTCTATAAGAGGCAATGCCACTCCACGTTCTCCACGGCAAGAGCAGCTCAAGACGTGACCACCAGGTTTCCATCCAGCTCTGTAAAAGGCCATGGCACTCCATTTTCTATCCAAACCACGATAAGAACATTATTAATCCGAACGCCATAAAATCTGAATACGTTCTTTTTAAATGTTATTAACAGGGGTCGTTGTAGGGAATTGAAACTAATAATGAAGTATATTGGCTAACCCTGCATGAGGCATAAGGGTACAACAGCCGGAGATATCATCAAGAGCTTAAATGATTCTGTCGTTGATTAATTTAGAAGCTTTGCAATATCATACTCATATAGCCCATGAACTTGAGTGTGTATGGAATTTTTCTGATAACATGTGTTACTGTGATGGCTGTAGTAGTGTGTGTATTTGTAATTCAATTGAGGATTGGAAAGGAGGTTGCTATGGCCTTCAGTTAAGAACTCTCCCGGTGTTTGCTTCGAGTATAATAAATAACCCCTGGCACTTCAGCCCATGAAGGGCCAAGGCCTACTAATCGACCGTTGCCCAGTCATTTTGCCTGCGTGGTCAGCGCATCGGGTCCTCTCACCGCTTAATCTTGGTTTTCGTGACCGAGATTTGCTTCGAGTGAAAGTGGGAAACCACACTAATACACCAAGTCGTCTCAATGATTTCTGCATCTTATGTATAATTTTATTTAATAATTAGTCCTAAGGTGGGAGCCTCCGTGGCTTAGGCGGCAGCACGCCGGCCTCTCACCATTGGGTCCGTGGTTCAAATCCCGGTCACTCCATGTGAGATCTGTGCTGGACAAAACGGAGGCAGACAGGGTTTTCTCCGGGTACTCCGGTTTTCCCTGTCAAAATTTCATTCCAGCAACACTCTCCACTATCATTTCATTTGTCATTCATTTAATCATTGCCCCGGAGGAGTGCGTCAGGCCTCGGCAGCCGGCACAGTTCATATCCTCGCCGCTAGCTGGGGACTTCATTCATTCCATTCCTGACCCGGTCGGAGACTGGAAGCAGGCTGTGGATTTTCAATTAGTCCTAGGGTCACCGAAACCTATGTGACATTTTTGGTCTAATTTTACACTCTTGATGTCGCTGCTGTTACGGAAGATTTTGATTCTTCACCTTATGACGATAGGTATCACGCGCAATATATTGAATGTAGTATCTACTAGAACTGAAGTTTTATACACTCCGTTAAGGTGTGTTCTACTATAGATATGTTGACGTTTATGTTTCATTAATCATAATCATGCATTTTTTTATTGTTGACAGTGTTTAACTCTACCAGCTCTCTTTTGTATTACAAATCAGAAATAGGGTAACTTTTGCGTGATATAGTACATTTTTCTATGAATAGAATTTGCCTTTGTTATTCGGGTTATATTGTCATTTGTAATTATCCTGCTCTATGACTACTGTATGCTAATTTGTAATGGAACCGGATGTTAAATTATGAATTTAGTTGATAACATGTTAATAACATAATTAAACTACGAATATATGGTACCCTCTGTGCATTAGTGTATCAACTCAAAATTGCTTGTTTTGAGAAAATTGACTTTGAAGATCCAAATGAAGAAAAGAAATACTTCTAACCTTTCCTGCGCTTGTTAAAGGTAACAAAATTTCCATATTCAAGTTCTTCAAGTTATTTTTTAACATATGATGGGGAAAATCAAGTGAAAAGTCCTCTTTTTTAGCAAACTAAGTCACTGGTTTTGAGTTAAGACAGTAATGCACTCAGTCATATACAGAATTTCTGAAATGCTACAGGTGCATCCTCTATTTCTTTCAGCCTAAGGCTGTATAGCTGCTGTAATATATTCCCAAAAATACTGTGGTAATTCATTATTAATTTCAGAAACTCTTTTAAGACAGGATATAGAAAGCAGTTCACTGTATTTTCAATAATATTCCTAATTGAACCATTTTTAGCCTATTTTAATTTATTAAAAATGTAGGCTTATGAGATCACCTTTTGTCCGTGTGTGTGTGTGTGTGTCTCCCCCTAATAACTTCTAAACGGCTAGAGTGAATTCAAGGTCATAGTATTATTACGGCCAACCCCGACCCCGCCCGTTAAATTTTAAACCGTCTCACCAATCTAACATGGCGGCTGTGCGAAATATTTCACCGGCATTCTATATCTCCGAAACTATTACTGAAATCACCCTGAAATTTTGTACGGTGATAAAGGGTACTACTAGAAGTTCAGCTGTGCGACTTCCAAAAACCTGTAACATACAAAATGAACATGGCGGCCAAGCGATGAGAAATATTTTAATAGACTATTCTCGCGATTTAACCATTTGTGCGCAGTGAAATTTGATACAGTAAATGTTTATACACATTGTAATGCACTGGCATCTAATTTAGTTCAATTGTATACATAGCCTCAAGATGGCGGCTGTGCGCAATATTGAAATTAAGTTTTTATTTCTTGTGTATTAATCATGCGATGGAGTGAACGTTTGAATAATGAACCGACGCAAAAATCGCCATCAAATAGTACATAACTCAATGGCCTACATTATATAAAAATCCAACATGGCGATCTACCGAAATATTTAGGCGTTTCTTAGTATGTACGAATCTATGACTGCAATCAAACTAAAATTTTGTATGTTGATAGAGGCAATTCGCATAAATAGGATATATGAAATAGGCTGTATAGTTCTTCACGGAACTACTTCTTATTTTTGTCATACATCACAATAGACTACGAGGCCACAACCTTTAAGCATTTGCGTTGTAATAGAAATCATGGTACAAAGTAGGGACCAAGTTAGCTGTGCAGAGAGAAATCCGGTCATCCTTCTTGCATTTTGAAATTTTTGGAGGCTCCAGATCAGGCTTCTTCTCAGATGCTCTGCCACGTTTTTTCCCTCTTAAATTTATCTTCTGGTTAACTCCCTGATGATAATCTGTCTTGTATGCTTTGACTGCTTCTCAAGATCCACGAACTTTTTGTTTCCATTTCCTTTACGACATACGGTTTTCCAGTTATTTTAGCCAGTTTTATAACGGTGACCCCTTGTGACCGCCTGGAACAACTGAAATGATTGAATCACTAGGTGTATATAAAACACCCACCTCTTGTTCGCATTGTCTCAATTCGTCTGATTGCAGCACCTCACTCGATGTTTATTTGAAGACATCGCAAGGAATTTCACTTCCAGAAATGTGTCTCTAAAATCAATAAGCACAGTATTCATTGCCTTCATTTTAACTGCTTTGCCTACACACTACGTTAAAGGTAATGCAGGGTATTTGGACTTCGCACCATTGTTAATGTTATAATAGTAAGTTAATTATATTAATTACTTATTATTACTGTATTACTATTTATAGCAATAGTACTACGGTTCTTTATATTATTTTTCTGTTATTGTTAAGACTTGATACCAGTATTGAATGACCTATAGCATATTGTTGCATACACTTTCAAGGCTAAAAGATAAAGAACATATTATTAATACTATGTTCATATCAGTAAATGATTAATATTGAAAACACTAACCTGGGGGCTATTATCTTCATTGGATTGTGTTTATGTGACACATTGTTTCTTCTTCTCTTACAGCCACCACATTAGCAGGCATATTTGAAATAATGACATTATATCTCTTGCAAACCTCTTGGTTAACTAGTGATACCATCGGTTCCCCCCTTGAAAGGGCATTTCAAAACTTAAAACTCATTTTCTCTTCCATCAACACTCATTGTTACAATACATGCTCTACACATACTGCAATAGTTGTAATCAAAACACTGCAGTCTGGAGGTAATATCTGCGATAATGCTCTACTGCTTCAAGAATTCTGCAGCAGTAGTCTGAAGCAAGGATCATGTAAGTATAAGAGATTTGTCACTTTTGGTTATAGAATTTCCGAGAGAGAACACCGCCTGAGGCTATGGATTGTACTGGCAAGTCAGGCAACGTAAAAAGTAAAACGCCATATGAATGTAGCCTTTATTACGCGTAATTGAACAGTATGTTCTGCGATGAGTTATTGATAAAAATAACACAAACATAACTGCGCCTTTCGCTAGGCGCTGAAATATCCGTCCAGATGGGAAAATAATACATTTTGATAAATATCAATGTTGGCAATAGATTAGTCACGAACGACACAGTTATGCCGTTCTAGAGCTTAATTCGCCTTTAGGCTAATTAAAAATGCTCTCGTACTCTACAGAATTGTTGGGATATTCGATGAATATAAAGAAAACTGTCCAAATGCACACTCTATATTGCCATAACCTCACTTTTTGCCTAGCATGCCCGCTGCCACCCACCCCTCCCCGTAGCCATAAACCACAAATTGTATTGCAATGCAAAGGAGAATGGGTAAGAAAACAAACAAGAGACGAAATGCACACATTTATTCTGTATATATTTTTATTCGCGAGTAGGCCTAGTCCATATTGCCCACTAGCTTTTTGCATGGTCAACACCAGGCAAATGAAAATTGCCGTATTGTTCTTACTATCATTATGATTCTTACATCCCGGTGCTTGGCAATTTTTCCTCCCTTGCAGAGGCATGATTGACTCTCAATTAAATTCAAATAAATAATCAAAATACTGAACAAATCAAAACAACCAAAAACACCACGAGGAAAATCAATCAAAACAGACAATTCCCGCTTCCACCAGTCGATTTGATGTGAACGATCATGAGTGCCAACTACGGAACCTTAGTGCTAAAATTAATTCTTCATTGGTTGGCAGAACATCCAGTACAGGGCCTTACTCCGACCCACGCGCTCCCTATTAACTGTCGTCCCCCTGGTCTGGAGCATTACTGTAGTATCTCTGTTATACACTAATGCACTGGACAGTTATATCAAAATGGCTAGTTGTATTACTGTATTAGCCTGCCATCTATGGACATTATACAGAATTATTTTTACTATGGTAATGCATTGGATAGGCAGCATTCTGACGAAAACTTTTATGTAAATATCTCAAAATCAACTTTTGTTGACTTACGACACTAATGCACTGAGGGTGGGATATATATATTTTTATGCGATAATTTTCGGCTGACAAGGACCTAAGAGTAAGTAATGATACTTTGTTATAAGAATAGCGGACATTTAATAGTTCGGTTCTGTTCGTTCACATTTTTTTCCCTATGTTTATGTATTTATATTAGCCATTTTAGTGCTTACTGTCAAACGTTATTGAATAGCTTAATGTTATAATGTCACGAGTCTAATCACTCTGGATTCCGGTATAACATTTTAGATATTAGTAAGGACGGAGTTTAGAAAATTTATTTTTTATCTTACGAAATACTTTAGAAGCTAAGGAAGTCCAATGTGTTCAGAATCTAAGCATCATAATTGTCATTATAGTGGGATTATACGCTGCTTAATTTACTTCAGCTTGATGTGGATGAGATAATATATATGTACATTATTTTTAGATCAATACGGTTCCTTTATATGTCGCTATACTACAGATAAGTACAGTAATAAGTAATTTATCATTATTCACGTAATTTGTGCGGGATTGAAAATCATAAGTATATTTGACTCCACAATGATGACTTAATCTTCCAATCATTTAATAATTTAAATATTATTTCCTATCAAGAAGGTAGTTCATACATTTGAAAAATAATGGTGACAACTATGTGAGCACTACTATAAGAGGCCTTAATTATCCCATTAAATTAGAAATAAACACTATCAGGAAAGTAATTGAGAGACCGAGTTCTCGAGGTATTGTGGATAAACATCCCTTTTTACTATTGTTGCATGCTCTGCTACGTTATTGCACTCCACAGTACTTTTCGACCAGGTTTACAGCGAGTTAATATTGCACTTGAGTAACATCTGTGTTGAGAAGAACTATGTTCTAAACTCACTTAGGGTCAAAATTAATATGTTCTGAGAAATAAATTAGCATGTATCTGTCTATAACATATAAAGACACCTCCCGGGCAACGCCGGGTACATAAGTTAATATTTTATAAAAAATAAGCAAAAATGCCATCTTTACCATACATCGTATATAGGTGATGTAAAGATGGGGATACATATTTTACAATTATCCGCTAGAATAGCAAAATGAGGATGTGTACCGGGATCATTGCCAGACCTATATAGGTCTATAAAGTCTTTTCCAACGTGCTATTAAAGAAGTTGCAGATCTACTATGAGGAAATAGTAGGGGAATATCCATGTGGGTTCCGCAAGAATAGAAGTACGATTGATCAAATCTTCGTTGTTAGACAAGCGATGGAAAAATGTTATGAACACAAAGTAGATGTTCATATGTTGTTTGTAGACAATACAGACAAGCCTTTGATAGTATTGACAGGGAAGGATTGTACAGATATATGGAACAGAAAGAAATTCCCGGAAAGCTAATAAGATTAGTGAGATTAACCGCAGAAAATGCTAAAGCCAAAGTAATGATGGAGGGTAAACTTGGTGCTGAATTTTCCTTGGAAAGAGGTTTACGGCAGGGTGATGCCATGTCTTCGTCGCTATTCAACTTGGCTTTAAATAAAGTGTTGGAGATATTGGAACGAGCAAATAATAATATAGTATATAAATCAACCCAAATGTGTGTGCCTATGCTGATGATGTAGTACTGATAGCGAGAAGACTAGACTATTTAAAGGAGATGTTTGAAGAGATGAAAAAGGAAGGGGAAAAAATGGGTCTAAATGTGAACGCAGCCAAAAGAAGAAGAAACTGTGATAATTTAATAATAGACTCCTGCTCACTTAAAAATGTTGTAAATTTTGAGTATTTGGGTGTTCTAGTTAATAATAAAAACAACGTGAGTGAAGAAATAAATTAAAAGGATTATTAATGGAAACAGAGCCTGTTTTGCCAATCTGAAACTCATTAATTCGCAATCGTTATCGCATAAAACAAAACTCAAAATTTACAAGACCTTGATCAGACCAGTGCTAACTTATGGCTCAGAAACATGGAATATGTTGATTCAGGATTGCAATAAACTTAGGGCTTTAGAGAGGAAATTAATACGGAGAATTTATGGTGCTGTATTGGATAGAGGAAAATGGAGGATACGAACTAATAGGGAAATAGATGGAATCCTCAAAAGCGAAGACATTGATCGGTATATAGTCACAAAGACTTCGATGGCTGGGCCACATTGAAAGGATGGAAGACAAAAGAACACCAAAGATTATATATATACAGCCAGAAGGGAAAAGACGACGCCCTGGGAGACCAAGGAATCGATGGAAAGATGAAGTGGAGGTGGACTTGCAAACAATGAAGGTACGACCCTGGAGAACAGCTGTCCAAGATCGAGATCGATGGAAATCTGTGGTTGGCGAGGCCAAAGCTCACACCGGGCTGTAGTGCCAAATAAAGAAGAAGAAGATATAGGTCAAGTAAAGAGTAGTATACATATCTTATAGACTACATAAAAGCGACAATACGAACATTTGGTAAACGATAGTTACGGTATCTCATTTCCAAATGTTATTCTAAATGCCATGCACCAACCCTAAACCATTTATTCCCAGACATTTCCCCATAAGCTCACCAGGTATACATTCAGTGTCCTTCGTGATGTCGTTCATACTTCATCACTGCAGCCATTTTGTTAATAAGGCTTTCCAGACATACACTAACTTATGTTTTTTTGATGTGAAAGGTTATCACTAAAGCTGTGTTTCATACTCAGAAAAATATGCCAGAAGAGCGAACCTGCATTACAAATAAATTAGGTACTGTTAGCACAGCGTGTGGTGTAGACTTCACGTACAATAGATCCCAGGAACTCGCATTATGATTACAATAACATCAGCAACTGTTCACTGCTAAAATAAGAAATATTTAAATGACAGGAAATATAGAATCTATGATCACCTGTATTTCAAGCTCCGATTTGACTGCCAAGCTTTTATCTTCATAATTATCACCAGCTTCATCCTTCAGATTATAAGAGGGTAACAGGTCAATTGATTCCTAGAAAGTATTATACAAGTATGAGCCAACGTAAAACATGCAGACAGAATAATTGCACTTAAGTTAGGCCTAAGCTATGCATAACAATAACATATGAAACATCCCGGTTAACCTACTAATTGGTAGCAAGTATTAAGTCACAAAAGCCTTGCTTGTCATGAACATCACTAAGATTGCTATGTTACACGATATACACAATAAATACAACTTACAATATTAGGCAATTCATCGGTTTGAGACAGCAATTCTGGCTCACTCTTAATGAGTGGTTGTTGTTGTTGCTCCATAATGTCCAGCAAACTAGAACACACAAACTGCGCTTAAGGATTATAAGAAGCCATACTTATACCAGTACCCCAAATTATTATCAAATGAGGCAACTTCAGAACTCAGAATTCAAATAAGACTACAGTAATGAGAATATAACCCTCCAGGTGCACAGTGAGGACAAGAGGTTAGCGCTCGACTTTATATGATATTAACTTAGTTATGGAATAATATTCAGTAAAATATTAAGATCTATAATTGCGATAAAATGAGGAATTACTACGAGGCAGAGAATTACACTACAAACCTATCAGCGTAAAAGTAAACTCAAATCACGCCACGCGTAGGCCAAATAAGAAATTGGCAGTAACTGGATAAAATGAGTTTCAGAAAATACCAGACAAGACCCCCGACTCGTGTTTCAAGAAACCCACTTCAAACCAAACACAACATAACTCTCTCTGAACAGAATATAGCCTACAGAAGGGATTCGAAGATGTATACATCCGTACCGACGTATAAATACTATCACTGGGCAACTTGTATAACATGTCGTCATAAAGAAGTTCTGGTTACTTACACATTTAAACCTGTGTATCCTCGGCAATGACATATCGTAAATTAATCCACACAGGGCACGAACGTGTCCAATCAGAACTCTGGTTGTACCAGTACGATTAGTCTTCATTATGAAATGTAGTCACGTCTGTAAAGAGTAGCCTACTTCTAATATCCGTACATGAAACTAAAAAACTCCCGGATCTTAATATTTTGCCGCGAGAGACCGTACATGGAAGACACTAACTCGGTGACGATATTGCTAGCAACAATAAAAACTTCGAGCCGAAACTGTTGCTGATGATAAATAGCCTCACCTTGTCTCCGATCCCGGAAAATAGGGTATAATTTTATGTAGAGGTAATTATTATTATACTTTCCCTTCACCCTCTTTGGGTTCGTTGAATCAATCATTTCTCAGAGTGTTGTTCTTTCCTTGTGCCCGGTATCTCTTAATTCTTTCTGATCTTTTTATCTCTTCTTCCGAGATGATGGGTTCGGATTTCATGTAGATATGTGTTGGAACCATATATTTTCGTTTTCAGTAGGCTACGGTATTTAGTTTTGATTGTTAATTGAGCAGTGAATATTCTGTAATTTTGTTTTCAATCCTAACTTACTGGGTCGTGTTCAGTTTCTTGAAACCATGTGAGATTTGTTTTGTGGTTACGGAAGGTATCAAAGGTTTGTATTGGGTAGTCGGTGGCTTTTGTCTTGTAATCATCAAATGTGACATGGGAGATCATTTACGAGATCGCCGGGAATCAAACTCCCACTGATCCTCCGGGACACCTTAATTAAGTTACTAGAAAACCAACAGGGCTGCCACATAGGAGTTACCTACTTACATCATTCAACACCAAAATTTCACCAAATACTTCCATTGAACAAGTAACCTAAAGGAAACCAAATAATTAAGACCTTCTTGCCTACATACATTTTACATAAACTTGTGAGGCAGTACTTGCTCGAGTAAGGGACATCTTGATCATCAGTCCCATAACCAGTGTAATGGTTGTGAAGCTAACTTTGGGATTCTTCATTGTCTTGTAAACCACCATATAAAATGCAAAATTTAAGGAATATTAATACTTACTCAAAGCTTTTCCAGTTTTGCTGAGGAACTATAGATGAACTTGTGATAGTTTTTTCTTCTCACACATCTTTTATAGTATTTTAGCCTATTTTCATTTATGAAAAAATAGACTTGTGTGATCACCTTTAGTCCGTGTGTCTGTGTGTGCGTGTGTGATTCGTGTGTGTGTGTGTGTCCCTAATAACTTCTAAACGGCTGGTGTGATTTTAATGAAACTCGGTAAGTGCAAAGCACAGTTCAGGGCGACCCCGATCGTGCCCTTCAAACTTTATTACGTCCCACCAATCCAACATGGCGGCTGTGCGAAATATTTCACCAGCATTCAATATCTCCGAAACTATTACCGATATCATCCTGGAATTTTTTAAGATGAAAAAGATAACCACTAGAAGTTCACCTATGTGACTTTCGAAAACCTGGTAACTACAAAATTAACATCGCGGCCAAGCGAAGTTGCGACTTTTAAATAGACGTTTCTCGCGATTTAACCAACCAAACGCAATGAAACTTGGTACAGTGTATACTTATACACATTGTAATGCCCCGACCTCTAACTTCGTTCAATTCTTTCCATAACCGAAAGATGACAGCTGTGCGAAATTTTAAAATCTCGCTTTTTCTTCTTGTGTCCTAATCATGCGATTGAAATTTGAATACTACACGTACACAATAATCTTCACGTAACAGTACATTACACTAAGAACTACATATATAAAAATCCAACATGGCGACCATCCGCAATATTTAGTCGATTCTCAATATCTACGAATCTATTGCAGCAATCAAACTGAAATTTCGTTTGTTGATAGTGGCAATTAACATCAGTAGGATATATGAAAATAGGCTTTAGTTCTTCACGGTACTACTTGTTTAATAATGTAATAACTAGTTAAAAGGCGATGGTTTTATATTTTTAGGATGAATTATCAGGAATGGAGAAATAAAATGGTACATATTTGCAGATTATTACTATTCATTTTATCTTTATTTCTGTAAGTGCTCATTCCTTGCGAACACAGACCTTCGTGGAGACAGGATCGAGATCGAGACACATCTCTTTTGTCATGCACAAGATAATAGAAGGCTTTTCCGATGCTTAGGCCTCAATCCACTCTAAGTAATCTTGCATTTTAGAGACAATTCTGTAAAAAACGAAAAGAATATTTCTAAATTAATATAAATTCCATGAAATTAGTGAAGATCATGATAAAACTCCCCAAGACGTCAGGTGGTGTGTTGTTAAAGCGAGGATTCTAACTCTTGAGAGCTTTGACAATATTACAGACCAGTGCAACTATTGACGACAGTCGAAACGATGAATGGTATGACAATAACCAGCATCAGCAGCTTTTTAAAATACTGTTGAACCTCTTACTCATTCTTTAACTGGCTTGAAGCTGGTAACTTGCCTCTTAATTATGCAACATTCTATAACGAAAAAAATTGCAAAACAGAAAGGATGTGGGGAAGAAAGAAAGACCTAAGTGTAAAGTTAAATTAATTTATGAACCTATTATCAAAATGACAGTATAAATTGATCAAACTATAGGCCTGTTTTTATTAATTTTTATAGGGGGAGGGGGGGGCGTAGCCCGATCCCCGCGCGTGACGGTCAACCCAAACTACACCGCCTCCGACATACCATTAGTCCTAGATAGCAGAAGAAAACAGTCAAGGGATTGGAAGTATTTGCCCTTTGAGGCTTAGTACCTGTCCCCACACACTGCATGTTACAAGGCGTATGGATATATGGTAGGACGAAGGGCAAGGTAAAAATCCTATAGGAAGAAATGGAAAAAGCCTACAGATGAAACCTGGCAGATATGGAGATGGCACATGCAAGGATATGGTCCAGGATAGATATGGGTTATGTTAGTGTTGGTGAGGTGTCGTGCATCATTTGAAATTTGCATATCCAAAGCCAGGGACCAGCAAGGACCTTAAACTTAATACCGTAGTATCTTACAACTATGAGGAGTCTTATTTCTAGATCATAATATCTAACAAATTAACATCCTACATTACCAGAAGATTATTAGAAGTACGAGTGAACAGTGTGTGGAATACTCTTCTTCCCTTTTGGTACACTAGATATGCAGAAGTGGACACGAACTAGCTGCCTTGAGTTTAAATGCAGTCACTCAGTACAATTCCTTTTGGATGGAAAAGGAGAAATAGAAAGAACTTACTGCGACGAGTATGCGATAGACACATTGTAACGCAGGACATATCAGAAATATAAATTTGACTAAATTACTACTAATGTTAAAAAGAAGATAAGATAGTCTTTGACCAATAGGAGAGTAACCGTAATAGGTAGGCAACACTGGAAAATATGACTTACAGTACATATGGCTTCTATACTGAAGAGGAAAATTAACTTTGTAGCAAATTGACTGAGAGACTGAAGTTCAGTTACACTAGGCAGGAAGTTTGTGGCCACTGCTTGAAAGCGTAGAAAATAGAAAATTGGGGTGCAACTTAACATTTACCCGGGGAGCACTTTACTCATCCCATCCCACCTGACATATATCAAGTAGCAATAACAATATGCCTAATTCCGGGATCATTATGGAACAGCTAACGCCTCGTCATCGTCTTCTTCTGCTGTATCAGTTTCTTCCTCCGATTCAATGCCTCCGTGGCAAATGACGAGTTCATCTACATCGGGAATGTTTCTCACCTCTTTGTCGAAATGCTCCATTATTATCATTTCTTTTCTCCATATGTCATCCGTCACTTCAATTTTGAAAAATTCTAGATACATTTATGTCATGCTACCATCCCACTCCTCTCCGTGTCCTTACAAGAGCTTCTTAGTTCCAGTTTCACCAGTTCCGCTTATCGAACTATGCGCACTACACCCGTCCATAAGTGGTGCCTAAAGGAGTATATATTTATTTCCCATTAGAAATACACACCAAAGTGCTGGTCAAAACAATAAGGACATCACCCATAAAGTAACTTTTGCCTCTTGTCCTCAATGTAGTGGTACTGCGCAATTTCCTTAGTTATTAATAAAACATACAGAGAATGAGCAGGCGTTTAGTAAAAACACATGGATTTTGGTTGAAAAATACGAAAGTTACTGGCAATTTTCTTTTAAAGTATGGCACAAGAATTAACACTTGTATGCAAGGGCCCCCATCCTAAGAGAAAACGGGGGCACATATCAATAAACCTCATAAAGACCTATTAAACTTGTAGTGTAAAAATATTGAGAAAAATGTGAGGATGAGTGAGAGAGTGGTATATTTCTTTGAAATTCTTCGAAATGTTCAGGAAAGTCCCATTTTTTTACGATCCTTTTAAAATTTTATGTTTGGCACCAGCGCTAAAATGTTGTCGCAGCCACTTGATACACGTCTGTTTAGGCGGGAAATGCTGTTTGGGAACAGCTCATTGCTTTGTTCTCTGAGCAGCTTGTGATAATTTTAGGCTAAGTGCGTACTTCGTTGAGTTCGGGAATGTGTTGAAGAAGGGTCGTCGAAGTGCTCCAGATGAAATAAAGTGGCAAATTGTAGGTATGCATAAGAGTGCCTTGAGTTATCTACAAATTGGGAATAATTTGGACGTTAGCAAAACATGTGTAGAACAGACATTCAAGATTTTTGCAGAGACTGGAAACATCAAGAGTGAAACCCATGGTGGTAGGCCAAGGAACACCTCTCCTAGACAGGACAGAAAGCTTATTTAATTGTCTAAAGTGAATAGGAGGGCTAGTCAGGGTGATCTAAGTACTGCTTTAAACCGGGAATTCAATATCCTATTCAGTAAGTCAACAGATGGCTGACGGCTGCGTGAGGTCGGTCTTCAATCTCGATATGCTTCGCGAAAACCTTTGCTTACTGAATAGCACCGCTTTAAAATACAACAGTGGTGTCATGAGAAAAAAAGGTTGGCTTGTAGAAGCTTGAACGCGTGTAGTTTCTCGGATGAGAGTCGATTTGAGTTATTCCCACGCAGAAATGTTCGGGTCAGGCGTACGGTAACATAGAAACCCTTACCTCAATGCCAGGCCCCGGCGGTTCAGCAGGTCGGTGATGCCGTTATGATCTGGGCATGCATCACCAGTGATGGACCTGGGGAATGTTATGTTGTAGATGGTTCAATTAATTCAGATTGTTACTCCACAACCATGTTGGGAGAGAACTTCATCTTCCAACAAGACCATGCACCATGCCACACATCCCGCGTTACGAAGGCCTGGATGAGACCAATGGCATGGAACTGCTGCCAAGGCCAGGTCATAGCCCTGCTGTCAAT
The DNA here is from genome assembly GCA_946902985.2 of Meconema thalassinum. Classification (NCBI taxonomy): domain Eukaryota; kingdom Metazoa; phylum Arthropoda; class Insecta; order Orthoptera; family Tettigoniidae; genus Meconema; species Meconema thalassinum. The sequence continues at coordinate 266,888,058 of OX336397.1, read as the reverse complement.
CCTATTGAAAACCCTCGAAACTTGATTGGACTACAGCTGGACAAGAAGAAACCGAAGAATAAGGAAGAGATGCATCTCAATCTGCTCGAGCTCTGGAGGAAGGTGACCAAGGAAGAGTGCCGCAGCCTTATTGACTCTATGGTGGAGTGTGTTGCAGCATGCGGGAAAGCCAAAGGTGGCCACATCATGTACTAACATTGTAATGCATGTGAATTTATCCCTTATTAATTTTGAAATGCAATAAATGACTTAAGAATACAATTTTTAAGTTAATGGGAAGTGTCCCTATTGTTCTGACCAGCACATGTACTTTATGTTATAATGTCAGGGTAATTATAAAACAACAAATACAATAAAACCAACCTACACGAGATTTGAACCCTGGCTTCATGAATAAGAGTAATTCATTGTGACCACTCGACCAACTATTTGAATGTGGTAAGTAGCAGGTTCAGGAAATACCGCAATGATTAGGAAAATCTTTAGATTAGTAAAGTGTATAATACACAACAATCTACAACGATTATGCAGCGTCTGCTACATTTTGTAAACAAAGGATTCTTTTTATAACTAGTAACATATGTTGATTTGCTGCAATTAACACTACATTTTAGACACGATGATCAAGCGATGCAGCAATCACTGGAACAAAGCTATGCAATAAAGTTTTGTGAGAGACTTGGAAAGTCTGCAGCAGAAACGTTCTGGAAGTATTTCTTTGACATAAGTCATCATTTGACTTCTTTTCGTTTCCCCATTTGAAATCCCTCCCCGAAGGACATCGTTACAGAACAATTGACGACGTGAAAGCAGCTTGTACAGTGGCTTTAAACGCACTAATATATCGTTCCCAATGCTTCAGTACCAAGTTATATTTTCATTATGACCTAGAATTCAGTCTGGTGGAGCGAAGTCAGGACTATAGGGTGACTGGGGCAGCGTCACCACCTTAAATTTGGCCAGGTAACTGGTCACGACGGAGGCAGTGTGGCCTGTCATGGTAAAGTTTAAACAGGCCTTCCAGGATGCCTTTGCAGCTTGGAAATCGCACTGGCAAAGATGTATCGATGCTGGAGACAACAATGTTCAAGAATTGTAATGCATTATAGTGACCAGGTCAATAAATGTTGTTTAATCGACTGGGTGACATTACTTTCCGAATATGCTAAGTATATATCGCGATACATTTCACTTCAAAATTCCCCTACACCAAAAATGGCAGAATCCATGATTTCATGGACGACACAGAAGGCAGCGGAGTTCGAAATGTAGCCCGCCTATATACACTGGAGCGATAGTGAGCTTCCGCAGCCATGGCGGCTTACGCCCCAAACACCAGATTTAAAATTTCATAGCTGACCAGTTTGTCCGAACAAAATTTCTGTTAAAATACAACACATCCACTTAACCTACCTGTTCGAGGGCCTCCTGCTCTATCCCAACGTTGGCCCGGCTTTGAAGCCACAGTTTAGTTGTAGTACTGCTTTGCCACAGACCACACAAGTTCTATAGCATTGAAAGTAGAGTGGTAAGGAGGAAGTCGCTGGGCAATATGCCCTGCATTCAGCAGCATCTCGTCGACAACATACCTGGCAAAAATAATGTTGTTTCATTACTGTACTCTGACTTTTCGGGGGGTTAACAATAATAAATCTTGTATAGTGCTGAAATACCTCTTCAGATGATCTCGATTCATTCTACACAACGTTTTGAGCTCAACCTTCGTCACCTTTTCTGGAGGTACAACACCTTTCTGTCTCAGAAATGAAAATCCGCAGCCTGCTTCCAGTCTCCGACCGGGTCAGGAATGGAATGAATGAAGCCCCCATCTAGCGGCGAGGATATGAAATGTGCCAGCTGCCGAGGCCTGACGCACTCCTCTGGGGCAATGATGAAATGAAATGATAGTGGAGAGTGTTGCTGTAATGAAATTTTGACTGGGAAAACCGGAGTACCCGGAGAAAAACCTGTCTGCCTCCGTTTTGTCCAGCACAGATCTCACATGGAGTGACCGGGATTTGAACCACGGAACCAGCAGTGAGAGGCCGGCGTGCTACCGCCTAAGCCACGAAGGCTACCATTCTGTCTCAGCCATGACTGAAATAAATAAAAACTACATTTTTCAATCGGCACACTACATAGTATCAGTCAGTAAATAATCACCAATAGTTGATCTTTCCTCCACTTGGTAGTTGGTTGTTCCTCCACAACCTTGCTATGATATGAAGCATTGTCCATCACAATGGTTTTGAGGCCAACAATCAACTGCTTTTCCATCCATTGCTGAAATGTATCGGAATGCATAGCTCCATGATAATCCTGATCGCGCTTCAAGTCTGAAGCAAATATTAAATCATCACCTGAAAATTTTCAAGTGATGGTAATTTGACAGTGTAAAACTTAAATTATTCTTAAAATCATTTATGAATTGCATTGAAAGAACAGAATTATTTTGAGATTAAAACCATAAATGGATGACCAAACTAAATGAAATAATAATTTACCAGGTACAAATCCCTCCTTTGCACTAGCATGAACAATTACCAATCTACCTCCTTCTGAAACAGATCTACGGAGCACTCCTGCAACATCTCCTCTCCTTCCTAGCCTGTTCCACGAGTAAGTGGGAGATCCTGAGGTAATTATCTTTTCTTATCTTATATCTTATATATTTAAAAATGTATCTTAGTTTGTTTGTCTTTTATGCGTTCATAAACCATTCATCCGATTGCGATCAAATTTTGGTAAGTTGTTGTGAACACTTGCGGGAATGTTATAGGCATAGTTAAGTCAATTTACAATAGATAGTGCGCGAGTAGCTTAAACAAATGTGTGTTGGCGATGCGTTCATATAGCCTACAATTCATCCGATTGCAACCAAATTTTGATGGGTTGTTGTGCACACTCCCGGGAAAGATTTAGGCATAGTTAATCCAATTTACAATCGATAGCGCGCGAGTAGTTTAAGCAGATGAGTGTTGGCTATGCGTTGATATACAATTCATCCGATTGAGATCAAGTTTTGACGAGTTGTTGTGCACATTTCCGGAAATATTATAGGCATAGCAAATCTAATTTACAATAGATGGCGCGCGAGTAGCTTCAACAAAATGGCGTGCGATTCGTTTCAACAAAGACCACACGCGTTCACATACCATTCTTCCCATTGCGATGAGACTTTGGTGAGATGTTGTGCATACTCCAGGGAAGGTTTCTGGTTTAGTAAATCAATTTTACAATAGGAAGCGCACGAGTAGATTCACCAAATGAGCGACGACGCGTGAAACGTTTCAACAAAGTCCCGTATGCGTTCATATACCATTCCTCCGACAGCGGTAAAACTTGGGTGAGATATTGTGTTTACTTCAGGGAAGGTTTCTGACTTAGTAAATCCATTCTACAATAGGTGGCGAACGAGTAGATTCAACAAATGAGCGACGACGTGCGAAGCGTTTGAACCAAGTACCATATGCGTTCATATACCATTCGTCCGATTGCGATGAAACTTGGGTGAATTGTTATGTGCACTACAGAAAAGTTTTCTGGCTTAGTAAATCCATTTTACAATAGGTAGCACACGAGTAGATTCAACAAATGAGCGATGGTGCGCGAATCGTTTCAACGTCCCGCATGCGTTCATATACTATTCATTCCAATGGGATGAAACTTTGGTGAATTGTTGTGTACACTCCAGGGAAGGTGCCTGGCTTAGTACATGACTTATATTCCCCGTCAAGTACAGAACCTAGGACTATGTGTTCCAATGAGTTTGGTTTTTAAATATATTGTTATTATTTCTCCTCATTGAAAACTTAGCCTGTTGACATACCATTTAAGAAAGCGCCTCGCCAAGCCATAAAGTTAAAAGATGAACCTTGTTGTCCATCTCTTCCTTACAAGCATTAGCTATCTAAAGACAAGATATCTCAGACAGATAATCTGAAACAAGCTGTCTCCATTTAAAGGCATGGAAACAACTCTCTTTTCTTAAGAAAGCCTTGAGAGTTATTTACTACGGAGTTTTAGAAAAGTCTAAAAGGAATCCTAGCTAACCTTCAACATTTTACGCATTATTATTTTCCCCAATTAGGGAGACACCTCCCTCTTAAGAAACAAGCTTATGATTGGCTAGTCCTTCCGAGAAACTCATAACCCCCACCAGGTATTATCCAGTATTTAACTTGGCGCACGAAAGCACTTGTAACTTTGAGTAATGTAACTCTACTTAACTAGACTGCCAAGCAGTCAGGCTACATGCCTTGTACATAATTAACAACGGCTGTGAATGTATTATTTGTCAGTCGACTGAAAATAAATAATATTCTTTGGGAATCTTCGTGTTCAGTGATTCAAGATATACCAGTCTCGAGGAGAACCTGTGTGGACCATGTCATAATTGTTGCCCCGCCTGGAAGCAGCGTACTTAATTGGAGTCCTGTCCGGGATTCGGGAGGAATCTACATATTTAATTGGGGACCCATCCGGGACTACAAACTTAATTGGGGGCCCGTCCGGGATTGATACGTGATCCCCACCTAATTTACGAGCTGATTGGACCGGGTATACTGACAACGCTCAACGAAGCCAAGACTTCAAGTGGAGCCTTTCCTATCCTATCCAAGAAAGCCAGTATCATCCCGAAAAATACTGAAGTCCTCTTAACCATCTGAACCAAGCCGACTGGAAGGAAGTGGTACCGACAACCTCACTGGAGGCCTTTCGTCCAAAACTAACCAGCCAGCTTTAAGGCAGGAAGCTAGCCGGCAACGCTGAAATAAGTGCTTTTCGACAGTAACCAACCGCCATCGCAGTCAGAGTATACCGACAACTCCGTTAAGGAGCCTTAAGTTCGCTCGAACGACATTGAAGAAACCCAACCGACTACGGAACGAGAGGAGGTGAGCCGGCAACTCTGAAACAAGCGCCTTCTGACCGCCATCTATCGCCACCCGTAGCTGCTGTGCGTGCGCACCGACAACTCCAAGGAAGGGGCCTTTCGATAGCACGACATCGCAGAAGGAAGCCAACCGAGTACGCAGACCTGAATGCAGTCCAAGCTGATCATGATTTCTTGGCTGTGAGTACATTCAAAGTACCCTGTTTTTGTGATACCTTACTTATTACTTGTATACAACATTGTTCATTTCTCAAATTTTAAAGAAGAGCATTATTAATAACTTATTTTGCCTTTCAAATGAAGTGAGTGCGCGTTAAAACTAGAACAAGTTTCGCATGCCATTGTTCTTTTGAATTAATCCATAATTCATAAACAGTAATATTAATAGTAACAATATTAATAATAAATAAATAATTCATTATTTTCCTATATCGTCGAAACATAAACGGGGCAATTTCACGTATCATTCTTAATTAGAATTTAGCTAATAATAGTAATAATAATAATAATAAATAATTTTGTCTTTAACCAAGTGATAATAAATAAATAATCTTTAATTATTTTAATTAAACCAATCAATTAATTATAGAATTTTTTGTTCAACGACATAGTCGAAATTGAAAAGAGAAGCGAGTAGTATTTTAGATCGATATCAAGTAAGTAATTAAAGTTAAGAAACTCTAAACTAAATTTCATTTAATTTATTTTCTTAAGCTTTTAATTATTTTATTTTACATACTCGACTAAAACACAACATACATAGGTTATATACTTAATAGTAAATATTAAAAAAACTTCCAAAACAGTTTCCAACAACTCGACCACTAAGCCACTCAACGCGAAATACATTCTCAAATTTTGACCCCGCTCTAACAAAAACACATTAAACTAATCCTTCACCTAAAATCAACCCCACAATCCGTTTGCATATCTGAGGCCGCATACTATACTTCTTAAGCTCCGAACACCCAACCTTGTAATTCACATTACGTAACATGGACATAATAGTCACCATAAAATTTTACCAAAATCGATTGGAAAGTTGCATAGGAAAACCAAAAGAAATGTTCTATTGTATTAAAAAGTTGTATAACTTACCAATCTACACAATACATTTGCAACAAACCCGTGTAGCAAGGACGGTAAACGCCTTTCGACATTATGAGGGAAAGGTTGGATTCGCAGCAAGATTATTGTTAGCCAAACGGAGAATTATAGTGCTTGCACAGCTTTTAGATGAAGAGGAAGAAGCAATAGAGAGGATAGGAAGTGAATTCACTCTCTTAATGTACAATCAAATATCCTGAGGAAACAACAATTGAGGAGCCATTTCCAAAAGTCGACATCTGACATTTTTTTTACAAAAAGTAGATTTTTTATTTCATATTCCTCTTGGAGAAACGCATCAAATGGATGGTGGAAGATGTTCCAAAACACGATATCTGTGGATAAAATTCAATATTGAAGTTTGACTTCATTTCCAAATCTCGACATCTGCTTTGTTAATTTATTTCCATAATCCGACATCTGCACTTCGTTCCTGAAACCGACATTTTGCATAAGAAAGATGATGCAACTTCCAAAGTGTGTTCCAATACTCGACATTCCTGTTGCATTACTTCGAGGCAGTGTTTCCCGCGAACTTTTGATTGTAGTACTTAGCAATGTCCGGCGCAATTAACTCCTTTCTAAGTGTTCCCGCCAAGTTTGTTCTAATGTGACAATGCACTGTTTCAACGCAGTATTTGTAGGCTCTATACTTCAGTCACCAGTTGACATCTGATTAGTTTGGTGCTGTTCTACAAAGCAATGGATAATTCATTAAAAGTATCTCCTTCTGTACCAGGACGTGGGAGGAAACATTACCGTGATCCCGAAAACTGGGCTAAGAATAAGAAGAATAGAGAAATGTGAGCATTTCGTTACTAATTCGTTTAGCAATCTTTCCTTCTTTCTTTATTCGTATCAGGAGCACCAATCACAAATATATATCACAAATGGTAAACAGTGAGAATCAAATTCAACTGAAAAATAATAATGATAATTAATAAAGACACAAACTATTCTAGATCTAATATTATGTGAGGACATAAACATACAAGTCAGTTGTACAACACACAAACATCTGACTGCCAGGTAGCCCGCAACCAAATTAAATGTTCTTTGTCCAGAAACGGGCGACGTCAATAGCATTCGGGTTGGCAAGTCTTAAGAGGGAGCGAAACTTGGGTCGCGAATCGACTTTTAATTCCAGAAATGGCCACCTGAAAGGTGAGTGCTATTGTCCCATAACCTGCATTACCGACCATGCTACAGAGGAGAGCGCGTGAGGTGAGAGGTGAGAGAGAGAGCGTTTTGCACTTAAAGAGACAGAGACACTCATTGCGATGTCGCCAGACTGCTCTTCCCGCAGTGTTGCTAATTGCTATGAAGCAAGTCGGTAAGCATTCAACCTCCACTCAGCCGACTTCTCAATTTTCTTCCCTCAGTCATTCTGTAAGACTAACGCAACCTGCCCAAGCGGATCTTGTGATGCTGTCAATCGTCGCCTCGTCCGTAATTCTCTCTACGTCTGCTATTCGGAACGTATTGTTTTTTTTTCTTGCAAAATAAGATTTCACATGCGCCCACAATTGGGTTGTACCAAAACTACACAATGTCCACGCAGGGCCGTGATGGTAGAGAGCGATCATGGGGCCCACGGAAATGACTGCCGCCCCACATTTGAGTTCTTTCCGTGAAATCCTAATAATATTCATGATTTTTTTTAATAAATTAAAATTTCAATATTTGGTTATGTGAAATTATGTGGGAAAGGGAAGCTATTCAATATATTGATTTTCCACCAACCAGGCATTTTGCCGGGATATAATCTCATTTTACATTCATTCATGAATGTTGTACTTTTAACTTTCGTAGCGTGCTTACATTTTCCAAGTTGCCTTTAGCATTGTAACGCTTGAAATTTCACTTGCTGCCAATGGACCATGTACCTAGGTAAATAGCAGTTCTTTAGAAATAACTGAAATTGGACCCAACGTTTTCGTTCCACGACGGCTCAAGAATCACCATTGTTTTAAAGTTGACTCACTTTACCTTTCAAGAATTTGCTTGGTGAGAATTCAAACGTATTGCTTATTTTCAAAATTCAGTCAAATTCCTATTTCAATATTATACAAGATTTGTCTTTGGACTTATTTAAAAGACTGATATAGCAATTAAGAAGCCGTGATTTTCTCTTTCGGGCCCTTCAGTACGCTTGGTCCCCAGGGCTGTAGCCCCATTTGCCCCTCCTTCTCGTCCGACCTGTGTCCGCGTTGCCTTGATATTTCATCAATTTCGTACGTACAATGCGCGGATTTATGAAGTAATAAGACAACCACTCGATAATGTAAGCCTTTCTGTTATTCGAGGTCGGAGCTTTGTTAATTTGCTCTGAGAGAATGCTCGCATTGTCCATAATAACCGAATGTGGACGGAGGTCTGGTAGTAATTGTTCAGTAAAACATTGTTTTAAACGAGCGTGTCTTATCTTAACGGCAATCGTCAGATTTCTCAGAGTTCGATACAAACCCTCCTTTGGTCGCGTAGATTACTATTGTAATCCAGGTTCAATTGTTTTATATCTGCGAACATAATACACTAGATTTTGGTACATACTGTTCAGTACCTTTCCTAGATGTTCTTCCCATTACAATCACCGAGATATATTACATCAATGGCCAGTATATAGCGTGTCAGTGGTGTACCAAATAGTCAACTGTACTTCACGCGACTATTTGCGGAACTACGCTTGAACTCATGGGCGCCCGCAGTGGGGGGAGGGGGAGGGGGCAAGAAGGGGCCGTGGGCCCCTCCTGAAATCCCGAGAATATTTCTACTGTTCATTGCCACACCAGTTGATTTCATCAATTAAAGCTACTGATAGTTAACTGATTTAGTGTAGGGATAATTCCACAGTTTTATTTAACTTAGTAATTACGGATAATTTGAAAATATCTCCAGTTATTTAGAAAATCGGCGAACTGGATTAACATTACCATTTTAATGAACTGCTTGATTCTTATTTTACTTGTTCCTAAAAAATGAACATTATGACGATGATAAAAAATACTCCTCCCATTCATGCCATAAGGATAATATGTACCCAACGGTTTTAGAGCAGCCAAATAAAGAATAACACGAAGCATGTAAGAAATGAAACGAAATTGCGGGGGGGTGGGGAGGTACGTATCATCATCAGCTAGTGACAGGTAAAGGAACGAAAAATACAACTTGCGCCCCCCCCCCCCCCTTCTTCCCCTCCCGGAAAGAAATCCTGCGGGTGCCCATGCTTGAACAGCGTGGGTTTACTTGTATAGGTATAGCATTGTATAGAATTGGGAAACTGAATATATTAAGGAACACCTAATTGTTGAAAGATACTCATCTGTTCGCAAATATTTCATGTTTTTACTCAATACGGGAAACTGCCAAATTTCTTTCAAAAGTTAAAATTAGATAAGCAGACACACAGCCAGAAGATGAAAGCTGCCTGGGCTAAGAAGAAACATAAATTCCTTACAAGATGTCAAAACGAGCCCCGTGGTCTTCAGTAGGCCCAAACGAAAAGAGGAAGAAGAAGAAGATAAGTTTTTCATGATGTGTCAAAATATTTGGTATTTCATGTATTTTTCATGTTGGAAAGAAAGAGAGAAGTTGCCTAGAGCTCGTGTCAGTGAAGCCAAGCGCTGAGTCCAAAGTGGGCGTAACCTAGTGTTCTGTGAGTTGTATGCGGCGAAGAATTGTGCATGGTTATTTCGGAGTTTTTCTTAATAATGGCGTGTAGCGCCTATGGCGGTACGAATCGACAAAACAGAACATACCAGAAAGCATAAAAATAGAGGCCTATTACAGTATTTACCGTACTTGAAAGTTACAATATCAATTGAAACTGAACCTTTGCAAGTTGCATCCATACAATTCTATTGCAGGTTGAGTTTATTAATATTATATTATATTGCACTAGCCAGCGCAGCGAAGGCTTCTACTTCCGGTTCTTTCCTCTATGGTATTTGTCTATCATTAGTATATTTATCACACTCCATCCTTCTTATAAAATCGAAAATAAAAATTAAAAACAAAACAAAAAAAGAACTAATGAAGTACCCATTAAAAATTGGCCTACGATTGTAATCCACGCGAATACTGACGTTGCATTTTCGAGCCGACCGTCCTAACCAATGGAACTTTCAGTCCTCCGGAAACGTCGCTGTGACCTGTATAGTTTTGATTTACATTACGCTTCATCAAGGTAACAAATACAGTATGTCCCTGATTTGCCGATCTCGTACATTGCGGTACGGTATCCTTAAAAATACAGTTCTCGCCGCTATTATGTCCCTCCTTACAATAAGTGATTCTTTCTCGTCATGCGTTTTCTGATATTTTCTAGTGCTACGCGTATCTTATACCGTATGTTTAGAATTAGTTAAAGTATGTGAAACTACCTGAGTATTATTGTAGGACAAATGCTAAATCACAATAGATCAGATTTCTGTACCGGGACCTTCTTTTATCAGTCTAGCGAGATAGCATCGCAGCGGAATAATGCATGCGTAGCCGGGTGACTCATTGCCGAGAGATTTATTGCTGCGCTGCTATGTTGCAGACGAAAAAAAAGAAGGACCCTGTACTTTTCATTAATAAGTGTATGATAAAAAAGGTTTATTAATAAAACTGTATATAGACTTTACCGTTACTAAAATCTAACATTAGTACACAATGAACAAACGAAGGTCTGTTGGGACTACAAACATACAAAAAACTGTAAATTACATGAAGCAATGTCTTACATATCGTAATAAAAGACGTAATATTACAAATGAAAATATAGCACTACATAAAAGTAAACATCAAGAACAGTATGACAATGGTGAATGTTAGCTGACAAAATTTAAATAGGATAAGTAATTTTGAATGTAACACATAATCACAATTTACAAAAATATCACTAACCCTTACATACAAATAGTTACAAATTACACAAAATAATATTGAACAAAACAATGACATATTAATCCAAATCAATTTATAGTAATTGCAATCGTTGTCGTGACAAAATAAACATAATTAATTTGGAAAGTAACTTATACTCGTAATTTACAAAGATGTTACAAACACTTTTACACTGATCGTTACAAATTGCATGAAACAATATCTTACAAAACGCAAAGGTTCAATGACATCCTAAAGTTCAATTATAATAATGCAATAATTGTGACAAAACTAACATATTCTATGATTTAAATCACTTTAAAAAAACTGTATAAAACTAACATAAAGAACTTAAAAAGTAGTTTGTACTCATAATTTACATTTAAAAATACATTCCGATCTTAGACAAGAGGCCGAAAATCGGTTACAAACTTTTATATACAAATAGTTGTGAATTAGATACACAAATTACATTTTATTTACAGTTTTGTTAGCCTTCTTCTCCTCAGCCATCCTTTGGGCTCCCACTATGTAAGCCCGTTTTCTTATAGGCATGGAGCGGCTGTGTCTAGGGTCAACTATTTCTGGAAGTAGGCAGTCCATATAAAACCTATGTAACTTTGGGAACATTTCATTTTTCCAAAAGGTCTCATCTCGTTCTATTTTTGCTGTTTTGATTCATTTTGGGGTCCACAAGGCAAAAATGCAGTACTTCTGTTTTGTCACTTGAAGTTGACCTTGTATTTGGAAATAGAATATGTGATTTTTTTTGTACTTCCCCGATGTCTCCCTTCTTGTTTACCGCCCAAAAAGTGACCTTGCGTTTCTTAATAGCTTCGTCTGGAGTAAAGTCCTTAGCCGACGAAGAGCACTTTATTTCTATGACTGTATCATCATTGACTAGCCCGTCGGGACTGGCTCCGAAAAAAGGAAACTCTATATCGATAAAGAGACCACATTTTTATATTTTTTCGTCAATCAAAAAAGCGAGTTCGTTGCGAGCTGACTCCTCGTTCCTTCGGCCATACTCCATTGCCTCGCAATCAAATGCAGTGTAGAGGATTTGCTTCACGAATGGCTCGCACCCCGTTGTTCCTCTCATTTTACAAACTCGCCCAAAGTTCGACGCAGTGAGTATGTTTCTGCGGAGTTCTAGCCATTCGTTACAGTCACTTTTCTGAATTGTTTCTCGTTCAATTCTTTCAAATTCTTCCTTTGATCTGTGTAGACTTTTCAGGAACTCATCCGATTCCTTTTTCATCACCTCTTCGTCGATATCGGGTCTTTGTGCCGCCGGGCCATAATCCTTCTCTTCATTGATTATTGAACTAAATAATGACTTGCGACATCTCTTTTGGTTCTTCCGACTATCAGCCTTCTTCTTTCTTTTTACCTCTGTGCCTTTCGCAAACGATCCTGGACTTGAACTATACAGTGTTTTGTGAAACTTGTAATTGGCCATGCCGGAGTTGTGCTGAACAACAGCAGCAGAACAGCGCCCCTGGTTTGACCCGGTCGATGCAAAATTTATTATTTTCCCGCCAATGAACTTAGCAACTATGGAGTTGTAATGCTCAACATAGTTGCTATTTACATCGGCGAGCAAGCTGCGGCTGTGACGGCTAACGTCCCTGAAAACATCCGAAATCAATGCGTAAGGACCAACAGAAGCGAGTTGAGGCACAAGGTTAGAATCGACTGGAGCAGTTGTTGTGTCTAGCTCACAGAAGTAGCCCCTCTCTGCACACCCCTTGTGTTCACCAAACACGTGGCTAGGGATATTGAGTATGTCTTTCCTCAGGTTTTCAATTTTTTCATTAATGAGCCGGTCTTCTCTTATTCTGTGCTCAGTGGCTTTGGTCAATGCAACCTTGCAGCGTAAAAAAATTGTTCCCAATCTTTTTGCGAAGCACGACTGAAGGTTTCTCAGTTTTGGAAGTGGCAATATTCCTCAAACGAGTGCACATATTTCTTAGCAAATGGTTCTTACACTCTACCTTTTCTACAGTCAAACATTTATACGGCCTAGTCTCTAAAATTCTTTTGTACACGCTGCTATCACCATCTGCGATAAGCTTAACATACCTAACGTTGTACATTTCCTCACTTCTCTGGAAGCCCTCGCAAATGATCGCAGCTTCCATACTTGTAGAGCTCTGAGTCATGTTCCAATTCTTATAGCAGGTGTGTGTCTTGGCCGCCTCTCCATTTGTCTCGGCGCGGGCGCAAGTTGTACAATACTTGTTCTTTACGCCGATGAAGAGCACCTTCCGAGTGCGGTGACCGACGATAGCTGCCTACAAAAACAAAAATAAATACAATATAACCTGCATAGTTATTATGATACACAGTAAGTTAATATTTCAAATTAGGTAGAAATTAAATAAAAGTGAATTAGGCCTATAAGGATTATTTCAGTCCAACTCAGATCAAAATCATCTAAAACGTTTTTATGAACGTAATGTTATTTGGGCAGAAGAAACCCCTAAAACTAAGATACGGGAAGAAGTCTGGAGATACAGTTGGACGTTTTTCTGACATACTTGCTGAATTTCGTCAAAATCGATCCTCTCGTGTAGCCGCTAACCCGTTACACAGTCACACTAAAATTCTTATTTTTACTTATTTCAAAATGTAATCTTATTATTCCCGTTGAAGCATTATTTTTGGAATTCTTGTAAAATCACATACGAACACTAATGAAAAGTAAGAACTTAAATTTAAAATTATAAATGTTGTACGAATTGGCGGAATCCAGCTCGTACTTTGGTAAATTTTAGCTGTGAAACTCGAAGTTTGAGTTGCGCGCCGACAAGGTAAGGCTACTCTTGAATTTGACGCGCTAAAAATTCTGCTATCACAGAAATAATACTTTTATCAAAAGCTACTTACTTAGGCCGTTGATACACAAAGTGAACAGAGCAAACTATGTAGCGCCACTAAAATGCTTCGGTTCAGGATTTGCCTACGTCTCTTGCCATATGCAGTACGGTAACTAATAACTTACTACGCCAGATAAAGCTGAGTAGTTGGTGCGATACGACCTCTTGCACCAGGCACCGTCAGCGACCACAGTGATAAGCGGGACGCCATCCATATCTACCTCGCCGAGCTTCAGCGCCAGCCGTGCCTCCTCCACCGCTGCTTCCTCCATCTCTGCCGCCGCAGTAGCTGCCCAACCCTCCGACACTTTCTCCTCGTACTTCTTGAATGTGACATGACTCATAGGAGGGATGTCAAGTACGCTCAAGAACTCCTCCATTTGTGCGTGCCCACCGCCTGTAGTAACTGTACCACAAACACTGGCAGTGTTGACGTCCATCAGGTTGTCATGTGATTTTTCAGAATGAACTGTTTTTCGTAAACCACACCTGTTACACATGAAAACGAAAATACTTTTTAAGCCTTGACGTTTTTCAGAAACCACTTCCATATTGGCGAAAGTGCAACCAAACGGGCTGTGTTTGTCTAAATCTTTGATCTAGTCTAAAAAGTCAACAATATTTACAACTCTTCTCCCGCTAAGTTTCAGTGAGACGCATTGTGGCTTTCCCAATACTGGTTGTTCTTGTTTTTCTTGTACAGCTTCCGGCTCATGTGTCTCTATCAAATCAGCCTTCTTCTTGCTAAAAATATATAAAAAAAATAAAAAAATAAGCATCCAGTACTGGTACTGAAAAAGTCGTTTTTACAAAGTATATTTAGGGTTATTTGTTGATCATTATTTGTCTCTCTATAATGACACGCATATCGGACCTAGATCATGTCAGATGGATGTGTTCAGGGAATTCTCCACAATAAAAAAAATATTTTTTACATATTGCCTAAGGCTCAGTAAAGAAAATCAAGCAAAGATTAAAAACACAAAATCAGCATTTTTATACTAAAAGTTTTACTGTCAATATGAATGGTATAATTAGCATATCAACTAACTGACAGTCAATAGTTGATCCAGAATAAACGACAGAGGAATACCCGCGGTTAAGTAGCTTAGTCCTCTTTCCATAACATTTGAAACATTATTAGCAAAATGGTGCATTCTGAGGCATTTGAATTATGTTATGGGTGTTACATCCCTTTTAACTACTGCGGCTTTTAAAAGACGCCTAGGTGCCGGAAGTTTACCCCGAAGGGGATCTTGAACGTGCCAGTAAATCCACTGACATGGCGCCCTCGCATGCCAACTGACTACGCCAGGATTCGATCCTGCAACCTTGGGAACAGCAGGCGAACACTTCGCTGAGCCACGCAGCCAGTTAGTCTGAGGCATTTAAAATTTTATTCATAGTAAATTTTCAGAAAAAGTAAAATATTAAAAGAAAAGCGGTGTAGCCTATATAAGGTATTTTAAGGTCGATTTTGGCTAATTAAGCTAATTGTTTCTAAAACTACAGTATTTTTGTCTACCTACACCTGCAATAATTGTTGCTGGTAATATTAAACCACAAAAAACAATTACAAAACGAAAGGCAAACATGAAATTTCTCAGTTTTCATCAGTTACTAAACAATTTTTTACTATAACTTAATATGCATTAATGAAAACAAACTTAACAATAAATACTGTATTTATTAGAATGACGGTGGCCCCATGGTGTTGGGGTAGAGCGCGGCTGCCTCTCACCCGGAGGCCCCGGGTTCGATTCCCGGCTCCGTCAGGGATTTTAGAAACTGACGTGAGGGCAGGAACGGGGTGCACTCAGCCTCGTAAGGACAATTGAGTAGCTCTTTGACAGTGAGACAGCGCCCCGATCACGGAAACCAAGATTAACGGCTGAGGGGACACGATGAGCTCATCACGCGTGACCCCAATATCTGCAGGCCAAATGGCCAGGCAGCGGTCGCTTGGTCAGCCTTGGCCCTTCGTGAGCTGTAGTGCCAGGGGTTATTATTATTATTTTATTATTTATTAGAATGACAATTTATAGAATACTTACGACCTTCGATTTATTTTTACTGGGTTCTTGAAAAGATAATTCGAATAAATGAATTCATAATTATTTAATTATTTAGTTAGTTATTATTAATTCAAAGGATGGAATAGCGGGGTCATCTGCCCTGATAATTATGAGATTACAACACTGTTTTATCAATTTGTTCAAAATTATAGTTTAAAAAAATTCAGTACTTTATTTCCAATAAGTAGTGTATGGGACAAAATTATTTAAGAATAATATAGGGTATTATTCAATATTGCTTACCTTCTTTCATCGCTGTATCGTTGTAGCACTGGATTTAATCTTCTTTTCTTCCGCCAAGCAGAAAGAGGCATCCGAGTTTTACCCATCTCAATAAATTACACTTTAACTCGTTGAATTAATAACACTGTACACAGAAAATGAACCTACTAACAGTTCGTTTAAGAAACGAAAGTAAACACAGTAGAATCCTATTCAACGAATACAATACATCAGCTGTAAGTCTTGTTCTCAGCGCTAGAAATAACTTGTCGCTCTGCCTTACCGACCCATTACGCCTGCGCTCTTGCGGCTAAGTAGCAAACTTCTACGGCAGCGGCACTACGACTGAAAGTGTAGGGCATTAAAAACTGCTTATTTTATAGAAACACGCAGAAGGAAAGCAAGATTCATCTCTATAGAAGCATTCTTAAACAAATACCCTTTACAACCATGCAACTTTTCATCACTTTTGACATACACATTGATTTTTAATTTCTGAAGTAAAATCTGTGAAAAATAGGCCTTGCCTTATGGGAAAATTGCTTCTCAGTTTCAATGATACAATATGTTATTATCAATGAAATCTCATTTGAAAAGTTTATTAAGTGCTATTGAAGGTATTTACGTGATTTGAAAGTGAAGTTTTGTTTAATTTCCGCCATTTACTTATTAAAAACGCCGATTTAACTCTCTCTTAATGCTGTAAGCAGAGCCTGCCACGAGCGGCCGGCCGGCTGACTTTAGCGCCCTCTTAAAGACACTCCAGGATGTCAACACCACTTTGAGTAAACACCAGTATCCTTAAGAACCAGTTAGCTTTTTTCGGAGTGGAAGTAAGGCCGGCGGGCCCGTATCATAGTTTTATGGCATATAAAAGAACCTTCCACTAACTACAATTGTGTAAATATAAATTTCTATTTTAGATTTGATTAATGCTCTATTAATCTCCAACGTTTGATGCAAGGTGTCGGTCGCGGTGGCATCTACAACCCATGTTCGTGGCTAGGTGTCGTTGATGCTAGCATTTGGTAGCAAAAGTAGAAGCTATTCGAAATTGATCGTCTGCAGTCCTTACCTAAATTACTGATAACACACTAATACAGCCATCACAAATAACACTGGTTATCAGACAGATGCTATACACACACAAAGTACAATGGGCTACACATTGATTCCTATAATACTACTGGATGTCGCTCTCCTCGCATTGGCCGCACGAAGAAGTGAGCGCTGTTATTCGGTTCCCCTGCATGTAGGGGAAGCTCTGTTCTCTGTCAGCAGTGTGACAATATTTAATGTGTTATATTCGCCTGGAGGAAGGGGGAGATCTGTTTTCTGTCAGCTGTTTGGCAATATGTAATGTGTCACATTTGCCTGGAAATAGGGGAAGATCTGTTCTCTGTCAACTGTTTGACAATGTGTAATATGTTACATTCGCCTGGAGTTAGGGGGAGATCTGTTCTCTGTCAGCTGTTTGGCAATATGTAATGTGTCACATTCGCCTGGAAATAGGGGAAGATCTGTTCTCTGTCAACTGTTTGACAATATGTAATGTGTTACACTCGCCTGGAGGTAGGGGGAGATCTGTTCTCTGTCAGCTGTTTGACAATATGTAATGTGTTATATTAGCCTGGAGGAAGGGGGAGATCTGTTCTCTGTCAGCTGCTTGAAAATATGTAATGTGTTACATTCTCCTGGAGGTAGGGGGAGATCTGTTCTCTGTCAACTGTTTGACAATATGTAATGTGTTATATTCGCCTGGAGGTAGGGGGAGATCTGTTCTCTGTCAGCTGTTTGACAATATTTAATGTCTTACATTTGCCTGGAGATAGGGGGAGATCTGTTCTCTGTCAGCTGTTTGACAATATTTAATGTGTAATATTCGCCTGGAGGTAGAGGAAGATCTGTTCTCTGTCAACTGTTTGACAATATGTAATGTGTTACACTCGCCTGGAGGTAGGGGGAGATCTGTTCTCTGTCAGCGGTTTGACAATATGTAATGTGTTATATTCGCCTGGAGGAAGGGGGAGATCTGTTCTCTGTCAGCTGCTTGACAATATGTAATGTGTTACATTCTCCTGGAGGTGGGGGGAGATCTGTTCTCTGTCAACTGTTTGACACTATGTAATGTGTTACATTCGGCTGGAGGTGGGGGAAAATATGTCCTCTGTCAGCTGTTTGACAATATGTAATGTGTTACATTCTCCTTGGGGTAGGAAAAGATCTGTTCTCAGTCAGATGTTTTACAATATGTAAAGTGTTACATTCGCATGGAAGTAGGGGAAGATCTGTTCTCTGTCAGTTGTTTGACAATATGTAATGTGTTACATTCGCCTGGAGGTAAGGGAAGATCTGTTCTCTGTCATCGTAGTGTACCCTTTTGCATATTTACTCAGCCATCTGAACTTCCTCGTTTATATCTGAAGTTATTCCCCGTGCTGCGGTAATACATTCTCAGCGTCGGCATAGCGTACCCTTCTGGATATTTACTCAGCCTTCTGAACTTCCTCGTTAATATCTGAAGTCATTCCCCGTGCTGCGGTAATACATTCTCAGCGTAGTGTACCCTTCTGGGTATTTACTCAGCCTTCTGAACTTCGTCGATAATATCTGAAACATTCTCAGCGTAGTGTTCCCTTCTGCATATTACCTCAGACTTCTGAACTACAGTAACACACAGACTGAGACCTACCAAATTTACTACAAATATTGCTCTTGATGGCAGTAATTGGCGCTGGCTTGATTACATCTTGATGGGTTTTTATTTTGAGAAATGTGATTAAGGAAGAATTAGTGTTGATGGATAAATTTCTGGAGGAGACAAGACAAATTAATTTGTTTAAACGAAGAATTCATTTTTTACCACCTACATGTCATGCAAAGTGAGATTAACCACCACCTAATGTCACCACCCCGTCGGCCAATCCCCGGCATTCACTGCGCAACGAGACGGTTTGATGATCAATTTACCGGTTTGGTAGTCTATCAATTTTCCCGGGTGCCGGTACGGTATGGCTGGGAATCTTATATTGATAGGCGGCCCTAGCAAGGTTTCCAGGGGTTGCGAGAGCTCATTGTGGAACCCGCTCCCCTGTATGGCTGGGCATCGAATATTCAGAGGGGCCCTAGTAATATTTCCAGGGTGGTGCGAGAGCTCATTGTGGCGCCCCCCCCCCCTCCCCTTCCCCTGTATGGCTGGGCATCTTATATTCAGAGGGGCCCTAGCAAGGTTTCCAGGGTGGTGCGAGAGCTCATTGTCCCCCCCCCCCCCCTCCACTTCCCCTGTATGGCTGGGCATCTTATATTCAGAGTGCCCAAGCAAGATTTCCGGGGTGGTGCGAGAGCTCATTGTGGCGCCCCGTCCCCTGTATGGCTGGGCATCTTATATTCAGAGGGGCCCTAGCAAGATTTCCAGGGTGGTGCGAGAGCTCGTTATGGCGCCCCCCCCCCCCCTACCCTGTATGGCTGGGCATCTTATATTCAGAGGGGCCCTAGCAAGGTTTCCAGGGGGTGCGGGAGCTCATTGTGGCGCCCCCTTCCGTGTGAAAACGTCTAGATTACTGCATTCGTCGCTTTTGCGCTCAAAATGTTTTAATTAATTTTGAATAATTCAAGTCCTGGGCAATATTATTTTCTCTAGATAATATTGCCAGATTTAACAATCCATCCCGACTCATGGTTGAATGTAAATACATTCTTATAAGTTTTAATTTACTGAAACCTCGTTCTCATTTAGCGCCAATTACAAGTACGGTGAGCATAATTCGAAGTGCTGTCCACATATTTGGGAATATATTTTGCCAACCGTTTTGTTTTATAAGTTGAAAAGCATTATTTGGTTTTGCTGATTCAGGCTCATTCAACAAAGCATTCAAGTATAAAAGTTCCTCAACCAATTCACAACCAGATATGTCACATTTTTCCATTGGTTAAACGTCTTCTAAATCGGCACAGGCGGTTTCTAGTTTGGACTTTTCACGAATTGTTTTGATATTGTACAGTGAGCGCCCTCCCTATAGAACGGAGACTCGCCGTGGCCGTGTGGTGGCTGGGGCACTGTGTATTGCAGCGTGTCGAGCAAGGCATTTGTGCTAGCAGCTGCGTAGCGCCCAACTAGTTAATACCATTATACTTTTAACGTATTTAATAATCACAGTTACTTATATAAGTTTCAGAGTAGTTGCTGGAAATGCTGTACTTCAGTTTCTAAACACACGTTGCACTGACGTAGGAAGTTTTGGTCCACTCGCTGTAATTCATCCTCACTGATATTGAGAGCCTCCAGAGTACGCGGATAGTTTCTGTATCGGCCACCTTTTGTTTGAGGTTCCTCTACAAGTAAAAACCACATGGAAAATTCGATGTTTTGTTCTATACCTAACCCTGTTTACGTGGTACGAGGTAGGCTACAGTACCTCACAGGAAGTCTTAATTATCACAACTAAGGTATCTTGCCCAATGTTAATGTACGAAATGCTATGACAGCAACCAGGGCTTTCCAACCCGCTGTTGATATCGGTACATGTTGTTAATCTGGCGGTGAGGCATGGCGACCTGTCCGTGGCACGGCCTCTGCGAGGCTCCGTTCTATAGAGAGGGCCCTCACTGTATAATGTTCCTATAATATTATTCGAATCCGACACATAATATCCTAGCGTAGTTGGTAGCATGCTGAGCTTCTATGTCCAAGATCGTGGATTCAAACCCGGCCGAAGTCTTCGGATTCATTAAGAGCGTTAAAATCCATCAGTATGCCTTCCTTCGGAGGGAAAGTAAAGCAACGGGTCCATGTCATAGATTTATGGCATGCAAAATATTCCTTCCACTAACTAAACTTGTGCGAAGCTCAATTTCTAGGTTAGATTTCATTGAAATGCTCTATGAAAGTTCCAACGTTCACTAATAGGTGTCAGTAATATCTGGTAGCGAAAATTAGAACTATTTGAAATTGAACGGAACTTAAAGCTCACCCCAGGGGTGTCCGTATTGAAGCAGCAACAGCCTTGGACACTCCCGGCAGTAAAAGCCATGCGCTAAATAATAATATAATATCATAGGAACACTCCAGTGAATATTACTAAAACGTTCCTAGAATAAATATAATATTGTGCGCTTATAGGATGTAAGTCGCGCTTAGGTATGATTGTTATCCACGCAAACAAAATATGCCTCAAATGATGTTGTTTGTAACATCATATCTTACAGTACATTTAGAGATTACCTGGTTCAACAATAGCTACGTTCCAACAATGAAGTTTCAATGCCACACAGACATAAATCACAACCCACAAGACAAGGGCGGGTGAGGCGTAACTATACAAGTAGGTAGATATTGGTTTCAGATCGTTAATATGTCTATACACTCCCCAGGTCACCCATATATAGAATTAAGTGTTGCGGGTAAAGTTAAATAGTAACAAGGTGATTGCTCTGTTTCTCTTTTTGCGCATGCAATCAATGTCCCCCCTCCTATGACAGCACCTCTGGTTATATTCCATGTTCCAAATCGCCCTAAGGGGAAATAAGTACAGGGGCAAGATAATTGAGGCACTAAGGTTTATGCGGCAGTTTCCGGGAAAGAAGATGCCAATTAAGGGATAATGTTTGACTGTGGTATCTAAGCGGCAATGACGGGGAAGTAAGAAGCAATAAAATCAACAGTTCACGACATATTCATAGCTGCTTAGTGAGAATAAATGGCTCAAAAGGCACAGAGTGGTTTTATCCGACTTGGCTGCAGAATAACTTGCCACATGAGATAAAATACATGCGATGGTGGACGATGCAGGTTCTCTATGAAATGAAACTGTAAGCTATAAAAAAAAAGAAATGATATTCTGCCATTTCACCCAACTAAGATGAAAACTTAGTGACGAGGAGGAAAATGGTTGAACTGAGTGAAACAGCTTGTCCAAGCTGCCAACATGATAACCAATATCGTCAAACAGTGGCAAAGAGGAAAGTGTGTGTTGGATAGTTTTATGATCGTGATAAATGTAGGCTAACTTTAGGCTATTGATGGAATATCAATTTATTTCAATAAGTTATGTAGATTGTCACCAGGGGGGCGAGGTTGCTAGCAATACATCCCTAGTCTTATAGTTTCCCTTACTCCGTGCCTAGGCTATTAATCACCAGCGGGGCGCGGTTGCTAGCAATACATCCCTAGTCTTATAGTTTCCCTTACTCTGTGCCTAGGCTATTAACCACCAGCGGGGCGAGGTTTGTAGCAATACATCCCTAGTCTTATATAGTTTCCCTCACACTGTGCCTAGGCTATTAATCACCAGCGGGGCGAGGTTGCTGGCGATACATCCATAGTCTTACAGTTTCCTTTACTCTGTGCATAGGGTATTAATCACCGGCGGGGCGAGGTTGCTGGCGATACATCCCTAGTCTTATAGTTTCCCTCACTCCGTGCCTAGGCTATTAATCACCGGCGGGGTGTGGTTGCTAGCAATACATCCCTAGTCTTACAGTTTGCCTCACTCCGTGCATAGACTATTAATCACTGGCGGGGTGTGGTTGCTATAGAGCATCCAGCGTTTAGAAAAGACTGTGGAGCCTTATGGCGACAGTGTTGCTAGCTCTAGGCAGAGGTAGCGCTGACGTCATACGTTTAGTTCACCCGCTTCGAGTACTGTTCTTTCATAAGTTAGCAAGACAACACAACCTCAGCAGCTACCTGAAGTAGAACACGCACAGGAAGGAGCAGTTTTGCAGGTGTTAATGGATTGGACCAGTATTAAGGATACCGTTCGCGAAGAGAACCAATAACGACATTCATTTCGTTGTGATATGACGCATTACTGATTGACAGATGTCGAGAGCACACCCCTTCCTTCCTTCTCGGATGTATGCTGACGATGTTAACAATTTTTACGTCAGCAATACTGTTGATCATCACATTTTTGTTATTAGTTAGGCTATAATTTAGTTTCTTTCAATTCTATTGTTGTTATTTTGTTTAGATTAATATTTGTAATATTGTAGTGAGTTAGCCATGCGGTTAGGGGCGCGCAGCTGTGAGCTTGCATTCGGGAGATAGTGGGTTCGAACCCAACTATCGGCAGCCCTGATTCGATCGAACAGAAAATAAAACAGACACACAATAATAACACCAATGACGGATAGTGCTTCAGAACTTATGTTGCCGGCGGAACTGATCACGTGCTCCACTCCGGGCGAACATGCAGCACTGGATGAGGCTATTCTTTCCAGCGTGCTAACCTCGAAAATGTTTAAATCACTAAGACGTAATATAAACGATACTTGTATGCAATAACAAAGGTAATCAATTGGCAGATAATTGTAGGAAGCTATTATGACGAAAAATATATATGTTCAGAGTTCCTTCATGATAAAAGGTGAGGTAACAAAACCAGTGTAGAAGGGGTTTCCGTTAAAAGTAAAAGCCCATAAGACCCACAGTCTTTTCTAAACGCTGGATGCTCTATAGCAATACATCCCTAGTCCTACAGTTTCCCTCACTGCGTGCCTACGCTATTAATCATCAGCGGGGCGAGGTTGGTAGCAATACATCCCTAGTCTTACAGCTTCCCTCACTCCGTGCCTAGGCTATTAATCACCGGCGGGGTGAGGTTGCAAGCAATACATCCCTAGTCTTACAGTTTCCCTCACTGCGTGCCTAGGCTATTAATCATCAGCGGGGCGAGGTTGGTAGCAATACATCCCTAGTCTTACAGCTTCCCTCACTCCGTGCCTAGGCTATTAATCACCGGCGGGGCGAGGTTGCTAGCAATACATCCCTAGTCTTACAGTTTCCCTCACTCCGTGCCTAGGCTATTAATCATCAGCGGGGCGAGGTTGGTAGCAATACATCCCTAGTCTTACAGCTTCCCTCACTCCATGCATAGGCTATTAATCACCGGCGGGGTGTGGTTGCTAGCAATATATCCCTAGTCTTACAGTTTCCCTCACTCCGTGCCTAGGCTATTAATCATCAGCGGGGCGAGGTTGGTAGCAATACATCCCTAGTCTTATAGTTTCCCATACTCCGTGCCCAGACTATTTATCATCAGCAGGGCGAGGTTGCTAACAATACATCCTTAGTCTTGCAGTTTTCATCAAACCGTGCCTATGCTATTAATCATCAGCGGGGCGAGGTTGGTAGCAATACATCCCTAGTCTTACAGTTTCCCTTAATCCTTGCATTGGCTATTAATCACCAGCGTTGCGAGGTTGGTAGCAATACATCCCTAGTCTTAGAATCTCCCTTACTCTGTGCCTAGGCTATTAATCACCAGCGGGGCGAGGTTGGTAGCAATATCGTCAAATTTTGTCTTCCAAGTACCTCGCGGCAAAATTTTAAGATATGAGAATTTTTGAGTTCCATGAAGGGATATTTGAAGTTCTCTTTACAGACGTGACTAACATTCATAATGAAGATGCTTCTTTCAACCTGAGTTCTGCGTGGACATGTTCGATCCTTGTGTAGATTAATTTACGATATTTGATTTTCGAGGATACACAGCTTGAAATGTGTATCTAGATACTTCTTTATGAAGACAATTATACAAGTTACCCCGTGATAGTATTTATAAGTTGGTAAGGTAAATACATCATCCCAGGGGCGGCTCCAATCCCAACAAGGGGTAGTGCCAAGTAAAAAAAAAAATGAAAATATTGGTATTTACATAACATGATAGCAGAGCAGTTTACTTGTTCATTTCTCACCTAGGGTTCGATTTCTGATTTATACATAGGGCCTACACTAATCTTGATAGTCAACATTTCACATCGGGACTTACCGTTAATATAGGCGTACGATAGGAAAATATATAAAATGCACATTTTACTCACGACTAGCTTACAACTCAAACTCAATGTTTGACTCTTCAACACCTTGTCACTCACTATAAATAACTATGAACCGTTAACAAGAACTGATGATAGCCTACATACAGAATTTCGCCCGCTTTCATTCAGGCCTGTCAGGTGCAGATGGTTATCAACCATAAATTCTTAGCTATCGACATTATTCCGCGAAGCCTTAACATGTACGGTACCGGTAGTCATGATCGTACTTTCTCTTTTATTATTATTCATTCTCTTAGTTATTCACTTTACCAGATAAGGAATTAATAAATAGCCTACATATTATTTTTACTATTTATTAGGGTAAGTTTAGATTTCAATGTTGGACAATGATCCCCATTTTAGAGAAATCTAGAATTAATATTGTCATTTAGACTTTCACGGCCCGTAGATTATTCCTGACGATGAAAGACATGGTTTCTTTCGAAACGCGTCGAATATTAGTATAATAAAACACGGCATAAACCCAAAATTCAACATTATGAATAGAATTAATATTCTTTGTGTGAGAGCGATTGGTTGTCAGTTTGTGTCAAGGAACCCCCCTTGCCCCTGCAATAACCAATGAGTGTCAAATTACTTCCAGCCAATCAGGCCATTGGTCCACACCCTGTTCCCTTCCGCCCCTTGTGAGGCGTGTGACAGACTGGCCCAGTACCTCATAATGACCGATAGATGGCATTGCACTTCAGTGTCTGTACTGTCTTGAGCCATACTGTTTTCGGCATGGGGCCCAGCATATTTCCTCATAGCGAGTGACGAGGGAGGCTACGAGAAAGATCGTAAATTGAACTGCGCATGCGTCGACCGTGCCACATAGACCGCGGCTCAAGATATCACTGGGGCGAAGATGGAATCAATAATCATACTCTACGGAAGGAATATTTAAACTACTAAGTAATTTGAAACTAATTAGATACCCACTTGTATCAATCATAGGCGTTCGAAATTATTCTTTCAAGACTATGAATAATTTATTTTCTCTTAGAGGGCAGTGCCATGGCACGGTGGCACTACGCCTTGAACCGCCCCTGCGATCATCCATTTCCACCCGTTGAATGTTGGTTCAATGAGGGAGATATGTTGTATTTGGTTTGTAGTGGGTTTCTTGTAACACGAGAAGGAAATATTGTCTTGTATTTTCTGAAACTCATTGCATCCAGTTACTGCCAATTTCTTAGTTGGTCTACTCGTGGTGTGACTTGAGTTGACTTTTACATTGATAGGTTTGTAGTGTAATTCTCTGCCCCGTCATATTGTGCTCATATCTGTGTAAAACCGATTTATAGGATGCTTCATTTCTGTGCCTGGCACCAGGAATTCCTCATTCTATCGCAATGATAGATCTTAATATTTTATTCGATATTGTACTCGAACTGATATCGTATTATGTCGAGCGCCTTGGTCGAATAAGTTTTACCAGCAACCTCTTCTTCTCACTGTGCACCTGGAAGGTTATATTCTCTTTACTGTAGTCTTATTTGAATTCTGAGTTCTGAAATGACGACATAAATTATAATGATAATGATTTGGCGTAGGCCTACTGGTATAAGTATGGATTTTTATTATCCTTAAGCGCACTTTGTGTGTTCTAGTTTGCTGGACAATATGGAGCAAAAACAACAACCACTCATTAAGAGTGAGCCAGAATGGCAGTCTCAAACTGATGAACTCCCTAATATTGTAAGTTGTATTTATTATGTATATCGTGTAACATAGCAATCTTAGTGATGCTCATGACAAGCAAGGTTTAGTGACTTAATACTTGCTACCAAATAGTAGGCTAACCAGGATGTTTAATATTTTATTGTTACACATAACTTAGTACAATTATTCTGTCTGCATGTTTTACGTTGGCTCATACTTGTAAATACTTTCTAGGAATCAATTGACCTGTTACCCTCTTATAATCTGCTGGATGAGTCTGGTGATAAGTACGAAGATAAAAGCTGGGCAGTGAAATCAGAACTTGATATACAGGTGATCATAGATTCTATATTTCCTCTTATATAAATATTTCTTATTATGCTGTGAACAGTTGCTGATGTTATTGTTTTCATAATGCGGGCTCACTGTGCTGGCACCTTGGAACCTATTGTAGGGGAAGACAGCACCATTTGCAACAGCTGCTGTCCGTGAAACCTTTTAGCCCATAGATCCCAGTTCTAGGCTGTATTTATTAGAGAAATATGATATAAAGCTTGTACATTAGTAGGTTATACTGGTACGTAGATAATATATTTTTCTGGACTGGGCTTAATTTGTGTATCATAGAGATTTTGGATTTTATTGAGGAGAAAGAATGCCGTTGTCCTGAAAATCGTGTCTTATTCAGACACGTGAACAATATTTTTGTTCCGTTTTAGATAAATATCAAAAGCATGACCGGTTTGTAACATTTTATAATAAGTAGGTCACCTGTACACCCTGTTGTTTCGTGCTCGTAGAAGTCGAGTGCTATTAGGCCCACAGCCTCTACGGACATAATGCGTGTTCACATTTGATAACAATTTATTGGTAAACCCTATAAAGAGGTTAAGTGCATTGCGAGAGAAGATTCTATCAACATAGCACCAGTGATTATACCGGTACCAAATACATACCGTACGGTAATGGTAGTATTAAATGGTTCTATTTTATCTATGTTATTTTTTTGTTTTCGGAAGTGGTAGGCCACTACTCCTAATGTTAATAGGGTAGCCTATTAGATATCCTGTAGAAGAACTATCATAGGCCATGTGACACACACTTCACATTATTTAGGCCATATGGCAGTGAACATGCACCATAGCTACTTCTAAATAGTCCCTTGTGTAAATTTAGATATATGTACATTTCAAGGGCTTATACTTATGCAAGACATTAGTCAAGGAATCTAAGCTGAATACAAAAATGTATCTTTATTGTGAACTTGTTTTTTTAGCATTTCCATCTATACTACGAGACACGTCCAGAATAAAACACACGAGCACAGTAATGGCTGGGGAGTGGAGGTGAATGGAAGCAAAATACGAAGTACGTCCAGAAAGTAAGTTCCGTTTGGTAATAATATTAAATTGTGTACAGATACAGAACAATTATTTATTGCATAACATTCTACTTCTTTTAAACTACTTTTCCACATAACTGCCGAACTTTTGCAGGCATTTGTCATAGCGTGGCACAAGTTTTTGGATACCTTCTTCATAGAAGTTTGCCGCCTGTGTCTTCAACCTGTTGGAAACATCTTCTTTCAGCTCGTCGTCATTGTTGAATTGTTGACCGCCAAGGAAAGACTTGAGATGTGTGAACAGATGACAGTCGTTAGGAGCGAGGTTAGGGCTGTACGGAGGGTTGTCAAACACGTCCAAGCCAAATCCCTGTAGGAGGTTTTCGTCACATTTGCAGCGTGTGGTCGTGCGTTGTGAAGAAAAACAACACCTTTTGACAGCAACCCTCGGCGCTTATTTTGTATTGCGCGGCGCAATTTCCTAAGTGTCTCGCAGTAAGCATCTGCGTTGATTGTTTGACCACGCGGTAAGAAATCAATGCGTAAGATGCCTTTCCAGTCCCAGAACACTGTGCACATCATTTTCCGATGTGTCAAGATTTGTTTCGGCTTAACTTTTGCCGGGGATGAAGTGTGCCTCCATTCCATCGATTGCCGCTTACTTTCAGGGGTGTCGTAAGAAACCCAAGTTTCATCTCCTGTGACTATCTGTGTCAGAAATTCTTCGCCGCCTTCATTGTAACGGGTCAAAAACTGAAGTGCACCACCCATCCGTTTTGTTTTGTGTTGCTCCGTAAGAATCTTTGGTACCCAACGTCGGCAAAGTTTACGAAAGTTCAGTTTTTCGGTAACAAATTCATGAAATAGTGATCGTGAGATTTGGGGAAATTCCATAGCGAGAGCACTAATTGTAAACTTGCGGTTTTCCCGATCTTGTCATCAATCGCGTGAACCAGTTCTTCTGTAACCAAAGATGGACGCCCACTTCGTTCTTCATCGTGCACTTCACTATGTCCTTTATTGAACTGTCGGACCCATCTTCTCACCATTGAATCACTCATCGCATTTTGTCCATACACTTCGCAAGTTTGCCGATAAATTTCAATTGGTTTCACTTTCCTAGCATTCAGAAAACGAATCACAGATCTGATTTCACAAGCGGCGGGATTTTTAATCAACACCGACATTGTACGAGTAAACATCCACAACAACGCGTACGTGGCTGACGGCGCTCTCCAAATGGCGCACGTTTCTTCTCCTTGATACAGAGCGTCTACCGCGCATATGCGGAACTGCGCTGCAGCGGAACGTACAACTAGTTGAAGACACAGGCGGCACACGTCTATGAAGAAGGTATACAAAAACTTGTGCCACGCTACGACAAATGCCTGCAACATTTCGACAGTTATGTGGAAAAATAGTTTAAGGGTTGTAGAATTTTGTGCAATAAATAATTTTTCTGTATCTGTACACAATTTAATATTATTACCAAACGGAACTTACTTTCTGGACCTACTTCGTATTTTGCTTCCATTCACCTCCACTCCCCAGCCATTACTGTGCTCGTGTGTTTTATTCCCAAATACCAGTAGATCATTGGACACAGTTCATCCAACCACCCCCACTCTATTTCCAACTTTGGTCTCAGGGTTCTCTGTGATTCAGACAATGCTGGGAAAAGTTTCACGTCACAGGTCACACAATGTTCGAACACATCTACAGTGGTTGTTCCAGTATCTACTAAGTTTTCTCCTTTACAACCAATTTTATTTGACTCCTATACTTGTATGACTTTTGGAAAGGGCAGCTTTTAAGGATTTAAGAAAAGAAAAGCTTAATTCCTATTATTTTGTACCTCTTCCTTTACCGGCAGCTTTAAAATACATGAGAACTGTGAACTGCCACAGTATTCTCAACATGTTAATGTGTATGAGATGAAACCTGTCTGATTCTTCAGTGGTCAATTGAGAACCTCCTTTACCTACAAAGCCACATACTATTGTTGTAAATACATGAGCCTTACATTGATCATAAAAAACATTCTATGCATCATGTATAGAAAACCTACTAAATCTGCTGTTGATTATTCTGTGAACAGATACCTTAGGTGCAATAAGGTCAAACATGTGGGTTGGGTATCAGTTCAGAGCACTGCCCACAAACAAAGAGACCCGTGCTGTAGTAGCCAACTGCATCACATGCTATAACAATACTGTAATAGATCACCAGCTGTAGCTATAGGGTGTACATCACATGCTATAACAATACTTTAATAGATCACCAGCTGTAGCTATAGGGTGTACATCACATGCTATAACAATACTGTAATAGATCACCAGCTGTAGCTATAGGGTGTACATCACATGCTGTAAAAATACTGTAATAGATCACCAGCTGTAGCTATAGGGTGTACATCACATGCTATAACAATACTGTAATAGGTCTCCAGCTGTATGCTATAGGGTGTACATCACATGCTATAACAATACTGTAATAGATCACCAGCTGGAGCTATAGGGTGTATATCACATGCTATAACAATACTGTAATAGATCACCAGCTGTAGCTATAGGGTGTACATCACATGCTATAACAATACTGTAATAGGTCACCAGCTGTAGCTATAGGGTATACATCACATGCTATAACACTACTGTAATAGATCACCAGCTGTAGCTATAGGGTGTATATCACATGCTATAACAATACTGTAATAGATCACCAGCTGTAGCTATAGGGTGTGCATCACATGCTATAACAATACTGTAATAGATCACCAGTTGTAGCTATAGGGTGTACATCACATGCTATAACAATACTGTAATAGATCACCAGCTGTAGCTATAGGGTGTACATCACATGCTATAACAATACTGTAATGGATCACCAGCTGTAGCTATGGGGTGTACATTCACACATTCCTTTCTTTTATTTGTGGAAAGCGTTTTTCTTTGATAGTCAATGGTGGACATTACTGTGACAGGGGCAGATGACCTCGTAGTTACGCTCCTTAAAACAACAATAATGAACTATTATTGTGACAACAAATTCAGGAACTATCAGGGCCTGCAGAATTAATAACTACTTCAGAATAAACATTAGATACTTCAATTTTATTTCTATTAAGCAATGCATTAGCATATTTCATTTCCTTCAGTTTCTGCTGCTCAAAATTTCATATTCTAATTATACTTTCATTTTTCATATTGCCCATTTTCCTCTGTGCTGTTGTCAGAGGCTCCTCCAAAGCTACCTGCAACAATAACACATGTTAGAAAATAACCAGTGCTGTGTGATGTGTACTTTAAGACAATTGAATTCTCGACATGGTTAAGCATTCATTTAGCCTTAGGGCACAAAGTGCTCATGTAAATAATTAATCAGTAAAAAAACAGGAAAAAATCATGCTAAATAATTTGTTTTATTTTTATTATTATCAGTGCATGTTTTAAGTTTATTGGTTGGTAATGAGTAGCTTCTTCCTATGTTTGATGCTGGAACTAACCAGATGCCATCACAAGATTCCATTCCTCCCCCTTTTAATTAAATGTGATCTGCTGTAACAAATTCCACAGAGGCTTACTTATCTTTATATCAAAATGTAGCCAGAATTTAATTTGAGACTGTGGTAAACCATGCTACTGAACCATGTTGTCCATAAATAGCAATCTCAGCACTGTTCCTGTAAACAGATAAGTGTGCCTCTCCACTGCGGCATGCTAAGGAGACCTAGCGTTGGACAGTACCGGTAAAGGTTTTCTTACAATTAGAAGAACAATCAATGCAGAACCCTAAATACACTATAGAGATATACATTATGGAAAGTGTTCAGTTTGTATGGCCAAATAGTGTGTATCTCAAATAAAGTCAAACCTTCCACATACACCCAAGTGCAAGGAGCTGATGACCATGTCTGAATCCCCAAAATGAAGCTGAAACAAAAGAAGACTGCTAAAACCCTGACAGAGATTGGTATCAAGTTGCTTTAACAGACCTGTTCATCAGTAAGCTGTTGTAGCCCAGGCTCTTGGTTACTCATGAGCTGCCTCCACTACACTATAAGACCTAGGGGGGCCGTGCTTCTCATCACGTGACATCTTGCTTGCTGGTGACGTCACACGGAGGGAACATGCTGTCACCATCAGGTAGTTGGCTTGCAACAGTAGAATGCATAGTTGCTGAAAATCGCGCGTCTTGCTAGAATAACGTTGCACACTTGATTTGTTGTATCGTGCCTTGTGGTTAGCCAAGAGTATAAGCAGTAAATACAAAGTTAATTGTGGTTTCGCACAGTGCACTCATTGGGGAACCAAACCACCGGTTTTGGTGTTATGTATCACAGGTTTCCAATAGAAGAGAGGAGCTCAGACGAATGTGGGGGCTACGCTGTAAGCGAAGTGACAAATTCAACCCCGATAAAGGTTGATTGTGTTCTGTACATTTCCGTCCAGAAGACTATGATCGAGATTTGAGAAATGAACTTTTGAGATTTCCACAGAGAAAAATATTGCGTGCGGATGCTGATCCGTCTATTACAGTTCCCGACTCAAGCTACAGCCCAAGCACCTTCACGGGCCAAATTGCAGAACAGGTATTTGTTTAATTGTTGAGTGTACGAGTAACTTTATTTGATTCAATAAATATGTTGATCGGTATTTGAAGCAATCTACTATCTCAAAGGAAGCTACAGTACTTATTTGATGCTGCATTAAGAGGTGCAGTTCTCTAGAATTCAATGTAATTACGGGAGTCATAGTACTTGTTATTTAACAATTTAGATTTTATTCTCGTACGAGCTCTAAAAATAATGAAATACAACTCTTAATTACACTCTACATGTTACCAGTGGCAGAGAAAAGCGTCATGAAGCTAGGAGCTTGAGGAAACGGGTACTACCTTATTTGGAGGCTTTGTCACCTAAAATCGGAAACTTGATCAGGGAACTAACACTGAATCGCTGCAAATCCGAAAGCGAGTCGTGGTTTAGGAAAATTTAAATGTGGATTTAAGACGAATGGAAGCGGCTCTAAGAAAGCTAAAAACCCCATACCTAAAACCCTTTCGGTGCAAGTACACATGGGGGCTTTTAGAAGGGAGATGGTAAAAGCTCTCTCCACTTGTTTTTCTGTAGGGCATATTCCATGTTTATAAGGAGGTAAAATGAGGGTGAAATGGTCTTCAGAGGACATAGCAAATGCCCTCGCACTTAGATCACTTTCGAAGAAAGCACACGAATATTTGAGAAAACGCTACATACAAATCTTCAGAAATAGATTTAGCAATTTAAGTGCAGACATGGAATTCTGAGAGAGTACTTTGTCCGTTGAAAGCCAGTGCAGAAAATTACAAGGACTCGGGGAAAATTGCATGTTTGTAGTTTGATGAAATGAATATTGACAGCCAAATATTCTACGATTCATCAGACGATCGTATATTATGGCCCCACAGTAACGCCCAGGTAGCTATGGACCGAGGGTTGTTTGCTAAATGGAAGCAGCCCGCTTTTTATGACTTTGATGTGATAATGACTTCAGAGTTGTTACAAACATTATTAGCCAGCTTGAGGGTTGTGGCAGTAGCTAGTGATATGGGATGGAAAAACACTTATGTATGGAAAGAACTATATGTAATCAGTTATGCAGGTTTTTCAGTCTCCAGTGGACAGTAACAGAAATGTGGGGGTTTTCTTTGATGTACCCCATCTGTTGAAATTCTTAAGAAATCCATTTCTAGATGATGGCTTCGTGTTAGATGATGACTCAGAACTTCAAAAGAAGACGATAGCAGACCTGTTAAAGATTCAAAACTGTGTCGTATCAATAACACACAAAAAAAATGAAGCTCCCAGTTATTTTCCAACATTCTTTGTGTTACTGCAATGATATTAATTTTTTTCATTTATGTCTCACATTTCCCATTTAGATGAACCTGGTGTATACTTATCTTATATACTACGTAGGTTATCGTCTCCAACACATCTAAATACACTTTCTTTCTTTCTTTTGAGCCTAACACATACAATGTTAAACAAGCAAAAAGTTGAAGATCGCTCTGCGAGATGAGATTAGTGCACTCTATTGGCGAATATCCTTACTATATTACGCTGTTGAAAAAACAGAACTTGGGATCAAATTGATCTCAGAACCAGCGAATAGTTTTATACTACATGGACGACGACTGAACTTGGTTCGGATTTTGAACTCCAGTCAAACTGATTCGCCGTCACTCATTTGTTTAATCTACTTGTGCGCCACCCATTGAAAAACGGATTTACTAATTCATACACCTTCGCAGGACTGTACTCAACTCACCAAAGTTTTATCATAATCGGATGAGTGGTATATGGACGCATACGGGACTTGGTTGAAACGATTCACGCGCTGTCGCTCATTAATTGAATCTACTCGTGCACTACCAATTGTAAAATGGATTTACCAAATCAGAAATCTATGCAGGAGTGGAAACACTATTCCTCCAAATTTCATTGCAATCGCATGAATGGTATATGAACGGATACGGATTTTTTAACGATACGCGCGCCGTTACTCATTTGTTGAATCTACTCATGCGCTACCTCTTGTAAAATTGATTTACTAAGCCTGAAACTTTCCCTATAATGTACACAACAACTCACCCAAGTTTAGTCGCTATCGGACGAATGGTATATGAACGCATATGGGACTATGTTGAAACACTTCGTTCGTCTCGTCCATTTGTTTAATCTACTTGTGCGATACCTATTATAACGTAGATTTACTAAGCCGGAAACCTTGCCTGTAGTGTACACAACCTCTCACCCAAGTTTCATCGCTATCGGACGAGTGGTATGTGAACGCATACAGGACTTGGTAGAAACGCTTCGCCTTTCGTCGCTCATTTGTTGAATCTACTCGTGCGCTACCTATTGTTAAGTGGATTTACTAAGCCAGAAATCTTACATGAAGTGTACAGAACATCTCACCCAAGTTTCATCGCAATGGGATGAATTGTATATGAACGCATAAAATACGAACAAACAGACATTCCTATTTATATATATATATATATATATATATATATATATATATATATAAAAGATGAGACTTCAAGTAGCTGCCACTGTACTTACAAATAAACCCCCATTTGTTTATCGTTCACGTTAAATTATCAACGTTGCTTGTCCTTATTAACGTTATAAGGTAACTCTAAGTAACTGCATCAACACCGAAAAGTTGCAACACACTCAATGCTAGTGACAATATGCTAAGCCCACGTTTTGCGAGTGTATTCTAACTGAAATGCTTTTTGAAGAAACCTGCTCAATAAATGTTAGGTTCATTGCCATGCTGCCATAGACGAAATACACCTATGAATGCGGGGTTGAGTTACCTTCAGTATGTTATTTTATTACTTGATTCCTTCAGTGCAAGTTTACAAGCCTTCTGTAAGGCAAAATTCCTCCTACGCAAAGGAACATACATGTGAAACAAGTCATTTCTTTGCAGGACGATACAGACCATCACACGGATATTAGGATAGAGGAATCTTCTATACCGGAAATCTATCCATGCATCAAAACAGAAACATCCTCAGATCTGAATGAGGTAAGTTCTTCATGCTTATGTTCAAGACAGCATTTCAGGATTAAGAGTTGTATTCTCACAATTAAGTTGACGACAATTGGAAGCGTTTGGCACTTAGTACCTGCTCTAATCTCCTTTGCAAACTGTGTGCTCCCGTACTCAAACAGAGACACAATTCTTAGAGTTACTAGCAAGCTCTAATTTCCTTTGCAAACTGTGTGCTCCCGTTCTCTAGCAGACACATAATTCTTAGAGTTACTAGCATGCTCTAATCTCATTTGCAAACTGTGTGCTACCGTACTCTAGCAGACACATAATTCTTTGAGTTACTAACATGCTCTAAACTCATTTGCAAACTGTGTGCTCCCGTATTCTAGCAGACACATAATTCTTAGAGTTACTAGCATGCTCTAATCTCATTTGCAAACTATGTGCCCCGTGCTCTAGCAGACACATAATTCTTAGAGTTACTAGCATGCTGTAATCTCCTTTGCAAACTATGTGCCCCGTACTCTAGCAGACACATAATTCTTAGAGTTACTATCACGCTCTAATCTCTTTTGCAAACTGTGTGCTCCCGTACTCTAGCAGACACACAATTCTTAGAGTTACTAGCATGCTCTAATCTCCTTTGTAAACTGTGTGTTCCCGTACTCTAGCAGACACACAATTCTTAGAGTTACTAGCATGTTCTAATCTCCTTTGTAAACTATGTGCTCCCGTACTCTAGCAGACACACAATTCTTAGAGTTACTAACATGTTCTAATCTCCTTTGTAAACTGTGTGTTCCCGTACTCTAGCAGACACACAATTCTTAGAGTTACTAGCATGTTCTAATCTCCTTTGTAAACTATGTGCTCCCGTACTCGAGCAGACACACAATTCTTAGAGTTACTAGCATGCTCTAATCTCCTTTTTAAACTGTGTGTTCCCGTACTCTAGCTGACACACAATTCTTAGAGTAACTAGCATGTTCTAATCTCCTTTGTAAACTGTGTGTTCCCGTACTCTAGCAGACACATAATTCTTAGAGTTACTAGCATGTTCTAATCTCCTTTGTAAACTATGTGCTCCCGTACTCGAGCAGACACACAATTCTTAGAGTTACTAGCATGCTCTAATCTCCTTTGCAAACTATGTGCCACGTACTCGAGCAGACACACAATTCTTAGTGTTACTAGCTGCTCTACAATAGACTCCCCATAGAGGCATTTCATTAACT
Source organism: Meconema thalassinum (assembly GCA_946902985.2). NCBI lineage: Eukaryota > Metazoa > Arthropoda > Insecta > Orthoptera > Tettigoniidae > Meconema > Meconema thalassinum. The sequence goes on along the minus strand of OX336397.1, from coordinate 266,851,394 downwards.
CAATCTAACTTCTTTTGAACATTAAAATATTAAATTGCTGTGAATTATGAAGAAATGCCTTACATAATATTCTGAATGTTGATTGATTTATGCCTTTATTCTCCAAAGTCATGCTCGTATGGGCAGTCTGATAGCTTGTTACTCAATGATATGTGCACGTGTTGGACCGTAGGACCTGTTATGTTCTATTGTATTATCGTCTGCCCCCCTAATATGTTCATACGGCTAAAATTATTAAAGATAAAAGTCCATTTGTCCTCTATCCTTAAAAGCTAATACTTCCATTAAGGCACTGATCTTCGCATTTTGATTCGCTCTAACTTTTTTTGGTCTCAAAAATTGTATTATACGTTTCAGAACTGGGGATTATAACCACTTATCTGTATAAAGTTTAGCTGTAGCACTTGGATGTAATGGACAGTAGAAATTAATTCAGGAAATATATCTTCACTTCAGCAGAGCAGTGCTGTACAATTACATGGGTCGTCATTTGTGTAAAAGTGTAAGGTAATAACACTGACATAAATTATTCCATCTTATCCCCAGGACGTAAAAGAAGAAAATCAGATTGAAGAAGCAGATGCAAGTGGAAATTACTTAAATGAGTAAGTGTTTAACATACAAACAATATGTTACTCTATATTTACCATCTTTGTAGTAATGTTTAGGTTTTTTCATTTTTAATGCGGGTGCAAAACTTTCAGCTTCAAAATGAATTTCACATATTTCCGCACTATTATTAATTAAGCGTTATTAATTCATTATTATTCAGGGCAAACTCATAACATATTTGTATAGAGATACTTAATCATGCCACAAAGTTTTGAATGAGTTTCATTTTGTGGCTTAAGATAAAACACTTAATTCCTCTTACGAAATGACACTATATTACTTTCGCTCACACGCAGATACTAGCAAAATGACAACGTACTACTGGAGTATTTTATAAAGGAGATGAGGGTGGAATGTGTTTCGGCTGTCTCGCTGACTCTCGTGTGGCTAACTGAACTGTTGACCATGTTTCTCATTCAGTAAGTGTTTAGTTAACGTAATCTTACATTACCACCGCGAATGATGAATTTCAAAACATAACACTATAAATGAATGTTTGGATTACGGTAAAACCCAATCATCGGTTTGTGAACATGTCCTGTCGATCCCAGCCACACAAAACATGTCTACCAGGTCAAGCCAAAACCATTGTCATCCTCTCGGGAACAAAATCACAACAGTTAAGCAATCACTCCACTCCACGGCACAAGGATAAAAAGCAAGACTGACGAAGTTCAATTGTAGAGGTTACGCCATTTCTTTAACAAAATAATTAATGACGTATCGTGAAACCCAATAAACTCGCATTTATACAAAATAATTGTCAATAGAGACCCAGAAATTATTATGGAAATACTGTGTACATAGTGTTATGTAATTGGATTGCAAGTACAGGTAGAGAATTTTTAAATACTACTTCGGGAGATTGGCCATTGTGGTGATAAAAGTAAACGTTGAGAATAAATCGTGCCAGTTAAAATGTGGGACGCTAGAGGGGAGGCATGCAGTGGTATGCCGTTTGTTGGATAAGTGTGCGCTGTGTAGTGGGGTTCTTAAAGGGTTGCCACCTTCTGTATATTATAACTGACCACACTATATGTACTATGTGCCAGGTAAATCAATCATCTCTACACAATGGGTGTAGCCCTAAATAGTGCTCTCCATTCATCCGTAAGGTGTTCAATAGTGAAGTATGATAACACATATATATTCCAACTAGGCTATTATATAGCGAATTAATTTGTGTCACATAAACACATCGCCAGTTACTTGTTGTTCAGTTGCCCGTACTGGTAAGTAGAGGGGTCCTATCCCAGGGGAAACTGAATAGGCAACCCACGATACAACCCGGGGCAAGCTCATGTGAACTCCCGAACGAGTAATCAGAGGAAATCGTGTGAAGGATTGAATGAAAGGGCGCTATCCTCATCTAAGTATGGGACAAGTCAATTTTTCCTTAACCCGGGAGAAGTCACGTTGCGATCTTTTAGACCAGGTTCATATTGTTCACGTCACCATTGTTGTTTGCTGCATGCCCCCACCACCATACCTCATCTTATTGTCGCGGAGGGTATCAGCAACAGTTTCCTGCTGTCCGACAGTTTAATTTTGCGTGGTATGTTGAACTATTCACCAATTATACCACACCTGGTCTTTTCCACAACACGCGACCTGTTGAAATTTGCATTTTATGATGGACTCCGAAGATGAAGATAGAATTAGGACTCTCTTAGAGAGTGTGGAGAAAGAAGAACGGAACAGAACGAAGTACTCAGAGTGCAACAAGACAGAGTACGAAGGGAACTGTTTGACGTAGCACAACTAGGAGCAGGGGAGTTTGAAGAAGATGATGATGAAAATGCAGAGGACAACTTGGCTTGTAGTGAACACAACACAGGCTCAGGGGAATCTGTGGATGAACATGATTGTGGTAACCTGTATCATAATTCAAATACGATACAACACACAGAAAACGCACCACTTTTTGCCTCTACTGGAAGAAGTACTAGTAACGCTGGACCAGCGTACATAGCTAAATAAGGTGTTACAATATGGCAAGTGCATTCCTCCCAACGAAGGGGAAGGACACGCCGACGCAATGTAATTACTCACCTAACTGGACCCAAGGGTGATGCTCGCAATGATCGCTCTCCGATAGAAGCTTGGAGTATTTATTTTCCAGACTCCGAAATCGAAAAGATTGTTGGATTTACAAATATGTGGATTGAACAAAGAACTTCACACGAGAACGTGATGTTTTCCTACATATGTTCAAGAAATGAAAGCCGTGTTTGGGCTGATTTACCGTGCTGGCGTTCTTCGTTCATCGCATCAAAATCTTGCAGACATGTGGGCGACAGATGGGACGGGTGTAGAAATATTCAGAACGACTATGAATCTGCGTCGCTTCCAATTTTTGCTTAGAGCTATGAGATTCGATAACATTCATGACAGAGATGAGAGAACTCAATCAGATAGCTTTATAAAATCCGTGAGATATTTCAGGCTTTTGACGATCGATGCTCGCAGGCATATTCACCAGGCGAATATTGTACAGTGGATGGAATGCTTGCCGTTTCAAGGGAAATTTGTTTTTTTGTAAATGTATACCAAGCAAACCGGCTAAGTATGGCAACAATTTTATCCTTAGTTTGCTCCAGAAAATATTACATAGTTCATTATCCCGGTCAACAACCAGAAGGACCCTCTGGAAGTAAAAATGCACCACGAGCCATTGTTGAGTGAGTAATACAGCCAATGTCAGGCAGTGGGAGGAATGTGGCAATTGAAATGTCCTTCCCTCTGGCCATCTCTCTTCTTGAAAACCATCGCAAATTTTTAACGTGTTTTTTAATTAGCGAAAATCCACATGAATCCCTGTAAAAGTTATTTTAAACAATAAAACGAATCCCAAAAAAACAAAAATCATAAAACAAAACTTTGATATAATGCGTCGTTTGAAACAAACTGGTCCAAAAGACCCAGCGCGACCTCTCATTTCCGACGAGTCAACGCGACCCCTCCCGGGTTAAGATAAAAACTACCCGCATCCCCGGAGAATTTAAGGATTATTAGGCTCCTCTAAGATGGTGGGGTTTTCAAACGTTATATTAGATGCTTGCATACTCCCTTCTCTACTCCCTACCCCGATCCCCCACCTTCCTCACCCCCACAATTCCCTGTAACAATATAGTCCACCATATAATCGGAACAATACAGGGCGATGATTTGCCTCGAACGACGAAAGTTAAGTATGTTTGGCTCTACGATAACTGCTGAAGGTCGTCTCACCGAGGAGGTCAACGTAAGAATAAATGCTGCATGGATGAAGTGGCGAGCATTGACAGGTGTCATGTGCGACCGCCAGATGAAAGACCACCTAAAATCGAAGATTTACTGCACTGTCATTCGTCCCGTTGCGCTTTATACAGTGAGTCCGGGAATGTTCTCCGCAGTGCCTTCATGCGTCTGCGAGAGCTAGCTAGAGCAGTTACGTTGGTAGCACGGCTGCCGCTTGCATCATCTCTACTTAGTATAAAACAAAGTCCCCGATTCTTGGATGTTACGGGTAAACTCGAGAACCACTGCATGGATTTTGATGCGGTTTTCACAATTCTGTAAAGGATATATCGAGTATGATTTCTGTAGAAAATAATTTGTTTATGATAAAATAAAGCCGAGCAGTAACGATTTTAGTGCAAAAGTCGATAAAATACCTGGCGTCCGAGCGCTTTGTAAGCTTACGCAGGGCAAACCGTTAGAAATATCTAATTACAATGAGTGTAAGAATTGTTCAGCATGAAAAGTTCTACAAAAAGTCCGCGAGAGCATATGTCTATCTTCCATAGATCGCCCACTATAAGGGAACAACTGAAGCTTGTCTCTTCCAGCTTTATGTGCTGTCGACTTAGAGATTCCTGATCGTTGAGCTAATTTTTGTGTTGATTTACTTGGACTAGGCAGCATTATATCGGAGATTTCATCAAGTTTTTCGTCTGTTAAAAGCGTAGGCCTGCCTGTTCCCGGTACATCGTGAACTGAGCCAGTCACACGAAATTTACTTACCAAATCCCGAACGGTATCGCGGTTTGGACACTTTGAATTAGGAAACCGCGCCTGAAATCTTAATTTTATATTTTCTGTAAACCGATTGCCTTCGCGAAAAACGTATTCCACCAAAAAACTCTCTATTTAGTAGTAAACATTACCGCCTGTATACTGTTGCACTATTCCAATAATAATCTATCTGAACGCTCGCTAAAGACGTGCGGCTCGCGCGCTTATCGCGATTTACACCGACAGCTCACACGGGGAAGTCCCGCTTTGAAGGACACAGTGCAGTGCAGCCAACTAAAACTCATGACTCAACCACTCACAGCTGCACGTACCCACTGCGGAGAACATTCTCGGGCGCCCTGTAGTACTGAATGTTGTCCGACCACCAAGGGAGCTAAGTGTCATGGAGACCAGGATGCTTATATGGACAGCTGGCATTAATAGGTTGGATCACATCTCCAATGAAAGAAGAAGATTTGGTGTCGCGACAAACAACATGAAAATGCGTGAGGTTCGTTTGCGATGGTTTGGGCATGTGCTTCGGTCAGGAGTAGACACCATTGCCAAATAGAGCTACACACTGGAGATCGCCGGGAAAAGACCAACGGGGGACCAAGACAGCGTTGGGCCGATACACTGCTCAGGGATCTGAAAGGCGTCAATCTAAATCCGGACGTGGCCCATGACCGTGTAAAGTGGTGACAGTGGATTCATGTGGCGGACCCTGCCACGAGGCGGGACAAACGCTTAAGAAAAAAGTAGTTCCGTGAAAAACTAAAGCCTATTTTCATATATCCTACTTATGTTAATTGCCACTATGAAATTCAAAATTTCACTTTGATTGCTGTAATAGATTCGTAGATATTGAGAACCGACTAAATATTTCGGATGGTCGCCATGATGGATTTTTTATATGTAGGTCTTAGAGTTATGTAGTGTTACATGAAGATTATTGTGTATGTGTACTATTCAAACTTCAATCGCATGATTAGGACACAAGATGTAAAAACGAGATTTTAAAAATTCGCACAACCGCCATATTGTAGTTATGGAAACAATTGAAATAAATTAGATGCCAGTGGATTAATCTTTGTATAAGGATTTACTGTACCAAGTTCCACTGCACTCAGAAGGTTAAATTGCGAGAAACGTCCATGTGAATATTTATACTTCGCGTCAGCGCCATGTTGGATTTGTGATCACCAGGCTATTGAATGTCCTATAGGTGAACTTATAATCATAGCTCCTATGAACTTAAAAAAATCAGTTTGATTGCTGTAATATATTCGGAGATACTGAGAACCGTCTAAATATTTCGGATGGTCGCCATGTTCGATTGCTATATGTATAGGCCATAAAGTCATATACCATTCAAGGAAAATTATTGCGTATGTTCAATATTCAAACTTTCACTTCGATCGCATAATTGCGACACAAGAAATAAAAACTTGATTTTAAAATTCGCACGATTGCCATGTTGAGGTTATATAAACAATTGGACTTAATTAGATACCAGTGCATTACAATGTGCATAAACATTTGCTGTACCAAGTTTCATTGCGTTTGGATCATTAAATCGCGAGAAAAGCCTATTTAAAACTTTCAACTTCGCTTGGCTGCCATGTTCGTTTTGTAGTTAACCGGTTTTGGAAAGTCTCATAGATGAACTTCCAGTAGTGCCCTTTATTTCCGTACAAAATTTCAGGGTGATACCGGTAATAGTTTCAGAGATATGGAATACCGGTGAAATATTTCGCACAGCCGCCATCTTGAGGTTATGTAAACAATTGAACGAAGTTAGATTTCGCTGCATTACAATGTGTATAAATATATACTGTACCATGTTTCATTGCGTTTGGTTGGTTAAATCGCGTGAAACTTCTATTTAAAAGTCGCAAATTCGCTTGGCAGCCATGTTGGTTTTGTAGTCACCAGGTTTTCAAAAGTCACATAGGTGAAATTTCTAGCAGTTGCCTTTATCACCGTACAATATTCCAGGGTGATATCGGTAATAGTTTCGGAGATATTGAATGCTGGTGAAATATTTCGCACAGCCGCCATTTTGGATTGGTGAGATGTATCAAAATTTAAAGGGCTTGGTCAGAGTTGTCCGGAATAGTGCTATGAGTTTACCGAGTTTCATTGAAATCGCTCCAGCCGTTTACATTTTATTAGGGAGAGGGTGGGGGACACACACACAGGCACACACAGACAGACACACGGACAAAAGTTGATCTCATAAGCCAATGTTTTCAAAAATGAAAATAGGCTAAAAAAGGAGGAGGAGAAGAAGAGTTGACAATAGGTAATAATTATAAAATAAATTATGAATAGTAAAAATAAATAAATAAATAAATAAATAAAAATTAATATCAAATACATATTAAATAATGAATTCACAGGTGATAAAGCGATTGACAAACTAACAGAGATCATTCAAGAGATCTGGGAAACCGAGAATCTCCCATGTGACTGGACGTCTGCCCTAATTTACAAGAAAGGTGATAAAGCTGTTGTAAACAATTACCGAGGCGTCTCGCCCCTCTCGATATCATACAAAATTCTCTCAAAAGCATTTCAGACCCGAGCAGAAAAGCAACTCGATTCACAACTGGGAGGATATCATATCAAGGAGGCTTTAGAAAAGGACGATCATGTGCCGAGCAGATAATGAACCTTAAATCTCTTCTTTCATATCAGGATATTTGAAACAGGAAGTTTATGGTGACCTTCGTCGACTTCAAGAAGGGTTACGATTATATTATTCGACATACACTCCTCCAAATTCTAAAGGAAAATGGGCTTAGATAACAAAACGAGGACAATCATTCAACAGACCGTAACCACCACTACCTCCAGAGTGATATTCAGGGGAGAGATTTCAGACGCCTTAGAAATCAAGACAGGTGTTAGGCAAGGAGATGGACTATTGCCTCTACTTTTCAATTACGCACTAGAAAAGGTCATCCCGAAATGGCGCAAATAGATACGTAATGGAGGGGTCGGGAATGGACACAGAATCGGCTACAAGAGAATGGCTCTCACAGTTGACTGCTTAGTTTTTGCAGATGATCTTGCGATCTTCTCTGATTTCCTAGAAACTGCTACAAAACAAATCAACCAACTTAAAACACAAGCAGCAAAAGCAGGCCTCCAGATCTCTTTTGAGAAAACGGAGTTTATAACTAACATCAAGCTAGCCCCAGGAGAGTTAATTGTAGAGCAGGGAATAATCAAGCAGACAGAGAAGTTTAAGTACTTAGGGGAATGGATAACACCAAACAATTTTGAGAAAGAAGCATCCACATCAAGGATCAACAAGGTGGAATTGGCATTCCAACAAACTGGGAATATTTATAATAAACAATCAGTGTGGAGTGTGGTGACAAGAATTTGTGTGTGTGTGTAAATAGCCATAAGACAGAGTAGGGAACAAAGTGAAGTGTTACTTGTGAAGGGTATTTACTTGTTTGCATTTTCTGTTTGCCTTGTTTTGTTCTCTGTTGCCTGTATATAAAAAAGTATATATAAATAAAGCACTGGGCCTTCAGCCCGATCGCTCCTTCGCTGGGCGGCTGCGCCAGTGCACCCGGCTTCGCCCATTGTACACGCCCATCATGGTTTTGTATATAAGGAGCGGGCCTGGGTGGCTCGGGAGCAGTCGTGTAGTGGCTGGGAATACTGGGATAGAACTTAAGCTCAGGGACGGAAGCGGTTGAAGTAACGTGGACCATAGCTGGCCGATTTGGACAATAATAAATGAATAAACATAAAATAAATAAAACAATATAAAAATAAAACATCGGCGTCCATCTTGGATCGACCGCTCGGGCTATTCTGTCGTGGGCAGCTAGTTTCCATGTTACATGACTTTGTGGAAACCGCTCCAAACCTCACCTACCCTTGGAAGCGTCCATCATTAAAAAATATATATATATATTAAAATTGAAGATGATGAGTCCTATGGATAGTTGGAGTCTAGAAGTTTCGTTGTAGCACTCACACGACTTTATCCGATTATCGTTCGGGTGATATCGACTATTTTTGGAGATCTCGGGTGGATGACCTTGTAGTTCATCAATAATCGATTATCAATATGTTAGCTGTTAATGTGTGATATGAGCGCTCCCAATGAGTATCAATGGACTAATTTTGTAAGCTCCTTGAAGAGTGCAGCGCGCATCCAGTGGGCGCTGGCTTTAGATAGTTCATAACACTGCGCTGTCGGCAGTCGATTGAAAAAAGCAACCATGGCATTGGTAACAATCAAGGCTATAAGGAAGAAATAGTCATTTTTATTAAAGAGGACAAAAATTCAATACACCACCAAAAGCAACCCCTACTCATCATCACAATAAATAATTATAAAAATGTAAATACATCGATACGTAAGTTGGAAGGGAGCAGAAACTGACCTAAGTAGGTCAACAGAGATGAGCCTAGCGCACGAAAGTTGAAGCAATGCTGGAATTAACCGTAAAATCTAATTACATTTGAAAAACTCTGTTGGTACTGCCCCCGTAAATTGAATTATATTGAGACCACGATGGCTATATTGGCAAATGTGAGTAAAGTTATGGATGTCATAGTTGTGACGTGGATATTCATGACGTAGGCACGGATGACGTAGACTTCATGCAAGTAGGCTGGTGGAGCTGAGATTCTTGGTGACGTCATGATTTTGTTCGAGAAAGATCTGAGATTTACGACGCAGTCGCAGGAAACAAGGTACTGTGCTAAGGAAGAAGTTACGCTATTGGAGGAAAGGCTCGAACCAATGAACGATAGTTTGGAAGGAAGACGGAGATTACTGAAACTACGATATTTGATTACTTTTGGCATGCAGATTTTTGGAAATCTATTTTCAGCTATGGCATTGATTTGGAATTTTGAAGAAATTAATTCTGAGTTTTTGAAATTTGAAAATCCGTCAAGTATAGCCAAAGTTAAAACTTCTAGCAATGACGGAGCAACAGGCTATGGAAGGGATGGATACGCCCCTTAAGAAGTTGATAAAAGGTCGTGCACAGAAGAGAGGAGCTCTCATACTCAGACCTCATACCTCAGACCGCTCATACCGTATATATATTTCAGAGGTCATATAGTCATTTTCGAGTGAATAAGTGAAGCAAGTTGTCTTTAGCGTGTGGTTAAAGCCCGGCGCATCGAACTAACACGGAGCAGTTCCATTTTACGCTGCTCGAAACTAGGTGAAGTTGAAACGCTCACATTAACGTTTCTACCTGATAAGATATAAAGAGTTAACTTCTGCCTTTATTATAATTCAATTGGGCAGTACAACATTGAGGTGTGTAGAAGATTTGAACAATTTCACAGTTATACTTCGAAAGATATGGGCACTTTAAGGCTGCCAACAAAAGTGATTTTCTCGCCACATGAGAAACACTTTTAAATTTCCACATTATACACTACGGCTGACACGTGGATTGCAACAGTGATATTGGAGAATACGTTTGACAATACAACGATACATTCTACTATGGAATATTATAATCTGGTAGTGCTTTCAATGATTATAACAGAAGTTGAGATGGAAGGCTAAGGCTTTAATGCAATTGGAACATATATCGATGGAGTGAAATAACAGCATGGAACTTCGTTAATCGTCTTTCTACAAAAGCGAGCATGTAGTGAACATCCAACTACACTCATGCATCGTGAATCCATCGCTGAATTATACCAAATGACAGTGGAAATATTTTCATACTCCACGATTATGAATATTTCTGCGGAAGTAACTACAATTAACTTCATGGCGAATTGCGACCAGAACTTCAGGGAACTTTCAAGAGAGGCCAGGGTGGACCCGGCTCACAAAGAAGAGTTTTGCCAGAAGGATGTCTTTCGTGTACATGGAGCAGTGCAATTTCCGGAGGAGGAAGCAGTTCGATTCTCCGAGGGCGCTGATTCCAGGTTCGAGGACGGAGCACATCTTCACTCTGGTGAAATGGAACCAACGGCAGTTTTCTTTGAAAACTTTCCTCTAGAACTTCAATCAACAGATAAGGTAGTCGTGAACGTTTCTTGTTTTATTTGAGTCTTGTAGCGATATCTGAGCAACCATTTTTTTTTCATATTTTCTGTCCCATTTATTTGTGCCCCATTTTCCTGATTGACATTTCTGTACTCAGTACACTTCGATGATTTATGCCTTTTTCTACGTTTTGTTGAGACATTGTTATGTCATTGGCATACTTAAATAATTTTGGATCAGTTAATACTGATAATTTAGATTCTTTCAGTAATTTGCATATTTTTTTGTAGTCACGATTTGACTGTAAAGTTAATGATTTGCTATGGCAGATTTGAATTCAGACAGCGTGTCATTTTATTAAAGTAATTCTTTTCAGTAAATTACATTGACCAATTTTCTGTCATCCTCAAGAAAGAAGAATGATTAAAAGATTTTAGAGCGTTAAAATCTATTACGTTATCGACGATCTTTGAAATACTAGTCGTCTTATGAACGTGATTGCAACATAGACATTTATCATTGCACTAGCAGGTACCCGCGGCTTCGCTCGCGATAATGACAATTGGGACGATGCATTATTGCTGAAAATTGGTCTATTCTATCACATCAATCGCGGCTACAGGTGGGTCCATTCTAATTCTGAAAATTCTAATACATACAGTGTATTGATATGAGCAGCAAAGTGGGACTTTCATATAGTTGAGAAAGTCCACAGGGTATGATGTTACCTTATGTGAACACATTTGAAAATTACTTTTTGGTTTTGCCATCTTCTGCTGAGACGTAACAATTATGTTGTCCGGATACTCGTGAGCAGGCCACATACAGTTGTTCATGGGAAAAAATGGTTTTGTCTAAATGTACACCTGCTGCTGTTAAGTGTGTCATTGCGCTTTGTTAATGGAAATTGCTAATATTGTTGGAAAAGGGAACTGCACTCTTGCACACTGGAATGGCAAATCTATCGGAATATGGGGATTTAAAAGTATTTTTCCTTAAGCTATTCACAATGTAATTTTGCCATAATTATTGATGGTTTGAACGACAACATGTCGCTATTAATAGACCCATAGTGAAATATCTCTCACCTTGGCCGCTGGAGCACATTATGCAGTCTCTTCCAGTGTTACATCCCTGGGATTGAAATTCTCCAGATGCCTCTGTGGGTAATTAAAATTCCTGATTGTTGTTGTTGTTTGTTTGAGTCTTCAGTCTTTTGACTGGTTTGATACAGACCTCCATGCCTCCCTCTCCTGAGCTAATCGTTTCATCTCTACATAGCTACTTCATCCTACATCCGAGGCAATCTGTTTAACCTTGGTCTACCCCTACAGTTCTTGGGCTCGACCCTCCCATCCATAACTAAGCTTGCTATTCCTGGCTGTCTTAATATGTGTCGTACCAACCTATCTCTTCTCTGCATAAGCAATCGCCAGAAACATCTCTCCTCTCCCACTCGTCTTAATACCGCTTCATTTGTTACCCTATCTACCCATCTATCTTCATCATTCTTCTGTAACACCGCGTTTCAATCGCTTCAATTCTATGTCAAACGATTCCTTTTCTGTAGAAATGCTGTCCTTGCCTGAGCCAACCTACTTTTGATATCCTCTTTGCTTCGTCCTTCACTGGTTATTTTGCTTCCAAAGTAACAGACGTCTCCTACTGCCCGTAGCGTTTCACCTGCCAATTTGATGTCCATAGAGGTTTTTGATCTTTTTCGGCTGCATTCCAATTTTTTTGTTTTACAATTATTGATTTTCATCATGAATTCTTTCCTCAAGACGGATTTCATACCATTCAAAAACTCATTCAAATTCTCTGGCGTATTGGCCAAGATGACGATGTCATCAGCAAATCACAGAGTCGAAGTGATTTCTCCTTGAATCTTCTCTCCCACTACACATTTTCTACAATTTCCTGATTACTGTGTTTTTAGAGATCTTTGAAATGCGTTGCCCTCGCACATGGTGTAGATGCATTGTCAAAGGAAAACATTCTATGTTACGAACATGGGATGCATAACCTGTACCGAAAGCTTCTGCAGATTTAACACAAAGCCTATTCTGAACAGCAGTTCCTTAAACTCAGATTTGCCAACATTTTATTGCATCTTTCCATGTGGTATATATCTGTACCTCAACATACAGAAGAGTGCTTTCAAAATCACGTCTTGTGTAAATTTTGCAAAAGGTAGTTCACAATTTTATAAGTGCACATTGACTATTTATTTATCGTATGGTTTTTAGTGCCGGGAGTGTCCGAAGACATGTTCGGCTCGCCTGAGTCTGTAGCTGCTTCCAGCGGACACCCTAAAGGGTGAGCTACAAGTTCCGTTCAATTTCAAGTAGTTCCAACTTTCGCCACAAGATATCAATGATACGTAGTGATGAACGTTGGAACTTTGATAGAGCGTTCTGACGAAATCAACCTAACAATTTTGCTTTACACAAGTTTAGTCTGTGAAAGGATCTTTTACATGCCATAAATCTATGACATGGGACCGCCGGCTTTACTTCCCCTCCGAAGGAAGGCATACTGAAGGATTTTCAACGCTCTTAAAAAAATCCGACGACTTCGGCCGGGTTTGAACCCGCTATCTTGGGCACAGCAGTTCAGCATGCTACCGACTACGCCACCGACTATGAGACGGAGGGATGCCTTTAGTGTTACGGAAACGGCAATAGCCGCCACAGAGCTTCGTTGCTACTGACATAACGACCAGACTGATATTTGTACTGAAATATACGGGATTTGTGAGCCCAGTGTTTATGAAATTGAACGTAGCTTGATCGCTACCTTTATTTAGTAGCCGCTACTGTAGTGTTTAAAACTTAAAGGCGGTATTAGAAGGCGCTTCCTCTAATTTTTTTACCCCTGGCACTACAGCCCATGAAGGGCTTAGGCCTATAATGCGACCGCTTCCCAGTCATTTGGCCTGCAGATATTGTGGTGACGCGTGGTCAGTGCATCGTATCCCTCGGCCGTTAATGTTGTTCTTCGTGACCGGGGCGCTGCCTCACTCTCAGACAGCTACTCAATTGTCCTCACGAATCTGAATGCACACCGTTGCAAACCTCACGTCAGTGTCAAAAATCTCTGACGGAGCCGGGAATCGAACCCAGGGCCCCCAGTTGAGAGGCCGGCGCGCTACCCTGTTCTTATTGTGTTTATATATATCTTGAAAAAGATAACAAATGGATTGGCATTGCCTCCTATAGGGATTTATATAAAATCGGATGTCATACCTTGAGGTAGTGTTGCCATGGAAACGGACTTTCCATTAGTTCAGTTTATCAGAGCGAAGATAGTTTTCTGCGAATATCTTTGAAAATATTGGTTTTAGGGCCTTAAAAAGTGGTTTTCGGTGTCCCGTAGGGACCTACCGAGTATTGTTTCTCGCATCGAGGGGCGTAAAATGAGCTGTGTCCGCTCTTTATGCGACAACTTCGATATTTTGTCCCAGTTGAGTATTTTTAGTGACTTTTCTGTTATGTTGCTCGTTCCACGGGAACAATGATTTATTTCTGGGTGAAAGGCATCCTATATGTTATCCCAGGGTATAAGCTGTCTCCATTTCAAATTTCATCCAAATCCGTCCAGCCGTTTTAGTGTCAAGAGGTAACAAACTAACACACACACAGACTTTCACAATTATAATATATATAGGGATTATAGACAATTTTATGAAATATGAACTTTGATTACGATTTATTGAATACACTATAGTAATGAACATTTGATAGGAGTTTTTCTCAATTATAGATTGGAACAATAATGTTTGCATTCCACAATCTAATTGTATTATATTCGACTATTTATGCAGTTTAGATGAACTTTGATTGAAGATAGTATTTTTATACTGCGTTACTTTGAAGATATTAATCTCAATTTTGATAGACCAGGGAGGAGTGTCGAATCGTATTTGCTATTAAATTTATTTGTGATTGGCAAATTTTTACTTCATATCGATTCATGAATGAAACCCACGAAGGTTAAATAATAACAGTCATTAATACAATTGATGAATATAAGAATTTTTAAAGAGGAACAATGGATGTATAATCGTTAGTTCAGTGGGCGTGTTAAAGTCGCTGATGAATAATGCCCTTGAATAGTGAAGGAGGTTCCCACAGTAAGATGGATGAAGTTGTTGAATTTATAAGTGGAGGATTTTTGTATGTAGTGTGGAAGATTTTGATGCCATATATATGAAGATATATGATGAATTCTGGGCCAATTGTTGTGCAATTTTGTGCGTTTTGAGCGAAGTATTTTTCCGCTGAATGTATTGTCCTGGTTCTTTGAAAGTTATTCATATGAAGATACTGTTAAAATTAACAAGAGTGTTAAATAATTTGAGATGAAGATTTTGAATGGAGGTTACCGTCACAAATATTGTAATAATTATTAAACCTTATTAAACCTGAATTTGACAGTTAAATATAACTAACCTTCATTGGTCGATTATATCACCACGATTTGAGTAATTATCAACCGGATAAACGTGTGGTTTAATGTATTTCTTGTATAAATAATATAAACAATATTAATATTGTAAATAATTTTGTAAATATCTTTGATAATAATTTGAAATGAAAGGGATTAGTAGAGGCGTGTATAAAATTTTCAATTGTCGTTTGACATTGTTATAAACAATTTATTATTGTTATAAATAATTAATGAACTTTTGTTATTAACATTAAGAGTTTTGTTACTATACTCTAAACAACGCTAATTAAACAAGTGGTTTGAACAGTTAAACATGATTTGGGATTGTTGGAGTATTCCACTGGTGTTTGAATGGAGCATTTAAAAGATTTGCGTGATAACATTTCAGTTGAGAAGTGGACATTTAACGTGTTTTGAAAGAGAGCCAAGCTTTGATGTAACTCGCATATGCTAGGGTTGAACGGACGGGTGAGTCCACTTGACGATGCAGGTGCATTGCAGCTGGCCGGACAACTGTATGATAGAGGCCAAGGACGTCTCCATAATAGCCTTGTGGCTATAAATAAAATGTGAAGTATATAAACACGCAAAACAATTGATATATGTGTCTCGTCCCAAATCCCGTTTCCATTCCAAGTGCATTATTATTTTTGCGTTACTATGAGCTTGAGAAAGCTGAAACATTGTATGTAGAGTATACAAGTCCTACAGGAGGACATGATTATATGGACGATGGCTTCTGATTGCCACGTGGATTTTGTTGTTTATTTTTGTTAAAATCATTCTTTATGTGAAATAAATTATTGTGCAGTTTAAAGTTTCTCGTCTTCGTTCTGGTTCATTTTAAATATCATGGTGGAGGTTATTGTGAGGGCATACTTTTAAGTGATCCAGTTGACAACCCAGTCCCCGAGATAAATTTAAGAGGTAAGTAAAAGTAAGTATGAACCCCCGTATATTTTGGTGTGTACCACAATAATTTCTTGTTAACTATTGTGCTCTAATCTCGATAGTATCTGTCAGTGCCATTTTCATTGATGTAGCTGTTCCGGTGCGTTTGATTATTGGCAATCCGATTGAGGGGGCGGATATCTGACAGCCTACTATCCGGATATCGGGTACAGTAGGATTGACGACCCTAAAACGTGGGGCACGATTGGCTCGATTGGCACGTTCGACTGAATAACATTGGATTACCAAGTTATTGCAGTAGAATTGGCACCGCAATTTTTGTGGAGTGTTCGAATAACATTGGATTACGAAGTTATCGATGTCAAAGAGATCATGAAGACTCAAATAAAGAGGTTGATTCTTTGTTAGATGTCTTAGCCAATTGTAGAATTTGAGAGTGTGATTATATAGGAATAAAATGTTGTATTGTATTAGGAAAATTACACTCAGAAAAGATCAGATCTTATACAACTTGAGAGAGGTTAAATAGGCTGGAAACTTAGAAAAATCGCCTATGATCTGGAATCTTATTTTATTTGACCGGCTTATGACATGTTTAGTCATATTAAAGATAAAATTAAATTATTTGGATTGTAAATGTAAATTATTTGTGTTAGGATATTTTAAAATGAACCAAAGAAACTTGAACATGTGCTTGAGTTTATTTCAACATGAAGTGTCTACGAAGGTTAATTATAAGGTAATTATGAGTTAGATTTAAGACAGAAAATTGCTCAAATTTATATATGGTGAAAGATGTTGCTCAGATGTTGTTATTTTGCTCTGTTTGATGTATGTCCCTAAAGCAGTTTATTATTGAAATATTATTGAAATGGCAGATGAAAGTCTGAGAATGATGTTGGAGGAGATGAAAGCTAGCATGAATAGCAGTATGAAGCAGATGATGGAGGAGAATTCTAGTAGTTTGTCAGCTAATATGTCTATTAGGCTGGATGAAAGTGTGAGGGAGATGGAAGCTAGAAATACTAGTCGAATGGAGGAGAATATGAAAGTTCTTCAGACCAGTTCTGCAAACTTAGAAAATGATATGTCGCGTTTACAGATCAGTACCCAGGGAATCGAGAATGCTGTAACTGACATGCGCACAGACGTGTCCAATGTCCATAAAGATGTCTCGGAGGTTAACGTAGACTTATCAAATGTGCATAAAGATGTGTCTGATGTTAAAATTGATGTTTCCAAGGTACAGAGAATGTTAGAAGTCTGCTAGGAAATGGAAGGTTAGAAAACTTAGAAAGGGAAATGGATAGGTTGAGGTTGGATTTGGTTGGGATTAGTGAAATGCGCTGGCAGGAAGAACAGGACTTTTGGTCAGGAGACTATAGGGTCATTACCACTAAATCAAACAATGGCCAAGCAGGGGTTGGCCTCATATTGAGTAGGAAACTTGGACAGCGGGTGGAATATTATGAGCAATATAGTGAACGGATTATTGTAGCATAAATAAATACTAAACCTACCTGCACCACAGTGGTACAAGTCTATATGCCTACCAGTCAAGCTGATGATGAGGATGTTGAAAAGGTCTACGAAGAAATAGACGAAATTCTGAGGTATATCAAGGGTGATGAAAATGTTATAGTAATGGGAGATTGGAATGCTGTGGTAGGAAAAGGGAGAGAAGGGAAGATAGTAGGAGATTTCGGATTAGGTGAAAGGAATGATCGAGGAAGCAGGCTGGTAGAATTCTGCACTGAGCATGAGTTGGTCATAGCTAACACCTTATTCAATAAACACAATAGAAGAATATACACATGGATGAGACCAGGAGATACAGGGCGTTACCAAATCGACTTCATTATGGTCAAGCAGAGGTTTCGAAACCAGATTTTGGATTGTAAAACATATCCTGGTGCTGACATAAACTCTGACCACAATCTGGTTGTAATGAAATGTAGATTAAAGTTGAAGAAACTGAAGAAAAGTCAAAAGCCAAAAAGGTGGGCAATAGACAGACTGAAAGAGAAGGATGTAAACGAAAGATTCAAAAAGAGTATAAAGGAAGGACTAATGAAAAAACCTAAACAAACTTCAATTGCAGACGAATGGGCACTTTTGAGGAATGAAATAACAAAATCCGCAGAAGAAAACATTGGTAGGAAAGAGAGAATAGGTAGAAAACCGTGGATCACTCAGGATATACTCGAATTGATGGATGAAAGGCGGAAGCACAAGAATGTAAGAGATGAAAAGGGGAAAGCAGAATACAGACGTCTGAGAAATGAGGTTAACAAGAAGTGCAAGGAAGCGAAAGAAGAATGGTTGAAAGAGAAATGTGCTGGTATAGAAAATTGTCTGAAATTAGGAAAAGTAGACACAGCTTATCGAAGGATTAAGAATACTTTTGGGGAAAAGAAGACTCAGTGCTGTAATATTAAGGACACAAATGGAAAGCCTCTAACAGATAGGGAAGAAAAGGTTGAGAGATGGAAAGCTTACATAGAGAGTTTGTATAAGGGAAAGGAGATTGAGAATCATGTAATGGAAAGGGAGGAGGAAATTGATGAGGATGCGAAAGGAGATTTAATATTGAGATCAGAATTTGATAGAGCTTTGGAAGACTTAAGCAGGAACAAAGCACCAGGCATAGATGATATACCGATTGAGTTGCTACGCTGCATAGGAGAGGAAGGTCTGATCAGGTTATTTCACTTGGTGTGTAGGATTTATGAGACAGATGAGGTACCCCCTGATTTCAAGAAGAATGTAATCGTCCCTATACCAAAGAAAGTGGGAGCTGACAGATGTGAAGATTACCGTACAGTCAGCTTGATTACTCATGCTTCAAAGATCCTGTCTAGAATAATTTACAAGAGGATTGAGAGCCAGATAGAAACGGAGTTGGGTGAAGACCAGTTTGGTTTCAGGAGAAATGTAGGAACAAGGGAAGCTGTACTAAGTCTTAGGCTGATTTTGGAAGGTAGAATAAGGAAAGATAAGAGAACGCTCATGGCTTTTGTAGACTTAGAAAAGGCTTTTGATAACGTTGATTGGACTAAATTGTTTGACATTTTGAAATCGATTGGAATAAAGTACAGGGAAAGGAGGGTGATATACAATCTATACAGAAACCAGACAGCAGTCATTCGAGTTGAAGGACATGAGAGAGAAGCTGGTATTCAGAAAGGTGTAAGGCAAGGCTGCAACTTATCACCCATACTTTTCTATCTTTACATTGAACAAGCAATGAAGGAAATTAGAGAAAAATTTAAAGTGGGAGTGAAGATTCAAGGAGAAATAATTTCAACTCTGAGATTTGCTGATGACATCGTCATCTTGGCCAACAAGCCTGAGGATTTGAATGAGTTTTTGAATGGTATGGACTCCGTCTTACGGAAAGAATTCATGATGAAAATTAATAAATGTAAAACAAAAATACTGGAATGCAGCCGAAATAAATCAGAAACCTCTATGGAGATCAAATTGGCAGGTGAAAAGCTGAAGGAAGTAGGAGATTTCTGTTACTTAGGAAGCAGAATAACCAGTGATGGACGAAGCAAAGAGGATATAAAAAGTAGGTTGGCTCAGGCAAGAATAGCATTTCTACAAAAAAGGAATCTGCTGACATCGAATATAGATTTAGGTATTAGGAAGTCATTCTTGAAAGCCTTTGTCTGGAGCGTGGCGCTCTATGGAAGTGAAACTTGGACTATTGGTGCAGCAGAAAAGAGGAGAATTGAAGCATTTGAAATGTGGTGCTACAGGAGAATGATGAAGATCAGATGGGTAGATAGGGTTACAAACAAAGAGGTATTAAGACGAGTGGGAGAGGAGAGATGTTTCTGGCGACTGCTAATGAAGAGAAGGGATAGTTTGGTAGGACACATACTAAGACACCCAGGAATAGCAAGCTTAGTTATGGAAGGAAGGGTCGAGGACAAGAACTGTAGGGGTAGACCAAGGTTAGAATATGTTAAACAGATTGCCTCGGATGTAGGGTGTGGTAGCTATGTAGAGATGAAACGATTAGCTCAGGACAGGGAGGCCTGGAGAGCTGCATCAAACCAGTCATAAGACTGAAGACTCAAACAACAAGGTACAGAGAGATCTTACTATGTTGAATCTTGATGTTGCCAATGTCCGGGGTGATATTTCATGTGCTAGAGCTGAAGTAATTGTTGTTAGGAATGATGTTGCTACTGTACAAGACAAAGTAGAGGAAGTTCAAAAAGAGGTTAGAAATGCTCGAACTGATGTGTCAAATGTTCAAGTAGACATCAATAATATTCATTCAGATGTTAACGATATGCAAAGCGATATCAATAAAATACAAGTAGAAGTCAATACTGTTTTTGTAGACATTGCTAAAGTTCAGACTGATGTTAACAAAGTTAGGGAGGAAATTGAAACTTCAAAAACCCTTTGTACTCGTAACATTAGTGCATTAACAACTCGGTTAGTTGACGAGTCTGTTAGGACAACAGCTTCTTTAGCTGGTTTAAAATACGATGTAGAGGTCATGAGAACCCAAGTATTAGATCACAATCGTTTACTTAAGGAAGACATTGATGTAGACATCGCGGAAATGTTAACTGCAAATATAACGGTTTGGAAAGAGGAATGGAACAGGTCAAGTGGGGAACATGTCGATCAGATTCAGGAGCGAATTGAAAGAAAACTTGCCAGTACACAAGTAGACATTAATAATGAAGTAGTTCAGATTAGGAAATACTTGAATGTAAGGATGGATTCGCTATCCGAAAAGCAGGTAGAGGATAGAACTCAAATAGGTCAGGACGTGCAAGCATTAAAAACTGCGTTAGAGGAACAGATTCATAGGGTTGTCTCTGATGTTAATGAAACTTCGAGCAAACTGCAGAATTTGAAACTAGGAGAAGCTAGCAGGATGGAAACCTATAAGGAAGAGTTAATTAGGAAGGTCATCACGGAAATCACAGACAAGGATACTGAAGGATTGACTGGTGAAGAGGATAGAAATTACGTGAGAAGATGTAACCTCGCTCCAGAAGAGAGAGACATTAGTCCTGAGGAACGTATATCCAGATTCAGGGAAGAAGAAGAGGATCGGAATATTGAACCTGAATGGAAGTATCGTGATAGTGGGAGGAATTATATGGATTCATATCCGAGAAATGTGACAGTCATCCGGAACTATGAAGACAAACCTCAAAAATTTAGCAACACTGATAGTCTCACACCGATTGAATATATCAGGAATCTTAAAGACTATTTCATAGAAGCCCACATTCCTAGAGGGAGAGAGATGAGAATCGTAGAAAGATTTCTAGCTGGAGGACCCCTTGAGTGGTTTAGAGCATTTCGGTACACTTTTAGCAATTTTGACGAATTTGCAGAAGCACTGATAAAACGATTCTGGTCAATAGAAGCTCAGAATTCATTAAGAGCTGAGGTATACTCGAGGAAGTATTCAGGTACTCTTCCAATACGGTACGCTGATTTCTTCACGAGCCAGTTATCACGCTTGAGATTTTTGCAACCCCCATTGTCAACAGAGCAGTTGATAGATGCGATTTCACGTATGCTGCCTGTGGAAGTAAGAAGACTGATCATATCGTCAAATATCAGAGATTTGACAAGTATGGATGAATTGTTGAGAAGGCTTGACTACACGAGTCCAATGCCAAATTTGGTACAAAAAGGTCAGAGGCACGAATTCAAAGACGTTAATACAGTCTACATGGATCAAGTGCAGCAAACCGATAAGCCTGAGGAAGGAAAAACTGAAAATGTAGGTCCTCACAGGAATAATTTTTTCCGCAACAACAGATCCCTAGGTTACCGTCCATATCAGCAAAGACGAGGATGGAATAATAATAGAGGGAATTACAACAACGGAAGAGGTAGATACTATAACAATGGTTATAATAGAAACTACAATAGAAATAACCAGAATCAGAATCAGAATTCTCAAGGTCAGGTTATGACACCCGACAAGTATCAAGAAAGAGAGAAAGAAAGTCAGCAGTATCTGAAGGAATTACGAGAAAAGGAAGCTGAAAACCAAAAGAAAAGACAGGATGTAGTGATCGATCCTGGTCCTTCTACAAGTCAGCAGAACTTGGAAAACAGGTATTCAGGACAGAAGAGAAAGTAGAGAGGAGAGAATGCATTAGCCACACACAAACCAGAGAAGAAGAGACTTATGATTAAGGAACATTGAAGAAATATCATATAAGAGTAGAATATAATTCAATTTCGTGTTCAAGTGAATTGAGATATTTATAACACAGAGTTTAAAAACAATTTGCAACTGTTTTTAAAACGTGGTGAAGGGAGAATGCCCCCGTAAATTGAATTATATTGAGACCACGATGGCTATATTGGCAAATGTGAGTAAAGTTATGGATGTCATAGTTGTGACGTGGATATTCATGACGTAGGCACGGATGACGTAGACTTCATGCAAGTAGGCTGGTGGAGCTGAGATTCTTGGTGACGTCATGATTTTGTTCGAGAAAGATCTGAGATTTACGACGCAGTCGCAGGAAACAAGGTATTGTGCTAAGGAAGAAGTTACGCTATTGGAGGAAAGGCTCGAACCAATGAACGATAGTTTGGAAGGAAGACGGAGATTACTGAAACTACGATATTTGATTACTTTTGGCATGCAGATTTGTGGAAATCTATTTTCAGCTATGGCATTGATTTGGAATTTTGAAGAAATTAATTCTGAGTTTTTGAAATTTGAAAATCCGTCAAGTATAGCCAAAGTTAAAACTTCTAGCAATGACGGAGCAACAGGCTATGGAAGGGATGGATACGCCCCTTAAGAAGTTGATAAAAGGTCGTGCACAGAAGAGAGGAGCTCTCATACTCAGACCTCATACCTCAGACCGCTCATACCGTATATATATTTCAGAGGTCATATAGTCATTTTCGAGTGAATAAGTGAAGCAAGTTGTCTTTAGCGTGTGGTTAAAGCCCGGCGCATCGAACGAACACGGAGCAGTTCCATTTTACGCTGCTCGAAACTAGGTGAAGTTGAAACGCTCACATTAACGTTTCTACCTGATAAGATATAAAGAGTTACTTCTGCCTTTATTATAATTCAATTGGGCAGTACAACATTGAGGTGTGTAGAAGATTTGAACAATTTCACAGTTATACTTCGAAGGATATTGGCACTTTAAGGCTGCCAACATAAGTGATTTTCTCGCCACATGAGAAACACTTTTAAAATTCCACATTATACACTACGGCTGACACGTGGATTGCAACAGTGATATTGGAGAATACGTTTGACAATACAACGATACATTCTACTATGGAATATTATAATCTTGCAGTGCTTTCAATGATTATAACAGAAGTTGAGATGGAAGGCTAAGGCTTTAATGCAATTGGGACATATATCGATGGAGTGAAATAACAGCATGGAACTTCGTTAATCGTCTTTCTACAAAAGCGAGCATGTAGTGAACATCCAACTACACTCATGCATCGTGAATCCATCGCTGAATTATACCAAATGACAGTGGAAATATTTTCATACTCCACGATTATGAATATTTCTGCGGAAATAACTACAATTAACTTCATGGCGAATTGCGACCAGAACTTCAGGGAACTTTCAAGAGAGGCCAGGGTGGACCCGGCTCACAAAGAAGAGTTTTGCCAGAAGGATGTCTTTCGTGTACATGGAGCAGTGCAATTTCCGGAGGAGGAAGCAGTTCGATTCTCCGAGGGCGCTGATTCCAGGTTCGAGGACGGAGCACATCTTCACGCTGGTGAAATGGAACCAACGGCAGTTTTCTTTGAAAACTTTCCTCTAGAACTTCAATCAACAGATAAGGTAGTCGTGAACGTTTCTTGTTTTATTTGAGTCTTGTAGCGATATCTGAGCAACCATTTTTTTTCATATTTTCTGTCCCATTTATTTGTGCCCCATTTTCTTGATTGACATTTCTGTATTCAGTACACTTCGATGATTTATGCCTTTTTCTACGTTTTGTTGAGACATTGTTATGTCATTGGCATACTTAAATAATTTTGGATCAGTTGAGACTGATAATTTAGATTCTTTCAGTAATTTGCATATTTTTTTGTAGTCACGATTTGACTGTAAAGTTAATGATTTGCTATGGCAGATTTGAATTCAGACAGCGTGTCATTTTATTAAAGTAATTCTTTTCAGTAAATTACATTGACCAATTTTCTGTCATCCTCAAGAAAGAAGAATGATTAAAAGATTTTAGAGCGTTAAAATCTATTACGTTATCGACGATCTTTGAAATACTAGTCGTCTTATGAACGTGATTGCAACATAGACATTTATCATTGCATTATAGACAATTTTATGAAATATGAACTTTGATTACGATTTATTGAATACACTATAGTAATGAACATTTGATAGGAGTTTTTCTCAATTATAGATTGGAACAATAATGTTTGCATTCCACAATCTAATTGTATTATATTCGACTATTTATGCAGTTTAGATAAACTTTGATTGAAGATAGTATTTTTATACTGCGTTACTTTGAAGATATTAATCTCAATTTTGATAGACCAGGGAGGAGTGTCGAATCGTATTTGCTATTAAATTTATTTGTGATTGGCAAATTTTTACTTCATATCGATTCATGAATGAAACCCACGAAGGTTAAATAATAACAGTCATTAATACAATTGATGAATATAAGAATTTTTAAAGAGGAACAATGGATGTATAATCGTTAGTTCAGTGGGCGTGTTAAAGTCGCTGATGAATAATGCCCTTGAATAGTGAAGGAGGTTCCCACAGTAAGATGGATGAAGTTGTTGAATTTATAAGTGGAGGATTTTTGTATGTAGTGTGGAAGATTTTGATGCCATATATATGAAGATATATGATGAATTCTGGGCCAATTGTTGTGCAATTTTGTGCGTTTTGAGCGAAGTATTTTTCCGCTGAATGTATTGTCCTGGTTCTTTGAAAGTTATTCATATGAAGATACTGTTAAAATTAACAAGAGTGTTAAATAATTTGAGATGAAGATTTTGAATGGAGGTTACCGTCACAAATATTGTAATAATTATTAAACCTTATTAAACCTGAATTTGACAGTTAAATATAACTAACCTTCATTGGTCGATTATATCACCACGATTTGAGTAATTATCAACCGGATAAACGTGTGGTTTAATGTATTTCTTGTATAAATAATATAAACAATATTAATATTGTAAATAATTTTGTAAATATCTTTGATAATAATTTGAAATGAAAGGGATTAGTAGAGGCGTGTATAAAATTTTCAATTGTCGTTTGACATTGTTATAAACAATTTATTATTGTTATAAATAATTAATGAACTTTTGTTATTAACATTAAGAGTTTTGTTACTATACTCTAAACAACGCTAATTAAACAAGTGGTTTGAACAGTTAAACATGATTTGGGATTGTTGGAGTATTCCACTGGTGTTTGAATGGAGCATTTAAAAGATTTGCGTGATAACATTTCAGTTGAGAAGTGGACATTTAACGTGTTTTGAAAGAGAGCCAAGCTTTGATGTAACTCGCATATGCTAGGGTTGAACGGACGGGTGAGTCCACTTGACGATGCAGGTGCATTGCAGCTGGCCGGACAACTGTATGATAGAGGCCAAGGACGTCTCCATAATAGCCTTGTGGCTATAAATAAAATGTGAAGTATATAAACACGCAAAACAATTGATATATGTGTCTCGTCCCAAATCCCGTTTCCATTCCAAGTGCATTATTATTTTTACGTTACTATGAGCTCGAGAAAGCTGAAACATTGTATGTAGAGTATACAAGTCCTACAGGAGGACATGATTATATGGACGATGGCTTCTGATTGCCACGTGGATTTTGTTGTTTATTTTTGTTAAAATCATTCTTTATGTGAAATAAATTATTGTGCAGTTTAAAGTTTCTCGTCTTCGTTCTGGTTCATTTTAAATATCATGGTGGAAGTTATTGTGAGGGCATACTTTTAAGTGATCCAGTTGACAACCCAGTCCCCGAGATAAATTTAAGAGGTAAGTAAAAGTAAGTATGAACCCCCGTATATTTTGGTGTGTTCCACAATAATTTCTTGTTAACTATTGTGCTCTAATCTCGATAGTATCTGTCAGTGCCATTTTCATTGATGTAGCTGTGCCGGTGCGTTTGATTATTGGCAATCCGATTGAGGGGGCGGATATCTGACAGCCTACTATCCGGATATCGGGTACAGTAGGATTGGCGACCCTAAAACGTGGGGCACGATTGGCTCGATTGGCACGTTCGACTGAATAACATTGGATTACCAAGTTATTGCAGTAGAATTGGCACCGCAATTTTTGTGGAGTGTTCGAATAACATTGGATTACGAAGTTATCGATGTCAAAGAGATCGTGAAGACTCAAATAAAGAGGTTGATTCTTTGTTAGATGTCTTAGCCAATTGTAGAATTTGAGAGTGTGATTATATAGGAATAAAATGTTGTATTGTATTAGGAAAATTACACTCAGAAACGATCAGATCTTATACAACTTGAGAGAGGTTAAATAGGCTGGAAACTTAGAAAAATCGCCTATGATCTGGAATCTTATTTTATTTGACCGGCTTATGACATGTTTAGTCATATTAAAGATAAAATTAAATTATTTGGATTGTAAATGTAAATTATTTGTGTTAGGATATTTTAAAATGAACCAAAGAAACTTGAATATGTGCTTGAGTTTATTTCAACATGAAGTGTCTACGAAGGTTAATTATAAGGTAATTATAAGTTAGATTTAAGACAGAAAATTGCTCAAATTTATATATAGTGAAAGATGTTGCTCAGATGTTGTTATTTTGCTCTGTTTGATGTATGTCCCAAAAGCAGTTTATTATTGAAATATTATTGAAATGGCAGATGAAAGTCTGAGAATGATGTTGGAGGAGATGGAAGCTAGCATGAATAGCAGTATGAAGCAGATGATGGAAGAGAATTCTAGTAGTTTGTCAGCTAATATGTCTATTAGGCTGGATGAAAGTGTGAGGGAGATGGAAGCTAGAAATACTAGTCGAATGGAGGAGAATATGAAAGTTCTTCAGGCCAGTTCTGCAAACTTAGAAAATGATATGTCGCGTTTACAGATCAGTATCCAGGGAATCGAGAATGCTGTAACTGACATGCGCACAGACGTGTCCAATGTCCATAAAGATGTCTCGGAGGTTAACGTAGACTTATCAAATGTGCATAAAGATGTGTCTGATGTTAAAATTGATGTTTCTAAGGTACAGAGAATGTTAGAAGTCTGCTAGGAAATGGAAGGTTAGAAAACTTAGAAAGGGAAATGGATAGGTTGAGGTTGGATTTGGTTGGGATTAGTGAAATGCGCTGGCAGGAAGAACAGGACTTTTGGTCAGGAGACTATAGGGTCATTAGCACTAAATCAAACAATGGCCAAGCAGGGGTTGGCCTCATATTGAGTAGGAAACTTGGACAGCGGGTGGAATATTATGAGCAATATAGTGAACGGATTATTGTAGCAAAAATAAATACTAAACCTACCTGCACCACAGTGGTACAAGTCTATATGCCTACCAGTCAAGCTGATGATGAGGATGTTGAAAAGGTCTACGAAGAAATAGACGAAATTCTGAGGTATATCAAGGGTGATGAAAATGTTATAGTAATGGGAGATTGGAATGCTGTGGTAGGAAAAGGGAGAGAAGGGAAGATAGTAGGAGATTTCGGATTAGGTGAAAGGAATGATCGAGGAAGCAGGCTGGTAGAATTCTGCACTGAGCATGAGTTGGTCATAGCTAACACCTTATTCAATAACCACAATAGAAGAATATACACATGGATGAGACCAGGAGATACAGGGCGTTACCAAATCGACTTCATTATGGTCAAGCAGAGGTTTCGAATCCAGATTTTGGATTGTAAAACATATCCTGGTGCTGACATAAACTCTGACCACAATCTGGTTGTAATGAAATGTAGATTAAAGTTGAAGAAACTGAAGAAAAGTCAAAAGCCAAAAAGGTGGGCAATAGACAGACTGAAAGAGAAGGATGTAAACGAAAGATTCAAGAAGAGTATAAAGGAAGGACTAATGAAAAAACCTAAACAAACTTCAATTGCAGACGAATGGGCACTTTTGAGGAATGAAATAACAAAATCCGCAGAAGAAAACATTGGTAGGAAAGAGAGAATAGGTAGAAAACCGTGGATCACTCAGGATATACTCGAATTGATGGATGAAAGGCGGAAGCACAAGAATGTAAGAGATGAAAAGGGGAAAGCAGAATACAGACGTCTGAGAAATGAGGTTAACAAGAAGTGCAAGGAAGCGAAAGAAGAATGGTTGAAAGAGAAATGTGCTGGTATAGAAAATTGTCTGAAATTAGGAAAAGTAGACACAGCTTATCGAAGGATTAAGAATACTTTTGGGGAAAAGAAGACTAAGTGCTGTAATATTAAGGACACAAATGGAAAGCCTCTAACAGATAGGGAAGAAAAGGTTGAGAGATGGAAAGCTTACATAGAGAGTTTGTATAAGGGAAAGGAGATTGAGAATCATGTAATGGAAAGGGAGGAGGAAATTGATGAGGATGCGAAAGGAGATTTAATATTGAGATCAGAATTTGATAGAGCTTTGGAAGACTTAAGCAGGAACAAAGCACCAGGCATAGATGATATACCGATTGAGTTGCTACGCTGCATAGGAGAGGAAGGTCTGATCAGGTTATTTCACTTGGTGTGTAGGATTTATGAGACAGGTGAGGTACCCCCTGATTTCAAGAAGAATGTAATCATCCTTATACCAAAGAAAGTGGGAGCTGACAGATGTGAAGATTACCGTACAGTCAGCTTGATTACTCATGCTTCAAAGATCCTGTCTAGAATAATTTACAAGAGGATTGAGAGCCAGATAGAAACGGAGTTGGGTGAAGACCAGTTTGGTTTCAGGAGAAATGTAGGAACAAGGGAAGCTGTACTTAGTCTTAGGCTGATTTTGGAAGGTAGAATAAGGAAAGATAAGAGAACGTTCATGGCTTTTGTAGACTTAGAAAAGGCTTTTGATAACGTTGATTGGACTAAATTGTTTGACATTTTGAAATCGATTGGAATAAAGTACAGGGAAAGGAGGGTGATATACAATCTATACAGAAACCAGACAGCAGTCATTCGAGTTGAAGGACATGAGAGAGAAGCTGGTATTCAGAAAGGTGTAAGGCAAGGCTGCAACTTATCACCCATACTTTTCTATCTTTACATTGAACAAGCAATGAAGGAAATTAGAGAAAAATTTAAAGTGGGAGTGAAGATTCAAGGAGAAATAATTTCAACTCTGAGATTTGCTGATGACATCGTCATCTTGGCCAACAAGCCTGAGGATTTGAATGAGTTTTTGAATGGTATGGACTCCGTCTTACGGAAAGAATTCATGATGAAAATTAATAAATGTAAAACAAAAATACTGGAATGCAGCCGAAATAAATCAGAAACCTCTATGGAGATCAAATTGGCAGGTGAAAAGCTGAAGGAAGTAGGAGATTTCTGTTACTTAGGAAGCAGAATAACCAGTGATGGACGAAGCAAAGAGGATATAAAAAGTAGGTTGGCTCAGGCAAGAATAGCATTTCTACAAAAAAGGAATCTGCTGACATCGAATATAGATTTAGGTATTAGGAAGTCATTCTTGAAAGCCTTTGTCTGGAGCGTGGCGCTCTATGGAAGTGAAACTTGGACTATTGGTGCAGCAGAAAAGGGGAGAATTGAAGCATTTGAAATGTGGTGCTACAGGAGAATGATGAAGATCAGATGGGTAGATAGGGTTACAAACAAAGAGGTATTAAGACGAGTGGGAGAGGAGAGATGTTTCTGGCGACTGCTAATGAAGAGAAGGGATAGTTTGGTAGGACACATACTAAGACACCCAGGAATAGCAAGCTTAGTTATGGAAGGAAGGGTCGAGGACAAGAACTGTAGGGGTAGACCAAGGTTAGAATATGTTAAACAGATTGCCTCGGATGTAGGGTGTGGTAGCTATGTAGAGATGAAACGATTAGCTCAGGACAGGGAGGCATGGAGAGCTGCATCAAACCAGTCATAAGACTGAAGACTCAAACAACAAGGTACAGAGAGATCTTACTATGTTGAATCTTGATGTTGCCAATGTCCGGGGTGATATTTCATGTGCTAGAGCTGAAGTAATTGTTGTTAGGAATGATGTAGCTACTGTACAAGACAAAGTAGAGGAAGTTCAAAAAGAGGTTAGAAATGCTCGAACTGATGTGTCAAATGTTCAAGTAGACATCAATAATATTCATTCAGATGTTAACGATATGCAAAGCGATATCAATAAAATACAAGTAGAAGTCAATACTGTTTTTGTAGACATTGCTAAAGTTCAGACTGATGTTAACAAAGTTAGGGAGGAAATTGAAACTTCAAAAACCCTTTGTACTCGTAACATTAGTGCATTAACAACTCGATTAGTTGACGAGTCTGTTAGGACAACAGCTTCTTTAGCTGGTTTAAAATACGATGTAGAGGTCATGAGAACCCAAGTATTAGATCACAATCGTTTACTTAAGGAAGACATTGATGTAGACATCGCGGAAATGTTAACTGCAAATGTAACGGTTTGGAAAGAGGAATGGAACAGGTCAAGTGGGGAACATGTCGATCAGATTCAGGAGCGAATTGAAAGGAAACTTGCCAGTACACAAGTAGACATTAATAATGAAGTAGTTCAGATTAGGAAATACTTGAATGTAAGGATGGATTTGCTATCCGAAAAGCAGGTAGAGGATAGAACTCAAATAGGTCAGGACGTGCAAGCATTAAAAACTGCGTTAGAGGAACAGATTCATAAGGTTGTCTCTGATGTTAATGAAACTTCGAGCAAACTGCAGAATTTGAAACTAGGAGAAGCTAGCAGGATGGAAACCTATAAGGAAGAGTTAATTAGGAAGGTCATCACGGAAATCACAGACAAGGATACTGAAGGATTGACTGGTGAAGAGGATAGAAATTACGTGAGAAGATGTAACCTCGCTCCAGAAGAGAGAGACATTAGTCCTGAGGAACGTATATCCAGATTCAGGGAAGAAGAAGAGGATCGGAATATTGAACCTGAATGGAAGTATCGTGATAGTGGGAGGAATTATATGGATTCATATCCGAGAAATGTGACAGTCATCCGGAACTTTGAAGACAAACCTCAAAAATTTAGCAACACTGATAGTCTCACACCGATTGAATATATCAGGAATCTTAAAGACTATTTCATAGAAGCCCACATTCCTAGAGGGAGAGAGATGAGAATCGTAGAAAGATTTCTAGCTGGAGGACCCCTTGAGTGGTTTAGAGCATTTCGGTACACTTTTAGCAATTTTGACGAATTTGCAGAAGCACTGATAAAACGATTCTGGTCAATAGAAGCTCAGAATTCATTAAGAGCTGAGGTATACTCGAGGAAGTATTCAGGTACTCTTCCAACACGGTACGCTGATTTCTTCACGAGCCAGTTATCACGCTTGAGATTTTTGCAACCCCCATTGTCAACAGAGCAGTTGATAGATGCGATTTCACGTATGCTGCCTGTGGAAGTAAGAAGACTGATCATATCGTCAAATATCAGAGATTTGACAAGTATGGATGAATTGTTGAGAAGGCTTGACTACACGAGTCCAATGCCAAATTTGGTACAAAAAGGTCAGAGGCACGAATTCAAAGACGTTAATACAGTCTACATGGATCAAGTGCAGCAAACCGATAAGCCTGAGGAAGGAAAAACTGAAAATGTAGGTCCTCACAGGAATAATTATTTCCGCAACAACAGATCCCAAGGTTACCGTCCATATCAGCAAAGACGAGGATGGAATAATAATAGAGGGAATTACAACAACGGAAGAGGTAGATACTATAACAATGGTTATAATAGAAACTACAATAGAAATAACCAGAATCAGAATCAGAATTCTCATGGTCAGGTTATGACACCCGACAAGTATCAAGAAAGAGAGAAAGAAAGTCAGCAGTATCTGAAGGAATTACGAGAAAAGGAAGCTGAAAACCAAAAGAAAAGACAGGATGTAGTGATCGATCCTGGTCCTTCTACAAGTCAGCAGAACTTGGAAAACAGGTATTCAGGACAGAAGAGAAAGTAGAGAGGAGAGAATGCATTAGCCACACACAAACCAGAGAAGAAGAGACTTATGATTAAGGAACATTGAAGAAATATCATATAAGAATAGAATATAATTCAATTTCGTGTTCAAGTGAATTGAGATATTTATAACACAGAGTTTAAAAACAATTTGCAACTGTTTTCAAAACGTGGTGAAGGGAGAATGCTCCCGTAAATTGAATTATATTGAGACCACGATGGCTATATTGGCAAATGTGAGTAAAGTTATGGATGTCATAGTTGTGACGTGGATATTCATGACGTAGGCACGGATGACGTAGACTTCATGCAAGTAGGCTGGTGGAGCTGAGATTCTTGGTGACGTCATGATTTTGTTCGAGAAAGATCTGAGATTTACGACGCAGTCGCAGGAAACAAGGTATTGTGCTAAGGAAGAAGTTACGCTATTGGAGGAAAGGCTCGAACCAATGAACGATAGTTTGGAAGGAAGACGGAGATTACTGAAACTACGATATTTGATTACTTTTGGCATGCAGATTTGTGGAAATCTATTTTCAGCTATGGCATTGATTTGGAATTTTGAAGAAATTAATTCTGAGTTTTTGAAATTTGAAAATCCGTCAAGTATAGCCAAAGTTAAAACTTCTAGCAATGACGGAGCAACAGGCTATGGAAGGGATGGATACGCCCCTTAAGAAGTTGATAAAAGGTCGTGCACAGAAGAGAGGAGCTCTCATACTCAGACCTCATACCTCAGACCGCTCATACCGTATATATATTTCAGAGGTCATATAGTAATTTTCGAGTGAATAAGTGAAGCAAGTTGTCTTTAGCGTGTGGTTAAAGCCCGGCGCATCGAACGAACACGGAGCAGTTCCATTTTACGCTGCTCGAAACTAGGTGAAGTTGAAACGCTCACATTAACGTTTCTACCTGATAAGATATAAAGAGTTAACTTCTGCCTTTATTACAATTCAATTGGGCAGTACAACATTGAGGTGTGTAGAAGATTTGAACAATTTCACAGTTATACTTCGAAAGATATTGGCACTTTAAGGCTGCCATCAAAAGTGATTTTCTCGCCACATGAGAAACACTTTTAAATTTCCACATTATACACTACGGCTGACACGTGGATTGCAACAGTGATATTGGAGAATACGTTTGACAATACAACGATACATTCTACTATGAAATATTATAATCTGGTAGTGCTTTCAATGATTATAACAGAAGTTGAGATGGAAGGCTAAGGCTTTAATGCAATTGGGACATATATCGATGGAGTGAAATAACAGCATGGAACTTCGTTAATCGTCTTTCTACAAAAGCGAGCATGTAGTGAACATCCAACTACACTCACGCATCGTGAATCCATCGCTGAATTATACCAAATGACAGTGGAAATATTTTCATACTCCACGATTATGAATATTTCTGCGGAAATAACTACAATTAACTTCATGGCGAATTGCGACCAGAACTTCAGGGAACTTTCAAGAGAGGCCAGGGTGGACCCGGCTCATAAAGAAGAGTTTTGCCAGAAGGATGTCTTTTGTGTACATGGAGCAGTGCAATTTCCGGAGGAGGAAGCAGTTCGATTCTCCGAGGGCGCTGATTCCAGGTTCGAGGACGGAGCACATCTTCACGCTGGTGAAATGGAACCAACGGCAGTTTTCTTTGAAAACTTTCCTCTAGAACTTCAATCAACAGATAAGGTAGTCGTGAACGTTTCTTGTTTTATTTGAGTCTTGTAGCGATATCTGAGCAACCATTTTTTTTCATATTTTCTGTCCCATTTATTTGTGCCCCATTTTCTTGATTGACATTTCTGTACTCAGTACACTTCGATGATTTATGCCTTTGTCTACGTTTTGTTGAGACATTGTTATGTCATTGGCATACTTAAATAATTTTGGATCAGTTGAGACTGATAATTTAGATTCTTTCAGTAATTTGCATATTTTTTTGTAGTCACGATTTGACTGTAAAGTTAATGATTTGCTATGGCAGATTTGAATTCAGACAGCGTGTCATTTTATTAAAGTAATTCTTTTCAGTAAATTACATTGACCAATTTTCTGTCATCCTCAAGAAAGAAGAATGATTAAAAGATTTTAGAGCGTTAAAATCTATTACGTTATCGACGATCTTTGAAATACTAGTCGTCTTATGAACGTGATTGCAACATAGACATTTATCATTGCATTATAGACAATTTTATGAAATATGAACTTTGATTACGATTTATTGAATACACTATAGTAATGAACATTTGATAGGAGTTTTTCTCAATTATAGATTGGAACAATAATGTTTGCATTCCACAATCTAATTGTATTCTATTCGACTATTTATGCAGTTTAGATGAACGTTGATTGAAGATAGTATATTTATACTGCGTTACTTTGAAGATATTAATCTCAATTTTGATAGACCAGGGAGGAGTGTCGAATCCTATTCGCTATTAAATTTATTTGTGATTGGCAAATTTTTACTTCATATCGATTCATGAATGAAACCCACGAAGGTTAAATAATAACAGTCATTAATACAATTGATGAATATAAGAATTTTTAAAGAGGAACAATGGATGTATAATCGTTAGTTCAGTGGGCGTGTTAAAGTCGCTGATGAATAATGCCCTTGAATAGTGAAGGAGGTTCCCACAGTAAGATGGATGAAGTTGTTGAATTTATAAGTGGAGGATTTTTGTATGTAGTGTGGAAGATTTTGATGCCATATATATGAAGATATATGATGAATTCTGGGCCAATTGTTGTGCAATTTTGTGCGTTTTGAGCGAAGTATTTTTCCACTGAATGTATTGTCCTGGTTCTTTGAAAGTTATTCATATGAAGATACTGTTAAAATTAACAAGAGTGTTAAATAATTTGAGATGAAGATTTTGAATGGAGGTTACCGTCACAAATATTGTAATAATTATTAAACCTTATTAAACCTGAAT
The DNA here is from genome assembly GCA_946902985.2 of Meconema thalassinum. NCBI lineage: Eukaryota > Metazoa > Arthropoda > Insecta > Orthoptera > Tettigoniidae > Meconema > Meconema thalassinum. The sequence continues at coordinate 266,816,326 of OX336397.1, read as the reverse complement.
TTGACAGTTAAATATAACTAACCTTCATTGGTCGATTATATCACCACGATTTGAGTAATTATCAACCGGATAAACGTGTGGTTTAATGTATTTCTTGTATAAATAATATAAACAATATTAATATTGTAAATAATTTTGTAAATATCTTTGATAATAATTTGAAATGAAAGGGATTAGTAGAGGCGTGAATAAAATTTTCAATTGTCGTTTGACATTGTTATAAACAATTTATTATTGTTATAAATAATTAATGAACTTTTGTTATTAACATTAAGAGTTTTGTTACTATACTCTAAACAACGCTAATTAAACAAGTGGTTTGAACAGTTAATCATGATTTGGGATTGTTGGAGTATTCCACTGGTGTTTGAATGGAGCATTTAAAAGATTTGCGTGATAACATTTCAGTTGAGAAGTGGACATTTAACGTGTTTTGAAAGAGAGCCAAGCTTTGATGTAACTCGCATATGCTAGGGTTGAACGGACGGGTGAGTCCACTTGACGATGCAGGTGCATTGCAGCTGGCCGGACAACTGTATGATAGAGGCCAAGGACGTCTCCATAATAGCCTTTTGGCTATAAATAAAATGTGAAGTATATAAACACGCAAAACAATTGATATATGTGTCTCGTCCCAAATCCCGTTTCCATTCCAAGTGCATTATTATTTTTACGTTACTATGAGCTTCAGAAAGCTGAAACATTGTATGTAGAGTATACAAGTCCTACAGGAGGACATGATTATATGGACGATGGCTTCTGATTGCCACGTGGATTTTGTTGTTTATTTTTGTTAAAATCATTCTTTATGTGAAATAAATTATTGTGCAGTTTAAAGTTTCTCGTCTTCGTTCTGGTTCATTTTAAATATCATGGTGGAGGTTATTGTGAGGGCATACTTTTAAGTGATCCAGTTGACAACCCAGTCCCCGAGATAAATTTAAGAGGTAAGTAAAAGTAATTATGAACCCCCGAATATTTTGGTGTGTTCCACAATAATTTCTTGTTAACTATTGTGCTCTAATCTCGATAGTATCTGTCAGTGCCATTTTCATTGATGTAGCTGTGCCGGTGCGTTTGATTATTGGCAATCCGATTGAGGGGGCGGATATCTGACAGCCTACTATCCGGATATCGGGTACAGTACTTCAAGGAAATTCTGAGGGTGATCGGTGGGATGGAGGTAGGGAGTATGGGAGGGGATCTGCCATAAAGTTTGAAAAGCCCGCCGTCTTTGGAAGAGCCTTTAGTACGCATGTTTTTACAATTTTCTTATTTCCCCGGGGCTGAGGATATTTTAAATTTTAGGGTGGAATAGAATTCTCCTTTCGATAGCGGGGAAGGAGCCCTTTCGTTTGAGCCCTCACACGACATTCTCAGCTCTAACTCGTTCGGGAGTGTGCATGGCCTTGTCCATGGATTGCGTTTTGCCTATTCAAATACCCCGCGGATAGGCTCCGTCCTTACCCTCAACTCTCGTACATAAAAGTATGGAGCAGCACACAATTTTTACTTATCCACTTAATCGAGACGTTGGAAGATCATGTTGACAAGCACAATAACTTCTTTCTTGAGATAAATGGATTAACACGTTCATCCGTAAGAACTATAAATCCAAAACCACCGGCTTGCAGTAAAAAACAGTATTGTTTGTATATTTTATATCGACTGCACGAGCAACACTCCATTTAAGAGTAGATACGAGCTCTGTTCCTACTATTCAAGAAAATCTTTCAAATAAATGCAAATTTCTCAAAATGCACTTGTTACGTTCTTACTAGTTAGATCTCTTGACCTTAATGTTATTATTCCGTTTCCCTCGATCATCTAACATAGCGAAATAAAATGATTTTGAGTTGGTCAAGACGTTTGTACTGAAATTGCAATGGGTTCCCGGAAACAAATTACTTAAGTTACCTCTGGGTGACTACTTCCAATCATCACCGTGCGCTTTAAATCTCGGCTCTTATGTATGTGTCTACGAATACAGAAGATTATTAAAATCTTATCTGGAATTGTGCTATAAAATGTTTGGTATTATAAATGTAGTTGGTATTTTATTCATTCTAACATTGGAAATTCCTAACAGAAACGCCCACAAATCAGAGAGCACTTTAACAAGAGATAGATTCGAAGCCTCACTCATTCAAAATGCTAGCAAAATTAAGATGCAATACATCTGCCCTACCTGTAGGGCAAACTTTACGAACAGAGGAAGTTTGAACAGACATATAATGGTCCATAGTGGTCTCAAGCCATATACCTGTGGTACGTGTGGAGCAAATTTTGCTCGTAAAGATTACCTGAAGAAACACATGATATCTCATAGTGATATAAAGCCTTATTGCTATGGTATATGCGGAGAGAAGTTTAATGAGAAGGCCAGTGTAAAATAAACACATCATGATCCATAGGGGTCTCAAGCCACATTCCTGTGGAACTTGTAAAGCAAACTTTACTCACCTTCAGACGCACGAAAATCCATAGTGGTGTAAAGCCATAATTCTGTGGAATATGTGGAGCAAAGGTTACTTGGAATAAAAGTTCAAAGAAACCTGTCATGATCCATAGTGGTTTAAAACATTATTCCTGTGATACATGCGGAGCAAAGTTTATTGACAAAGGCAGCTTGAACAAACACATGCTGATCCATACTGGTCTCAAGCCACATTCCTGTGGGACATGTGGAGCAAACTTTACTCGAAATGTGACACCTTAAGAGACAATGAAGCTCAATAGTGCTGTAAAGACTTATTCCTGTGATACATGCCGAGCAACGTTTACTGACAAAGGTGGCTTACAGAAACATGTGATGATTCATAGTGGTCTCAAGCCACATGACTGGTATGTACGAAGTACGTTTTATTCAGAAAGGAGACTTGAAGAGCCACATGAGTATCCGTAGTGGTCTATAGGCCTATACCTGAGGAACATGTGGTGAAAGTTTACTGAGAATGGTAGATTAAAGAAACGTGATCATCCATAGAGGTCCCATGCCAAGTTCCTGCGATAAATGCGGAGCAATGCTTTCTGAGAAAACCAGTTTAAAGACACACATAATTATCCATAGTTGTACGGATGCCGTATACCTGTGTTCCTTGTGAAGCAATTTTCTTTGAGAAAAGCAGTTTAAATACACACATGATTCATAGTGACCTAGAGCCACATTCCAGTGGTACATGCGAAGCAAAATTTACTCATATAGCCATTTTGAAGAAAAACATGAAGATGCGTAGTGGTGTAATGCCTTCCTCCTGTGATACATGCGGAGGAAACTTTACTGAGGAAGGCACTTTAAAAGCACACATGATCATTCATTGTCTCTGGCCACATTTCCGAGGTACCAGTGGAGAAACTTGACTCGGAAGGATTCCCTGGAGACAAAGATGTTGGACCATAGTACTCTAAAAGCTAAATTCCTGTGGTAAATGTAGAGTGAACTATACTGAGAATGGAAAATTGAAAAGAAACACGTCTACAAATAGTTAGTTGCCTTATGCCACATTCGAGAACCATATGCGGAACGAACTTTTACTAGTTAGTTTTATTTGGAGGCACAAATGATGTTCTATAACGGTCTCAAGCCAGAATCCTGTGGTACATGAAAAGAAAACTTCACTCGCAAATTTATCCTGAAGACCCACTTGATGATTCATAGTGGTATAAGTTAGTGATGGGCAAAAGTCTCGTTCGAGATACTCGAGACTGACGTCAGTGCTCTCGATGCATCTCGAGTCATGCTCGAATCGGACCTCAGCGGTGGAAGGCCGGTATTACACTATGAAAGAAATTTGTCAAAGATCTTTGATAAAATACCTTTTATCAAATATATGGCAGTCTAATGGGGAAATCATTTATAAAAGGTGGTTTTATAAAATTCATTTTATAAAATGTATGATCACCATGCTATCTTTGATGAAAGATTCAATCCAAAATGGCGGATCATAACAGCTAGAATATTACCACGACAAAGTTGCTCTTATCAGAGTGTGAATTGCATGAAATATTACATAATATGTTACATAATGAATTTTATACAATGTAAAACATAAATAACAGATAATAGGTAAAATAGCCGAGGCTATAAGCGCTGCCCACAAAGGACGCACATTTCAGGATATAAAGAAGACTTAAATAGTTAAATAGGCTGAAATAAGCCATGAATAGCAGTGCATTTTATATTGTAATGTTTGTACTGTAGGTAATTCAACAATTTCACTGAGGCTATAGTATTACAAGCGAGTGTAAATAGGATGTTTATCTTTACCGGTAGATAATATAATATGTAACAAACCGCGAAGAGCAAGTGGTCGTTGGCGGAAGGGCTATAGTGCTCGACTCCCGTGCGATATGACCAAGGATAGAATTCCACTTATTGCTTACTTTTTATTTCGTATGTTTCAACTTTATTTGCACGGGCAGGGGTTGTTTGGAACGTCATAATCATTTATTTCTGCATAATTATTCTTTTACTTCTCTTTTCTTAATCGTTTACCCTCCAGGTTGGTGGAACCCACGGACTCAGCGAGGGAACTCACCACTACCGCCTCTACAGGCAGTGTCCTAGAGCTGGGAACATCTAATCGGAGGGGATACAACTGGTGAGGTGCGATTGGCACCTCGCCCAGGCAGCCTCACCTGCAAAGCGAACAGGGGCCTCATGAGGGAAGGTAATGGAAGGTCAGGATGGATAGGCAAGGAAGAGGGAAGGAGGCGGCCGTGGCCTTGAAGAAGGTACCATTCCGGCATTTTGCCCAAAGACGAAGTGGAAAACCACTTCGAGGATGGCTGAGGTGGGAATCGAACCCCCTCTACTCATTTGGAAGACCCGAGGCTGAGTAGACCCCGTTCCAGTCCTCATACCACTTTTTCAAATTTCGTGGCAGAGCCGGGTATCGAACCCAGGACCTCCGGGGCGGCAGCTAACCATACTGACCGCTACGCTACGGAGGCGACCATAATTATTAACAATTAAATATTATGGTCATTTTTCAAGTCCTCGTACTGCAGCTCGTTCACCAAGATTTTACTCGTGCGTTCCATGGTTTAACCCATAGACGTTCACTTTACCTTTCCATTTCTTGTATACACCGGTATTGCCACCACAGAATTTCAACTACCATAATATACAGTATTTAAGTGAAAAAGGAACTGAACCATGATAACATTTGATGTAGTGTAATGGTGTGATGATTGCTTTGTATAACTTTTTTAAAAGTTCAGTTTTATAAAATTCCTTTGATAGTGTAATACCAGCCTTACCATGGCCAGGAGCGAACCTGTAAGCTACTTGTTGGTAGACCGACACGATAACCATTCACCCAAGCACGCAAACAGACTCCAGGTGAGGAACAGCAAGCAGCAAGAGCCTGACGTCTCGATACTAAAGCATCGAGATAATCGAGAGCTCTGATTCACGCTTGCCAGCACTACCTCGAGACATCAACCCCATGCGCCTGACGTCTCATACAGCATCGAGGCAGCATTACAAGGAACGGACTGCATCGGTTGCTCAGACTGGATCGAGAGCTTTGCATCACGCTTCCCATCACTAGTATAAGTACATGAGGAGCGAAAGTTATTTATAAGGGTATTCGGAAGATATACCACGGTAGTCTAACGCCATATTCCTGTGATACATCCGGAGCAAAGATTACCTTCAAATGTAAAACGTTTCCTATAATATCAAAACCTATCGAGACAGGAAATCTCCTAAAAAAATTTAGCTAAAGGGAAGACAATATCTAACGTACTCGAAAACATGAAGGCCAAGAAAAAAAACGAAAATTGCTGCAATGAAAATTGTTGAAAAAGCAAACAGCTCCTCTAACCTCTACTCCAAATCTATATATAAAATTCAAATACATTATCCAAATATAAAACATTGAAAAATGGTACTCAAGATTTTTCCAAAATTCTACGGCAAAAACTATGTTAAATGAGCCGTCTGCTATCTTGCGATGATCTTAGCTCCCTCTGAAGACATTGGCATAGATATTAGCATCGCTGGTAACATAGGAATAGCCACAGGAACTCCATGTCTCCAACCTCTGCTAAATCGCCTGGTCCGATTTCCAAGTACGACCCCGTCCGGTCTCGAACTGGATTTTCGAGGCATTTGAGCTGGGTCCATATTGCTCCTCCTACGTTATCTCTTCCTCCTCAAACATGCATGTACTGACGCTCTGGAAACTTCTTTTCTATACTCATAATGGTGCAGATTAATATTGCGTAGCTTTGGCATTTCTCTAACATTTTGTAAAATCAGATTTTGGTTACTCAAGATTTTCCCATGGTCTCATTGTAGGCATTTCCTATTCACATTTAATCTTCCATCTCAGCACTCCTGTTTAATTACCACTATGAAGCTATGAATTCCATTTTCAGCCGAAGTTTCGTAAATACTTTTATGAACTCCCTCATCTGGTTTCTTAGGTTATATTATATGGCTAATGGCGTGACATCCACTTCATAAGTCTGTAATTCTCGAAGTGTCGAAACAATGTTCAAGAAGGAAATGTTTTAATGAGCATCCGTCGTATGACATCAATGTTCGAAAATCTTGTAAATGGCGAAAATATAATAACGCTCCGCGTTTGGTTTCACAAACTCCACTGTTCATATGCGTGCTTTAAAGCCTCAGTGAAAATCTCACTAGCATAACATTATTCCTGTATTCGCTCAACATAACATGAATTTTGCTTAATGCTGAAGTCAAAAGCATTCAGTTTCACTATTTCCAGTCGCCCGACTTGACACTGTGCTTAAGTTTGAAGACACGGTTAAGTTAAACACTCCCGGACCCGGTTAGAATTACATCACGCACCACGACTTACTCCGAACGCGTCAAGAGTTCTATCACATGTCCCTTCTCACGTGGCTCTGCTGATTGCACCTCACATTCTCCTTGGGAAAACGTCAACCCTTCCGCCAACAAAAAATTAGTCCTCTCAAATCGTAATTCCAAATCAGATAAATATGCATAACGTTCTATCAGAACAGATGGCAATGTCGCTAAAATAATAAGACATTTCCAGGGAACTTCTTAATTCTTCCGTTTCTGCAGGAGTATTAATGTCTTAATTATAGCTTCAGTAAATCGGCGACATGACCCGCTCACAAGGACAACCCATCTCTTGCCCCTTTAATTGACCTTGGCCGAGCTAGCCTTGCTTTCTCGCCGGCTTGGCACTGTGCTGTACGGAAAATATAACAATAATACGAGTTTCCAAACATACACGATCTGTTATAATTGCGAGCTCCGTTCCCATCCTAGGTTTGAATCCCGCTTTTAATACAGGAAAATAAAACATGCCTTTAATCTCGGCTGAGCCATGCATTGAAATACGGGTTCACCCCTTTTTTGGTATTTCCTTTAGAATTAACGCAATATTCAGTCAGGACTGGACTTGTATTTCTTTTTCTGTACTTATAAAATCGGCTGGGTTACGACTTAGCACTATGACCAGGTGTGTTAATAAACACTACACAACGATCATTTTAACAATATTTTTAGATAGAAATCTGTACAAAAAGTGTATACATCGTATGGTGTTAAGGGTTTAAAGGCTGAACAAAATTGCAGATTTTAGCCAAAATTTCTAATCTAGAGCGGTTAAGTCATCCTCAGGAATGTTCCCTTCCTTTTCCCCAAGTGGAAAGTTTTCTTCAGGAACCCATTGCTATAAATCCATGAGGGCTATGTATTTCTAATAACTTATCTTCCTTTTGGTTAATCTCATTGGTGGGATTGCCGGCGGCAAAACAGTCCCTTCTCCTCTCCGCTTTCTCTTGAAATCAACAGTTTTAACGTATCATCGTTGAAACTGGTATTGTAGTACAACTTGGTAACTCCATTACGAACCTGTAACCACACTGCATGCGATATTAAAAATGTTCCATTATCTGTGTTTTTCTTCCTGGTAACGAACTTTTTTTCTTTAAGTAAAGAAAATATATAAAGTCTTCAAGGCGCATCCTTCTCACCACAAAGGGGTTCATTTTAGAGAGTGAAGCAATATCATTCGCCCAGTCACTTGTGGTAAAAATAGTGTGTGTTTTCATTTTCTTTCTTGCTCTGTCAATCACACCATGCTTGCCGCAAACTTCCATGTGAGTTTGTCCAGCAAGCAGGACTTATAGTTGACTTCTTTGAGTGTGGGAACCTTTTCCATCATTCATAAGTACATAACAATCATGTTAATATTCCTGTTCTGGCCACTGCAGTTATCAGTCCAGACTGTTAAGTTTGCAGTAGATTTCTCAGGATTTCGAAGCTCTTCATGTGCCAAAGTAAATAAACAAGATGCAATTTCATTTCCCCCTCGGTCGGCTGTATTTTCATCCCAGATCATACACCAAGTTTTGTCTACGGTGGCATCATAAATTGTACTGTTTAATGTCCAGAGTTTTCTTCAGTAAAAGCTTTGGGAATTCTTCAAATCTGGAGTTGTAAGACACTTTTGTAGATCAGACATAACTCTGAAACCTTGAGTAGCACGACCATTTACCTTGTCTTCCCTCTTTAGGTCATACCTAAGTGAAGCTTCATTCATGTGATTTTCCTTTTGTAGTTTGAGTTCATTTGCATCATTTTTCTCTTTTTTAATTTGGCAGTCTAGTTCGTCGCAAACATCACAGGTGTCATTGACTGGCAAGTGGAAAGACAAGTTAAAGTCGCCATTAAAATCTTTGGAATAGATCCATTTCCCTCTGTTTCTTTCCCGCTCTCATCTACATACATTGAGTGCATTATAGAAATATTCAAATGATTGCCTAAATATTTTCGTTTTGATCTTTCTCTTCTGTAGTGGCCTTGGTACACTGGGAACTTAGAAATGTGATTTTTAATCCTCTCCAAGCTATCACTTGGTAATTTATTTGCTGGAATATGCTTCCCTCTAACATCGTGTGTCTAACTCACTGGCTCTTTTTAAGGTAACTCTCATAAACGTTTCAGAAATTGAAAGTGTCCTATTTTGAGGACATTGCATTATTTTTAATTTTATGAAAATGATTTTCAATTCGCATGTAATTCAATAAGAGCTATATTTAGTAAGGAGTTTCTTGTTGCGGATCACACTCGAAAATGTTCCATATATTTTAATATTCCTTTGGAATTTTCATTTTTCTCTTACTTAGCCTGTTACCCAAACACACGAGTTTCCCTGAATAACTGTATTTAGCTTAGTTGACAAGCATTACGCAAACCTTGTAATAATTCTAGTTTAACAATCACTTATAATCACAAGCGAATTTATTGTAATGAGTTAAGCCCTGATGGCGTCTAAACATTAGTGTCCTCAAAATAGGACACTGGGCATAGGTGTAGGATGTATGATTTTATTTCACTGGCTTACTGGTCCCCTGTGAATAAGTATCGGCAATGCATTCTTTGTTACAACAGACTGACTTGTTCATTGGAGGAAAGTTTCAACAATACAGTACTTCTATATGCCACTCTCAGTCACTACACTAAGCAGTAGTCAGGAACCTACAGCGGTGAGCAGTGAGATTTATTCTGTTTAGAAACAATTCATCTTTGGTATTTCATAATACACATTCAGGAATTGTCTATGTATGACAGGGGCTTTATGATTGTACTTGTATGTTCGTGGATAGTGTTCTTAGTGTGCTGTATTTCCTGTCCCTCCAATAGATAGGTGTTCTTACACTACAGGAAATAGTGGACATACTGCATTCATCAGAGTTTCAAGAACCAGGATCATGTTGATGTAGTTGTGTGCCCACCTGCTGCAGACGAGGTGACTGATGAAGAAGAAGTTGCTGATGAGGAAATTGGAACTGCTGATATTCATGATGTTCCTGGGACACTTGAAATTCATTATATCTCATCATAAATAAGTGCAGGTAAGGATCAAACATCTCAAAATCAACAGCTCCTTAAAGAAAAAAAGAACAGTTCTAAACGATCTCGCTTGACCGACATACCGAGGGACTGGAGGAAATTGGAAGCAGTGTTTACGAAACTACCAGATAAAGGAAACCTGTCAAATGGAAAATCCGAACACTTGAAGCAAGAATACAGTTCACTGACACCCAAATAGCTATGTGAGGTACTAATAACAGATAACATATTATACGAACACAATGTGAAAGACTGTTCGAGATGCCTCGCAACTAATGAATGATCAAGAACATGTACTAAGCGCTAATGGACTGAGAGTGTTTCTTGGATTTATGTTATTTACTGGATATCACAAGCTTCCACCAGAAAGGAAAGGATCATCAGTTTGATATCAACGAGAAAGTTCCCTTAATTCGTTGGCAAGATAACAAATGTGTCACTATTGGTACAAACTTTGACACTATTCTTCCACTTCATTCAGCAGCCAGGTAGAACAGATATTTAAAAAAGGGGTGGCATACAACAGCCAAAACCATTTCAGACCTACAACACTCATTTGGGAGGTGTTGACGCCATGATTGGTTGGTAGGGAAGTATGACATTGCTGTGAGAGGTCAGAAATTGTACTGGCTGCTATTTACACGAATGATAGACATGACAGTTATAAAAACTTGGATCTTATATAGACACAATCTTGGTTCCAATTCTCTTTATCTATTAAATTTCAAGCGTGTTATCGCCATTCCGTACCTAAAACTTGATACCGATCGTAAGGCAGTAGGACGTTCCTTCGCAATGCCAACCTGTCATTTTCAAATAATACCAGATGTCAGGATTGATGGTGCTGGCCACTTCCTCACAAGAAGGCGTTGTGCTCTACCACAATGCAAGGGAAAACCAAGGACGTACTCCCAAAAATGTGATAAAACATAGTGCATTCAGTGTTTCACTTTGTGTCACATGAATAAGAGAAATCGGCAAAAGTGAAACAGGAATATATTACTTCCATGGGGAACAATACATGAGATATTGTACTCCATGATCCCAGTGTCCTATTTTGAGGACGGGGCATATCTCAAAAAATTTGTGTGCTAAAATTGTGCAATTCCTTCTTATTGCAATGTTTAACCTTGTCTTAAATTGATAGATATAAAAATTATGTAAATCAGAAAAAAAATCTTGACTTGGGTTAAGGTTTTGCAGACTACTCCTCTTTATGAGGTAAGTTTAAAAATGTGTATGTCTGTCGGTTTTGCTTTTTCTTGTGCCATCTGGAATCCGTTGCCTAACAACAGGTTTTGTTTGTATAGAAGACATAACAAATTGTCTTTTTGAGTCCCAGCTTCTCTCAGCATTTCAAAACTCAGAGTGATTTTCAATTGACTTCTGATTGCATTTCGGACGATAATTAGCATGGCAGGGAGGCTCTATAGATTGCTCATGAGTGACAACATTTTCGTATCAATATACTCTTTTCCGATTAGTCTCTTCTTCTTCTTCTTCCTTATAAGGACTTGAGATTATGTCTTACTCATGAACATTTCAGCCAGTCTAACGTAAGTCCAGTTGCGCACTTGCGTGTTAATGTATTCTTAAAGCTTCAGAACCACAATAACGTAAGTGGATTTAAGTTTGTCTGGCTCAATAATAGGTTGGGACTTACGTTCTTACAACCCTTAGTAAATACAAAATGCGTTGTTTCCACTAACTTAATTTGTTGTGGCTGAATGTAGAATCAAATTCTTCATACAATGATGTATTAACCTGAAAATGATAATTTTTGGAGTTACGTTCGTCTTGTTCTGAGGTAGCCTACAGACATGCTGTTCCATAGTTACAAAAGTTTGATGCTTTTCAGTCGGTGAACACGACTGTACCCAAATGAGATGGGCAATTCCTTAATCCTGGAAAAAATGACATGCAATTAACAAATACACTTGGATGACCAGTTTTGATCGTCAAGCCATCATCATCAGATCCATTACACTTAGGCTATAAAATATATGTCTGAGAGTATGGGTGATAACTTTTACAATATATATACTTATTTAGTTGCAGTATTAGTTGAGATAAAGCAACTCGTCAATATTCGTTGTAGTCTATTTGATGTTTAGTTGAGATACTAGAAGTGGTGATTGAACACAGGAATTTGCTTGTTTGGAGTGAATATGTGGGTGTTGTAAATGGTCAATTCAAATGTTATTGTTAAAGGCTACTTATCTGGTTGAGTCATGCTCGGTTCTGTTGAGATCAATTCAGCAGGTCACTGTTTGCACTCGACTGACGGGAAATTCCTGAGTGTGAGGGTCTCTTACCTCGTTGGGCTATTCCCCCCTCTCGAATTCCTAAGTGCCATGTTTTCATCGTGTAAATGTACCTGTAGTAAGTTGCCAAGTCTAATCACTCTAATATGGTGTATGTTACTGTATTCAGGTTTATCTTCAACTAGCAAATACTTTGTTTGAAACTCCACACATAAGCTAAAAAGCCCTCTTTAAGCGCAAACGGACTAATGTGAATATCCCGGCACCTTTAATACTGCCGTTAGTACCAGCCTGGGTCTATTAAATAAGAAGATACATCGTACATCCTGATCCAATAGCATGTTTCCCCTTATTAGTCTCTAATCTAGCTTGGCTACATCGTAATGTTGTGTCTTGTTTCTGACGGGGAGTTTTTTCTAGTAGAGTGAAGAGGGATGAACTCTCCATGTAAGTGTGTTCGTTTAAATTATTGGGGTTGTTTCTTTGAGCTAAGTGTATCTCGATTGCTTCCATTATGTCAAGAGCTCTGCCTTTTTGTTCGTGATGGATTAAAGGAGATCCTAACTGAATGATATGAGCTTAAAGACACTCTAGTGTGTCAATCCCTCTAAGAAGTACAATCTGCTAACAGCTTGGGTTGGTAGCAGCACTAATCCTAATTATTTATTTTATTATTTAGCGTATGATGAATACAATATATACAGTACAACTACCATCTCAAGTTCATAACTAGAGTTCTATGTTTAAATTTGAGAGCCAGAGAAGGGCTTCGCTTGAGACAGAGTGTAAGTCTTCTATAGAGCCTCTATATGCACGTAAAGGACACTCGAATGTAATGTGGTCCACTGTCTGTTCCTCTTCTCCGCAGTCGCATTGAGGTGATGCCTTCCATCCCCATTTGAAGAGAGTGGCTCCACATCTACCTTGGCCGGTCCTAATACGGTTTAGCGTCCTCCACTGTCGTCTAGGAAGGGAAAATCCATCAGGGCACTTGCAGGGGTTCTTAATGATGTGATGGTTTGGTAACGAGGATTGCAGATCCCATTGTTCCTTCCAGGTGTCCGATACATTAAAGGAGGTGTCCTGTAGAATCATTGCAGTACGCCAAGAAGGGTGTCTTGATTTCAGTCGTTTGGTTGGAGAAGCTGCTATATCAGAATGAATAGGGAGTTGAGGATTGTTTTCTATTTTCTTCCATAAGTTAAGCAGTGACTGTGATCTTCTTAGGGATGGAGGTGGTATGTGGCTTAGGGTGTGAAGCCAGTGTGTGTTAGTAGGTCGGATGCACCCTGTAATGATACGCATTGCCTGGTTCAGCTGGGTGTCTACTAGTCCAATGTGAGCACTGTTAAGCCAAGTTGAGCAACAATATTCAGCGACGGAATAAGAAAGTGCAAGAGCAGTGGATCTCAGGACTTGAGCATTAGCACCCCAGGATGTACCCGCCAGCTTTTGAAGGATGTTATTCCTGGTCTTGATCTTGGCTGACACATTGCAGAGGTGATTCTTTTAAGTCAACGACCTGTCCAGGGTGACTCCCAGGTATTTTGGGTTACTACAGTATTGTAGATTCTCTCCTCTGAATGGTATGGTTGGTTTGTACCCAGAACTTCTATTCCGCAAGTGGAAGGTAGACACAACAGTTATCTGAGGGTTTGGTCTAAGGTTGTTCTGACGAAAGTAGCTGTCTAGGATCTTTAAGTCTGATGTAAGCATCGACTCAGGCTCGTCGAAGCGTTGGTGTTGGGCGACCAATGCGATGTCATCTGCATAGATGAATTTTTTTGATTTCGTTGCTGGGAGATCATATGAGTACAGGTTGAATAGTAGAGGGGCCAATACAGAGCCCTGAGGGAGTCCACCATTTATCCTATGTACTTTACTCCTGGAGTCTTCTGAAAATATCTGAAAGTACCTATTACTCAGCATGTTACTGAGTAATGTGGTGAGTTTCAGGCAAGGGATGATACTGATAAATTTAAGAAGGAGCTTATCTTGCCACACGGTGTCATATGCAGCTGTCAGATCTAAGAAAACACCCGTGCTTACCATTTTGTTCTCAAAGCCATTTTCAATATGGGTAACTAGTGCTAAAACCTGTTCATCACATCCACGTCCAGGTCTGAATCCAGCCTGCTCGACTGGAATATGCTGATTGATTGTCGCAGAGATCCTGTTATGTATCAGCCTTTCCAGAAGCTTCATTGTGACACTGAGGAGTGCTATTGGCCGGTAACTCTCAACTTTTGTTGCGTCCTTAGATGTTTTTAATACAGCTACTATTTTTGTCTTCTTGAAGAGTGAAGGTAGGTGACCTGTCTCTAGAATGTTCGTGAGGAAGTTAGTAATCCATTTGACAGCAGCTGGTCCAAGATGTAGAATGAACTCTGGATATATTCCATCAGCACCTGCCGCTTTCCCAGGTTTTAAACTTTCTATGGCCTGCTTAGTTTCTTGTGGTTGAAATGGGACAGAGAATTCAGAGGATCGCTGAGCCAAACGTTTCTTTTCCTTGAAGAGTTGCTTTACGAGTCTTCTATGATGCTTTTCAACTGAAACCTTTGAGGTAGAGATCATATGCTTGGCCATGTCATTTAGACTGATGCTTGTTTTTGGTCTAATTTTGCTGTTTGATGTGTCCAATTTCCTGATCAGGCTCCAAGCTTCCCTGCTGGAGTGAGTGAAGTCTAGTGACTCAACAGTTTCTTGCCAAATTTTCTTCCTGTTTTCATCTAGGGATTGTAAAAGTTCAGAAGCCGTATTTCGATCACCATTGGCCTCAAATTCACTTTCCTCGTTCCAGCCGGGGATGTATTGTTTACGATATCCTCTTGGGATACATCGTTTTGCTGCACTTTTAACTACACCGATGAATCTGCTGTAGTTGCTATGGATAGGTCTTATCCATCGCAGGTTGGAGTCAATCTGTTTAGAAAATTCATCCCAATTGGCTTTTTTAAAATTCCATCTCTGTTTCGGGCAGGAGAGAACAATAGGCACAAGCAATCCAGACTGGAGAATTATTGGTCTGTGCTGACTGTGAGGAAATTTGTTGAGCACTGTGCGTCGTATGTTGCTAAGTGGGTGTTGTGACTTTGTTACAAAACAGAGATCCGGGGTGTATTCTTTGTTCCATCGTGCAGAAGAGAAGGAAGCCTTATCCTTGGCATCATAGATAAGTTTAAGGTTTTCAGTTTCCATCCAGTCAGTAAGCTTTTCCCCATTTCTGTCGTTCTCCTTGTATCCCCATAGTGTGTGATGGCTGTTAAAATCCCCTGCAATTATACTTGGATTTTGCATAGTTGGAATTGGCGGAGATGGCCAGGAAGTTCCAGGAGGTTTATATACGTTGACTACTGTCAAATCACAGACTTTGATTGAGGTAGTAAATATTTCATTATCTGAGGAAGATGGCAAGACTTGATAGTGTATGATATCGCTCCTCACATAGGTGGCAATCCCGTACTTCGCATGATTAATTGCGGACACTAACTTAAATCCTGGAATCTTCCCTCTGGACTGCAGTTGGAGATCATTTTCGGTGTGGGTTTCTTGAAGCAGGATGATGTGAGTCTGATGTTCTTTGAGAACCTTTGCTAGGTGTTCACACTTTGCTCTGCTAATGCCTTCGACGTTAAGCTGGCATATTTTCAATGAAGGGCCAATTTTACGAATTTGAGGGCCCTGAAAAGGGCCTCTGGGTGTGTTTCTCCTCCATTTTCCTTGACCGAGAGGTCGTTTCCGACAGTTCGGTCTCATCTTATCACTGTTGCTTTCTTAGCACCACCCGGTGGACACGTGTAGGGCAGAGTGCTGGTTAAACCTACGGACGTGAAGCAACGTAGACCCCCACTAATCCTAATGATATGTTCTTAAGGACACTCCAGTTAGTCACCGTCTGCAAGGGTGTCTTTGAGCTCAAAGCTGACTGATATTAGTTTAATGACGCTCCAAGAAGAACCATCTGCTCCCAGTGTGGGTGGTTACTTAGGTGCTCTAAACTGGCTAATAGTAGCTTAACAACCCTCCAATATGAAAATACCCCAAAGAGGAACCATCACCTCACAGTTTGGTGGGTATCTGGGAGCTCTAAACTGAAGGACGATAACCCAAAGACACTTCAGGTGGGCTAATATCTCTAAGAAGAACCTTCCGACCACATTCTGGGTTGGTACTGTACCCGTATAAATCAAGGAGCCTCTTGCTGGAAATCCGAGGATGGGCAGGATCGTACAATCTTGAAAGTTCCCAGCTAGTAGAACCCTCAAAAACCTACCAGCAAGCACTCCATGATCACACACAGCTGCAATGATCATGTTATGGTTAAATAATAACTGGGCGGTAAAGTGAGAATCTAACCTATTATCAGAGAGTTTAAGAGTAAAAGGAAGACTTACTTGATCTGGGGAACCATAACATAATCTCTCCACTATAATTAAAATAAGTCATGCAACACCACGATGTATAAAAAGAACGAAATAAAATGTATTAACTAAATCCTAATCCTAAATTAATAACAATAAATAAACAAAAATAACAATAAAGAAATGAGGCCCTTTCTTCTCCGTCAATAACTAATATCTAAGTCCAAATGACTTCATAACATACACTCAGTTACATTTATACAGCTCAGCTGGTTACTGCACTTCTAGTAATCCAAATACAAAAGTTATTTGCTTTTACGGGTTTTAACACTGGAGCTAAGATTGAGTGCTTCATTCACGTGCGACTGTTTACATTCAGCCGAATCCCGTTCGTCTAGAACACCTGCGACTAGGTTACATAATACCTCGCTCCGTTATGCGAGAGCCTCGCCTCACAGCCTGCCTGAACACACGCAGCTGGGCGACTTCCCTCAATCAACACGTAAATCTGCTGTCACACTGACAATAGTGTCTCCACTCTGTTACAATCGTTAAAACTTCTTCATAAATGTGAAGTATTACAATCTTACACACAAACTATAACGTTTAAATACACTCTCATACTTACAATTGTTCACATCATTTGCAACTCTCTCATTCAATTCCACACAAAACTGTACATACACGACCATCGTTGCATTCTCAAATACTGTAAAACAATTTAAATTCCCTTGAAAAGTTTATAATATTTACAACAAAGTTAATTGATTATTAAAGAAATGTTTATAATATTTACAACAATCTATCACGTAAAGTTTAATTACTAAAACTTGTGATTATTAAAATTAACAAATATTAATGTTTAGATTTACTATTTAAAATAGTATTACTCCTTCTACTATCTCAGTTTAATATACTATCTCAGTTTAGAATACTATGCCATTGTCTAGCTCAGGTTTAAATGTCTATGTCAAGTCTACAATGACCAATCAATAAAGATAAGGCATCTGATTATTATAGTCCCGGTTTAAAAAAAAGTTAATAAAGGTTAGTAATCTTAGGTTATACTTCATTTCGCAAATACCGTTCCATCCTACTCTCTACCGTCAATCACCTCAATGTTGGAGTCTTACTCACCTTCATTACAAAAATAACAATGTTTCGAATCTCAACACAACAGTACTATAATGCAGTAAATGTCAATACGGAATACACCCTCGTATTGCTTCATATAAAATCCCGTACTTATACTTAGACACAATGTCATATACTGCATTACCTTTCCTCTTATTCATTCATTCATTCATTCATTCATTCATTCATTTATTTTCAGTGGGGGGTGTGTCCCCCGGTGGCAAATTGGATATACATAACAAATAAATAATTATACATAACAATTCAATAACAATTATACAACAATTAAACTGGAGTATTTACACACATAGTCAGTCTTTTCTTAAACACACCTATATGTTTGGGAAAAGGCTCTAAGACTGCGGCAGGAAGAGAGTTCCAGTTATCAATGGCACGGTTTACAAAAGAATATTTACCATAATTTGTTCGCTGTGGTCGGCCCTTAACTTTGAAAGGATGATCCCTCCTACCCATGTAAGTGGGCTTTCCCCATCGTTTGCTAAGCTCACCCCATGCTGGTTGATTTGTATACGTGTTGTACATAGCGCAGAGTCTAGATTTCATCCTCCTAGTCTCCAGTGATTCCCACCCAAGTTTCTTTAACATACGGCTCACACTGCTCCTGGGATTAAAGTCACTGAGCACAAATCTAGCGGCCTTTCTTTGTACCATTTCCAACTCATTGATGAGCCCTACTTGATATGGATCCCAAACCGCCGAGGCATATTCCAGAATAGGTCTTACAAGTGACAAATAGCCTAATTCTTTAGCAGAGGTACTACTTCCTTTTAATACCCTCATTACAAAGTGCAGGGATTTGTAAGCTTTTGAAACTACACATCCTACATGACTACTCCATTTCATATCATTCCTTACGTGAACGCCCAAATATTTGCAAGAATCCTCTTCTACAAGTATTTCCGAGCCAATGTTATATTGAAAATCCTGCCTTCGCACTTTCCCTATTTTTAAGAGACTACATTTTCTTGTGTTTATATTCATTTTATTTTCAATCGCCCACTTATAGACCAGGTTCAGGTCGTCTTGAAGCACTGCATTGTCTTGTGAGTCATGTATCTTTCGATATATTACACAATCATTCGCAAACAATCGACAGTCACTGCGAATCCCATTTGGTAAGTCATTTATAAACGCCAAAAATAACAAAGTTCCGATTACGCTGCCCTGAGGGATACCCGACGTTACGGTAATTTCATCCGAGAATATGCCTTCGACTTTCACTTTCTGTGAACGAATATATCTTTAACAAACTCAAACAACTGAGTTACAACCTTAATGTTGTATTTGCAATTTCTGTTTCTCAAACATGTTGTCTATACAACTGCATTACATTGTTAACAACAATATCTACTGTTATTATATAGTACTCATTTTCACGACAACTGAAGTTGCTTATGGAAAGACCTATCGAAGACTTACTAAGTATAGATACTCTGTCATAAAAACCTCTGTTAGTAAACATGGAATAAAAATACATTATATTGTCTCACCATACTGCCATGTTACAAACTGTGTTTCAATGAAAACAAATGTTACTGAAGTGTCGAATTACATTCAAAAGCGGTTGAAAAAGGATGTCCCTATGATTTCCTAAGTCGAATGAAATCATATCTTCTAAGAAGATATCTCTTAATAAAGTTACATTTAAAGAAAGCTCAAAGATTTCTTCCAAGTAAAATGGTCAGTCAAATCATGAAATAAATTCCTCGTAGGAATATAGTTGCATACATAAATATTCGTTGCCTATTCATGACGCATATTTATTGCCAGACCATCGTATCTAATATTTAAATAATACATTATACGCATATTTTTTCTCCTACTAATATTTCTTCTTACAATAGAGATGCCCAATTCATTTATTCCAAAATTAATTTAAATGGGCATTCAAGACTCAAAAACTGTATGAAATTAAATTAAACAAAATCGAAGACATCGTAAAATAATGAAATACATTTCCAAAAATTAAATCATGTTTGTTCAGAAACTAAGTCGTAGAAAATTCATGTACAGATGAATCAAGACCATCGTCTCACATGATACTGAATTCTAGATTCAATAATATCCCTTATTAATCCTTTATCTAGCTTCGCTACATCGTAATGTTTTGTCTTTTTTCTGACGGGGTGTGTTTTCTAGTAGAGTGAAGAGGGGTGAACTCACCATGAAAGTGTGTTCGTATAAATAATTGGGTTGTTTCTTTTAAGCTAAGTGTTTCTCGATTACTTCCATTATGTCAAGAGCTCTGCCGTTTTGTTCGTGTAGGATTATAGGAGATCTTGTGTCAATACCCCTGATAAGTACAATCTGCTAACAGCATGGGTTGGTAGGAGCACTAATCTTAATGATATAACATTAAAGACACTCCAATTAGTCACCGTCTGCGTGGGTATCTATGAGCTCTAAGCTGACTGACATATGATTAATGACGCTCCAAGAGGAACTATCTGCACTAAGTCTGGGTGGTTACCTAGGTGCTCTAAACTGGCTGATAGTAGCTTACCAACACTCCAGTATGAAAATATCTCCAGAGGAACCATCACATCACAGTTTGGTAGGTGTCTAGGAGCTTTAAACTGAAGGATGATAGCTTAACGACACATCAGATGTCCAATACTTCTAGGAAGAACCTTCCGACCACAGTCTGTGTTGGTACCTAAGTCTTCTATTCTGATAGATATTAGTTTAATGACGCAGCAGGCGTATCTGGTTCATTAAGGTGAAGAGCTACTAATGGTCTTATGAGTACCTAGGGCCTCTATTCTGAATTATATTAGCATAAAGACACTCCAGGTTGTCAATACCACTCTGAGTAAACACCAATATCCTTAAGAACCAGTATGCTTTTTTCGGAGTGGAAGTAAAGCCGGAGGACCCATATCATAGTATTATGACAAGTAAAAGACCTTCCACTAACTACAATTGTGTGAATATAAATTTATAGTTTAGATTTGATTAATGCTCTATTAATCTCCAACGTGTGATGCAAGGTGTCGGTAGCGGTGACATCTAGCAACCATGTTCGTGGCTAGGTGTCGTTGATGATAGCATTTGGTAGCAAAAGTAGAAGATATTTGAAATTGATCGTCTGCAGTCCTTACCTGAATTACTGATAACACACTAATAGAGCCATCACAAATAACACCGGTTATCAGACAGATGTTATACACAACCAAAGTACAATTGGCTACACATTGATTCCTACAATACTACAGGATGTCGCTCTCCTCGCATTGACTGCACGAAGAAGTGAGTGCTGCAATTCGGTTACATTCGCCTGGATGTAGGGGGGGATCTGTTTTCTGTCAGCTGTTTGAATATAAGTAATGTGTTACATTCGCCTGGAGGTAGGGGGAGATCTGTTCTCTGTCAGCTGTTTGACAATATGTTATGTGTTACATCCGCCTGGAGGTAGGGGAAGATTTCTCTCAGATGTTTAACAATATCTTATGTGGTACATTCGCTAAGGGGTAGGGGAAGATCTGTTTTCTGTCAGCTCTTTGACAATATGCAATGTGTTACATTCGCCTGGAGGTAGGGGAAGATCTGTTTTCTGTCAGCTGTTTGACAATATGTAATGTGTTACATTTGCCTGGAAGTAGGGGAAGTTCCATTCTCTGTCAGCTGATTGACAATATGTAATGTGTTAATTTCGCAGGAAGTAGGGGAAGATCATTTCTCTGTCAGCTGTTTGGCAATATGTAATGTGTTACATTCGCCTGGAGGTAGGGGAAGATCTGTTCTCAGTCTGCTGTTTGACAATATGTAATGTGTTACATTCACCTGGAGGTAGGGGAAGATCCTTTATCTGTCAGCTGATTGACAATACGTAATGTGTAAATTTCGCAGGAGGAAGGGGAAGATCATTTCTCTGTCAGCTGTTTGGCAATATGTAATGTGTTACATTCGCCTGGAGGTAGGGAAAGATCTGTTCTCTGTCAGCTGTTTGACCATATCTAATATGTTATATTCGCCTGGAGGTAGGGGAAGATCTGTTCTCTGTGTGCTGTTTGACAATATGTAATGTGTTACATTCGCCTGGAGGTAGGGGAAGATCTGGTCTCTGTTAGATGATTGACAATATGTTATGTGTTACATTCGCCTGGAAGTAGGGGAAGATCTGATCTCTCTCAGTTGTTTGACAAAATGTTGTGTTACATTCGCCTGGAGTTAGGAGAATATCTGTTCTCTGTCACCTGTTTGCAAATATGTAATGTGTTATATTCGCCTGGAGGTAGGAGAAGATCTGTTCCCTGTCAGCTGTTTGACAATATGTCATGTGTTATATTCGCCTGGAGGTAGGGGGAAGATCTGTTCTCTGTCAGTTGTTTGACAATATGTAATGTGTTACATTCGCCTGGAGGTAAGGGAAGATCTGCTTTCTGTCAGATGTTTGACAATATATAATGTGTTACATTCGGCTGGAGGTAGGGGAAGATCCTTTCTCTGTCAGCTGATTGACAATATGTAATGTGTTATATTCGCCTGGAGGTAGGGGGAAGATCTGTTCCCTGTCAGCTGTTTGACAATGTGTAATGTGTTATATTCGCCTGGATGTAGGGGAAGATCTGCTCTCTGTCAGATGTTTGACAATATGTAATGTGTTACATTCGCCTGGAGTTAGGGGAAGACCTGTTCTCTGCCAGCTGTTTGACAATATATAATGTGTTATATTCGCCTGGAGGTAGGGGGAAGATCTGTTCTCTGTCAGTTGTTTGACAATATGTAATGTGTTACATTCGCCAGGAGTTAGGGGAAGATCTGTTCTCTGTCAGCTGTTTGACAATATATATTGTGTTACATTCGCCTGGAGTTAGGGGAAGATCTGTTCTCTGTCAATTGTTTGACAATATGTAATGTGTTATATTCGCCTGGAGGTAGGGGAAGATCTGTTCTCTGTCAGCTGTTTGACAATATGTAATGTGTTACATTCGCCTGGAGGTAGGGGAAGATCAGTTCTCTGTCTGTTGTTTGACAATATGTAATGTGTTACATTCGCCTGGAGAGAGGGGAAGATCTGTTCTCTGTCTGCTGTTTGACAATATGTAATGTGTTACATTCGCCTGGAGGTAGGGGAAGATCTGTTCTCTGTCAGCTGTTTGACAATATGTAATGTGTTACATTCGCCTGGAGTGAGGGGAAGATCTGTTCTCTGTCAGGTGTTTGACAATATGTAATGTGTTACATTCGCCTGATGTAGGGGAAGATCTGTTCTCTGTCACCTGTTTGACAATATGTAATGTGTTACATTCGCCTGGAGTGAGGGGAAGATCTGTTCTCTGTCTGCTGTTTGACAATATGTAATGTGTTACATTCGCCTGGAGGTAGGGGAAGATCTGTTCTCTGTCAGCTGTTTGACAATATGTAATGTGTTACATTCGCCTGGAGGTAGGGGAAGATCTGTTCTCTGTCAGCTGTTTGAATATATGTAATGTGTTACATTCGCCTAGAGGTAACGGAAGATCTGTTGCCTGTCAGCTGTTTGACAATATTTAATGTGTTACATTCGCCTGGAGGTAGGCGGAGATCAGTTGTCTGACAGCTGTTTGACAATATGTAATGTGTTATATTCGCCTGGAGGTAGGCGGAGATCTGTTGTCTGTCAGCTGTTTGACAATATGCAGTGTGTTACATTCGCCTGGAGGTAGGGGAAGATCAGTTCTCTGTCTGTTGTTTGACAATATGTAATGTGTTACATTCGCCTGGAGAGAGGGGAAGATCTGTTCTCTGTCTGCTGTTTGACAATATGTAATGTGTTACATTCGCCTGGAGGTAGGGGAAGATCTGTTCTCTGTCAGCTGTTTGACAATATGTAATGTGTTACATTCGCCTGGAGTGAGGGGAAGATCTGTTCTCTGTCAGGTGGTTGACAATATGTAATGTGTTACATTCGCCTGGATGTAGGGGAAGATCTGTTCTCTGTCAGCTGTTTGACAGTATGTAATGTGTTACATTCGCCTGGAGTGAGGGGAAGATCTGTTCTCTGTCAGGTGTTTGACAATTTGTAATGTGTTACATTCGCCTGGAGGTAGGGGAAGATCTGTTCTCTGCCAGCTGATTGACCATATATAATGTGTATATTCGCCTGGGGGTAGTGGAAGATCTGTTCACTGTCAGCTGTTTGACAATATGGAATGTGTTACATTCGCCTGGATGTAGAGGAAGGTCTGTTCTCTCTCGGCCGTTTGACAAAATGTTTTGTTACATTCGCCTGGAGGTAGGAGAAGATCTGTTCGCTCTCAGCTGTTTGACAATATATAATGTGTTACATTCGCCTGGAGGTAGGGTAAGATCTGTTCCCTGTTAGCTGTTTGACAATATGTAATGTGATACATCGCCTGGAGGTAGGTTAAGATCTGTTCGCTCTCAGCTGTTTGACAATATGTAATGTGTTACATTCGCCTGGAAGTAGGGTAAGATCTGTTCTCTGTCAGCGTAGTGTACCCTTCTGCATATTTACTCAGCCATCTGAACTTTCTCGTTA
Organism: Meconema thalassinum; assembly: GCA_946902985.2. Lineage (NCBI taxonomy): Eukaryota > Metazoa > Arthropoda > Insecta > Orthoptera > Tettigoniidae > Meconema > Meconema thalassinum. The sequence goes on along the minus strand of OX336397.1, from coordinate 266,792,191 downwards.
ATATCTGTAGTCATTCACCGTGCTGCGGTGATACATACTCAGCGTAGTGATCCTTTCTGCATATTTACTCAGACATCTGAACTTCTTCGTTAATATCTGAAGTCATTCCCCGTGTTGCGGTTATACATTCTCATCGTAGTGTAGCCTTCTGCATATTTACTCAGACATCTGAACTTCCTCATTAATATCAGAAACCTTCTCAGCGTAGTGTTTCCTTCTGCATATTTACTCAGACATCTGAACAACAGTAACACACAGACGGATACCTATTTTTACCATAAATATTGCTCTTGATGGCAGTAATTGGTGCTGGCTTCATTACATCTTGACGGTTTTTATTTTGAGAAATGTGATTTAGGAAGCATTAGAGTTGATGGATAAAACTCCGGAGGAGGCAAGACAAATTAATTTGTTTAAACGAAGAATTAATTTTTTACCAACTGCATGTGATGCAAAATAAGATTAACTACCACCGAATGCCACCACCCCGTCGGCCAATCCCCGGTTCCCACTGCGCAACGATTCGGTTTGATGATCAATTTACCGGTTTGGTATCAATTTTCTCGGCTACTGGTACGGTATGGCTGGGCATCTTATATTCAGAGGGGGCCCTTTCAATGTTTCCAGGGGGTGCGAGAGATCATTGAGGTGGCCCTCCCCTATATGGCTGGGCATCTTATATTCAGAGGGGACCTAGCAAGTTTTCCAGGGGGTGCGAGAGTTCTTTGTGGCGCCCCCTCCCCTGTATGGCTGGGCATCTTATATCCAGAGGCGGCCCTAGCAAGGTTTCCAGGGGATGCGAGAGTTCTTTGTGGTGCCCTGTATGGCTGGGCATCTTATATTCAGAGGGGGCCCTAGCAAGGTTTCCAGGGAGTGCGAGAGTTCTTTGTGGCGCCCCCTCCCCTGTATGGCTGGGCATCTTATATTCAGTGGGGGCCCTAGCAAGGTTTCCAGGGGGGTGCGAGGGATCATTGTGGTGCCCCCTCCCCTGTATGGCTGGGCATCTTATATTCAGAGGGGCCCTAGCAAGGTTTCCAGGGGTGCGAGAGCTCATTGTGTTGCCCCCTCCCCTGTGTGGCTTGGCATCTTATATTCAGAGGGGGCCCTAGCAAGGTTTCCAGGGGGTGTGTGAGCTCATTGTGTTGCCCCCTCCCCTGTATGACTAGACATCTTATATTCAGAGGGGTCCTAGCAAGGTTTCCAGGGGGTGTGAGAGCTCATTGTGGCGCCCCCTCACCTGAATGGCTGGGCATCTTATATTCAGAGGGGTCCTAGCAAGGTTTCGAGGGGTTGTGAGAGCTCATTATGGCGCCCCCTCCCATGAATGGATGGGCATCTTATATTCATAGGGGGCCCTAGCAAGGTTTCCAGGATGTGCGAGAGCTCATTGTGGTGCCCCCTTCCCCTGTATGGCTGGGCATCTTATATTCATAGGGGGCCCTAGCAAGGTTTCCAGTAGGTGTGAGAGCACATTGTGGTGCCCCCTCCCCTGTGTGGCTGGGCATCTTGTATTCAGAGGGGCCCTAGTGAGATTTCCAGGAGGTGCGAGAGCTCATTGTGCTGCCCCCTCCCCTCTATGGCTGGACATCTTATATACAGAGGGGGTGCTAGGAAGGTTTCCAGGGGGTGCGAGTGCACATTGTGGCGCCCACTCCCCTGTATGGCTGGGCATCTTTTATACAGACGGGGTGCTAGCGAGGTTTCCAGGGGGTGCGAGAGCTCATTGTGGCGCCCTCTCCCCTGTATGGCTGGGAATCATATATTCAGAGGGGCCCTGGCAATGTTTGCAGGGGGTGTGAGTGCGCATTGTGGTGCCCTTCCCCTGTATGGCTGGGCATCTTATATTCAGAGGGGCCTTAGCAAGGTTTCCATGGGGTGCGAGAGCACATTGTGGTGCCCCCTCCCCTGTATGGCTGGGCATCATATATTCAGAGGGGGCCCTAGCAAGGTTTCGAGGGGGTGTGAGAGCACATTGAGGTGCCCCCTCCCCTGTATGGCTGGGCATCTTATATTCAGAGGGGCCCTAGTGAGATTTCCAAGGGGTGCGAGAGCTCATTGTTTTGCCCCCTCCCCTGTATGGCTGGGCATCTTATATTCAGAGGGGGCCCTAGCAAGGTTTCGAGGGGGTGCGAGAGCTCATTGTGGCGCACCTCCCCTGTGTGGCTGGGCATCATATATTCAGAGGGGCCCTAGCAAGTTTTCCAGGGGGTGCGAGAGCTTATTGTGGCGCCCCCTCCCCTGTATGACTGGGCATCTTATATTCAGAGGGGCCCTAGCAAGGTTTCCAGGGGGTGCGAGAACTTATTGTGGCGCCCCCTCCCCTGTATGGCTGGGCATCTCATATTCAGAGGGGGCCCTATCGAGGTTTCCAAGGGGTCTGAGAGCTCATTGTGGCGCCCTCTCCCCTGTATGGCTGGGCATCTTATATTCAGAGGGGGCCCTAGCAAGGTTTCGAGGGGGTGCGAGAGCTCTTTATGGCGTCCCCTCCCCTGTATGGCTGGGCTTCTTACAGAGGGGGTCCTAGTAAGGTTTCCAGGGGTTGCGAGAGCTCATTATGGTGCCCCCTCCCCTGTATGGCTGGGCATCTTATATTCAGAGGGGGCCTAACAAGGTTTCCAGGGGGTGCGAAAGCTCTTTATGGCGCCCCCTCCCCTGTATGGCTGGGCATCTTATATTCAGAGGGGGTCCTAGCAAGGTTTCCAAGGGGTGCGATAGCTCATTGCGGTGCCCCCTCCACTGTATGGCTGGGCATCTTATATACAGAGGGGGTCCTAGCAAGGTTTCCGGGGGTTGCGAGAGCTCATTGTGGTTCCCCCTCCCCTGTATCGCTGAACATCTTACATTCAGAGGGGCCTAGCAAGGTTTCCAGAGGGTGCCAGAGCTCATTATGGCGCCCCCTCCCCTGTAAGGCTGGGCATCTTATATTCAAAGGGGCCTAGCAAGGTTTCCAGGGGGTGTGAGAGCTCATTGTGGCGCCCCCTCCCCTGTGCAGGGTGTCTACCGGTAACGAAAGTAACGAAAATGACGAAAAAGTAACGAATTTTACAATCGGGTAACAGAAGTAACGAAATAGTAACGAATTTTACAAACGGGTAACGGAAGTAACGAAAAAGTAACGATTTTTACAAACGGGTAACGAAAATTTTCTGAAGGCGGGTTGAATCATTTAAACTCGCGCCGCTGGGCTCAGAGATTGCGATGGAGCGAGTTTCACGCAAGCGGCGCCGATTGCAAAAAGCTATATTTCCCCGTCCCTGAACTCAAGGAAATGCATACTGAGTATACCTTGTGTGGTATACATTAATTCAACGTATATTTTCGGCATCAAGAAGACTTCCTAGTTTTGTGTGAAATATTTTTCTGTGTTATTAGGAAACCTGACTTTTCGTGAGACGTTTATTCGCGAAGACTTCCGAAACTAAACAGAAACCTCTCATTTCTGTTATTGACCTCTAAATTTGGAGACTATGTCAAATTGAAGTCCAGAAATGACGCGAAATATTTTAATGTCGCAATCTTGTGAAATGTTACCGTTTCGAAACAAAAATTACGAAATAGCTTCGAAATACATAATAACTTACCGGTATTTTAAAAATCTGTCTCGTAAATTTGCGACATCCGGTATGGTTAATTCGAAATTCAGTTATATGTCGATTTTTCCTTCGAACTTTGGTTCCATCGGATATATAATCTAACTGGTTATTTCGATAACTTGTATAATTCGTGATTCGCATTCGAAATAAAATGTGCCCTCTTGTCGTATTCGTGTAATCCTCCCAGAATAATTCGTAATTTTCGATACGGTACCTACTTCGAACGTTCAACCTCCAAAATCACATCCTCAAGACGACCGACTGACCAAGTCTCGTCAAGCGGACCGAGATCGACGTCAGTTGCGTAAAATGATGAAACCCGTCCCCTATCGTGAACTTGTGACCACGTGGACTGCGGGAATCCTGTCAAAGGGGATTGGGCACCCATCACGAAACATTCCGAAACCTACTCGCCACTTTTCCCATGACCGTATACTTAAAAGAGTACGGGGAGCGAGAAATGTGTCAACCCACTTAGAAATGACCGCCTACGTAGCCTCGCGATACTAATTGTTCCCCGTGATCCACCCTGAACTGATGAACTCCCAACCACAGCATAGGGACAGCGGGAATCACGGCGCCGACCATAAAACATATTCATAACTACTCGTTAATTTTAACCATGCCCAACCTTGAGCTTGCCTCCACCATTCTGTCAGGGCAGATAGACAGGCTGGTAATCGTTGAACGGCCGGGTGCAGTGCCGATTGCATATTATCGCGAGGACAACGTGAATCTCGTAAAACGGCCGAGAGCGATTGCGATACATCGCGATATTTCTCCACATTCAATGACGAGGACAACTGGATTCTTGTCAAACGGACAGCGAGTGGCGCCGATCGCGTAATAATGCTATATTTTCTCGTGCCTGACCTCAATGACAATAGAAATGTCGTCGAATGTTTAAACGAGGCACCGTTTATCTAAATCGCGATTTTTCTCCGTGTTCTCTCGTGAAAACTACGGGAATCTTGTCAAATGGTATAGATCAGCGCCGATCGTGTAACATCTCGATATTTCACCGCACTTGACTGCGAAGTCAGAATACGGTGACGATCACGTAACGTCGCATACATTTCTTCGTGATCTTCCGCGGGGACAAAGGAAATCTCGCCAAACGGTAAAGAGCAGAGCAACTTCTTGATATTAGCTGCAACAACTAATTTGATAATAAATATCTAGATATATTTTGAAATTTTTATTTTATGATTTATTTTATTTACAGCTTTAAACACAGTTCATAATTGTCTTTCTTCACCGCGTAATGAGCTCCTATGCTTGCAGACCGCAGACGTATCTTGAATTCGAAGGTAACTAAAATTAATTAAAGGTAACTGAAAGGTAGCTAATTTTTACTACATCCTTACAGTAGACACCCTGGTATGGCTGGGCATCTTATATTCAGGGGGGCCCTAGCAAGGTTTCCAGGGGGTGCGAGAACTCATTATGGCGCCCCCTCCACTGTATGACTGGGCATCTTATATTCAGAGGGGGGCCTAGCAAGGTTTCCAGGGGGTGAGAGAGCTCATTGTATCGCCCCCTTCCCTGTGAATACGCCTAGATTACTGCCTTCCTTGCTTTTGCGCTTGTAAATGTTATTATACATTTTGAATAATTACCGCTGAGTCCGTGGTTCAAATCCCGGTCACTCCATGTGAGATCTGTGCTGGACAAAACGGAGGCAGACAGGTTTTTCTCCGGGTACTCCGGTTTTCCCTGTCAATATGTCATTCCAGCAACACTCTCCACTATCATTTCATTTCATCTGTCATTCATTTAATCTTGCCCTAGAGGAGTGCGTCAGGCCTCGGCAGCCGGCACAGTTCATATCCTCGCCGCTAGATGGGGGCTTCATTCATTCCATTCCTGACCCGGTCGAAGACTGGAAGCAGGCTGTGGATTTTCATTTTCAAGAGTCCTGGTCAATACTGTGTTCTATAGATAAAATTGTCAGATTTGACAATCTATCCTGACACATAGTTGAATGTAAATACATTTTATAAGTTCTTATTTACAGAAATCTCGTTCACCTTTCGCGTCATTTACAGGCATCGTCAGCAAATTTCGAAGTGCTGTCCACGTATTTGGGAATATATTTTGCCAACCATTTTGTTTAATAAGTTGAAAAGTATTCTTTTATTCTGCTGACTCAAGCTCATTAAACAAAGGATTCAGTTGTAAAAGTTCCTCAACCAATCCACAACCAGATATGTAACATTTTCCCCACCGGTTAAACTTATTTCTGAATCTGCACAGGCAGTTTCTAGTTTGGACTTTTCAGGAATTGTTTTGATATTGTGCAGTGAGGGCCTTCCCTATAGAACGGAGACTCGCCGTGACCGTGTGGCGGCTGGGCACTGTGTATTGCAGCGTGTCGAGCAAGGCATTGGTGCTAGCAGCAGCGTAACGCCCAACTTGTTAATACATTTTCTAAACACTCGTTGCACCGACGTAGGAAGTTTTGGTACACTCGCTGTAATTCATCCCCACTGATATTTCGTATCTGTGGAGTTATTTCGTTCTCGAGAGCCTCCAGAGTACGCGAATTGTTTTTGTATCGGCTGACTTTTCTTTGAGGTTCCTCCACAAGTAAACATCGCACGGAAAATTCGATGCTTTGTTCTATACCTAACGCTGTTCACGTGATACGATGTAGGCTACAGTACTTCACAGCAACTCTTAACTATCACAACTAAGGTATCTTGCCAAATGCGTATGTAAGCAATGCTATGACAGCAGCCAGAGCTTCCCAACCCGCTATTGAAATCGGTACGTGTTATTAATCTGGTGGTGAGGCACGGCCTCTGCGAGGCTCCGTTCTATAGGGAGGGCCCTTACTTTTTAATGTTCCTATATTATTATTCGAATCCAACATATAATATCCTAGCGTAGTTGGTAGCATGCTGAGCTTCTATGCCCAAGATCTCGGTTCAAACCTGGCCGAAGTCGTCAGAATTTTTAGGGGCGTAAAAATCCTTCAGTATTCCTTCCTTCGGTGGGGAGGTCAAGTCCGCGGGCTCATGTAATAGATTAATGGCATGTAAAAGATCCTTCCATTAACTAAACTTGTGTGAAGCTTCATTTCTAGGTTAAATTTCGTTGAAATGCCCTATCAAAGTTCCAACGATCACCACTATGTGTCAGTGACATCTGGTAGCGAAAGTTGGAACTACTTGAAATAGAACGGAACTTGTAGCTCACCCCATGGGTGTCCGCAATTAAGCAGCTACAGCCTCTGGCGAGACGAACATGTCCTCGGACACTACTAGAAACTCTCCAGTGAACTTAAATTATTGAATATTACTAAAACGTTCCTAGATTAAATGTAATATTGTGCGCTTATAGGAAGTAAGTCGCGCTTAGGTATGATTATTATCTACGCAATCAAAATATGCCACACATGATGTTGTATCTAACATCATATCTTACATTAGATTTAGTATACTCAGGGATCACCTGATTCAACAATAGCAACGCTCCAACAATGAAGTTTCAATGCCACACAGACATAAATCACAACCCACATGCACAAGCTTAGCAACAAATGCCAAGACAAGGGCGGGTGAGGCGCAACTATACAAGTAGGTAGATATTGGTTTCAGCTCGTTAATATATGTCTACACACTCCCCAGCTCACTGATATATAGAATTAATTGTTGCGGGTAAGTTAATTGGGGCACAAAGGTTTAAATGGCAGTTTCCGGGAAAGAAGGTGCCAATTAAAAGATAAAGTTTTACTGTGGTATTTAAGCGGCAATAAGGGGGAAGTAAGAAGCAATAAAATCACCAGTTCACGGCATATTCATAGCTGCTTAGTGAGACTAAATGGCTCAAAAGGCACTGAGTGGTTTTATTCGACTTGACTGCAGAATAACTTGCCACGTGACTATAGTTAAAAATACATCCCTAGTCTTACAGTTTCCCTCACACCATGCACAGGCTATTAATCATCAGCGGGGCGAGGTTGGTAGCAATACATCCCTAGTCTTACAGCTTCCCTTACTCCGTGCATGGGCTATTAATCACCAGCGGGGCGAGGTTGCTAGCAATACATTCCCAGTCTTACAGCTTCCCTTACTCCGTGCATAGGCTATTAATCACCAGCGGGGCGAGGTTGCTAACAATACAAACCTAGTCTTACAGCTTCCCTTACATCGTGCCTAGGCTATTAATCACCAGCGGGGCGAGGTAGGTAGCAATACATCCCCAGTCTTATAGTTTCCCTTACTCCGTGCCTAGGCTATTTATCATCAGCGGGGCGTGGTTGCTAGCAATACATCCCTAGTCTTATAGTTTCCCTTACTCCGTGCATAGGCTATTAATCACCAGCGGGGCGAGGTTGGTAGCAATACATCTCTAGTCTTACTGTTTCCCTTACTCCGTGCATAGGCTATTAGAAGGAGCATATAATAAGAAGAGACGGCACTCAATGCTAATTTTCTGGACGCTTATATTGGCTAGATTTTCAGGTCCACGTGGCAATGTTTGGGCTATAATGGCTATCAATGTCGCATATAAAGTAGCAACGATTAACTGTGACCATTACGTACGCACATTACTACGTTCGGAACTGATTTCCAGTGTCTGACATTGAATCAAAAACATTCGTTATTGCACCTCAGGAGGCGATATCGTTCCAAAAATGAAATACTAATGATGACTTTTGGTGTGACATGTTGGTATGATTTCCAAATCTGCGAAAACTTTTTTCCATTTATTTTCCTATTTGAAAGCCTACCGGCACTTTTTATACAATATAAACGTAGTAGGTAATATAGGGCGGTTCTGGCGCAGGGGCTAATGGGCAAGATGGCCGCCGCGCGCAACCAGCCTTATGTTATTCTTATGGAGGGGTCATTCAGAGCTGGCGCAGTGGCTAATGGGCAATATGACCACTACGCCCCGAGACCGTGAATGACTTCACAGGGAGAGGTTGGCCGTGTAGTTGCTAAATGGTATATTTATTATTATTATTATTATTATTATTATTGTAATTATGATTATTATTAGGTAATTATTAATTGATCATGTGCAATCCAGACCAGCTTTATATTGTCAGCCACTTAGTGTAGTGGCTAGCATTCTTGGCTGTTACTGCTAAGGCCCGGGTTCGATTCCTGGCTCTGACAAGAAATTTAATTTCTGGTCTCACGAGTGGAACGGGGTACACTCAGTCTTGTAAGGCAAAAGTGAGAAAAGGCGGGTTTTAATTCATACCTCTGCCATTCAGCCTAACCCAACTTCATTTAACCTCACCTAACCTAACCTAACCTAGCCTAACCTAACCTAACCTAACTTCAAAGTAATAGCAAATATGAGAGCAAATGTGAAAGCACACATAATAAACTAAGTTATAACCTAACCTAACCTAACCTTACCTAACCTAACCTAACCTAACTTCAAAGTCAGAGCAAATATGAGAGCAAATGTAAGAGCACACATAATAAACTAAGTTATAACCTAACCTAACCTAACTTAACCTAACTTAACCTAACCTAACCTAACCTAAAAGTGCGAGAAAAAAAAAATGTGAGCAAAAAGTGTGAGCAAAAAAGTAAGAGCAAATGTGAGAGCACAAATAATAAACTTAGTTATAACCTAACCTAACCTAACCCACAGAAACCTCATTTAAAGATTTTAGATTTTGCATTTTAACATTTTACATTTTAACATTTTATATTTTAGATTTTTTCATTTTATATTTTTTAGGTTTTACATTTTACATTTTTGATTTTTTGTATTTTAGTTTTTAGTTTTTTTAGATTTTACATTTTAAATTTAAGATTTTTTGATTTTAGATTTTACATTTTCCGAAAAGAGTAAACTACAAGGTCACATACCTAACCTCACTAAACCTAACTATACCAAACCTAACTTAAGCTAATCCAAAGGCTAATACACATTCACAAAGTATATAAGTGCTCATGCAACTATCCTTTTGCTAGTCTTATAGGCTACTGTACAACAAGATCACTTTCCCAACCGAGTATTTTTTCTTTCATTTTGTTGTTTACGCATTTGTCAATTTTCTAATTTCCCATTTTCAGTTTTTTAATGTTAATTTTAAGTTTTACAATTTCATAATATGGAAACATGGAATTTGCATTTTGTTGTTTACACATTAGTCAATTTTCCAATTTTCCATTTTCAGTTTTTTTTATGACAGTTTTAGGTTTTTCAATTTCATAATATGGAAACATGGATTTTGCATTTTGTTGTTTACACATTTATTAATTTCACAATTTCCCATTTACAGTTTTTAAAATGTCAGTTTAAAGTTTTTCAATATCATGATATAGAAACATGGATTTTCCAATTTGTTGTTGTATATTTGTCAATTTACGAAATTCCCATTTACAGTTTTTAAAATTTCAGTTTAATGCTTTTTCTATTTTGTCAATATGGAAACATGGATTTTCCAATTTGTGTTTTACATGTTCATTTTGCATTAGGAGTGGAGAGAGGTGGGTAGTAATTAAAAATGTACAAGCAGTGTCCATACAATATTTTTTATTTTAAATACATGTACACTATTTACACATAATACATTTTATATATATATATATATATATATATTCTTTTTTGTTATAAATTGTACAGTTGTTTTTATTTTGTTTTCTATTTATATTTATTTTTTGATTATGATTACTATTTTATTTTATTTTTGTAGTGTTATTGTTTTATTTCCTAAATTGTTTTATGTATTTGCTAGTTGCAGGCAGAAGATTTTGATATTCATAACTTAACTCTTTAAGCATGGTCAATGATTGAGTAATGACCATAGGCATGTGTACCTATACCATTAGCATCAATCACTCTTTTATCATCACTAGGACACAAAGCAATTTTGTTTAGTCTTATAGATGATATGTCATGTTGTTTAGAAGTGATAATGTTCATTGGTATTCTTTTTACATTGTTTTTCATGACACAATCCTTATAATCTTGAAAGCTTATACAATTTTTGACAACACCTCTGTTAATATCTTTAATCTTTTTGATTTCTTTACCATTTATGTCTAAAGCGTACATTTTAGCTCTAAGTCCAACAAATGCTTTTATAATGTGTCCACAAGCCTCGTCTTTAAATTTCCCCAACGTTTTCTTGTTTGATGTAGAGTAACATATGTGATTAGTAGGATAATCTGATGTGTCCAGGTGTTCTAGGAAATCCAACTTGTCTTGATATACATCTGGGGTGTTAACCAAATAAATGAACGAGTCGGTATCCATATACATGAGTTTAAGATTGTTCATTCCATAATAGGGTAGCAGGACATCATAGTGGTGGGAATACATTAGAGTTTTTGAAATATCCAGTATACACATTCCAATATACACACATCAAAAAAAGTTTTGCATCACCTCGGTTCCCAGATCTCCGGCATATAGACGTTGACTGTGTATATTGTATCCAAGATACAGTCCCTTTGACTGTTCATAGATGTCACTAAAACTGCTCAAAGATGTAAACAACCATGCATGAGCAGGGCCTATTAGACGGAGGGGGTACGACAGCCGATCAGTTCCAGTCATTCCACCAGGACGAAGGTACGCTGCTCATGTTGTCTGTAGTTCTACCATGCCTAGAAGGTCAATACCGCAGTTCGATCGCGTCCGCATTGTTACTTTGTGTCAAGAAGGGCTCTCAACAAGGGAAGTTTCCAGGCGTCTCAGAGTGAACCAAAGCAATGTTGTTCGGACATGGAGGAGGTACAGAGATACAGGAACTGTCGATGACAGGCCTCGCTCAGGCCGCCCAAGGGCTACTACTGTAGTGGATGACCGCTACTTACGGATTGCCGCTCGGAGGAACCCTGACAGCAATGCCACCATGTTGAATAATGCGTTTCGTTCAGCCACAGGACGTCGTGTTTCAACTCAAACTGTGCGCAATAGGCTGCATGATGCGCAACTTCACTCCCGACGTCCATGGCGAGGTCCAGCTTTGCAACCCCGACACCATGCAGCGCGGTACAGATGGGCCCAACAACATGCTGAATGGACCCCACGGAATTGGCATCACGTTCTCTTCACCGATGAGTGTCGCATATGCCTTCAACCAGACAATCGTCGGAGACGTGTTTGGAGGCACCCTGGTCAGGCTGAACGTCCTAGACACACTGTCCAGCGAGTGCAGCAAGGTGGTGGTTCCCTGATGTTTTGGGGTGGCATTATGTGGGGCCGACGTACGCCACTGGTTGTCATGGAAGGCTCCGAAACGGCTTTACGATACCTGAATGACATCCTCCGACCCATAGTGCAACCATATCGGCAGAATATTGGAGAGGCATTTGTCTTCATGGACGACAATTCTCGACCTCATCGTGCACATCTTGTGAATGCGTTCCTTCAAGATAACGACATCGCTTGACTACAGTGGCCAGCATGTTCGCCAGACATGAACCCTATCGAACATGCCTGGGATATGTTGAAAAGGGCTGTTTATGGACGTCTTGACCCACCAACCACTCTGAGAGATTTACGCCGAATTGTCGTTGAGGAGTGGGACAATTTGGACCAACAGTGTCTTGATGAACTTGTGGATAGTATGCCACGACGAATACAGGCATGCATCAATGCAAGAGGACGTGCTACTGGGTATTAGAGGTAGTGGTGTGTACTGCAATCTGGACCACAAATGCTGAAAGTCTAGCTGTATGATGGTACAACCTGCAATGTGTGGGTCTCATGAGCAATAAAACGAGCTGAAATGTTGTTTGTGTTGATCTCTATTCCCTTTGTATTTAAAGGTTCCGGAACTCTTGGAACCGAGGTGATGCAAAACTTTTTTTGATGTGTGTATATAGGCTTATTGAATACAATGTTACGTTTAGCCATGTGGAAAGCAGCTAGGTTGGGACCATAAATTGTTCTGTCGATGAATGTTGGTTTAGCTATTAGCTTTTCTGCCTTTTTGCTGTCAGTCACAAGACGTATGTCTATTCTTTTACGGATATTTTCCATTGTTTTCCCAAAAATGGCATTGTTGAATAATTTGTACAGATTTTTCTCAAAATCATTTCTGGCTTGTTTTCGAAGGTTGTTATTAAAATCAACGTATGCCTTTAACCAAGGTCTTTGTTTAAACTTTAACACACGATGAATTTTTATCAATTTTATTCCATGATCTAAAGCCTGTTTTAATGCCATGTAGTGAACAACATATCGCCTTCGATTTCCAAGATGAGGAATTAGTTTTTTCAGAGACGAATCCTTAGGTTGTGTACACTCTGGTAGGAAAGGTAAATCGTTGTGTAGATCATGAAGGTCAGATGGGTAATCAACATCAACGTCTAGAATGTATCCCACAGGATCGTCTTTCTTTAGTTTTTCTAGATCAACAGTATCTGGAGAAACCCACTGAAATCCACCATAAGGAAGGGAGTGGCACATAGCCCACCCGTATTGGTTGTTGGCATCATCATAGGTAATAAACTGCGATGGTTTCTCAGAATCATAGGTTTCCATGTATTTATTGTTAGCTTCAGCATACCGATGAGACACCTGGCATATGCCTCCACGTATTCCAGACTCGATTAAAAGAATCTGATCGTAATCCTGTAGCAATTCCAGTTCAATGCCTGTGTAAAGGAGCATTGCCTCGAAACTTAAACCGGGCGAAGTAAAAAAGTGTGCAGCATCCACTCGGTGTGTTTCTAGTGTTTTGTTTCTAAACGTTTCAAAGCTGTCTGCAAGAAGGAGTACATCTGAAGTTAGGTAGAGGTCACTATATTCCCCTAGAGTTTTAATGTTGAACTGATTCCAGACACTTTTGGCATGTTCATAGTCTTCTTGACCAACATCTTCTTGACTTAATTTGTTAAAGAATGCCTCTTTTGGAGGTAAACACGTTTCACTTAACTTTTCCCATGAGTCAATGTAGTCATAACAAAATACCCCTTTACGAGTCATGAGCATTGCATTTTCTTTTCCAAAGTACTTGTCTGTTTCAGGGTATGATGTTAAGTTGGAAACCAAGTTTTCCAAACTACTCGGCATTAACCGAAACGTGTCCACAAATCGAAGCTTAACATTTCCTACATATTTGGTAAAGGAAATGTACTTTTCTTTGGAGTTAGCGATAACATCCACTCTCTCAGTAGTACATCCCAATTGCTTTACAATGAAATTTGCGTCGTAGCCACTCATATTATGTAGAAACACAGGAACGGGGTTTCGTGTTTTACACCTCAAATTACAGTTATTGTGAGCACTTCCACGGTATTCCCCTGTAATATGGCAGTGGTCTCGAACTTTCCAGTCCTGTTGGGTAAATGGTTTTTGACACAAATAACAGGTTTCAGAACATTGGAACTCTGCTTCTTGAGCCTGAGTTAAGGCCTTTGGAACATTTAAGCTGTAAAGGCGATCAATTTCATTAGATATTGAGATCAAACAGTCCATAAACTTTTCTGCAGCGTCAGGCCCACGATAAATAACAGGTTGGCTTGAAAGATTTGTCTTTATGTGTTCCACAGCAGGTGAGGGTTTAACGTATATACCAAAGCTCATAGGAACATGACTCTGGTATGGCACTGTATAACTTGCCTCAGGATTAGGTAGACATGTTTGATAGGGTAAGAGTATACTTTCAAAATCTGCATAGATAACGTAAGGTATTCTCAGCATTTTTTCAACATTTAAGAATTTGACAATGGGGTTTTTAATAGGCATTTCAACCCTAGCAATGTCATGCTGGACACACAAAGCTCTATGTTCTTTCATTTTTTCCATTCCTTGTTGTCCATATCGATTATCAAAGTGTGTAAAACACCGTTTACACGTATATATTTTATGTTCATGGCGGGTAATCTGATGTCTTACTAGTTTATCAAAATCTTTGATAAAGACGTAGTGGTTCTGGCCGGATGATGAACTTAGCAAAAGGAGGTCGCGATGGTCTTGCAGCTCTTGATCCACAACCTTCAGAGGGAACAATTTCTTGTCTTGTTCCAATCCAAATACATTAATGGATATATCGTTGGCTTTTTCAAATTTGGGAATGTCAGCTAGCGATGTAGGAAACGATATTACAGAAAAATCATACTTGTTTTCCAGGTCCTTGTATTTACTAATGCGATGAGCATCCTTTTTAACCAGTTTTGCTAAAATGGCATACATAAAACACTTTTCATTTTTCAAGTTTTCAGGATTAATGCAGGCTTTTCTTGCTTGTATAGCTGCTGGTAATGGAATATATGTGCTTCCACGCAAGGGATTGTACTTATTTATTTTCAATCGTACTCCTTCCACTGCTAACAAAGCCCAATTACTGCCTTTTAGCTCAGATTCCTCCATTTCCGTAGTTAACTTTGTAAATTGTGTTTCCAAGAAACTACTTAAGTCCGTTTCCAAAAATAGGGCCTGATTTCGTGTTTTAAAAGCACGATCTGTAATGTCATTGGTAGATGTATGAATGAATCTACATTCAGCCACAAGATTAACTTTTATCGACTTGTGCATTGCTAGTTCTTTCTGCATAGCTTGTATTATTTGCTGTTTGGACTCTTTAAGGTATGAATTTAAATCCCTACACGTATCACAACGAATGAAATAGGATTTAAGTCGACCTTCAAAAGATGTCTCATATTCAATAAGTCCACTTTTGTCAGGGACCAATGACAGTAGGTAATGTTTTGTAGGCTCTGCTTTTTGTCTTTTAGCTGCCGACACAACATTACAACATTCTTCATGCCGACGTCCATTGTACACATTGTTGAATGTACTACCACAGGTCTTGCACTCATGGAATTCACCACACGATACTTCATGTCGCTTCCTATGATAGTCTCGAAGAAAAGTCTTCCCACACTCTTTACACATATAGCTAGGAATGGCTTCTTCCATTATGAATGTTGATTTCTGCAAACAGCTGCTTACTGCGTATCACAAGGCTAGAGGTTGGTCAGTGAGACGGTCTTTCACGATGTGAACACCGTGAGAGGTAGTAGTCAACTGGTGATATTCTTGTGAAGGGTCCTCTAATATACCCCTAGTCTAGACCAACAGCTCTTTACAGCGTATGACAAGGCTGTATACTGGATAGTGAGACGGTCTTTCACGATGTGAACACTGTAACAAGTAGTAGTCAACTGATTATATACTTGCTAAGGGTTCTCTAATATACAATAGTCAAGACCAACAGCTACTTACTGAGTAGTACAAGGCTGTACAATAGTTGTTTTAACAGTCTTTCACGATGTGGTCACTGTGAATGGTGGTAGTCAACTGATGATATTCTTGATAAGGGTCCTCTAATGTACCCCTGGTTAAGGGTAACAGCTGCTCACTGCTTATGACAAGGCTAAAGACTGGTTGCTTCAACGGTCTTTCACAATGTAGACACTGAGACAGGTAGTAGTCAACTGAAAATATTCTTCTTCTTCTAGTTGTTATTTCAATTCCTGCTTCCGCGCGAAGCGCGGGAGCAGGCGGGCCATCGGCTAGACTAGTAGCCCTTAGGCCATTGGATATTTGTTATTTTAATTTTAATGAAATTATTTTGCTGGGAGCATGTCAGGACATGCGTAAATTTAATGATTTCTCTGTTTGGTGGCGCAGAGGTCACCCCGACCAACAAAGGAGACCCCCCAAGGAAAGGCCCAACACAACACCCCGCCCGGGCCGAGGCCCCACTCACACCCCCATTTATTGTTCAACACAATGTTACATACAGAAGGCACAAAACATAATAACGATATGTGGGCAAAAAACATATGTACACTGATATATAAATACAAAACATATATATACATATTTCAATCAAAGTTCCTTGGATTTATCCTAGTTTCTTGTTCTTTCTTTGTCCATAATCGTATGATTTTTTAAGCATAGTTTAAAGAATACACTTGTTTGGGGAAGTATAATCACTGGGGCAATCACACGGATATGGAGCACTTTTCACTGGCAGTACATTGAATGGGTATCGGAGAGATGCGACTAATGAAAGCGATATCTTTGAAGGCTATGCGCCGAACACTCACTGGACTTCAACGTGACTGGGTTGACACCACCCCCAGGAGCGCGCGGAAAGTAGATGAAGCGACGTGTGTTTCATAGCCAAAGGCAGCTGGGGGTGGAGGGCTGAGCTGTGTTGAGGAGACTAGGTTATGGGTGGGGGAAAGAGATGAGAATTTGCAGGGGTGCGGTTGTCATTGAGGATATCTTGGGCAAGGGGAGAGACAGATAGAGCTTCGGAAAAGAATGGGAGGTTTGCGAGACGAGCACGGGTAAGGTACTTTAGGCGTAGGTTATGTAGAGTAGTGATAATCGTAGGAAAGGTATAGAGGGTGGTAAAATCAGCGGATGGTGTGTCATAAGGTAGGCGGTATGCCATGCGGAGGGCATGGCGATCAAGTTTTAGCAGATTAAAATAAAGAGGAGGGGGCGCGGTGAGCCAGGACATGGAAGCGTAGAGTAGGACAGGGAGGATGAAAGCACGGTATATACGGATGATGGTAGGGGCTTTCAGGCCCCAGGTATGGCCGGTGAGGGAGCGGGTAGCAGTTAGACGATGAAGGGCGCGGCTGGTAAGGAGGCGGAGATGGTGGGTCCATTGTAGGTTGTTTTGAAAGGTGATACCGAGGTAAATGAGTTTGTTGGTTTCGAGAAGAGGGAGAGAGTTCAGGGTGAGATGGATTCGGTGGCGGGGAGGGCAGAGGCGGGATTTTCTTCTAAAGACTATGAATTGGGTTTTCCGAGCATTGACTGTTATATGAGAAGAGAGGAACCAGGACTGAAGAGTGTTGAGGTAGGATTGGAGAAGATTTTGTAGTTTGGGGGCAGTGTGACCGAGGGCGAGGATAGCTAGGTCGTCAGCAAATTGATAAAGGCGTAGTGGGGGAGGTGGGTGTGGAATATCGTGGGTAAATAAAAGGTAGAGTAAGGGGGAAAGTGGCGACCCCTGGGGGACGCCGGCACGAATGGAGAAGGTGTAGGAATGTGAAGATTTGATTCGGATAGAGGCTGTGCGGTGTGATAAGAAATTATATATCAGACGGATAAGGGAAGAGGGGATGGGGAGATGTCGGAGTTTGTATAAGAGTACGGGGTGGTAGACCTTATCGAAAGCTTTCTCTACATCGAGGCATATGAGAGCGGCAGTGCGGCGAGGTTTCATGAAAGCGGACAATGAAGCGGTTAAGTGGAAAAGGTGGTCTTGCGTCGATCGGTGGGCACGGAAGCCGGCTTGGGATTCGGGTAGTAAATGGAGAGGTTCGAGATAGGAGCTGATTCGTTTTGCAAGGATTAGTTCGAATAGTTTGGATAGTACTGGAAGAAGGCTTATGGGGCGGTAGGAGTTTATATCAGAGGGAGCTTTGTGGGGTTTCAGGAAAAGAAGGATGGAAGCTTTACACCAGTGGGTGGGATAAAAACCGGTGTATAGCATTGTTGTATATATAAGGGAAAGAACATGGGTAAGAATGGGGGGGGGGCGGCTTGAAGGTGCCGGTAGGTAATGGTATCGGTTCCTGGAGCGGTGTTTTTACGATGGCGAAGAATTGATGTGATTTCAGAAGGAGAAATGGGATGATTAAGAGGATGAGAGTAATCGATGTTAGTAAAGTGAGCGAAGGAAGGTTGGAGGTCAGGTGTAAGTTTCGGGTCTTGAAGACGTTGGATAAGCACGTCATTTGGATTTTGGAATTGGGGGTTGTTGGTTGGAGAGAAAACATGGTAGTAGTGAGATGCAAAAAGGTTAGCCTTTTCGAGGGGAGTAGTGGGAACTGAGGTGGGGGTATAAATGGGGTAGGTAGGGTGGGATGGACGAGACTTCGTGAGGCGTTGAAAGGTAGACCAAAATTTAGAAGGATCGGGTGTGTCATCCAGACGGGTGCATGCATCGTTCCAGGTTTTGCGTTTAATAGCACGGATATAAGATTTGGCATGACGGAGATGGCGACGATGTTGGCGGAGGGTGTCAGGATCTCGGGTGCGGAGATAGGCCCGATAATAATCATGGGCTATGCGTAAAAGGTTAAGGGCCTTTGGGGGTATAGGAGGTTTGGTAGGGTGGTA
The DNA here is from genome assembly GCA_946902985.2 of Meconema thalassinum. Taxonomy (NCBI): domain Eukaryota; kingdom Metazoa; phylum Arthropoda; class Insecta; order Orthoptera; family Tettigoniidae; genus Meconema; species Meconema thalassinum. Next base: position 266,773,577 of record OX336397.1, on the reverse strand, counting down.
AGAGTGGCGGGGGATATGAAGCCGGTCGGCAGTAAGGAGAGCATGTTCAGTTTCGGCGATTAGTGTGAGAAGATTTGGTAGGGATGTCGGGGAGGTGTGGGGAGTGAGGAGATCAGTAACAGTGGCTCGATACTCAGACCAGTTGGTCTTTGTAAAACGTCGAGTGGGAGGGGGCCGGTATGGGGCATCTGGGCGGGGAAAGATGTGGGGTATCGAGATCAGAGCTGGAACATGGTCACTTCCAATAGATGGAAGCATACGGACTAGAGGGTGAGGGGTTAGGGTTGGGGAAATGAGCATGACATCAGGGGTAGAATTTGTTGAGGGTATTGTGGGCGAGGGAAAGGGAACGAGCACTCCACGGATACTATGAAGGAGATTGTGGAAAATAGTTTGTTCTTGCACCGTGTAGGAGTTGATATTAATGTCAGCTGCTAGAAAATAATTGGGAAAGGTGCGATCAAGGTATTGGAGAAAAGCAATAGGGGGAGGGGTCTTTGGGGATAAATAAAGGGTAGCTACGGTGAACGTCTTGGAGGGGGCAAACATTTCAAGGATTAGGTATTCTGTGAAGTGATGAGGAAAGGTATAGAAATGACGTTTGACTGTAAGGTTACGCTGAACACCGACCGCTACCCCGCCCGCAAGCCGCGCTCCGTACGGCCGATCCGCTCGGTAGACAACATACGGGGGGAGGCACAGCCGGTGGGAGGGACCAAGGAAAGTTTCGTTGAGGATAAATATGTCCGGGGAGTGCTCTAAAAGGGAAAGTTCAAAGGTCGGCCGGTTGGAGGTGACAGAGCGGATGTTGTCATAGTATATTTTAAGCGCCATGATTAGTTGAGAAGGGGAACACTCGCTAGCGGGACGAATGCAAAGTGCATCCTATTACCCGCATAGGCTATGTCTAAATGAGTGTTGAATATCAACCGGGCCGCCATTTGAACTTGGTTGAGGACAAGAGGACGGTGGAATGGGAGGCAATTCTGTAGGACCATGGTAATGAAGCGAATAATGTTTTCGGTACTAGGGGTGGGAAGGGCGGAGGAAGGAGCTGGGGTAGGTAGGTCTTGGGAAACTACTGGTACGACGGTTTCAGGCTGGGTGGGAATGGGATCAGGTCGTCTTTTACATTTAAAACTGAAGGCCGGGTGAGGAAGGGAGCAATTGATACATTTAGGGGAGGTTCTGTTTTGGCACATAGATGTAGGGTGTTCCTGACTGCAGATACCACATACCTCAGCATGGACACAGGGTGCTCCCGGGGCGTGGTCATATCGCTGACACTTATCGCATCGCATCCTCTGGGGGGCGGCTGCACGGGAAGGCTCCACTCGATGGCGACGGGCAAAGATGATGGCCCCATCGCGGAGAAGAGCGTCCAGAGACCCGGTGTCACGGCTGAGAATCCGGACAAGTGAGGTAGGGCCAGTATTGTTCCTTATCCTGGCCACACGGAAGATGGTAAGTCCTTGAAGGCCGAGCTGCTGGGCGACATCTTCTTCTGAGTATTCCCGGTCGACACCATAGGCGACGACCGAGAGGAGGGGGGTAGGGCGGGAGGGAGGGGGGTTAGGGCGTGGAGGCTGGAAGTTGGATAGGTTTTTGGCACGGGTACGAGGGCCGAACTGTGCTAGGCCAATGGTGTTCGTTAGGTGCTGGTAGAAGGGCTTTGCAGTTTTGATATTATACCCTTCGCGGGTGCGTTGTAACTCCAGGCGGTAGGAGGCGAGGTCAGGGGTAAAGGAGGAAATGATTGTGAAAAGGGTGCGGGGGTTTGCCTTAGCGAGGTCAATGTCGGTAAGCTTGATGACATAGAATGCAGGTGAGGGAAGGGGGTTTGGGTTTATAACGCTTCGCTGGCGAACTTGAGGATGTAGAGCTGGGTTCTGGGCTGCCACAGCGTATGAGCGAAGAGTGCCTGGCATATATGGAGCTGTGGGTATAGCCATTGATGGTGGTGGAAGGTTTGGCAGTTGAAGTGGTGCTAGTTGACGATTTTCAAAAGGCATGAAGTCAATTCCACTCACCGAAGGCCCAGTTGGTTCTGCCGAAGTTGGAGCTGAAGACGATGTATATGTGGAGCCAGAAGAGATCTCATCACCGCATTTTCTTTTGGCCTGTGAAGTAGGGCTGTTAGCTGCGTCCGATGTAGTGCGAGAGCACTTTATCTGTTGAGTTTCCATGGTATGTTGTGGTGTCGGTGGTGAGTCGAATATGCTCTGCGACAGCCGTCTCTGAGGTGCCGGCTGTTTGCCGGAGTCCGACATGACGTATGGATACTATCTCGTATGATCTGGTAAGCTCGTGAATGTTCTGGAAAATTCTGGAAAATGCAGATGAAGGTGCTGATGACCAGAGTTTCCTCGCTGAAAATGGTTGATGAGCGGTGAATTTCGTAGCACTTTGATGTATCGTGACGGTCCAGAGCACTAGATAGAAGAACACAGTGAGTGAAAAAATTTTTTTGTAGAATTCCTAGTTTCCAAAATAGTGACCATTTTTAAAAAAAATTATTTTCTTGACCTAGTGACCTGAGACTTGGTACGGGAATAGAGGGGGTAAAGACCATTGATTTACGTTAGACAAACTTGTTTGTAAAATTCTTAATTTTGGAAATAAAGCCCATTTTCAAAATTTTATTTTTGTTGTCCTAGAGACCTGGGACTTGGTACCGTGGTAGAGGGGGTAAAGGCCATTCATTTCTGTCAAACAAACATTTTTGTAAACTTTTTAATTTTGGAAATATAACCCATTTTGGAAATATGTTTTTGGAAAATTTAAAAATACACTATTTTTGGACTAAGAATGGTATAGAGGTAGGTGTTGGAGTTAACATATGTCTTTTTAGGATTTTTAGTTTAATGATATAGCCTACTTTCCAAATATTTTTAGAAAAATTTAAAAAATACACTATTTTTGACTAGGCATGGGATAGAGGTAAGTGTAAGAGTTGAGAGTCATTGATAAACCTTAGAGTACTTTGGATTGTTTTGGAATATTGTGTGTTGTTGTTGCTGCGTACAAACATGGCTGTAAGCATTTTGCAGCCATGAAAAAAGGACTGACATACTTTCCAAGACCAAATAAGCCCCCCACAAGCAAGAGCAAATATGAAAGAGCTAATAAAAAAGCCAACAAAAGCCAACAAAAAAGCCAACAAAAGCCAACAAAAGCCAACAAAAAACTGACCAAAAAAGCCATGTAGCATGTTGGTAGTTGAGTGAGTTGTCATATTGACCGATAGATAGCAGGCTGGTAGTTGAGGAGTATTGCTATCGACCGCTAGATAGCATGCTGTTCGTTCAGTGAGCGAGTGTTGAAATGGAGCGCTAGGTAGCATGCTGGTCGTTCAAATAGTTCTCATAGTCACCGCTAGATAGCGGAAACATACTTTGCGTGTCGCATGCAGCTATTTAACAAAGTTTTACCTCATAAAAACGTGCTTGTATAAGCTTTGTACAAAAATTGAATATACAATTAATCACTAAGTGTTTAGAACTAACATGTATAGCCTTGTGTAGGGAATATTGGGGTCCTTAGCAAGAAAGAGTGCCTAACACACATGAGTGTACAGCCTTTTGATATGCAGTAAGTACCTGATAACCTTGAGTAGGCCATAAGAATATTTTCAGTTGACTACTACCTGTCTCAGTGTTTACATTGTGAAAGACCGTTGAAGCAACCAGTCTTTAGCCTTGTCATAAGCAGTGAGCAGCTGTTACCCTTAACCAGGGGTACATTAGAGGACCCTTATCAAGAATATCATCAGTTGACTACCACCATTCACAGTGACCACATCGTGAAAGACTGTTAAAACAACTATTGTACAGCCTTGTACTACTCAGTAAGTAGCTGTTGGTCTTGACTATTGTATATTAGAGAACCCTTAGCAAGTATATAATCAGTTGACTACTACTTGTTACAGTGTTCACATCGTGAAAGACCGTCTCACTATCCAGTATACAGCCTTGTCATACGCTGTAAAGAGCTGTTGGTCTAGACTAGGGGTATATTAGAGGACCCTTCACAAGAATATCACCAGTTGACTACTACCTCTCACGGTGTTCACATCGTGAAAGACCGTCTCACTGACCAACCTCTAGCCTTGTGATACGCAGTAAGCAGCTGTTTGCAGAAATCAACATTCATAATGGAAGAAGCCATTCCTAGCTATATGTGTAAAGAGTGTGGGAAGACTTTTCTTCGAGACTATCATAGGAAGCGACATGAAGTATCGTGTGGTGAATTCCATGAGTGCAAGACCTGTGGTAGTACATTCAACAATGTGTACAATGGACGTCGGCATGAAGAATGTTGTAATGTTGTGTCGGCAGCTAAAAGACAAAAAGCAGAGCCTACAAAACATTACCTACTGTCATTGGTCCCTGACAAAAGTGGACTTATTGAATATGAGACATCTTTTGAAGGTCGACTTAAATCCTATTTCATTCGTTGTGATACGTGTAGGGATTTAAATTCATACCTTAAAGAGTCCAAACAGCAAATAATACAAGCTATGCAGAAAGAACTAGCAATGCACAAGTCGATAAAAGTTAATCTTGTGGCTGAATGTAGATTCATTCATACATCTACCAATGACATTACAGATCGTGCTTTTAAAACACGAAATCAGGCCCTATTTTTGGAAACGGACTTAAGTAGTTTCTTGGAAACACAATTTACAAAGTTAACTACGGAAATGGAGGAATCTGAGATAAAAGGCAGTAATTGGGCTTTGTTAGCAGTGGAAGGAGTACGATTGAAAATAAATAAGTACAATCCCTTGCGTGGAAGCACATATATTCCATTACCAGCAGCTATACAAGCAAGAAAAGCCTGCATTAATCCTGAAAACTTGAAAAATGAAAAGTGTTTTATGTATGCCATTTTAGCAAAACTGGTTAAAAGGGATGCTCATCGCATTAGTAAATACAAGGACTTGGAAAACAAGTATGATTTTTCTGTAATATCGTTTCCTACATCACTAGCTGACATTCCCAAATTTGAAAAAGCCAACGATATATCCATTAATGTATTTGGATTGGAACAAGACAAGAAATTGTTCCCTCTGAAGGTTGTGGATCAAGAGCTGCAAGACCATCGCGACCTCCTTTTGCTAAGTTCATCATCCGGCCAGAACCCCTACGTCTTTATCAAAGATTTTGATAAACTAGTAAGACATCAGATTACCCGCCATGAACATAAAATATATACGTGTAAACGGTGTTTTACACACTTTGATAATCGATATGGACAACAAGGAATGGAAAAAATGAAAGAACATAGAGCTTTGTGTGTCCAGCATGACATTGCTAGGGTTGAAATGCCTATTAAAAACCCCATTGTCAAATTCTTAAATGTTGAAAAAATGCTGAGAATACCTTACGTTATCTATGCAGATTTTGAAAGTATACTCTTACCCTATCAAACATGTCTACCTAATCCTGAGGCAAGTTATACAGTGCCATACCAGAGTCATGTTCCTATGAGCTTTGGTATATACGTTAAACCCTCACCTGCTGTGGAACACATAAAGACAAATCTTTCAAGCCAACCTGTTATTTATCGTGGGCCTGACGCTGCAGAAAAGTTTATGGACTGTTTGATCTCAATAGCTAATGAAATTGATCGCCTTTACAGCTTAAATGTTCCAAAGGCCTTAACTCAGGCTCAAGAAGCAGAGTTCCAATGTTCTGAAACCTGTTATTTGTGTCAAAAACCATTTACCCAACAGGACTGGAAAGTTCGAGACCACTGCCATATTACAGAGGAATACCGTGGAAGTGCTCACAATAACTGTAATTTGAGGTGTAAAACACGAAACCCCGTTCCTGTGTTTCTACATAATATGAGTGGCTACGACGCAAATTTCATTGTAAAGCAATTGGGATGTACTACTGAGAGAGTGGATGTTATCGCTAACTCCAAAGAAAAGTACATTTCCTTTACCAAATATGTAGGAAATGTTAAGCTTCGATTTGTGGACACGTTTCGGTTAATGCCGAGTAGTTTGGGAAACTTGGTTTCCAACTTAACATCATACCCTGAAACAGACAAGTACTTTGGAAAAGAAAATGCAATGCTCATGACTCGTAAAGGGGTATTTTGTTATGACTACATTGACTCATGGGAAAAGTTAAGTGAAACGTGTTTACCTCCAAAAGAGGCATTCTTTAACAAATTAAGTCAAGAAGATGTTAGTCAAGAAGACTATGAACATGCCAAAAGTGTCTGGAATCAGTTCAACATTAAAACTCTAGGGGAATATAGTGACCTCTACCTAACTTCAGATGTACTCCTTCTTGCAGACAGCTTTGAAACGTTTAGAAACAAAACACTAGAAACACACCGAGTGGATGCTGCACACTTTTTTACTTCGCCCGGTTTAAGTTTCGAGGCAATGCTCCTTTACACAGGCATTGAACTGGAATTGCTACAGGATTACGATCAGATTCTTTTAATCGAGTCTGGAATACGTGGAGGCATATGCCAGGTGTCTCATCGGTATGCTGAAGCTAACAATAAATACATGGAAACCTATGATTCTGAGAAACCATCGCAGTTTATTACCTATGATGATGCCAACAACCAATACGGGTGGGCTATGTGCCACTCCCTTCCTTATGGTGGATTTCAGTGGGTTTCTCCAGATACTGTTGATCTAGAAAAACTAAAGAAAGACGATCCTGTGGGATACATTCTAGACGTTGATGTTGATTACCCATCTGACCTTCATGATCTACACAACGATTTACCTTTCCTACCAGAGTGTACACAACCTAAGGATTCGTCTCTGAAAAAACTAATTCCTCATCTTGGAAATCGAAGGCGATATGTTGTTCACTACATGGCATTAAAACAGGCTTTAGATCATGGAATAAAATTGATAAAAATTCATCGTGTGTTAAAGTTTAAACAAAGACCTTGGTTAAAGGCATACGTTGATTTTAATAACAACCTTCGAAAACAAGCCAGAAATGATTTTGAGAAAAATCTGTACAAATTATTCAACAATGCCATTTTTGGGAAAACAATGGAAAATATCCGTAAAAGAATAGAAATACGTCTTGTGACTGACAGCAAAAAGGCAGAAAAGCTAATAGCTAAACCAACATTCATCGACAGAACAATTTATGGTCCCAACCTAGCTGCTTTCCACATGGCTAAACGTAACATTGTATTCAATAAGCCTATATATATTGGAATGTGTATACTGGATATTTCAAAAACTCTAATGTATTCCCACCACTATAATGTCCTGCTACCCTATTATGGAATGAACAATCTTAAACTCATGTATATGGATACCGACTCGTTCATTTATTTGGTTAACACCCCAGATGTATATCAAGACAAGTTGGATTTCCTAGAACACCTGGACACATCAGATTATCCTACTAATCACATAAGTTACTCTACATCAAACAAGAAAACGTTGGGGAAATTTAAAGACGAGGCTTGTGGACACATTATAAAAGCATTTGTTGGACTTATAGCTAAAATGTACGCTTTAGACATAAATGGTAAAGAAATCAAAAAGATTAAAGGTATTAACAGAGATGTTGTCAAAAATTGTATAAGCTTTCAAGATTATAAGGATTGTGTCATGAAAAACAATGTAAAAAGAATACCAATGAACATTATCACTTCTAAACAACATGACATATCATCTATAAGACTAAACAAAATTGCTTTGTGTCCTAGTGATGATAAAAGAGTGATTGATGCTAATGGTATAGGTACACATGCCTATGGTCATTACTCAATCATTGACCATGCTTAAAGAGTTAAGTTATGAATATCAAAATCTTCTGCCTGCAACTAGCAAATACATAAAACAATTTAGGAAAAAAAAACAATAACACTACAAAAATAAAATAAAATAGTAATCATAATCAAAAAATAAATATAAATAGAAAACAAAATAAAAACAACTGTACAATTTATAACAAAAAAGAATATATATATATATATATATCAAAATGTATTATGTGTAAATAGTGTACATGTATTTAAAATAAAAAATATTGTATGGACACTGCTTGTACATTTTTAATTACTACCCACCTCTCTCCACTCCTAATGCAAAATGAACATGTAAAACACAAATTGGAAAATCCATATTTCCATATTGACAAAATAGAAAAAGCATTAAACTGAAATTTTAAAATCTGTAAATGGGAATTTCGTAAATTGACAAATGTACAACAACAAATTGGAAAATCCAGGTTTCTATATCATGATATTGAAAAACTTTAAACTGACATTTTAAACACTGTAAATGGGAAATTGTGAAATTAATAAATGTGTAAACAACAAAATGCAAAATCCGTGTTTCCATATTATGAAATTGAAAAACCTAAAACTGTCATAAAAAAACTGAAAATGGAAAATTGGAAAATTGACTAATGTGTAAACAACAAAATGCAAATTCCATGTTTCCATATTATGAAATTGTAAAACTTAAAATTAACATTAAAAAAAATGAAAATGGGAAATTAGAAAATTGACAAATGCGTAAACAACAAAATGAAAGAAAAAAATACTCGGTTGGGAAAGTGATCTTGTTGTACAGTAGCCTATAAGACTAGCAAAAGGATAGTTACATGAGCACTTATATACTTTGTGAATGTGTATTAGCCTTTGGATTAGCTTAAGTTAGGTTTGGTATAGTTAGGTTTAGTGAGGTTAGGTATGTGACCTTGTAGTTTACTCTTTTCGGAAAATGTAAAATCTAAAATCAAAAAATCTTAAATTTAAAATGTAAAATCTAAAAAAACTAAAAACTAAAATACAAAAAATCAAAAATGTAAAATGTAAAACCTAAAAAATATAAAATGAAAAAATCTAAAATGTTAAAATGTAAAATGTTAAAATGCAAAATCTAAAATCTTTAAATGAGGTTTCTGTGGGTTAGGTTAGGTTATAACTAAGTTTATTATTTGTGCTCTCACATTTGCTCTTACTTTTTTGCTCACACTTTTTGCTCACATTTTTTTTTCTCGCACTTTTAGGTTAGGTTAGGTTAAGTTAGGTTAGGTTAGGTTATAACTTAGTTTATTATGTGTGCTCTTACATTTGCTCTCATATTTGCTCTGACTTTGAAGTTAGGTTAGGTTAGGTTAGGTAAGGTTAGGTTAGGTTAGGTTATAACTTAGTTTATTATGTGTGCTTTCACATTTGCTCTCATATTTGCTATTACTTTGAAGTTAGGTTAGGTTAGGTTAGGCTAGGTTAGGTTAGGTGAGGTTAAATGAAGTTGGGTTAGGCTGAATGGCAGAGGTATGAATTAAAACCCGCCTTTTCTCACTTTTGCCTTACAAGACTGAGTGTACCCCGTTCCACTCGTGAGACCAGAAATTAAATTTCTTGTCAGAGCCAGGAATCGAACCCGGGCCTTAGCAGTAACAGCCAAGAATGCTAGCCACTACACTAAGTGGCTGACAATATAAAGCTGGTCTGGATTGCACATGTTCAATTAATAATTACCTAATAATAATCATAATTACAATAATAATAATAATAATAATAAATATACCATTTAGCAACTACACGGCCAACCTCTCCCTGTGAAGTCATTCACGGTCTCGGGGCGTAGTGGCCATATTGCCCATTAGCCACTGCGCCAGCTCTGAATGACCCCTCCATGAGAATAACATAAGGCTGGTTGCGCGCGGCGGCCATCTTGCCCATTAGCCCCTGTGCCAGAACCGCCCTATATTACCTACTAAACGTTCTTAATAATGACTAAAAGCTGTTAAAAATGATATAAATTCGGCCAATTACTATATTCACCACTATTGTAGCTACAATGAAATGCTATGTTCATATATTTCATTCTCCCATTATTCTACCCCCACCCTTCTCTACCGCATGAGATCAATATAACCTCAATATTCTATACAGTAATGTGGTTTCAGGATGAGGAGTAGGTTTCGAGAAATGATAATTACTTTGTGAAATACAGATTTTATTTATTTGAATACCGTTTTCTGCATGTTTACATTTTGTCTTTTACATTTGATTGTGCAGCTGAAAACAACCTTCAGAGATGTGAATTCCAATGGTTAAGCTCGTTGGGAACACAGAAACACATGAGATCTTGAACGTGGTCAGTAGGCTACTTGGATGGTTGATGGCACACTATTTTAAGCCACCCGACCGCAAACTCCAGCCTCGGAAACCCTCTTTGGAAAATGTCCAAAACACAAGTCGAAGCAAAAATTAAATTTCAATGTAGGCCTATACAGATAATTGCAATGCATGTAGTAGTATTATTGTAAATCAACACCACATATATGCAAATGGTCGGTAATCCTCATTTCAATATAGCAGAGGCAGAGTGGGGGAATGTTTGCAGTAGGACTGTGAAGAGGAGCAGCACTCGTGAGTTGCTCTTCAGTCCTAGTGTAGGCTGGGCACCTGATACTTGTTTCATTAATTACCCCTTATCTTCGTGAAGCTAGAGACGGTCTCAAATGACGAATGTGATAAAGCTGAAACAGATTTGTGAACAGAAAAGTTTGTCCAGGGTTCTCTTATAGTTCAGAAGTTTGCAACACTGTAGCACAACCACTATTAACACAAGTTGTTTTGTTGTTGCTTTTATCATTTGAGGGGCTTGGACATGGTGGTCATTGAGACCCATGTACTTATGTGTGTGTATTTTTTTACGATAACCTGTTGTAATATGGTGCCTGTAGGCTATTAGTGTAATTGTACTTTAGGTGAGGATTGGGAGGGAGGCAGCCGTGGCTATAAATAAGGAACCATCTCGGCATTTGCCTGCAGTAGACGTGGTAAACCACTTCCAAGATGGACTAGGTGGCAATCGAATCCACCTCGCCTCAGGATTGCCACATGAGGCTTAGCATACCCCGTTTCAGCCCTCAGACCAGAATTACTTTTATGGGCAGGGCCAGGAAACTAACCCAGACCTCTAGGGAAAGAACCGAGAATGCTAGCCACTACAAGGGGTGGTCAAACAAGAATTGTGTCCAGGCATGTATCTGGGCCTAATGGGTAAGGCTAAGGAGTTGTGTGTCTACAATGTATAAGGGAGCTGAAAACATGGTAGCCTTTCTTCCTGGAACTACAAATTGTCATTCACTCATTGAGAACAGTTTCCAGCTAGATTGTAAAGAACCCATTACAGATTTGGGTGCTATTCAGCACCTAGAACAAATACTAGGTACTGAACTCCATTGTCATGCACAGGAATACAATGCTAACTTTCTTACATATTTTGGGTGGTCAAGCTAAGAAAACTTTAACCCTCAGTGTTAGAAAAATGTCCCTACGATGCCAGAACAACCCTTGTTCTCTCAGCTATAAAATGCATGTTAGCAGGCTCCACCATCAAATAGAGAGCTACAATTTGACATGCTGCATACATAAAATGATGATTACTAACACAGTAAGACTGAAACCTACAATGAAGCAGCACCCAAAAGGAGCTACAGGTTATCGTACACTACTGACTGAAGCCCTACTGTACTCCTAGGCTTTTACATACAATAATGTAGTAGGCCTACACCTTGCAGGCTTTAGGCTAAGCATAATAGAGGACCAGAGGGGAGATAACAAAGTAGTCAATAAAGCCTACTATTATACTACTATACTATCTGTATTAATATCTCCTAGCAAGTACACAAACAATATTAACATATATTTCTAGAGCCAACAAACATTCTTTGTCGACTTCATTTCGACTTTTTCGCCCATGCCAAGGATTGTATCAATCCTTGCCTTATTCCCTGGCGCATAGGACACCAGAAGTCACAGCCATGCAGAGTGTATGTCAGAATAGGATCAGGGTCCAAACCTGGGTGCTTCGATCACAAGTCACTTTGTATCTTTAATACTGTACTTGTAGTATTTGATTGAGACAGCTGCATGCATGCAAGTATTAGCGGCGATAGGAAAATTATGGACATGGGTAGGCCCTACCGCCTATCAAACTACTTAAGTAGCCTACCGTTAACTAAACTAAAGCTGATCCTGCACATTTACAAAGACTTGACGGAAGTCTTCAGCAAGATGAAAACAATTGTTTGGTACATTTGGCAGGAATAAATTACATATTGTCCAATAAGTACAAGACTATCGTACCTATATTCGAATTTTCACGCGAAAAACAAACAAATAAAAGTAAATCCATAAATTCTGATTACAGTATAATTATACCGACTGCAACTATGAGCAAGGTTTACATCTTAGCAATTAAAACCTACCCAACATATAAATTATGTTGACCCACGTTTAGAGCGAACGTAGCTGTCGCCATTTCTAATAACACCGCTAGTCACTTGTTATTCAATTTAATATTGTATCCAACATAATACAGATTAAGTCACTAAAAATTGAGTATACTGCAACAGTTGTTGGCATGCGGGCCCTAACAGTAAACAAAACGCTCGTGGAGGTCTTTGTTTTGGTTCGAATCAGCCCGTAACACTGCACCGCGCCTGGGCTATTAATCACCAGCGGGGCGAGGTTGCTGGCAATATCGTCAAATTGTGTCTACCAAGTTAGTATCTCGCGGCAAAATACTAAGATCTGAGAATTTTTGAGTTCCATGTAGGGATATTTGAAGTTCTCTTTACAAATGTAACTGACTTTCATAATGAAAATGCTTCTTTCAACCTGAGTTCTACTTGGACATGTTCGAGCTTTGTGTAGGCTAAAATAATTTTCGAAATTTGAATGTCGAGGATACACAGCATTAAATGTGTAACTAGGAATTTCTTTATGAAGTCAATTATACAAGTTACCCCGTGATAGTATTTATAAGTTAGTAAGGATAAATATATCATCCATTTCCACCCGTTCAAGTTGCATCAATTAGGGAGATATCTTGTATTTGTTTTTGAAGTGGGTTTCTTGTAACAAGAGGCGGTAGTATTGTCTCGTATTTTCTGAAACATATTGCATCCAGTTACTGCCAATTTCTTAGTTGACCTACTCGTGGTGTGACTTGAGTTTACTTTTACGTTGATAGGTTTGTTATTAAGTCTGCCTCATCACATTGTGCTCAGGTTTGTGCGAAATCAATAAAGGACGCTTCATTTCAGTGGCTGGCGCAGTCTATAATTCCTCATTCTATATTTTACTCGATATTATACCCTTAGAACTGATATCGTATTGGGTTGAGCGCCTTGGTCGAATAAGTTTTACAGTTAACCTCTTCTTCTCACTGTGCACCTGGAGGGTTATATTCTCTTTACTGTAGTCTCATTTGAATTCTGAGTTCTGACATTACCTCATTTGATAATGATAATGATTTGGCGTACGGTACTGGTATAAGTATGGCTTCTTATAATCCTTAAGCGCACTTTGTGTGTTCCAGTTTGCTGGACAATATGGAGCAACAACAACAACCACTCATTAAGAGTGAGCCAGAATGGCCGTCTCAAACTGATGAACTCCCTGATATTGTAAGTTGTATTTATTATGTATATCGTGTAACACAGCAATCTTAGTGATGTTCATGACAAGCAAGGTTTAGTGACTTCATACTTGCTACCAAATAGTAGGCTAACCAGGATGTTAATATTGTATTGTTACACATAACTTAGTACAATTATTCTGTGTGCATGTTTTACGTTTGCTCATACCTGTATAATACTTTCTAGGAATCGTTTGACCTGTTACCCTCTTATAATCTGCTGGATGAGCCTGGTGATAAGTACGAAGATAAGAGCTGGGCAGTGAAATCACAACTTGAAATACAGATGATCATAGGTTCTATATTTCCTCTTATATAAATATTTCTTATTATGCAGTGAACAGTTGCTGATGTTATTGTATTCATATTGCGAGTTCACTGTGCTGGCACCTTGGAACCTATTGTAGGTGAAGACAACATCATATACAACAGCTGCTATCCGTGAAACATTTTAGCCCATAGATTCCAGTTCTAGGCCGTATTTGAGAGAAATATGATATAAAGCTTGTATATTATTAGGTTATACAGTACTGGTACGAAGATAATAATATTTTCTGGACTATTCTTAATTTGTGTATCATAGAGATTTTGGATTTTATTGAGAAAGAAGAATGCCGTTGTCCTGAAGATCGTGTCTTATTCAGACACGTGAACAATATTTTTGTTACGTTTTAGATAAATATCAGAACCATGACCGGTTTGTAACATTAGGTCACCTGTACACCCTGTAGTTCTGTGCCAGTACAAGTCGAGTGTTATTAGGCTCACAGACACTACGGACATAATGCGTGTTCATATTTTATAACAATTTATTGGTGCATCCCATAATGAGGTTGCGAGAGAAGCTTCTATCATCATACCACCGGTTAATATACTGGTGTCAAATACACACGGTACGTTAAATGTGGTATTAAATGGCTCTATTTTATGTACGTTATCTTTTTGTTTTCGAAAGTGGTAGGACACTACACCTAATGTTGCCTTTGGTAATAGGGTAGCCTATTAGATATCCTGTAGAAGAACTATCATAGGCCATGTGACACAGACTCACATTATTTAGGCCATATGGCAGTGAACATGCACCACAATTTTAAACCCTTAGCTACTTCTAAATAGTCCCTTGTGTAATTTTAGATAAATGCACATTTCAATGGCTTATACTTATGCAAGACAGTCAAGAAATCTAGGCTGAATACAAAAATGCATCTTTATGTAGAACTTGTTTTTTAGTATTTCCATCTATACTATTGTGCTTCCAATCACCTCCACTCCCCAGCCATTACTGTGCTCGTGTGTTTTCTTCCCAAATACCAGTAGTTTCAATGGACACAGTTCATCCAACCACTACCATTCTATTCCCAACTTTAGGTCTGAGCACTCTATTTCCAACTTTAGCTCCCAGGGTTCTCTGTGATACACTTCACACAATGTTCAAACACATCTACAGTGGTGGTTCTGGTAACTACTAAGTTTTCTCCTTTACAACCATTTTTATTTGAATCCTGTACTTGTATGGCTTTTGGAAAGGGCAGCTTTTGAGGATAAAAATAGAAGCTTAATTCACATTATTTTGTAGCTATTCGCTTACCGTCAGCTTCAAAATAAATGAGAACTGTGCGCTGCCACAGTATTCTTAACATGTTAATGGGTATGAGATGAAACCTGTCTGATTCTTCAGTGGACAATTGAGAACCTCCTTTACCTACAAGGCCACATACTATTGTTATAAATACATAAGCCTTACATTGATCATAACAAACATTCTATGCATCATGTTAAGAAAACTTACTAAATCTGCTGTTGATTATTCTGTGAACAGATACCTTAGGTACAATAAAGTCAAACATGTGGATTGGGTATCAGTTCAGAGCTCAGCCCACAAACAAAGAGACCCGTGCTGAAGCCAACCGCATCACATGTTAACAATACTGTAATATATCACCAGCTGTAGCTATAGGGTGTACATCACATGCTATAACAATACTGTAATAGATCACCAGCTGTAGCTATAGGGTGTACATCACATACTATAACAATACTGTAATAGATCACCAGCTGTAGCTATAGGGTGTACATCACATACTATAACAATACTGCAATAGATCACTAGCCGTAGCTATAGGGTATACATCACATGCTATAACAATACTGTAATAGATCACCAGCTGTAGCTATAGGGTGTACATCACATGCTATAACAATACTGTAATAGATCACCAGCTGTAGCTATAGGGTGTACATCATATGCTATAACAATACTGTAATAGATCACCAGCTGTAGCTATAGGGTGTACATCACAAGCTAAAACAATACTGTAATAGATCACCAGCTGGAGCTATAGGGTGTACATCACATGCTATAACAATACTGTAATAGATCACCAGCTGTAGCTATATGGTATACATCACATGCTATAACAATACTGTAATAGATCACCAGCTGTAGCTATAGGGTGTACATCACAAGCTATAACAATACTGTAATAGATCACTAGCTGTAGCTATAGGGTGTACATCACATGCTATAACAATACTGTAATAGATCACCAGCTGTAGCTATAGGGTGTACATCACATACTATAACAATACTGTAATAGATCACCAGCTGTAGCTATAGGGTGTACATCACATACTATAACAATACTGTAATAGATCACTAGCCGTAGCTATAGGGTATACATCACATGCTATAACAATACTGTAATAGATCACCAGCTGTAGCTATAGGGTGTACATCACATGCTATAACAATACTGTAATAGATCACCAGCTGTAGCTATAGGGTGTACATCACAAGCTATAACAATACTGTAATAGATCACTAGCTGTAGCTATAGGGTGTACATCACATGCTATAACAATACTGTAATAGATCACCAGCTGTAGCTATAGGGTGTACATCACATGCTATAACAATACTGTAATAGATCACCAGCTGTAGTTATAGGGTGTACATCACAAGCTATAACAATACTGTAATAGATCACCAGCTGGAGCTATAGGGTGTACATCACATGCTATAACAATACTGTAATAGATCACCAGCTGTAGCTATAGGGTATACATCACATGCTATAACAATACTGTTATAGATCACCAGCTGTATCTATAGGGTGTACATCACAAGCTATAACAATACTGTAATAGATCACTAGCTGTAGCTATAGGGTGTACATCACATGCTATAACAATACTGTAATAGATCACTAGCTGTAGCTATAGGGTGTACATCACATGCTATAACAATACTGTAATATATCACCAGCTGTAGCTATAGGGTGTACATCACATGCTATAACAATAATGTAATATATCACCAGCTGTAGCTATAGGGTGTACATCACATGCTATAACAATACTGTAATAGATCACCAGCTGTAGCTATAGGGTGTACATCACATGCTATAACAATACTGTAATAGATCACTGTATCTATAGGGTGTGCATCGCATGCTATAACAATACTGTTATAGATCACCAGCTGTAGCTATAGGGTGTACATCACATGCTATAACAATACTGTAATAGATCACTGTAGCTATAGGGTGTACATTAACACATTCCTTTCTTTTCTTTTTGGAATGCATTTTTCTTTTATAGTCAATGGAGGACAATATTGTGACAACAATTTCAGGAACTATCAGGGCCTGCAGAATTAACAACTTGTTGATATGTAACATTTTTCTACTTGGTTGCTGGATAATCTTTGTGGGAGTGATCTTGGAAATGGGACGGACATGGGATGGAAATGTGTAAGAGGAAACAATGAGCGCGCGCGGTGGCGGAATTGGTACCACGACGTACTGTCGGCCATCATACAGCCCGTTGTAGAATGTATATTACATACGGTTTACTTCAAGGTTTTGAGGCTCCATTCAAGATATTCCTAAAATAAATCGCCTTCAAGTTTTCGTTCTTTGTTGTGAAAATATTCATGATATCATATTTTCTGAAAACAATTGTGATTTATTAAATCTTCATACTTTTGCTGTGGAATGTGTATAGCATACGGTTTACTTCAAGGTTGGAGGCCCCATTAAAGATATTCCTACAATAAATCATTGGTACTGCACTCGAAATCATGTCTAGGAGAGAGGAGAAGACAGGATGAGGTATGAACCAAGGATCACATCAGAAAAATGGCATATTTTAAATTTGGAATTTTTCGACTAAATTAGCAGTCCAGATGGAAGAGAACGTTAATACAAGCATTTGGGAAAAATTTCGTCTGAAGAAATATTTTTATTTCATGAATAATGGAGATTTTAAGATTTGGTAAATTTTAACCATGAGTAAATGATTGAGATACTGTTCCGGAAAGGACACTTTTTACGAGGTGCGCGGCGATAAACCTGTTTTGACGCGAGGGCGAGCGAAGGTGGCATTGAGGTGACGACACACGCCAGTATCAAGAGTGGGAGAAGCTAGCGCGTGGCAGGGGCGCGCCACTTTTTAAGCAAGAACCAATGGGAAAATAGTTTAAATACCAAGGAAGGAATAAATATTAAAATCTTTATTTTAATATTTTATAAGAGTGTTGCACATTGAATTCACCTGCAGAGAAAAAGAAATTTAATTGGCAAAACAGATTTTAAATTGAAAGACTGAGAGATAAGTTATGTATGAATTTGTTAATATTCATAGCGGTTGGAGGCTAGTTAGTCATATTTACGAGGGAAATCTAACCGAGGATGCTAGTTGACGCTAGCAAACGAGGCTCTTCCTACATAGACCGTCGAGAAGACAAGACGTATATTGTATTTACTCTTCAGAAGTATTAGACAAAGGTTTTGTGAACTGAAGACTTCAAGATGAAACAAGCAGTAATGAAAACGAACAATTAATATATTACAAGTCAACAGTATTGAGAAAAGTTATTCATCATATTCTAAAAGAAGAAATCTACTACGATAGAGAACGTTGCAAGTTACAAGCCGAACATCGAACTCGTAACTACGCAGAACGAAAGTCTGAAGAAGGGAGACTTAAACCATTAAAAGTTCAACAATCTGTACAATAATGATTAAGAATTTAGGTCGAAGGGGAAGAACTACGACTACAAACAATTGCGCGATGAGAATAATGTTTTAAATTCACCATGTCGGGAAGATAGCACTATACTGGACCGGCGAGATTCAGAAATGACCAGGATGACATAGCAGTATGCAGAGCGAACTGCAAACTACCGCAGTTTCGCTAACATAACGTTGCAAGCTACTACAATGGAATTTCACGACATGGAGGTGATCTTTCATGATGGAAAGAACTATGCAATCTACTGACTTCAAAGAACATCTAGGTCTGAGAAGAAGAAGAAGACGAGCGGATGCGTGAGGGAAACAAGGAACCCAGGACTGATGGACGCGAGGCCAGCAGCAGAGCAGAGGCGAGGACGTGTCGTCATCTGGAAGGAAAGAAGTGGGTCACGAGCGGGGAGCCAACTGATAACTTGTTCTGAAGACAGCCCACCAGGTCGTTCAACTGTACTGCAGTCCAAGCAAGGCCGTGGTGATGTAACCCAGCCTGACTGGAGCAGCTCACAGCATTCCGGAAACCATATGGTGATGTTACGAGGACACCAGGGTCATCAGGTTATTCCAGCAATGACCGACATATTTGCATTTATAACCTGTGTTATTATTGCCTTGAAAGTTTTAGTAAATTTTTGTAAAATGCGATAGTTATTTTCATACGTCATTTGGACGTATTTTAAAAGTCTTGATCGATGATATTAGACATCGTTAGTATTTTTCATTGTCATTTTTAGAGCGTTTAAATATTTCTTACGAACGATTTCGTTGCGATTGCGAACGTATATTCCGTAGACTTGTTGTAACATTGGAAAATTCTGTAGACTTGTTGTAACATTGGAAAACTCCGCAGATTTATTGTAACATTGGAAAACTCCGCAGATTTATTGTAATATTGGAGGACTTAGTAGATTTGATGATGTGTTAGAGAATTTTGTATATTTGTGGAAATGTTGAAGAGCGATAATATATTTGTATTGAAACAAGAGTAATGAAGCACAATTTTGTGAGAAATAAATCAGTAATGTATCAGGGAAAGAATACAGTCAGTTGTTTGATGAAAGTGAATAGTTTATTACCTGAAGTGAGAAAAGGGAAGTCAGAGAATCTCATAAGTGGAGAGTTTATTCATTTCAGAAACGAAATAAGATGTATAGAGCGATAAAGTTAACAAAAGTATTCTATATTGGCATAGAGGTAACTTTTGTATGCTAGTAATGGAATGACATTGTAAAACCCAGAATTTTGATGTACGGAAAGGAACAGTATGCGATAGTTGAAAGGCATAACTGAACGAGAAATGTTATTATCAAATGTTATGGATGTATATTTATCATGAAACGATACTGTCAGAAGGAAGGAGAGATATAAATATTTATTATGAACTTGAACGTGAGGGAAGATTATTGTTATTTTTGTAACAGACACAGGCAGACTTGGAATTCAGAATTAAGCGATAAATTGTAACAAAGTAATATGTGAAGTGAAGGAGGAATTATGTGGAAAGTATTTGGACATAGCACGAGATGTATAATCGATAGAGGAGTTTGTAGGAAGGAGAGAGACGTATTCATGAAAGTTGTTACAGTCGTAATCTCTAGTAGGAATACTAAATATCATACTTTGATGAAAGTAATTGATATGAAACGGTAGAAGTTTGTGAACGTGCTCAAAGAAAGGGAAGTTGATGAAATGTATTTGTATTAATGAAAGGCGTAACTAAAGACGTGATAATATGCTACGTGAGTTATTGAAGAAAGGTTTTGTAATATTTTGTGATGAGGAAGAGAAGTCATATGTTGTATTTGGAGGTAATAAGAGTGTGGGAGTGAGGATTCATGCCACACACACTCGATTTTTGGTTGAATAGCTTATCTGAACAGTCTTGCATTGTTAGTTTGTTTTATTATTAATTATTGGAATACCAGAGTTGTACACTAAGTGATGAAATATTAACTTTACTGTTCGTATTTATGATTCACATGGAATTGACACACAAACACCTATTTTAACTAGTTTATTGTGTGAGATACGCAGAAAGTTGGAAGTACACGTAAAAGGAAGATGATCAGACAGGAGGAAAGTGATAAGATGAACTCTAATGTATTAGAGACAGTCATTTTTATATCGTGCGGGACGCGATCATGTAAAAAGCGTAAATACGTTATTATTTTCGTATTAATTATTATTTTAGTATATTTAGGAACATAAGATTTAAATTGAAGACTTGAACGAATGTATTATGTAGAGAGAATATTTGTTGCGATGAGCGTTAAAGCATAAATATTTAGTTAACAAGTAGGACAGACATTACTGTCAGTAATTAAACTCTGTGTTTAATTAAATGTTATTAAGCAAGAGATATTTGTGGAAATAGTATAAAGATGCAAGAAGACTCTTATTAAACGCATCAGGCCTAAGTGAGGCACATATAATTATTTCATTTTATATTTTGGTGAAGGGAAGATTTTTGTCATGTGATACATTTTATTATTAACAAATGGCAAGAACATTTTTATCCCTGCTGAGTTTTTTAGAACTGTTTCTTTGATTCAATGCTTAATTACACTAGAACGATACCGCTAGCTAGATGCACGCAGATGATCGACGACTTATCTTAACGCCCGAGAACCGAGTTGCTCGTAAATGCTCTACTTTTATTTGTTTATATTTTCTGTACTGTATGCAACTAGTTAGTAGTATAGTTAGAGATGTATATGTGTGTTCCTAGGGTTCCCTAATCGTCAGTCCGGTGAGAGTTGTTCAACTCATGGTCGGGTGTTGACATTCTCACGATCCTTTTACCATCTGTGCGGATTTGGGACTGTGCGCTAGAGGAATTCGGGCGCAGTACCACGACATACCTCGCGCATGCGCACCGATCAGGATTTAGCGCTGGAGTTTAACACAATGGAGTTCATTGTTATCAAGGGATTTGCGCTCCCGGCAGACACAAGTCATCCGGACGAGACTTGCATCATCGCTGAGCCATCAAACTTTCATAGCATGAGCAGAAATAATAGTGATGGGAACTTACCGATGGTAATAACAAGAAGGAATCCTTCATGCTATTGTGGGAGTGATTTTGGAAAAGGGACGGAAATGTGTAACAGGAAACAATGAGCGCGGAGATTGGTACCATGACCAACCTCGCGCATGTCCACCGGTTAGGATTTGGCACTGGAGTTTTCTGCAATTCTACATTTCTTCTTAGCGAGGGGTGTCTTCGGACTCGGAGTGACACCCCCCGTTTACCTATAGCCCTCTTAATTTAACCAAAGGACCCAAAACTAGTAGGTCATCAGCTTTTTAATATCTCGTGAACCAATAATGCCAGGGATTTGTATGAGGTGTCCCAGAAGTCGGGGTGACGCCCCCCGTTTTTCTATCCCCCTCTTAATTTAACCAAAGGATCCAAAACTAAAGGGTCATCGGCTACTTAATATTTCGCGAACCAATAATTCTTGGGACTTGTATGAGGTGTCCTAGGAGTCGGGGTAACGACCCCCGTTTTTCCATTCCCCTCTTAATTTAACCAAAGGACCCAAAACTAATAGGTCATCTGCTTTTTTATATTTCGCGAATCAACAATGCTGGGGACTAGTATGAGGTGTTGTAGGACTCGGGGTGACGCCCCTTTTTTCATGATTTTGTGATTTGCAGAGATGGGTAAATCCAGAGCAGAATATATGCGGAATTATCGACAAAAGGAACGTGAGAAAAATTAAAAACTGGAGGACTACAGCCGAAATAAATGGACTTCACATATATTTCATCTCAATTTCACAGTAGGACAACATGTCAGATGTTACACATCGTGTGCGACTACTGTAAGTCTCGTTATCTTTTTCGCAATAAACATTATATACTTAAATTTTATTTTTATTAAGTAATGCATAAGCACATTTCATTTTCTTCACATTCTGCTGCTCAACATTTCATATTCTAAATATTACTTCATTTCTCATTTTGCTCATTGTCCTCTGTGCTGTCGTCAGAGGCTCCTGCAACAATAACACATGTTAAGAAAATAACAAGCAAATTCTCACCATGGTTTTGCATTCATTTAGCCCTAGGACATAAAGTGCACTTGTAATTAATAAGTAAAAGTCCACGAAGAAATCATGCTAAATAATTTGTTTTATTATTATTATTATTATTATTATTATTTTTATTATTATTAGGGCCTGTTTTAAGTTGATTGCTTGGTAATGAGTAGCTTCTTCCTATGTTTGATGCTGGAACTAACCGGATGCCATCATAAGATTTCCTTCCTCCCCCATTCAATTAAATGTGGTTTGGTGAAACAAATTCCTCAGAGGTTTACTTATCATTATATAAAATGTAGCCATAATTTAATTTGAGACTCTGGTAAACCATGCTACTGAACCATGTTGTCCATAAATAGCAATCTCAGCATAGTTCCTGTAAACAGCTAAGTTTGCCTCTCCTCTGCGGCATGCTAAGGAACCTAGCGTTGGACAGCACCAGTAACGGTTTTCTTAAAATTAGAAGAACAATCAATGTAGAACCCTAAATACATTATAGAGGTTTATATTATGGAAAGTTTTAAGTTTGCATGGCCAAATAGTATGTATCTCAAATAAAGTCAAACCTTCCATATACAGCCAAGGGCTAGGAGCTGATGACCCAAATAGTCTGTATCTCAAATAAAGTCAAACCTTCCACATACAGCCAAGTGCTAGGAGCTGATGACCCAAATAGTCTGTATCTCAAATAAAGTCAAACCTTCCACATACTGCCAAGTGCTAGGAGCTGATGACCCAAATAGTCTGTATCTCAAATAAAGTCAAACCTTCCACATACAGCCAAGTGCTAGGAGCTGATGACCCAAACAGTGTGTATCTGAAATAAAGTCAAACCTTCCACCTACACCCAAGTGCAAGGAGCTGATGACCCAAATAGTGTGTATATCAAATAAAGTCAAACCTTCCACATACACCCAAGTGCTAGGGGCTGATGACCCAAATAGTGTGTATCTCAAATAAAGTCAAACCTTCCACATACACCCTAGTGCAAGAAGCTGATGTCCCAAAGAGTGTGTATCTCAAATAAAGTCAAACCTTCCACATACAGCCAAGTGCTAGGAGCTCATGTCCCAAATAGTCTGTATCTCAAATAAAGTCAAACCTTCCACATACATCCAAGTGCAAGGGGCTGATGACCCAAATAGTGTGAATCTCAAATAAAGTCAAACCTTCCACATACAGCCAAGTGCTAGGAGCTGATGACCAAAATAGTGTGTACCTCAAATAAAGTCAAACCTTCCACATACAGCCAAGTGCTAGGAGCTGATGACCCAAATAGTGTGTATCTGAAATAAAGTCAAACCTTCCATATAGACCCAAGTGCAAGGAGCTGATGACCCAAATGGTGTGTATCTCAAATAAAGTCAAACCTTCCACATACAGCCAAGTGCTAGGAGCTGATGACCCAAATAGTCTGTATCTCAAATAAAGTCAAACCTTCCATATACAGCCAAGTGCTAGGAGCTGATGACCCAAATAGTCTGTATCTCAAATAAAGTCAAACCTTCCACATACAGCCAAGTGCTAGGAGCTGATGACCCAAATAGTCTGTATCTCAAATAAAGTCAAACCTTCCACATACTGCCAAGTGCTAGGAGCTGATGACCCAAATAGTCTGTATCTCAAATAAAGTCAAACCTTCCACATACAGCCAAGTGTTAGGAGCTGATGACCCAAACAGTGTGTATCTGAAATAAAGTCAAACCTTCCACCTACACCCAAGTGCAAGGAGCTGATGACCTAAATAGTGTGTATATCAAATAAAGTCAAACCTTCCACATACACCCAAGTGCTAGGGGCTGATGACCCAAATAGTGTGTATCTCAAATAAAGTCAAACCTTCCACATACACCCTAGTGCAAGAAGCTGATGTCCCAAAGAGTGTGTATCTCAAATAAAGTCAAACCTTCCACATACAGCCAAGTGCTAGGAGCTGATGTCCCAAATAGTCTGTATCTCAAATAAAGTCAAACCTTCCACATACATCCAAGTGCAAGGGGCTGATGACCCAAATAGTGTGTATCTCAAATAAAGTCAAACCTTCCACATACAGCCAAGTGCTAGGAGCTGATGACCAAAATAGTGTGTACCTCAAATAAAGTCAAACCTTCCACATACAGCCAAGTGCCAGGAGCTGATGACCCAAATAGTGTGTATCTGAAATAAAGTCAAACCTTCCATATAGACCCAAGTGCAAGGAGCTGATGACCCAAATGGTGTGTATCTCAAATAAAATCAAACCTTCCACATACACCCAAGTGCAAGGGTCTGATGACCCAAATGGTGTGCATCTGAAATAAAGTCAAACCATCCACATCCATCCAAGTGCTAGGAGCTGATGACCCAAATAGTGTGTATCTGAAATAAAGTCAAACCTTCCAAATACACCCCAGTGCTAGGGGCTGATGACCCAAATAGTGTGTATCTCAAATAATGTCAAACCTTCCACATACAGCCAAGTGCTAGGAGCTGATGACCCAAATGGTGTGTATCTCAAATAAAGTCAAACCTTCCAAATACAGCCAAGTGCTAGGAGCTGATGACCCAAATAGTGTGTATCTCAAATAAAGTCAAACCTTCCACATACACCCCAGTGCTAGGGGCTGATGACCCAAATAGTGTGTATCTCAAATAAAGTCAAACCTTCCACATACATCCAAGTGCTAGGAGGTGATGACCCAAATAGTGTGTATCTCAAATAAAGTCAAACCTTCCACATACACCCCAGTGCAAGGGGCTGATGACCCAATTGGTGTGTATCTCAAATAAAGTCAAACCTTCCACATACATCCAAGTGCTAGGAGGTGATGACCCAAATAGTGTGTATCTCAAATAAAGTCAAACCTTCCACATACACCCCAGTGCAAGGGGCTGATGACCCAATTGGTGTGTATCTCAAATAAAGTCAAACCTTCCACATACACCCCAGTGCAAGGAGCTGATGACCCAAATGGTGTGTATCTCAAATAACGTCAAACCTTCCACATACAGCCAAGTGCTAGGAGCTGATGACCCAAATGGTGTGTATCTCAAATAAAGTCAAACCTTCCACATACACCCCAGTGATAGGGGCTGATGACCCAAATGGTGTGTATCTCAAATAAAGTCAAATCTTCCACATACACCCCAGTGCAAGGGGCTGATGACCCAAATAGTCAGTATCTCAAAGATAGTCAAACCTTCCAAATACAGCGAAGTGCTAGGAGCTGATGACCCAAATAGTGTGTATCTCAAATAAAGTCAAACCTTCCACATACATCCTATTGCAAGAAGCTGATGTCCCAAAGAGTGTGTATCTCAAATAAAGTCAAACCTTCCACATACAGCCAAGTGCTAGGAGCTGATGTCCCAAATAGTCTGTATCTCAAATAAAGTCAAACCTTCCACATACATCCAAGTGCAAGGGGCTGATGACCAAAATAGTGTGTATCTCAAATAAAGTCAAACCTTCCACATACAGCCAAGTGCTAGGAGCTGATGACCAAAATAGTGTGTACCTCAAATAAAGTCAAACCTTCCACATACAGCCAAGTGCTAGGAGCTGATGACCCAAATAGTGTGTATCTGAAATAAAGTCAAACCTTCCATATAGACCCAAGTGCAAGGAGCTGATGACCCAAATGGTGTGTATCTCAAATAAAGTCAAACCTTCCACATACACCCAAGTGCAAGGGTCTGATGACCCAAATGGTGTGTATCTGAAATAAAGTCAAACCATCCACATCCATCCAAGTGCTAGGAGCTGATGACCCAAATAGTGTGTATCTGAAATAAAGTCAAACCTTGCATATAGACCCAAGTGCAAGGAGCTGATGACCCAAATGGTGTGTATCTCAAATAAAGTCAAACCTTCCAAATACAGCCAAGTGCTAGGGGCTGATTACCCAAATAGTGTGTATCTCAAATAAAGTCAAACCTTCCAAATACACCCCAGTGCTAGGGGCTGATGACCCAAATAGTGTGTATCTCAAATAATGTCAAACCTTCCACATACAGCCAAGTGCTAGGAGCTGATGACCCAAATGGTGTGTATCTCAAATAAAGTCAAACCTTCCAAATACAGCCAAGTGCTAGGAGCTGATGACCCAAATAGTGTGTATCTCAAATAAAGTCAAACCTTCCACATACACCCCAGTGCTAGGGGCTGATGACCCAAATAGTGTGTATCTCAAATAAAGTCAAACCTTCCACATACATCCAAGTGCTAGGAGGTGATGACCCAAATAGTGTGTATCTCAAATAAAGTCAAACCTTCCACATACACCCCAGTGCAAGGGGCTGATGACCCAATTGGTGTGTATCTCAAATAAAGTCAAACCTTCCACATACAGCCAACTGCCAGGAGCTGATGACCCAAATAGTGTGTATCTGAAATAAAGTCAAACCTTCCATATAGACCCAAGTGCAAGGAGCTGATGACCCAAATGGTGTGTATCTCAAATAAAATCAAACCTTCCACATACACCCAAGTGCAAGGGTCTGATGACCCAAATGGTGTGCATCTGAAATAAAGTCAAACCATCCACATCCATCCAAGTGCTAGGAGCTGATGACCCAAATAGTGTGTATCTGAAATAAAGTCAAACCTTCCAAATACACCCCAGTGCTAGGGGCTGATGACCCAAATAGTGTGTATCTCAAATAATGTCAAACCTTCCACATACAGCCAAGTGCTAGGAGCTGATGACCCAAATGGTGTGTATCTCAAATAAAGTCAAACCTTCCAAATACAGCCAAGTGCTAGGAGCTGATGACCCAAATAGTGTGTATCTCAAATAAAGTCAAACCTTCCACATACACCCCAGTGCTAGGGGCTGATGACCCAAATAGTGTGTATCTCAAATAAAGTCAAACCTTCCACATACATCCAAGTGCTAGGAGGTGATGACCCAAATAGTGTGTATCTCAAATAAAGTCAAACCTTCCACATACACCCCAGTGCAAGGGGCTGATGACCCAATTGGTGTGTATCTCAAATAAAGTCAAACCTTCCACATACATCCAAGTGCTAGGAGGTGATGACCCAAATAGTGTGTATCTCAAATAAAGTCAAACCTTCCACATACACCCCAGTGCAAGGGGCTGATGACCCAATTGGTGTGTATCTCAAATAAAGTCAAACCTTCCACATACACCCCAGTTCAAGGAGCTGATGACCCAAATGGTGTGTATCTCAAATAACGTCAAACCTTCCACATACAGCCAAGTGCTAGGAGCTGATGACCCAAATGGTGTGTATCTCAAATAAAGTCAAACCTTCCACATACACCCCAGTGCTAGGGGCTGATGACCCAAATGGTGTGTATCTCAAATAAAGTCAAATCTTCCACATACACACCAGTGCAAGGGGCTGATGACCCAAATAGTCAGTATCTCAAAGATAGTCAAACCTTCCAAATACAGCGAAGTGCTAGGAGCTGATGACCCAAATAGTGTGTATCTCAAATAAAGTCAAACCTTCCACATACATCCTATTGCAAGAAGCTGATGTCCCAAAGAGTGTGTATCTCAAATAAAGTCAAACCTTCCACATACAGCCAAGTGCTAGGAGCTGATGTCCCAAATAGTCTGTATCTCAAATAAAGTCAAACCTTCCACATACACCCCAGTGCTAGGGGCTGATTACCCAAATAGTGTGTATCTCAAATAAAGTCAAACCTTCCAAATACACCCCAGTGCTAGGGGCTGATGACCCAAATAGTGTGTATCTCAAATAATGTCAAACCTTCCACATACAGCCAAGTGCTAGGAGCTGATGACCCAAATGGTGTGTATCTCAAATAAAGTCAAACCTTCCAAATACAGCCAAGTGCTAGGAGCTGATGACCCAAATAGTGTGTATCTCAAATAAAGTCAAACCTTCCACATACACCCCAGTGCTAGGGGCTGATGACCCAAATAGTGTGTATCTCAAATAAAGTCAAACCTTCCACATACATCCAAGTGCTAGGAGGTGATGACCCAAATAGTGTGTATCTCAAATAAAGTCAAACCTTCCACATACACCCCAGTGCAAGGGGCTGATGACCCAATTGGTGTGTATCTCAAATAAAGTCAAACCTTCCACATACAGCCAAGTGCCAGGAGCTGATGACCCAAATAGTGTGTATCTGAAATAAAGTCAAACCTTCCATATAGACCCAAGTGCAAGGAGCTGATGACCCAAATGGTGTGTATCTCAAATAAAATCAAACCTTCCACATACACCCAAGTGCAAGGGTCTGATGACCCAAATGGTGTGCATCTGAAATAAAGTCAAACCATCCACATCCATCCAAGTGCTAGGAGCTGATGACCCAAATAGTGTGTATCTGAAATAAAGTCAAACCTTCCAAATACACCCCAGTGCTAGGGGCTGATGACCCAAATAGTGTGTATCTCAAATAATGTCAAACCTTCCGCATACAGCCAAGTGCTAGGAGCTGATGACCCAAATGGTGTGTATCTCAAATAAAGTCAAACCTTCCAAATACAGCCATGTGCTAGGAGCTGATGACCCAAATAGTGTGTATCTCAAATAAAGTCAAACCTTCCACATACACCCCAGTGCTAGGGGCTGATGACCCAAATAGTGTGTATCTCAAATAAAGTCAAACCTTCCACATACATCCAAGTGCTAGGAGGTGATGACCCAAATAGTGTGTATCTCAAATAAAGTCAAACCTTCCACATACACCCCAGTGCAAGGGGCTGATGACCCAATTGGTGTGTATCTCAAATAAAGTCAAACCTTCCACATACATCCAAGTGCTAGGAGGTGATGACCCAAATAGTGTGTATCTCAAATAAAGTCAAACCTTCCACATACACCCCAGTGCAAGGGGCTGATGACCCAATTGGTGTGTATCTCAAATAAAGTCAAACCTTCCACATACACCCCAGTGCAAGGAGCTGATGACCCAAATGGTGTGTATCTCAAATAACGTCAAACCTTCCACATACAGCCAAGTGCTAGGAGCTGATGACCCAAATGGTGTGTATCTCAAATAAAGTCAAACCTTCAACATACACCCCAGTGCTAGGGGCTGATGACCCAAATGGTGTGTATCTCAAATAAAGTCAAATCTTCCACATACACCCCAGTGCAAGGGGCTGATGACCCAAATAGTCAGTATCTCAAAGATAGTCAAACCTTCCAAATACAGCGAAGTGCTAGGAGCTGATGACCCAAATAGTGTGTATCTCAAATAAAGTCAAACCTTCCACATACATCCTATTGCAAGAAGCTGATGTCCCAAAGAGTGTGTATCTCAAATAAAGTCAAACCTTCCACATACAGCCAAGTGCTAGGAGCTGATGTCCCAAATAGTCTGTATCTCAAATAAAGTCAAACCTTCCACATACACCCCAGTGCTAGGGGCTGATTACCCAAATAGTGTGTATCTCAAATAAAGTCAAACCTTCCAAATACACCCCAGTGCTAGGGGCTGATGACCCAAATAGTGTGTATCTCAAATAATGTCAAACCTTCCACATACAGCCAAGTGCTAGGAGCTGATGACCCAAATGGTGTGTATCTCAAATAAAGTCAAACCTTCCAAATACAGCCAAGTGCTAGGAGCTGATGACCCAAATAGTGTGTATCTCAAATAAAGTCAAACCTTCCACATACACCCCAGTGCTAGGGGCTGATGACCCAAATAGTGTGTATCTCAAATAAAGTCAAACCTTCCACATACATCCAAGTGCTAGGAGGTGATGACCCAAATAGTGTGTATCTCAAATAAAGTCAAACCTTCCACATACACCCCAGTGCAAGGGGCTGATGACCCAATTGGTGTGTATCTCAAATAAAGTCAAACCTTCCACATACAGCCAAGTGCCAGGAGCTGATGACCCAAATAGTGTGTATCTGAAATAAAGTCAAACCTTCCATATAGACCCAAGTGCAAGGAGCTGATGACCCAAATGGTGTGTATCTCAAATAAAATCAAACCTTCCACATACACCCAAGTGCAAGGGTCTGATGACCCAAATGGTGTGCATCTGAAATAAAGTCAAACCATCCACATCCATCCAAGTGCTAGGAGCTGATGACCCAAATAGTGTGTATCTGAAATAAAGTCAAACCTTCCAAATACACCCCAGTGCTAGGGGCTGATGACCCAAATGGTGTGTATCTCAAATAAAGTCAAATCTTCCACATACACACCAGTGCAAGGGGCTGATGACCCAAATAGTCAGTATCTCAAAGATAGTCAAACCTTCCAAATACAGCGAAGTGCTAGGAGCTGATGACCCAAATAGTGTGTATCTCAAATAAAGTCAAACCTTCCACATACACCCCAGTGCTAGGGGCTGATGACCCAAATAGTGTGTATCTCAAATAAAGTCAAACCTTCCACATACATCCAAGTGCTAGGAGGTGATGACCCAAATAGTGTGTATCTCAAATAAAGTCAAACCTTCCACATACACCCCAGTGCAAGGGGCTGATGACCCAATTGGTGTGTATCTCAAATAAAGTCAAACCTTCCACATACATCCAAGTGCTAGGAGGTGATGACCCAAATAGTGTGTATCTCAAATAAAGTCAAACCTTCCACATACACCCCAGTGCAAGGGGCTGATGACCCAATTGGTGTGTATCTCAAATAAAGTCAAACCTTCCACATACACCCCAGTGCAAGGAGCTGATGACCCAAATGGCGTGTATCTCAAATAACGTCAAACCTTCCACATACAGCCAAGTGCTAGGAGCTGATGACCCAAATGGTGTGTATCTCAAATAAAGTCAAACCTTCCACATACACCCCAGTGCTAGGGGCTGATGACCGAAATGGTGTGTATCTCAAATAAAGTCAAATCTTCCACATACACCCCAGTGCAAGGGGCTGATGACCCAAATAGTCAGTATCTCAAAGATAGTCAAACCTTCCAAATACAGCGAAGTGCTAGGAGCTGATGACCCAAATAGTGTGTATCTCAAATAAAGTCAAACCTTCCACATACATCCTATTGCAAGAAGCTGATGTCCCAAAGAGTGTGTATCTCAAATAAAGTCAAACCTTCCACATACAGCCAAGTGCTAGGAGCTGATGTCCCAAATAGTCTGTATCTCAAATAAAGTCAAACCTTCCACATACATCCAAGTGCAAGGGGCTGATGACCAAAATAGTGTGTATCTCAAATAAAGTCAAACCTTCCACATACAGCCAAGTGCTAGGAGCTGATGACCAAAATACTGTGTACCTCAAATAAAGTCAAACCTTCCACATACAGCCAAGTGCTAGGAGCTGATGACCCAAATAGTGTGTATCTGAAATAAAGTCAAACCTTCCATATAGACCCAAGTGCAAGGAGCTGATGACCCAAATGGTGTGTATCTCAAATAAAGTCAAACCTTCCACATACACCCAAGTGCAAGGGTCTGATGACCCAAATGGTGTGTATCTGAAATAAAGTCAAACCATCCACATCCATCCAAGTGCTAGGAGCTGATGACCCAAATAGTGTGTATCTGAAATAAAGTCAAACCTTGCATATAGACCCAAGTGCAAGGAGCTGATGACCCAAATGGTGTGTATCTCAAATAAAGTCAAACCTTCCAAATACAGCCAAGTGCTAGGGGCTGATTACCCAAATAGTGTGTATCTCAAATAAAGTCAAACCTTCCAAATACACCCCAGTGCTAGGGGCTGATGACCCAAATAGTGTGTATCTCAAATAATGTCAAACCTTCCACATACAGCCAAGTGCTAGGAGCTGATGACCCAAATGGTGTGTATCTCAAATAAAGTCAAACCTTCCAAATACAGCCAAGTGCTAGGAGCTGATGACCCAAATAGTGTGTATCTCAAATAAAGTCAAACCTTCCACATACACCCCAGTGCTAGGGGCTGATGACCCAAATAGTGTGTATCTCAAATAAAGTCAAACCTTCCACATACATCCAAGTGCTAGGAGGTGATGACCCAAATAGTGTGTATCTCAAATAAAGTCAAACCTTCCACATACACCCCAGTGCAAGGGGCTGATGACCCAATTGGTGTGTATCTCAAATAAAGTCAAACCTTCCACATACAGCCAACTGCCAGGAGCTGATGACCCAAATAGTGTGTATCTGAAATAAAGTCAAACCTTCCATATAGACCCAAGTGCAAGGAGCTGATGACCCAAATGGTGTGTATCTCAAATAAAATCAAACCTTCCACATACACCCAAGTGCAAGGGTCTGATGACCCAAATGGTGTGCATCTGAAATAAAGTCAAACCATCCACATCCATCCAAGTGCTAGGAGCTGATGACCCAAATAGTGTGTATCTGAAATAAAGTCAAACCTTCCAAATACACCCCAGTGCTAGGGGCTGATGACCCAAATAGTGTGTATCTCAAATAATGTCAAACCTTCCACATACAGCCAAGTGCTAGGAGCTGATGACCCAAATGGTGTGTATCTCAAATAAAGTCAAACCTTCCAAATACAGCCAAGTGCTAGGAGCTGATGACCCAAATAGTGTGTATCTCAAATAAAGTCAAACCTTCCACATACACCCCAGTGCTAGGGGCTGATGACCCAAATAGTGTGTATCTCAAATAAAGTCAAACCTTCCACATACATCCAAGTGCTAGGAGGTGATGACCCAAATAGTGTGTATCTCAAATAAAGTCAAACCTTCCACATACACCCCAGTGCAAGGGGCTGATGACCCAATTGGTGTGTATCTCAAATAAAGTCAAACCTTCCACATACATCCAAGTGCTAGGAGGTGATGACCCAAATAGTGTGTATCTCAAATAAAGTCAAACCTTCCACATACACCCCAGTGCAAGGGGCTGATGACCCAATTGGTGTGTATCTCAAATAAAGTCAAACCTTCCACATACACCCCAGTTCAAGGAGCTGATGACCCAAATGGTGTGTATCTCAAATAACGTCAAACCTTCCACATACAGCCAAGTGCTAGGAGCTGATGACCCAAATGGTGTGTATCTCAAATAAAGTCAAACCTTCCACATACACCCCAGTGCTAGGGGCTGATGACCCAAATGGTGTGTATCTCAAATAAAGTCAAATCTTCCACATACACACCAGTGCAAGGGGCTGATGACCCAAATAGTCAGTATCTCAAAGATAGTCAAACCTTCCAAATACAGCGAAGTGCTAGGAGCTGATGACCCAAATAGTGTGTATCTCAAATAAAGTCAAACCTTCCACATACATCCTATTGCAAGAAGCTGATGTCCCAAAGAGTGTGTATCTCAAATAAAGTCAAACCTTCCACATACAGCCAAGTGCTAGGAGCTGATGTCCCAAATAGTCTGTATCTCAAATAAAGTCAAACCTTCCACATACACCCCAGTGCTAGGGGCTGATTACCCAAATAGTGTGTATCTCAAATAAAGTCAAACCTTCCAAATACACCCCAGTGCTAGGGGCTGATGACCCAAATAGTGTGTATCTCAAATAATGTCAAACCTTCCACATACAGCCAAGTGCTAGGAGCTGATGACCCAAATGGTGTGTATCTCAAATAAAGTCAAACCTTCCAAATACAGCCAAGTGCTAGGAGCTGATGACCCAAATAGTGTGTATCTCAAATAAAGTCAAACCTTCCACATACACCCCAGTGCTAGGGGCTGATGACCCAAATAGTGTGTATCTCAAATAAAGTCAAACCTTCCACATACATCCAAGTGCTAGGAGGTGATGACCCAAATAGTGTGTATCTCAAATAAAGTCAAACCTTCCACATACACCCCAGTGCAAGGGGCTGATGACCCAATTGGTGTGTATCTCAAATAAAGTCAAACCTTCCACATACAGCCAAGTGCCAGGAGCTGATGACCCAAATAGTGTGTATCTGAAATAAAGTCAAACCTTCCATATAGACCCAAGTGCAAGGAGCTGATGACCCAAATGGTGTGTATCTCAAATAAAATCAAACCTTCCACATACACCCAAGTGCAAGGGTCTGATGACCCAAATGGTGTGCATCTGAAATAAAGTCAAACCATCCACATCCATCCAAGTGCTAGGAGCTGATGACCCAAATAGTGTGTATCTGAAATAAAGTCAAACCTTCCAAATACACCCCAGTGCTAGGGGCTGATGACCCAAATAGTGTGTATCTCAAATAATGTCAAACCTTCCACATACAGCCAAGTGCTAGGAGCTGATGACCCAAATGGTGTGTATCTCAAATAAAGTCAAACCTTCCAAATACAGCCATGTGCTAGGAGCTGATGACCCAAATAGTGTGTATCTCAAATAAAGTCAAACCTTCCACATACACCCCAGTGCTAGGGGCTGATGACCCAAATAGTGTGTATCTCAAATAAAGTCAAACCTTCCACATACATCCAAGTGCTAGGAGGTGATGACCCAAATAGTGTGTATCTCAAATAAAGTCAAACCTTCCACATACACCCCAGTGCAAGGGGCTGATGACCCAATTGGTGTGTATCTCAAATAAAGTCAAACCTTCCACATACATCCAAGTGCTAGGAGGTGATGACCCAAATAGTGTGTATCTCAAATAAAGTCAAACCTTCCACATACACCCCAGTGCAAGGGGCTGATGACCCAATTGGTGTGTATCTCAAATAAAGTCAAACCTTCCACATACACCCCAGTGCAAGGAGCTGATGACCCAAATGGTGTGTATCTCAAATAACGTCAAACCTTCCACATACAGCCAAGTGCTAGGAGCTGATGACCCAAATGGTGTGTATCTCAAATAAAGTCAAACCTTCAACATACACCCCAGTGCTAGGGGCTGATGACCCAAATGGTGTGTATCTCAAATAAAGTCAAATCTTCCACATACACCCCAGTGCAAGGGGCTGATGACCCAAATAGTCAGTATCTCAAAGATAGTCAAACCTTCCAAATACAGCGAAGTGCTAGGAGCTGATGACCCAAATAGTGTGTATCTCAAATAAAGTCAAACCTTCCACATACATCCTATTGCAAGAAGCTGATGTCCCAAAGAGTGTGTATCTCAAATAAAGTCAAACCTTCCACATACAGCCAAGTGCTAGGAGCTGATGTCCCAAATAGTCTGTATCTCAAATAAAGTCAAACCTTCCACATACACCCCAGTGCTAGGGGCTGATTACCCAAATAGTGTGTATCTCAAATAAAGTCAAACCTTCCAAATACACCCCAGTGCTAGGGGCTGATGACCCAAATAGTGTGTATCTCAAATAATGTCAAACCTTCCACATACAGCCAAGTGCTAGGAGCTGATGACCCAAATGGTGTGTATCTCAAATAAAGTCAAACCTTCCAAATACAGCCAAGTGCTAGGAGCTGATGACCCAAATAGTGTGTATCTCAAATAAAGTCAAACCTTCCACATACACCCCAGTGCTAGGGGCTGATGACCCAAATAGTGTGTATCTCAAATAAAGTCAAACCTTCCACATACATCCAAGTGCTAGGAGGTGATGACCCAAATAGTGTGTATCTCAAATAAAGTCAAACCTTCCACATACACCCCAGTGCAAGGGGCTGATGACCCAATTGGTGTGTATCTCAAATAAAGTCAAACCTTCCACATACAGCCAAGTGCCAGGAGCTGATGACCCAAATAGTGTGTATCTGAAATAAAGTCAAACCTTCCATATAGACCCAAGTGCAAGGAGCTGATGACCCAAATGGTGTGTATCTCAAATAAAATCAAACCTTCCACATACACCCAAGTGCAAGGGTCTGATGACCCAAATGGTGTGCATCTGAAATAAAGTCAAACCATCCACATCCATCCAAGTGCTAGGAGCTGATGACCCAAATAGTGTGTATCTGAAATAAAGTCAAACCTTCCAAATACACCCCAGTGCTAGGGGCTGATGACCCAAATGGTGTGTATCTCAAATAAAGTCAAATCTTCCACATACACACCAGTGCAAGGGGCTGATGACCCAAATAGTCAGTATCTCAAAGATAGTCAAACCTTCCAAATACAGCGAAGTGCTAGGAGCTGATGACCCAAATAGTGTGTATCTCAAATAAAGTCAAACCTTCCACATACACCCCAGTGCTAGGGGCTGATGACCCAAATAGTGTGTATCTCAAATAAAGTCAAACCTTCCACATACATCCAAGTGCTAGGAGGTGATGACCCAAATAGTGTGTATCTCAAATAAAGTCAAACCTTCCACATACACCCCAGTGCAAGGGGCTGATGACCCAATTGGTGTGTATCTCAAATAA
This sequence comes from Meconema thalassinum, assembly GCA_946902985.2. Taxonomy (NCBI): domain Eukaryota; kingdom Metazoa; phylum Arthropoda; class Insecta; order Orthoptera; family Tettigoniidae; genus Meconema; species Meconema thalassinum. The sequence continues at coordinate 266,736,889 of OX336397.1, read as the reverse complement.
AGTCAAACCTTCCACATACATCCAAGTGCTAGGAGGTGATGACCCAAATAGTGTGTATCTCAAATAAAGTCAAACCTTCCACATACACCCCAGTGCAAGGGGCTGATGACCCAATTGGTGTGTATCTCAAATAAAGTCAAACCTTCCACATACACCCCAGTGCAAGGAGCTGATGACCCAAATGGTGTGTATCTCAAATAACGTCAAACCTTCCACATACAGCCAAGTGCTAGGAGCTGATGACCCAAATGGTGTGTATCTCAAATAAAGTCAAACCTTCCACATACACCCCAGTGCTAGGGGCTGATGACCCAAATGGTGTGTATCTCAAATAAAGTCAAATCTTCCACATACACCCCAGTGCAAGGGGCTGATGACCCAAATAGTCAGTATCTCAAAGATAGTCAAACCTTCCAAATACAGCGAAGTGCTAGGAGCTGATGACCCAAATAGTGTGTATCTCAAATAAAGTCAAACCTTCCACATACATCCTATTGCAAGAAGCTGATGTCCCAAAGAGTGTGTATCTCAAATAAAGTCAAACCTTCCACATACAGCCAAGTGCTAGGAGCTGATGTCCCAAATAGTCTGTATCTCAAATAAAGTCAAACCTTCCACATACATCCAAGTGCAAGGGGCTGATGACCAAAATAGTGTGTATCTCAAATAAAGTCAAACCTTCCACATACAGCCAAGTGCTAGGAGCTGATGACCAAAATACTGTGTACCTCAAATAAAGTCAAACCTTCCACATACAGCCAAGTGCTAGGAGCTGATGACCCAAATAGTGTGTATCTGAAATAAAGTCAAACCTTCCATATAGACCCAAGTGCAAGGAGCTGATGACCCAAATGGTGTGTATCTCAAATAAAGTCAAACCTTCCACATACACCCAAGTGCAAGGGTCTGATGACCCAAATGGTGTGTATCTGAAATAAAGTCAAACCATCCACATCCATCCAAGTGCTAGGAGCTGATGACCCAAATAGTGTGTATCTGAAATAAAGTCAAACCTTGCATATAGACCCAAGTGCAAGGAGCTGATGACCCAAATGGTGTGTATCTCAAATAAAGTCAAACCTTCCAAATACAGCCAAGTGCTAGGGGCTGATTACCCAAATAGTGTGTATCTCAAATAAAGTCAAACCTTCCAAATACACCCCAGTGCTAGGGGCTGATGACCCAAATAGTGTGTATCTCAAATAATGTCAAACCTTCCACATACAGCCAAGTGCTAGGAGCTGATGACCCAAATGGTGTGTATCTCAAATAAAGTCAAACCTTCCAAATACAGCCAAGTGCTAGGAGCTGATGACCCAAATAGTGTGTATCTCAAATAAAGTCAAACCTTCCACATACACCCCAGTGCTAGGGGCTGATGACCCAAATAGTGTGTATCTCAAATAAAGTCAAACCTTCCACATACATCCAAGTGCTAGGAGGTGATGACCCAAATAGTGTGTATCTCAAATAAAGTCAAACCTTCCACATACACCCCAGTGCAAGGGGCTGATGACCCAATTGGTGTGTATCTCAAATAAAGTCAAACCTTCCACATACACCCCAGTGCAAGGAGCTGATGACCCAAATGGTGTGTATCTCAAATAACGTCAAACCTTCCACATACAGCCAAGTGCTAGGAGCTGATGACCCAAATGGTGTGTATCTCAAATAAAGTCAAACCTTCCACATACACCCCAGTGCTAGGGGCTGATGACCCAAATGGTGTGTATCTCAAATAAAGTCAAATCTTCCACATACACCCCAGTGCAAGGGGCTGATGACCCAAATAGTCAGTATCTCAAAGATAGTCAAACCTTCCAAATACAGCGAAGTGCTAGGGGCTGATGACCCAAATAGTGTGTATCTCAAATAATGTCAAACCTTCCACATACAGCCAAGTGCTAGGAGCTGATGACCCAAATGGTGTGTATCTCAAATAAAGTCAAACCTTCCAAATACAGCCAAGTGCTAGGAGCTGATGACCCAAATAGTGTGTATCTCAAATAAAGTCAAACCTTCCACATACACCCCAGTGCTAGGGGCTGATGACCCAAATAGTGTGTATCTCAAATAAAGTCAAACCTTCCACATACATCCAAGTGCTAGGAGGTGATGACCCAAATAGTGTGTATCTCAAATAAAGTCAAACCTTCCACATACACCCCAGTGCAAGGGGCTGATGACCCAATTGGTGTGTATCTCAAATAAAGTCAAACCTTCCACATACAGCCAAGTGCCAGGAGCTGATGACCCAAATAGTGTGTATCTGAAATAAAGTCAAACCTTCCATATAGACCCAAGTGCAAGGAGCTGATGACCCAAATGGTGTGTATCTCAAATAAAATCAAACCTTCCACATACACCCAAGTGCAAGGGTCTGATGACCCAAATGGTGTGCATCTGAAATAAAGTCAAACCATCCACATCCATCCAAGTGCTAGGAGCTGATGACCCAAATAGTGTGTATCTGAAATAAAGTCAAACCTTCCAAATACACCCCAGTGCTAGGGGCTGATGACCCAAATAGTGTGTATCTCAAATAATGTCAAACCTTCCACATACAGCCAAGTGCTAGGAGCTGATGACCCAAATGGTGTGTATCTCAAATAAAGTCAAACCTTCCAAATACAGCCATGTGCTAGGAGCTGATGACCCAAATAGTGTGTATCTCAAATAAAGTCAAACCTTCCACATACACCCCAGTGCTAGGGGCTGATGACCCAAATAGTGTGTATCTCAAATAAAGTCAAACCTTCCACATACATCCAAGTGCTAGGAGGTGATGACCCAAATAGTGTGTATCTCAAATAAAGTCAAACCTTCCACATACACCCCAGTGCAAGGGGCTGATGACCCAATTGGTGTGTATCTCAAATAAAGTCAAACCTTCCACATACATCCAAGTGCTAGGAGGTGATGACCCAAATAGTGTGTATCTCAAATAAAGTCAAACCTTCCACATACACCCCAGTGCAAGGGGCTGATGACCCAATTGGTGTGTATCTCAAATAAAGTCAAACCTTCCACATACACCCCAGTGCAAGGAGCTGATGACCCAAATGGTGTGTATCTCAAATAACGTCAAACCTTCCACATACAGCCAAGTGCTAGGAGCTGATGACCCAAATGGTGTGTATCTCAAATAAAGTCAAACCTTCAACATACACCCCAGTGCTAGGGGCTGATGACCCAAATGGTGTGTATCTCAAATAAAGTCAAATCTTCCACATACACCCCAGTGCAAGGGGCTGATGACCCAAATAGTCAGTATCTCAAAGATAGTCAAACCTTCCAAATACAGCGAAGTGCTAGGAGCTGATGACCCAAATAGTGTGTATCTCAAATAAAGTCAAACCTTCCACATACATCCTATTGCAAGAAGCTGATGTCCCAAAGAGTGTGTATCTCAAATAAAGTCAAACCTTCCACATACAGCCAAGTGCTAGGAGCTGATGTCCCAAATAGTCTGTATCTCAAATAAAGTCAAACCTTCCACATACACCCCAGTGCTAGGGGCTGATTACCCAAATAGTGTGTATCTCAAATAAAGTCAAACCTTCCAAATACACCCCAGTGCTAGGGGCTGATGACCCAAATAGTGTGTATCTCAAATAATGTCAAACCTTCCACATACAGCCAAGTGCTAGGAGCTGATGACCCAAATGGTGTGTATCTCAAATAAAGTCAAACCTTCCAAATACAGCCAAGTGCTAGGAGCTGATGACCCAAATAGTGTGTATCTCAAATAAAGTCAAACCTTCCACATACACCCCAGTGCTAGGGGCTGATGACCCAAATAGTGTGTATCTCAAATAAAGTCAAACCTTCCACATACATCCAAGTGCTAGGAGGTGATGACCCAAATAGTGTGTATCTCAAATAAAGTCAAACCTTCCACATACACCCCAGTGCAAGGGGCTGATGACCCAATTGGTGTGTATCTCAAATAAAGTCAAACCTTCCACATACAGCCAAGTGCCAGGAGCTGATGACCCAAATAGTGTGTATCTGAAATAAAGTCAAACCTTCCATATAGACCCAAGTGCAAGGAGCTGATGACCCAAATGGTGTGTATCTCAAATAAAATCAAACCTTCCACATACACCCAAGTGCAAGGGTCTGATGACCCAAATGGTGTGCATCTGAAATAAAGTCAAACCATCCACATCCATCCAAGTGCTAGGAGCTGATGACCCAAATAGTGTGTATCTGAAATAAAGTCAAACCTTCCAAATACACCCCAGTGCTAGGGGCTGATGACCCAAATGGTGTGTATCTCAAATAAAGTCAAATCTTCCACATACACACCAGTGCAAGGGGCTGATGACCCAAATAGTCAGTATCTCAAAGATAGTCAAACCTTCCAAATACAGCGAAGTGCTAGGAGCTGATGACCCAAATAGTGTGTATCTCAAATAAAGTCAAACCTTCCACATACACCCCAGTGCTAGGGGCTGATGACCCAAATAGTGTGTATCTCAAATAAAGTCAAACCTTCCACATACATCCAAGTGCTAGGAGGTGATGACCCAAATAGTGTGTATCTCAAATAAAGTCAAACCTTCCACATACACCCCAGTGCAAGGGGCTGATGACCCAATTGGTGTGTATCTCAAATAAAGTCAAACCTTCCACATACATCCAAGTGCTAGGAGGTGATGACCCAAATAGTGTGTATCTCAAATAAAGTCAAACCTTCCACATACACCCCAGTGCAAGGGGCTGATGACCCAATTGGTGTGTATCTCAAATAAAGTCAAACCTTCCACATACACCCCAGTGCAAGGAGCTGATGACCCAAATGGTGTGTATCTCAAATAACGTCAAACCTTCCACATACAGCCAAGTGCTAGGAGCTGATGACCCAAATGGTGTGTATCTCAAATAAAGTCAAACCTTCCACATACACCCCAGTGCTAGGGGCTGATGACCCAAATGGTGTGTATCTCAAATAAAGTCAAATCTTCCACATACACCCCAGTGCAAGGGGCTGATGACCCAAATAGTCAGTATCTCAAAGATAGTCAAACCTTCCAAATACAGCGAAGTGCTAGGAGCTGATGACCCAAATAGTGTGTATCTCAAATAAAGTCAAACCTTCCACATACATCCTATTGCAAGAAGCTGATGTCCCAAAGAGTGTGTATCTCAAATAAAGTCAAACCTTCCACATACAGCCAAGTGCTAGGAGCTGATGTCCCAAATAGTCTGTATCTCAAATAAAGTCAAACCTTCCACATACATCCAAGTGCAAGGGGCTGATGACCAAAATAGTGTGTATCTCAAATAAAGTCAAACCTTCCACATACAGCCAAGTGCTAGGAGCTGATGACCAAAATACTGTGTACCTCAAATAAAGTCAAACCTTCCACATACAGCCAAGTGCTAGGAGCTGATGACCCAAATAGTGTGTATCTGAAATAAAGTCAAACCTTCCATATAGACCCAAGTGCAAGGAGCTGATGACCCAAATGGTGTGTATCTCAAATAAAGTCAAACCTTCCACATACACCCAAGTGCAAGGGTCTGATGACCCAAATGGTGTGTATCTGAAATAAAGTCAAACCATCCACATCCATCCAAGTGCTAGGAGCTGATGACCCAAATAGTGTGTATCTGAAATAAAGTCAAACCTTGCATATAGACCCAAGTGCAAGGAGCTGATGACCCAAATGGTGTGTATCTCAAATAAAGTCAAACCTTCCAAATACAGCCAAGTGCTAGGGGCTGATTACCCAAATAGTGTGTATCTCAAATAAAGTCAAACCTTCCAAATACACCCCAGTGCTAGGGGCTGATGACCCAAATAGTGTGTATCTCAAATAATGTCAAACCTTCCACATACAGCCAAGTGCTAGGAGCTGATGACCCAAATGGTGTGTATCTCAAATAAAGTCAAACCTTCCAAATACAGCCAAGTGCTAGGAGCTGATGACCCAAATAGTGTGTATCTCAAATAAAGTCAAACCTTCCACATACACCCCAGTGCTAGGGGCTGATGACCCAAATAGTGTGTATCTCAAATAAAGTCAAACCTTCCACATACATCCAAGTGCTAGGAGGTGATGACCCAAATAGTGTGTATCTCAAATAAAGTCAAACCTTCCACATACACCCCAGTGCAAGGGGCTGATGACCCAATTGGTGTGTATCTCAAATAAAGTCAAACCTTCCACATACACCCCAGTGCAAGGAGCTGATGACCCAAATGGTGTGTATCTCAAATAACGTCAAACCTTCCACATACAGCCAAGTGCTAGGAGCTGATGACCCAAATGGTGTGTATCTCAAATAAAGTCAAACCTTCCACATACACCCCAGTGCTAGGGGCTGATGACCCAAATGGTGTGTATCTCAAATAAAGTCAAATCTTCCACATACACCCCAGTGCAAGGGGCTGATGACCCAAATAGTCAGTATCTCAAAGATAGTCAAACCTTCCAAATACAGCGAAGTGCTAGGAGCTGATGACCCAAATAGTGTGTATCTCAAATAAAGTCAAACCTTCCACATACAGCCAAGTGCTAGGAGCTGATGACCCAAATAGTGTGTATCTCAAATTATGTCAAACCTTCCACTTACACCCAAGTGCAAGGAGCTGATGACCATGTCCGAATCCCCAAAATGAAGCAGAAACAAAAGAAGACTGCTAAAACCCGGTCAGAGATTGTTATCAAGTTGCTTTAACATGACGTGTTCATCAGTAAGCTGTTGTAGCCCAGGCTCTTGGTTACTCATGAGCTGTCTCCACCACACTATAAGACCCAGGGGGGCCGCGCTTCTCATCACGTGATATATTGCTTGCTTGTGACGTCACACGGAGGGAACATGTTGTCACCATAAGGCTTGCAACCGTAGAATGCATAGTTGCTGAAAATCGCGCGTCTAGCTAGAATACCGTTGGTCACTTGATTTTTTGTATCGTGCCTTGTGGTTAACCAAGAGTTAAAGCAGTAAATACAGAGTTAATTGGGCTTTCGCACAGTGCACTCCTTAGGGAACCAAACCGCCGGTTTTGGTGTTATGTTTCACAGATGCTCTTAGAAGGGAGATGGTAAATGTTCACTCCACTTGTTTTACTGGAAGGCAGATTCGATGTTTATTAGGAGATGAGGGTGAAATGGTCTTCAGAGGACATAGCATGTGCCCTCGCACTAAGATCACTTTCGAAGAAAGCATTCGTATATTTGAGAAAACGCAACATTCCACTACCAATGCCGTACAACTCGGACAGAAATTGATTCAGCATTTTAACTGCAGACTTGGAATTCTGAAATAGGTACTTTGTCTGTTCAAAGCCAGAGCAGCAAATTCCAAGGACTCAAGGGAAATTTGCAGTTTTGTCGTTTGATGAAATGAATATTGACGACCAAATATCCTACGATTCATCAGACGATCACATATTACAGCCCCACTGTAACGCCCAGGTAGCTATGGACCTAGGGCCGTTTGCTAAATGGAAGTGGCCCGCTTTATATAACTTCGATATGATAATGATTTCAGAGTTGTTACAAAACATTATTAGCCAGCTGGAGGGTTGTGGCATTCGAATTGTCGCAATAGCTAGTGATAAGGGATGGAATAACACTGAAATCTGGAAGGAACTACATGTAATCAGTATTAAAAGATTTTTCTGCCATCCAGTGCACAGGAACAGAAATGTGTGGGTTTTCTGTGATGTACCCCATCTGTTGAAATTTTTAAGAAGTCAGTTTCTAGATGAAGGTGTTGGGTTAGACATTGTTCAGAACTTAAGAAGAAGATGATAGAAGACCTATTAGAGACTCAAAAGGGGAACTTATATGTGAACCCAGTCATTTCTTTGCAGGACGATACAGACCATCACACGGAGATTAAGATTGAGGAATCTTCTAATCCGGATATCGTTACGTGCATCAAAACAGAAACATCATCTTCAGATCTGAAAGAGGTAAGCATTTTCATGCCTATGTTCAAGACTTCTCCGTATCACCTAACAACATTTCGGGATTAAGACTTGTATTCTCCCAATTATGTTGATGATAATTGGAAGCGTTTGGCTGTTAGTACCTGCTCTAATCTCCTTTGCAAACTGTGTCCTCCCGTACACTAGCAGACACATAATTCTTAGAGTTACTAGCATGCTCTAATCTCCTTTGCAAACTGTGTGCTCCCGTACTCTAGCAGACACATATTTCTTAGAGTTACTAGCATGCTCTAATCTCCTTTGCAAACTGTGTGCTCCCATACTCCAGCAGACACATTATTCTTATAGTTACTAGCATGCTCTACAATAGACTCCCAATAGAGGCATTTAATTAACTCAATCTACTTTTTGAACATTAAATTATTAAATTGCAGTGAATTATGAAGGAAAGCCTTATATAATATTTTGATGGATAATTGATTTATGCCTTCATTCTCAAAAGTTATGCTCGTATGGGCAGTCTAGTAACTTGTTACTCAATGATATGTGCATGTGTTGGACCGTAGGACCTGTTGTATTGTATTGTCGTCTGCCCCTCTCTTATGGTCTTACCGCTAAAAGAATTAAAAGTTAAAGTTCATTTGTCCTCAATCTTTAAAGCCAATACTGCCATTAAGGCACTGATCATAGCATTTTCATTCGCTCTAAATTTAATTTGGCCTCTTAAAAGTGCGTTATAAGTTTCAGAACTGGGGATTATAACCACTTATCTGTATAAAGTTCATCTCTAGCACTAGGATGTGGAGGATAGTAGAAAGTCATTCAGCGAATGGATCTTCACTTCAGCTGAGCAGTGCTGTACGGTTACTTGGGTTATCATTTGTGTAAAAGTATAAGGTGATAACACTGACATAAATTATTCCATCTTATCCCCAGGATGTAAAAGAAGAAAATTGGAATGAAGAAGCAGATGAAAGTGGAAGTCACTTAAATGAGTAAGCGTTAAACATACAAACATGTTACTTTATATTTACCAATTTTGTAGGAATGTTGATATTTTTCCATTTTCTTGCTAAAATTTCAACTTCAAAATGAATTTTACGCACTTCCAAACTATTATTAATTAAGCGTTATTAATTCATTTGCCGACCCCGTGGTGTTGGTGTAGTGCGCCAGCCTCTCACCTACATGCGTTCATATACCATTCGGGCGGAAGTGATGAAACTTGGGTGAGTCATTGTGTACACTCCAGGGAAGGTTTCTTGCTTAGTACATGCTTTGTACAATAGGTAGCGCACGCGTTTATTCAACTTATGAGCGACAGCACGTGAATCGTTTCAAACAAGTACCGTATGCGTTCATATACCATTCATCCGAATGCGATGAAACTTTGGTGAATTGTTATGTGCACTCCAGGAAAGTTTTCTGGCTTAGTAAATCCATTTTACAATAGTTAGCGCACGAGTGCATTCAACAAATGAGCGATGGTGCGCGAATCGTAATGTCCCGTATGCGTTCATATACTATTCATTCGATTGCGATGAAACGTTGGTGAATTGTGTGTACATTCCAGGGAAGGTGTCTGGCTTAGTACATGCATTGCACGATACGTAGCTCAGGAATAGATTCAAGAAATGAGCGATGGCACGCGAATCGTTTCAATACAGTCCCATATTCATTCATATACCATTCATCCGATTGCGATGAGACTTTGGTGAATCGTTGAGTACACTCCAGGAAATGTTTCAGGCTTAGTACATCTATTTTACAATAGATAGCGTACGAGTAGATTCAACAAATGAGTGACGACGCACGAAGCGTTTCAACAAAATCCAGTATACGATCATATACCATTCATCGATTGCAATGAAACTTTGTTGAGTTGTTGTGTACACTTACGTGAAGGTTTCTAACTTAGTAAATCCATTTCACAGTGGGTAGCGCAAGAATAAATTTTAAAAATGAGTGACAGCGCACGAATCGTTTTAACAAAATTCCGTATGCGTTAATATCCCATTCATCTGATTGCGATAAAACTTAGGTGAATTGTTGTGCACCCTCCCGCGAATGTTTCTAAATTAGTTAATCCATTTTACGATAGTTTAGAGGCAGTTAACGGAAATTGAAGAAATATCCAAAAGCACTTAAAGAAACAAAATTACTAGGCTAAAACTTTCTTTGTTTGGCATTGCAACGCATGCTGGGTATAGCTAGTTATAAATAAATATTTCATTTGTCCACGTTACACGGATGACCAAACCCCCCTGAAGTCACGCAACATGTTTGGTCTTGTTTGACCCGGTAACGTGACACCCGCCACCTCTAGTAGCCTGGCTTGTTAACTCTCGACAGGCATATTCTTGTTGAAACGACGACGTTACCTTGAGTGAGCCACACATGCCGCTACCCGCATAGCCGTCATGATAGTGTCGCTTCTGCAGATGATATTTCGATCTTCTCTGATTCTCTAGAAACTGCTACAAAACAAATCAACCAATTCAAAACCCAAGCAGCTAAAGCAGGCCTCCATATCTCCTTTGAGATGATAATAATAATAATTATAATAATTGATAATGAATATACAATAAATTATAAATAGCGAAAACAAATAAATAAGAATTAATATTAAATACATATTAAATAATAAATTCACAGGCGATTGACAAACTAACAGAGATCATTCAAGAGATCTGGAAAACCGAGAAAATCCCAAGTAACTGGACATTAGCCCAACTCTACCCCCTTTACAGGAAAGGTGATAAAGCTGTTGTAAATAATTACCGAGGTGTCTCGCCCCTCTCGATACCATACAAAATTCTCTAAAGAAGCATTTCAGACTCGAGCAGAAAAGCAACTCGATTCACAGCGTTCAGTGACAGTTTCAAGCAGAACTTTTCTAAGCCGGATATGACCACGAACCTGCTTCTGCCAAGGTCATCACTTCCACCCCTCCCACTCTCCAACCTGTACTTCACAACAACTGAGGTGATTCAGAGCCTACGGAAGATTAGACCACATGCGGCGACCGGCCCAGATGATGTTCCCGGACGGATCCTGCTGCAGTGTGCGGAAGCATTAGCGCCCTCTCTGAGTGCATTATTCAACCTGTCTATCAACCAAGGTTCTGTGCCGTGTGAGTGGAAATGTGCTAACGTGGTGCCAATCTATAAGCAAGGTGACAGAGAAGATGTTGCAAATTACAGACCGGTGTGTCTAACATCTATAATTTGTAAATGTATGGAGCGGCTAGTAGCAAACAGTGTGCTGGAATTCCTACGGGAGAACAATCTGCTCGACCCAAATCAGCACGGTTTTCTTCCGGGTCGTTCTTGCACTACTCTATTGACAAAAGTTATTGATGAGTTTCAGTTCTACTTGAATCAGCCAGAAGTGAAACAAGTGGACTGTATTGCACTGGATTGGGCTAAGGTCTTCGATCAAGTGTCTCATGAAAGACTTTTGTTAAAGCTACAGCAGCTTAACATACGGGGTAGCTTACTTGCATGGGTGAGGTCATTCCTAGAGGGTCGATCACAGTGTGTGGTGTACGGAGGAGCTCGATCGCAGGCTGCTCAAGTTACTTCTGGAGTGATTCAGGGCTCTGTGATCGGACCTCTTCTCTTCACTATATATGTGCTCGATCTTCCTGGCTGTGTCACCTCATCAATGTCACTATATGCAGATGACACCGTGCTATACAGGGGCATTAAATGTGAAGAAGATTCCCTCTGTCTTAAATCAGATCTGGACAACTTATCGCTGTGGTGTTCTGTGAATAATTTAAATATAAATGTACAAAAATGTAAATACATAAGAATAACCAGGTCACAAAAACCCATTGAGAATGAATACAAAATTATGAACAGTGTCATCCCACAGAGCACAAACTTAAAGCTATTAGGGGTAACAATCTCCGACACCCTGAATTGGAACATGCAAAGTGAAGAGGCAAGATGTAAGGCCACCAAAGTTCTGGGTTTCTTGTACAGAAACATGAGAGGTTGTAAACCTAGAGCCTTCAGGATGGCTTACACATGCATGGTCCGTCCGATATTAACGTACGGCTTACCTGCTTGGCATCCCACTACAGCGGAAAACATGAACAAGCTCCAGCGTGTACAGCGCCGCGCAGAAAGGCTAATAGCTCGTTATTCCCCTTCCCCTTTGTCAAAATTTCCATCTATAGAGGCAACAGCCAAACAAATTGATCTAATTTTTCTTAAAAAATCCCTTACAGGTTCCATTAATATTGACCCTTTTTGCCGACTGTCATTGGCATATCGCTCAGTTCGGAGAGGACGAGGTGTAACCCTCGTTCCGCCCTTCGCACGTAGCAATGCTTACCTGACAGGTTTCTACGGCCGCTCAGCGCGGTTATGGAACGCGCTGCCAGGGGATGCCAAGATCTTGCCTCTTAGGAAATTCAAGCCGTACGTAAAAAAGTACATTGTATAAATAAACGTATGTATGAGTGATTGATTGTCTCGCTGAATGAATATCTGAATGGAATGAATGTATGTATCGCGTGATCGAGGTTATGAAAGTGCGTGCGTGAGAGAGTGAGTGAACAGGAAAATGTACTATGTCAATATTCTAAATATGTAAATACTGCAAATATCTTTGTAAAACTTGTAAATATTGTTAAAACAAATGTAGATGTAAGCTGTGCCTGTGAAGCATGAAATATGTATGTGGGGCTTGCCCTTTTTCACTAGGCCTTCCATACTTCGTGTACGATTTATGGTAAATAAATAATAATAATAATAATAAAATGGGAGAATATCAAGAAGGCTTTAGGAAAGGACGCTCATAGGCCGAGCAAATAATGAACTTGAAATCTATTGTTTCATATCAGAAGATTAGGAACAGGAAGTTTGAGGTGACCTTCGTAGACCACGATTGTATTGATCGACATGCACTCCTTCATATTCTAAAGGAAATGGGCTTGGATTACAAAACGAGAACAATCATTCGACAGACCATAACCAACACTAACTCCAGAGTGTTATTTAGGGAAGAGATTTCAGACGCCTTCGAAATCAAGATAGATGTTAGGCAAGGAGATGGACTACCGCCTCTGCTTTTCAACTGCGCACTAGAAAATATCATCCGAGAATGGCGCAAACGTAATGGAGGGGCCGGGAATGGACTCAGAATAGGCTACAAGAGAATGGATCGTACAGTAGACTGCTTAGCCTTTGCAAATGAATTTGCGATCTCCTCTGAACTCCTGGAAATGCTACAAAAGAAATCAACCAACTCAAAACCCATGCTGCAAAAGCAGGCCTCCAGATCTCCTTTGATAAAATGGAGTTTATGACTAACATCAAGCTAGCCCCCCAGAGAGTTAATTGTATAGCAGGGAATAATCATGCAGACAGAGACGATTAACTGCTAAGGTGAGTGGATAACACCAAACTATTCTGAGAAAGAAGCATCGACATCAAGGATCAACAAGGTGGAATTGGCATTCCAACTAACTAGGAATGTTTTTAATAAACGATCAGTGTCCCTCAATGCCAAGCCTGGACATTATTGTTCAGTTATTCGTCCAGAAATCCTGTACGCAAGAGAATGCCTTGCATTGAACAGGAATGGTTTGATTGAAAAGGTAGAGGTTAAAGAAGGAAAAATTCTAAGTAAGATAATTGGGCCAATAAGGGAAAATAGAAAATTCAGGAGGTGGCACAACAACGAATTCTACCTAAGTGTGGAGAGGACAACAGACATCATAAGGAAACGGAGGATTAATTTCTATGGCCACATAACACACATGAACTCTCGGAGACTGACGAACCACCTCTTTTCCCACTTTGTAGACAAGATAGCGAAGGTAATTTGATTCACCGAGATTGAAAGAGATAGCGATCACGTTTGAAGACATCCAGGAACGTGCTTCTCCTCAGAGAAAACAATGAACACACTAGCGATTCACACAAAAGCCAGACCTGAAAACAGGGAAAGAGTGGACTGTGGAAAGAAAGGAGGGTCACAGAAAATTCATGCGGGAATACTGAGATAGAACTAAAGCTCAGGGACGGAAGCGGTTGAATAGGATAATAGTAAATGCCAGAAAGGGTCCACTCAGAAAACTGGAGTTAAAAGAGGGGAAGATCCTGAGCAGGATATTAGGCCCAATAAGAGAGGAAGTAGGCATTTACGGAATCCGTCATAATGATGAATTGTATAAACACCAGGAGGACATCATCACGTCCATATAGAAAAGACGCTTGGACACTTGAAATGTCTGGTTCTGAAAGACTCACCAATAGAATATTCACATTAACAAGAAGAGGCAAGGCTTTTAAGAACAAATGGATTACGTCAGTTAAGTCGGATATGGAACAACTAGATATCCAACTGGAACAAACTCGTGACCATCTGAAGTTCCTTCAGGTCAACCGACAGGGAGTTTTCCCAACGTCCCTTACAAGTAAGAAGACTGCAGGAGCTAAGTTGACAGAATAAAGAAAACTGACTCATAGTCAGAAAATGAGGCACCATTGGAATAAGAAGAAAGCAACAACTTTACCCAAGAGTTGATACGATAAAGGAAGAAAGAAGGAAAGATAGAAAGAAAGAAATGAATAAACATTAAATAATTAGAAAATAATAAAAATAATCCATCGGTGGACATCTGTCGTTGGCAGCTAGATTTCATGTTACATGACTCTGTGGAAACCGCTCCGAACCTATCCTTGGAAACATCCATAATTTAAAAAAATGTTAAATTTGAAGATGATGAGTCCTATGGACCTTTCGACTTTCTCCGATTATCGTTCGGGTGATATCGACTATTTTTGGAAATCTTGGTTGATTACCTTGTAGTTCTTCAATAATATGTTAGCTGCTAATGTGCTGCTTTAAGCGCACTCAACGATTATGTATGGACTAATGTTGTAAGCTCCTTGGAGAGTGCAGCTCGCATCAAGTGGGCCGTGGTTTTAGATAGTTCATAACACTGCGCTGTCGGCAGTTAATTGAAAAAAGCAACCAAGGCATTGATAAGAAACAAGGCAATAAGCAAGAAATAAAAGTAATTTTTATTAAAGGGATCAAAAATGTGTTAAACCACCAAAAGCAACCCCAACTCATTATCACAATAATTATAATTTCTTGCTAGAAAAGAATTAACACGTTCATCCGTAAGAACTATAAAACCAAAAACACCGACATACAGTATAAAACAGTATTGTTTGCATAATATGTATCGACTGCACGATTAAGTGTAGAAACGCGCTCAGTTCCTAGTATTTAAAGAAACCTGCAAATAAATGCAAATTGCTCAAAATGCACTTGTTATGTTTTCACTAGTTAGATCTCTTGACCTTAATGTTATTATTCCGTTTCTCTTGATCATCTAACATAGCGAAATGAAATGCTTTTGAGTTAGTCAACACGATTGTGCCGAAATTGTAAAGGGTGTTATTCCCTGAAACAAATTACATGAGGCAAAATAAACCCTGGGTGACTACTTCCGATCATCATCATACGCATTACATATCAGCTCTTATATCTATGTCTACGAATACAGAAGATTATTATATACTTATCCGGAATTGTGCTATAAAATGTTTGGTATTAAAATGGTAGTGGGTATTTTTCTCTTTCTAACTTTTGAATATCTTCACAGAAACGATCACAAGTCAGAGAACTCTTTAACAAGGGATACATTCGTAAAGTCACTCAATCAAAATGATAAAAAAATAAGGAAGCCATACGTATGCTTAACCTGTGGAGCAAAGTCAGCTAACATAGGAAATTTTAACACACACCTGAAGGTCCACAGTGGTCTCAAGCCACATTCATGTGACGCCTGTGGAGCGAACTTTGCACGAAAAGGTTACCTGAAGAACCACATCAAGATTCATAGTGGTATAAAGCCTTATTCCTGTAATATATGTGGAGCAAAGTTTACGGAGAAAGCCAATTTTAAAAGACATTCTATGATCCATAGTGGTGTCAAGCCCTATCCCTGTAGTACATGTGAGGCAAAGTTTGGTCGGAAAGGTGATCTGAACAAACACTTGATGATGCATAGGGGTATAAAGCCTTATACTTGTGATAAATGCGGAGGAAAGTTTACACAGAAAGGTCATTTGAAGAGACACATGATTATCCATAGTGGCGAAAGGCCTTTTGCTTGTGATACATGCGGAGCCAAGTTTAACGATAATGGCCATTTAATGACCCACATGGTGACCCATAGTGGTCTCAAGCCACATTCCTGTGTTATATGCGAAGTACATTTTACTCAGAAAGGAGACTTGAAGAGACACATGATGATTCATAGTGGTGTAAAGCCTTTTTCCTGTGAAACTTGTGGAGGAAAGTTCTCTGAGAAAGGCAGTGTAAGGAGACACATGATACTTCATAGTGGTTTCAAACCATAAACCTGTGGTACATGCGAAGCAAAATGTACCCAGATAGCAAATTTGACGTGACACATGAAGATGCATAGTCGTGTAAAGCCTTAATCCTGTAGTACATAAGGAGTAAACTATACTTCGAAAGCTGACCTGAAGACGCACATGATGATCCATAAAGGTGAAAGGCCTTCTTCCTGTGATACATGTGGAGGAAACTTTGCTGAGAAAGGCTCTTTAAAGACACACTTGATTATTAATTGTGGTCTCAGGCTACATTTCCTGGGTACCAGAGGAAGAACTTTACTCGAAAAAGTTCCCTGAAGACAGAGACGTTGGTCAATAGTACTCTAAAAGCTAAATCCTTCTGGATTAGCGATTTTTATTGGGAAAGGAAAATTGAAATAAAAACGCGTCTATAGCCTATTCGTGAAGTACATGCAGAGCGTTCTTTTACTAAGAAGTTTTATTTGGAGACACACATGATGTTCAATAACGATCTCAAGCCAGAATCCAGTGGTGCTGAAGTGAAAACTTGACTCGCAAAGTTATCCTGAAGACCCACATGAATCCATAGTTGTATAAGGCATACATATCTCTTGATCCATGGTAGTCTTAATGTCACATTCCTGCGGTACATGCGGAGCAAAGATTACATTATGATCCAAAAAGGTCTAATGCAAATTTCATGTACTACTTACGAGGCAAATTTTACTAGAGAGAGTAATTTGGTATGTTGGTCCATAAGTGATCCAATCCCTCATACATGTGCTACATGTGGAGAAAAGTGTACGCAGAAAAGCTATTTGGAGACACTCATGATCATTCATAGTGGTCTAATGCCACATTCGTGTAGTGCATGTGGAATAACTTAATCAGAAATTGTAATTTGAAGTCTCACATGTTTTTCCATAGTAAACAAAAGTTTGATGCTTTTCAGTCGGTGAACACCATTTTAACCAAATGAGATGGGCAATTTCTTAATCCTGGGAAACACATGAAATTAATAAATACACCTGTATGACCAATTTTGATCGTCAAGCCATCATCGTCAGATCCGTAACACTTAGGCTATACAATCTGTCTGAAAGTATGGGTGATAACATCTACAATGTTGTTGTTTGAGTCTTTTGTCTTTTGATAGGTTTCATGCTGCTCTCCATGTCTCCCTGTTCTGAGCTAATCGTTTCATCCCTACATAGCTACCACACCCTACATCCGATGCAATCTGTTTTACATATTCTAACCTTGGTCTACCCCTACAGTTCTTGTACTCGACCCTTCCTTACATAACTAAGCTTGCTATTCATGGGTGTCTTAGTTTGTGTCCTACCAACCTATCTCTTCTCTTCATGAGCAGTCGCCAGAAACATCTCTCCTCTCCCACTCATCTTAATACCTCTTTGTTTGTAACCCCATCCACCCATCTGGTAATCATCATTCTCCTGTAACACCACATTTCAAACGCTTCAATATATATATACTTATTTAGTTGCAGTATTAGTTGAGATTATGCAACTCGTCAATATTTGTTGTAGTCTCTGTGATGTTTAGTTGAGATACTGGAAGTGCTGATTGAACTCTGCTACTATGGAGTGCTTGTTGTAAATGGTCAATTCAGATGGTAATGTACAGGCTACTTATCTGGTTGAGTCATGCGCGGTCCTGTTGAGAGTAGTTCACATGGCCACTGTTTGCAATCACCTGACGGGAAGTTCCTGTGTGTGAGGGTCCCTTATCTCGTTGGACTATCCCCCTTCTCGCATTCCTAACTGCTATGTGTTCCTCGTGCAAATGTGTCTGTAGTAAGTTGCCAAGTATAGTCTCTCTAATGTGGTGTATATTTCTGTATTCAGAATATTCTTCAACTATTAAAGACCTGGCTTCACACTCCACACATAAGGTAAAAAGCCCTCTTTAAGCGCAAATGGACCAATGAGAATGTCCAAGCTTCTTTAATACTGCCATTAGTACTGGCCTGAGTTTATTGAATAATTCATACATCCTGATCCAATAACATGTATCCCTTATTAATCCATTATCTAGCTTGGCTATATCGTAATGTTGTGTCTTGTTTCCGACGGGGTGTGTTTTGTAGTAGAGTGAAGGGGCTGAACTCTCCATGAAAGTGCGTTCGTTTAACTTATAGGGGTTGTTTATTTAAGCTAAGTGTATCTCGATTGCTTCCTTTATGTCAAGAGCTCTGCCTTTTTGTTCGATGGCGGCCGCGTAAGAGTGGCGTAATGCGCAGCTCCCGAACTTTGTGTATTATTTTGTGTACTTATCTGAGAATTTTGCAACTACAGCAAGAAAACAAACTTCCTTTTATTACTTCGACAAAGCGAGTGTGCGTTGCTCAATCAGTGTACCATCGTTTATACGTGTAAGCGTTATTAAATGAAGTAAGCTGTGTCATCAAGAAATATGCCGACTTGCGCCTTCTGTGACAAGGAACTGGGGAAGAAGAAGGTAGAGTGTGTATCGTGTGAAAAGTGGAACCGCTCTAAGTACATGGTGGAAAGAAATGGCGAGTGTTGTGACAAAGCTGCGCAGAGTTATTCAATGGAGAACATAGGAAAACTCCTATTAGAGATGCAGGTAGAAATCAGGGAGATGAAACAACACGAACAATGTTGGGGGCAGGACCTCACAAAATCACTGAACTTTTGTGATCAGGGAGTAGATGAAAATGCGAAGAATATCAAACAGCATGATACTCATATGAAGGAACTCGTTCTATCCCTACAACAAGAGAACACTGATCTCAGGGCCCGTGTGAAGACGCTGGAGAGTTGCCTCTCGGATGGAGAGCAGTATTCACGCCGTAACACTGTGGAGATATTTGGGATCCCTGAAACCAACAATGAAGACGTGCTCGAGACTGTTAAAGCCGTTGGCAGGGCAATGGACATGGACATTGAAAATCAGAAGGTGGGCGCATGTCATCGCTTGCCTAAGCGACTGGATCAGCCTCATGGTGGAATCATCGTGAAATTTGTCCGGCGGTTCGACAAGGAAGACTTCACGTTTCGCAGGCGTGTGAAACGTACCCTGTCTGCCAAACACACGGGTTTTTCTGGAGAGAACATCCTCTACATTAATGATTGTCTGTCACCTGAGAAGAGAAAACTGCTGGCTCAATCGCGGAACTTCAAGAGGGAACACGACTACAAGTTCTTATGGGTACGTACTGGTGTGATAAATCTCAAGAAGAGTGATGGGTCTAATATTTATATGATAAATGACAGTAATGATCTAAGGAAGTTACCACAATTCGTGACAACCCGTAAGGTCTCATTTGAAATACTTTGTAAGGTCTATAGTGAGTGTACACTGAGAATACCGGAGGGTCATTGTCAGATTATTTCTGGACAGTTCCTTGAACCTTTCTCTTTCGCAGCCCCCTTGTTTTGCCTAACGAATACCCCACTATGGGCCTAGGCTCACTGCAGGTGTCTCTCTTCTCATTCAAGTAAAATGTCTTCCTATAAATCGCTAAATTTATATTATCAAAATAGTAGGTGTTTGAGAACTAAAACTACTCAGTTTTATACAAATATGACCAGCGAGAGCTACGGTATAGTGGTTTTAACAGAATCTTGGCTTATTTCGTCAATCTATTCGTCAGAGCTCTTAGAGGTATGCTGTGTTTAGAAATGACGGTGACGAAAATATAACCGGCAAGAGGCTTAGAGAGTGTGTAATCCTCCCAGTTCATAACAAGTATAAAGCTATGGAGATAGACCTAGGTCTAGAAACGGAAGTACTTTGTTTGAAACTTTTCATAGAGAGCTATTTTACTATAGTTATCTGTTCAGTTTACTTTCCGCTGGAGTTGAAGGCAGAGAAATACGAGGAATTTTACACAAGTATAGAATCGAACTTACTCATAAGCAACAATCCTGTTCTTATTTTGGGAGACTTGAACATTCCGGAAATAACCCCAACATTTGATTTAAAAACAGGATCTTGGCTTTCTATCTCCCTAAGTAATTATATAAATATGATGAACTTGAAAAGTTTTAATAATATCGTGAATGTGAATGAGAGATCACTTGTACTGCCCACCATCTCCTCTATTTCTGTCAATAGCGAGGAACAACCCCTTGTACTGGAAGAAAATAATCATCCCCCCTTAAATATTAATGTATGATACTGGCAAAGAGAAGGTAGACACAATATTCACCAAACGCATACATACAATTTTAAAAAGATTAATTTCGAATAACATTATAAAAAATTACAAGAAATTGATTGGAGTGTTCTCTCGCAATTTTCTCTTGTAGACGAGGCGGTAGATCATTTTATTCCCGTTTCTATCAGCCTCTGAATTCCTGTATACCTGTAAGCACTAGTAGGAGGACCAAACTGTATCCATACTGGTTTAATTTTGATATAATAAAAAAACATCCGAAGATAATCTTACCATCGAAAGAAATTGCGTAAGGAACAGGCCAATAAGGACTTTCATTGCGAAAAGGTTAATGAGCTTAGGAAAATTATAAAACGTGACATTTAATCCGCTTACCAACAATCCGTACGTAATGTCGAAAATGCAATCGAAGAGGACACGAACTGCCTCTGGGCATTTATTCGACGCAAGAAACGATCCGAGGCAATACCGGTAATGAACATTAATGGGGAAATATTAGAAAACGATAAGCAGATAGTCGAAGGTTGTGCTGATTATTTCTCGTCAGTTTATTCCAAGGAATGCGCCAAATATGACAATTCAGGTGCAAATGACCAGGACGTACACCCCTTGCTTTATGTACTGAATTCTAAACAGATTAGTATTTCTGATGTTAAGAATGCGATACTAAATGAAAATCCACAGCCTGCTTCCAGTCTCCGACCGGGTCAGGAATGGAATGAATGAAGCCCCGTCTAGCGGTGAGGATTTGAACTGTTCCGGCTGCCGAGGCCTGACGCACTCCTCTGGGGCAATGATTAAATGAATGACAGATAAAATGAAATGATAGTGGAGAGTGTTGCTGGAATGAAATTTTGACAGGGAAAACCGGAGTACCCGGAGAAAAACCTGTCTGCCTCCGTTTTGTCCAGCACAGATCTCACATGGAGTGACCGGGATTTGAACCACGGACCCAGCGGTGAGAGGCTGGCGTGCTCCCGCCTAAGCCACGGGGGCCTCCATGCGATACTAGAAATGAATCAAAATAAAGCCGCTAGCCCAGACCTTATTCTTCCATACATAATCAAAGGCTGTGCCGTGGTGCTGGCCTGTCCTTTAACTGTATTATTTAATATAGCCATTCAGACTGGTACTTTTCCCAGACGTTGGAATATTACCAGGGTAAGTCCCATGCATAAGTCTGGACATAAGTTTGATTTGGTAATTAAAGACCTGTGGCAATACTGTCAGCCATTGCAAATTGTTATATCAGCATATATTTCAGCACGTACAGTACATTATAAATGACTTTCACTATGGGTTCATGCCTAAGAGATCAACAGTAACTAATCTAATGGAGTTTACTTACAAAGCATCGGCAGCAATGGACAAAGGAAGTCAAGTTGATGTAATTTATACAGATTATGCGAAGGCATTCGATAAGGTAGATGATGATATCCTCTTAAATAAGTTAGCATATAAAGGTTCCTCCTAAAATTTGCTTAAGTTGTTCACCTCATATCTCAATGAACGAAAACAGTTTGTTGCTTGCAATGGATGTGAATCCTATTCGTACTATGCCCGATCAGGCATCCCACAAGGTTCAAACCTAGGCCCTCTATTATTGATCGTATAAGGTGTATTAATTGTTCAAACGTTTTGTTATTTGCGGACGAAGTCAACATTTTAGAAATATTCAGGCAGACCAGGACTGTGAATTTCTACAAGAAGATCTCAATAATGTGACATCCTGGAGTAAATTAAATCGATTGAACCTTATAAAGAAAGGCTCAGTTATGAAGTTCACTAGAAACATATTCCAGGTGATATTTCGGTACCGGATATTGGATGCGTATCTCACTATTAACAATTTTAACAAAGACCTAGGAGTCCATTTTGATTCAAAGCTAACATTTTCATTGCACACTCATGAAATGGTAGCTACAACTTATAAAATGTTAAGCTTTATAAGAAGAAATTCTAAAGATTTCATCAACCCAAAAAGTACAAAATTATTGTTCAATTATTTTGTTAGAAGCAGATTAGAATATGCATCCAGCATCTGGAATCCCTGGTACTTGAACCACATTAGTGAATTTGAAATGGTTCAGAATACATTCCTAAGATATCTGCAGTATAAAATGACGGGTAGTTATCCGAAATATGATAGCTATGGAAATCTTCTAAGTTACCTGAATTATAAATCTCTGACTAACAGACGAAAAATTGCAATTCTTTTTTTTTGTCTTCAAAGTATTCAATAACCATTTGTATAGTCCGTATTCATTATCACAGTTTAATTTACGTGTCCCACCTCCCTCAACTCGACCTAAGTTAATTACATTTTACTGCCCAGGAACCAGAACTGAACAGCCTAAACATTCCCCAATAATAAGTGCTATTCAATTATACAATGAACATTCAATAGCAAACTACCTTGACTTGTTCAGTTACACATATAGTTCCTTTGTTTCTGCTTGCTGTGCGATCACATGAACTCGTATATTCCACCTACCAATTTCCTGCACATAATTATTATATTTTCATATTTAGTTGTAGAATTAATTTACATTACAATCTCAGCATTATGCCTGTCAATTATATTATAATTTGATAGAATTGTGTAACCAAATATACAAGTGTCTCTTTTTATTAGGCATATGCCTGTCAATTAGAAGCGCAATAAAGCCAAATAAATAACTGCTTCCTTTATATCAAGAGCTCTGCCATTTGGTACGTGATGGATTATAGGAGATCTTAACTGAATGATATTAGATTAAAGACACTCTAGTGTGTCAATCCCTCTCAGAAGTACAAACGGCTAACTCCAGTTAGTCACCGTCTGTGTGGGTATCTATGAGCTCTAAGCTGACTGATATTAGCTTAATGACGCTCCAAGAAGAACCATCTGCTCCCAGTGTGGGTGGTTACTTATCTGCTCTAAACTGGCTGATAGTAGCTTAACAACCCTCCAGTATGAAAATACCCCAAAGAGGGACCATCACCTCACAGTTTAGTAGGAACCTAGGTGCTCTAATCTGCTTCAATAAGGTGAAAAGCTACTGACTGTCGTTTGGGTACCTAGGAGATCTACTCTGAATTATTTTAGCATAAAGACGCTCCAGGTTGTCAATACATCTCTGAGTAAACCCCAATATCCTTAAGAACCAGTATGCTTCTTTCGGAGCGAAAGTAAAGCCGGATGGCGCTTGTCATAGTTTTATGGCATGTAAAAGAACCTTCTACTAACTACAATTGGCTGAATCATAATTTCATATTTAGATTTGATTTATGCTCTATGAATTTCCAACGATCCTAGCCAGGTGCTGGTTGCGGTGCCATCTAGTACCCAAGTTCGTGGCTAGGTGTCTTTGAGTGTAGCTTTTGGTAGCAAAAGTTGGAACTACTCGAAATTGATCGTCGGCAGTCCTTACCTGAATTACAGATAACACACTAATACAGACATCACAATTAACACCGGTTATCAGACAGATTCTACACACTCCCAAAGTACACGTGGCTACACTGATCTCTATAATACTACTGGATGTTGCACTTCTCGCATTGGCCGCAAGAAATAGTGAGTCCAGTTAATCGGTTACATTCGCTTGGAGGTAGGGGAAGATCTGTTCTCTGTCAGCTGTTTAACAATATGTAATGTGTTACATTCGCCTGGAGGTAGAGGAAGATCTGTTCTCTGTTAGCTGTTTGAGAATATGTAATGAGTTACATTCGCCTGGAGGTAGAAGAAGATCTGTTCTCTGTCAGCTGTTTCACAATATGTAATGTGTTACATTCGCCTGGAGGTAGAGGAACATCTGTTCTCTGTCAGCTGTTAGAGAATATGTAATGAGTTACATTCTCCTCGAGGTAGAGGAAGATCTGTTCCCTGTCAGCTGTTTCACAATATGTAATGTGTTACATTCGCCTGAAGGTAGAGGAACATCTGTTCTCTTTTAGCTGTTTGAGAATATGTAATGTGTTACATTCTCCTGGAGATAGAGGAAGATCTGTTCTCTGTCAGTTGTTTGACAATATATAATGTGTTACATTCGCCTGGAGGTAGAGGAAGATCTGTTCACTGTCAGCTGTTTCACAATATGTAATGTGTTGCATTCGCCTGGAGGTATAAGAAGATCTGTTCTCTGACAGCTGTTTGACAATATGTAATGTGTTACATTCGCCTGGAGGTAGGGGAAGATCTGTTCTCTATCAGCTGTTTGACAATGTGTAATGTGTTACATTCGCCTGGAGGTAGAGGACGATCTGTTCTCTGTCAGCTGTTTGACAATATGTAATGTGTTACATTCGACTGGAGGTAGAGGAAGATCTGTTCTCTGTCAGATGTTTGACAATATGTAATGTGTTACATTCGCCTGGAGTTAGGGGAAGATCTGTTCTCTATCAGCTGTTCGACAATGTGTAATATGTTACATTCGCCTTGAGGTAGAGGAAGATCTGTTCTATGTCAGCTGTTTGACAATATGTAATGTGTTACATTCGCCTGGAGGTAGAGGAAGATCTGTTCTCTGTCAGATGTTTGACAATGTGTAATGTGTTACATTCGCCTGGAGGTAGAGGAAGATCTGATCTATGTCAGCTGTTTCACAATATGTAATGTGTTACATTCGCCTGAAGGTAGAGGAACATCTGTTCTCTGTTAGCTGTTTGAGATTATGTAATGAGTTACATTCGCCTGGAGGTAGAGGATGATCTGTTCTCTGTCAGTTGTTTGAGAATATGTAATGTGTTACATTCGCCTGGAGGTAGAGGAAGATCTGTTCACTGTCAGCTGTTTCACAATATGTAATGTGTTGCATTCGCCTGGATGTATAGGAAGATCTGTTCTCTGACAGCTGTTTGACAATATGTAATGGGTTACTTTCGCCTGGAGGTAGGGGGAGATCTGTTCACTGTCAGCTGTTTCCCAATATGTAATGAGTTACATTCTCCTGGAGATAGAGGAAGATCTGTTCTCTGTCAGTTGTTTGAGAATATGTAATGTGTTACATTCGCCTGGAGCTAGAGGAAGATCTGTTCTCTGTCAGCTGTTTGACAATATGTAATGTGTTACATTCGGCTGGAGGTAGGGGGAGATCTGTTCTCTGTCAGCTGTTTGAGAATATGTAATGTGTTACATTCGCCTGGAGGTAGAGGAAGATCTGTTCACTGCCAGCTGTTTCACAATATGTAATGTGTTGCATTCGCCTGGATGTATAGGAAGATCTGTTCTCTGACCGCTGTTTGACAATATGTAATGTGTTACATTCGCCTGGAGGTAGGGGGAGATCTGTTCTCTGTCAGCTGTTTGACAATATGTAATGTGTTACATTCGCCTGGAGGTAGGGGGCGATCGGTTCTCTGTCAGCTTTTTGACAATATGTAATGTGTTACATTCGCCTGGAGGTAGGGGGAGATCTGTTCTCTGTCAGCTGTTTGACAATATGTAAAGTGAGAAAGGTGGCAATATTTTATCAAAAGTGGTCATTTCTTGTAATATATTTATTTCATAACAGTTTCAGACTACACATTGCTGTTAATTAATGCAAACTAATTTATGAGGATCTCATAAGAAAATAAATATATTTATTTTAAGGGCCTGGTTGTTAAGTCAGGTTTCTCATATGAATAGAGAGTAGTAAAATGGGTTCTAAATATACGAGGACTTGCGAATAACTGAATTCTTGGCTGTCACCGCGGAGACCCGGGTTCGATTCCCGCTTCTGCCAAGAAACTTTTTATTCAGTTCGGAAAACTGGCGGGGAACACTCTACCTCGTGAGGCAAAAATGAATAAAGGTGGGTTTGATTCCTACCTCGGCCATCGTGGAAGTGGTTTGTGGTGGTTTTCAGGCAAATGCCTGGATAGTACGCAACTTAGAGCCACAACTGTTACCTTCCCAAATCCTACCTCAATTGCAAATACACACACCGGTAATGGGGCGTGGTGACTCAGCGGTCATGCTGTTGGCCTCTCACCACGGCGGACCAGGTTCGATTCCCGGTCAATCCATGTGAGATTTTCAATGTCAAAATCCATGTCCTGTGGTTCGGATTCCACGAAAAAAGGAGGGCCTATGTATTATGATCTCGAGATTAACAGTCACTTAAAACAAAAATCTTCCTTCTCTTTTACACACACCAGTACAGACATCACAGTGACACAGGTTATCATACAAATTCACACACAACCAAGTACACGGGGCTACATGACCATGATGTCGCAAAGACCGTAAACATTCTAAAACAACAACAAAACTGCATTCAGACTACTTTGGCAGTGTGCAGTAGCTTCTATAAAAAAATGTATCGTTCTCTCTCTGTCATAAACAAAATGCATTACTGCAATCGACTGCATTTTCTGGTTTGCAGCAAGGATATGCCGTATTTTCATAGGACACTGTATCCACATATTTAAGGCCAGAACTCTCTTGGTTAACTCGTGTTCTCGTCTGGTCCCAAAGCTATTTGGGTAATGTTTCTGGGGCTAGAGTATCCTTCCTTTTCCTGCCTCTCATGTCCCTTCTCGTTCTTGTTCTGATATCCTCATTCTCTAGGGACTGGAACCCTGAACTGTGATATGAGTTACATATTAAGTACAATGCAGATTGTATGTGTTCAGTATAATAATAAACAAGAACAATTTCCTTAGAAGAGTAATTTTTGTTGCAACAAACACACTTTATTAGAGTCAAACTTCAGAATGAAATGTAGTGATAAATTGAAGTTCAAGTGGAAAAATGAATTTGTTGCCCAAATAATCCAGACCAAACACCATCTGAATAAGCAAAATGTACTCTCTATGTAAAGGAACTAACTAATTGAAGTTTGTAGGCTAAATAAATAATAGTAGGGTACATATATTATATAGGCCTGCAGAGAAGAAAGCATGGAAGTTGCTCAAGTAAGTTTGTAAACCTATGCCTACAAGATTGAAAAGCAAAAGAGCTTAGAAGTTAATAGCCTACCCAACATGGGAACTTCTCATATTGTGCTGAAATATTTACTATAATAACCTACTTTCTTCTATGAAAGCGCGTGGTGGAATTTAAGATTGTTTATAGACCTACGTATCACTTTCTTCTCCTGTAGATTGCAGTCATTGCCGTGTATTTTGAAACAAGGCAATATTGTAGAACGACAGCTTACACCAAATATATTCTTTTTCATTTATAACAGCTCGTGATAACTATTTCCCCATCAGAATTAGGGTGTTAATAAGCCCAAGTAAGCGCGCCATGCAGCTTTAGCGATGTTTGCCCCTTCCGCCAGGTAAATGTACCCGCAAAGCAAGAGGCCTCACTCCAGCCGTAGGAGCGAGACATCCAATAGTATTATAGAGATCATTAAACTGATGAACCAACCAACCTAGAGAACCTATTTGCTTAGTGACGCTCCGAATGTTTCAGTACCCCGAGTTCATATCAACTATATTATCCTGATGTTATGAATATCCTTTTACTTTTATTTGTTATAATATTCACAATTTGTTGAATATAATTAATTAGCCTGATATAATTTCCTATTTCATATTTATAGGGTATCATGTGAACTATATGATTAACCATTTCTAAGCATTTCTTCTTCTCTCTTATGGCCACGCGGAATCAACATTAGTCAGTCTTTCTTTTAGCCCATTATTCCTTTATACCCAACGAATGAGTTTGTTTCCGTTGCATGAACCATATATGGTGGTTAGACGTTATAAGCAATATTTACTCTGTATATAACAGAAAATCTTCATCCCCATCCTTTAATGGAATGACCATATGGATGATTTGTTTATTGTTGTATGCTTAGGGGCTGATGACCTTGCTGCTGTCCCTTATAACAACCATAACTAACTGATGTATGTAGGCTACATAAATAATTATAGGGTACATACAGAGGAGTACAGAAAAAATGTGGACACTCTTTGATAGTTAATTTCTTTGGAACGAAATGACATACCATTACAATCCTTGCGTGTTAGCATAGTCCATTGTTTTCTTAACAGTTGAAGAAGGTCACGTGAGTGGCGCGACAATCTTAGCGCGTTTTCCCGCAGATGACGATGCAGCAATGAACGATGACCTCGTAGTTCTGCCCCTTAAAACAACAATAACTAACTAAAATTGTCGTTTGAGCAACGCAAGGCCGTATTGAAGTGGTACTGGAAGTACGAGAACATGATGCAGGTACAATAGCAATGGCGTAATGTGTACGGAACTCAGCACCAACAGGTACAACAATTTATCGTATTCGGGATTAATTTGAAGCCGACGGTACTGTTCAGGATGTGCATAAGGAAAGGTTTGGTTGACCAAAAACATCAACAAGTCCAACTTCCAGCACTGCTGTGTTACAACATTATACCAGGTCACCTCAAAAATCTGTGAACCAGGGTGCACGCGAAAGCGGGGTATGTAGATCAAGTGTAAGACGAATTCTAAAAGCTGCAAAGTGGAAAGTGTACATTCCAAGATCGCTGCACGCTATGAAAGAGGAGGACCCGGATCAAAGGATTGAGTACTGCAAAAGGTTTGGGGGCATGCTTCGCGAGGATGGACAGTTTGCTGGGATGGTTATCTGGTCTGACGAGGCGCAGTTCAAACTGAACGGTATCGAAAACCGCCAAAACTGCGTGTACTGGGATCCTGAAAATCCTCACGTTCACTTGGACAAACATGTGAATCTACCGGTTGTTAATGTGTGGTGTGTTCTGTCATCGCGCAGTTTGATTGGCCCATTCTTCTTTGAAGATACCGTAATTGGTAAGGTGTATCTTCATATGCTGCAAACATTGATTTTACCTGCCATCCGACAGGTGTTTGGAATTGAAAGATTGTACCTACTACAAGATGGCGCTCCGCCTCACTACCCCAGAGATATCAGAGCCTACCTGGACGATGGATTGGTCGGAGAGGAGATGTTGAGTAACCACCACGGTCTCCAGACCTTACTTCTCTTGACTTCTACCTATGGGGGACCTTGAAAAATGAAGTTTATCAACAGAAGGCAGCTACACTGAACGATCTTCGAGAATCCATCGAGGCATCCTGTGCGGCTATCACACCAGCAACACTGACAGCCGTAGTTCGGTCAGCAGTTCAGCGGCATCGACGTTGATTGGCTGCTAACGGGGGTCACTTTGAACACATGAAATATCCTTCCTCCCGTGCAGAGAGTGTAACGGTATGACATTTTGTTCCATAGATATTAACTATCAAAGAGTGTCTACATTTTCTTGGACTCTCTGTATATTATATAGGCCCGCAGAAAAGAAAGCATGCAAGTTGCTGAATTCTGCATACGTATGCCTCAAAGATTGAAAAGCAAATGAGCATATAAGTTAATTGCCTACCCAACAAGCGAAGTTTTCATATTATGCTGAAATCTACTATAATACTCTACTTTGTTTCTATGAAAGCGCGTGCTGGAAACTGCCTATGTATCACTTCCCTTCTCCTGTAGATTGTAGTCATTGCCGTGTATTTTGAAACAAGGAAATGTCGTAGAATGACAGCTTACACCAAATATCTTCTTTTTCATTTATAACAGTTCTTGATAACAATTTCCCATCACAATTAGGGTGTTAATAAGGCTAAGTAAGCGCGCCATGCAGCTTGAGCGCCAGGTAAATGTACCCGCAAAGCAAGAGGCCTCACTCAGCCGTGGGAGCGAGACATCCACTAGTATTATAGAGATCATTAAACTGATGAACCAACCAACCTAGAGAACCTATTTGCTTAGTGACGCTCCGAATGTGTCAGTGCCCAGAGTTCATATCAACTATATTATCCTAAAGTTATGTATGTTCGTTTACCTTTATTTGTTATAATATTCCCAATTTGTTGAATATAATTAATTAGTCTGGTAGAGTTTGTTATTTTATTTGTATAGGATATCATGTGAACTAATGATTAACAATTTCTAAGCATTTCTTCTTCTGCATCGTGAAAGGGTCTCTTAGGACCACGCGGAATCAACATTAGTTGGCTTTTCTTTTAGCCCATTATTCCTTGCCTCAGAGGTAGCATTAGCAAAGGACACCTCAGTGTCATGTTTTATATCACCGCCATCTTGACGGCAACGTTATGTCGGACACCCAAATGTTCAAAGATTAAATCAAATTACGACTTACCAGATCATCTCATATGTACCAAATTTTGCAACATCTTACCTTTATGTGGGAAGCGTCATTCGACCAAATTACAAGGTCATCAACCAAATAGTTTGAAGATGGGGGCCGTGTATGTGGCCACATTGCGTGTGTAAGTGTGTGTATATCTGTCCCCCTATCAATTCAATCACGACCAAGCCGAATTAAACGAAATTTGTTACAGAGTAAAGGAACCTCAGTGTCGTGTTTAATATCGCCACCGTCCTAATGGAAATGTAATGGCGGCCTCCCAAATTTTCAAAGCTTAAATCAAATTACGACTAACATAATCAATTGATCTCTACCAAATTTTAAACAAGATGTTCAGTAAGGAACATATAGCCTACTTTCTCCTAAATGCATGGGTATTGTTATAACTCTTTGTCCTTTTCAAGGAGTATAATTGAATGTTGGTTGTAGTAGCTTTTTGAAATACAACGTGCTATAGGGATATTAAACATGAATATGAGGTGCCCTTTGCTAGTGCTACCTCTGTACCAAATTTCGTTCAATTCGGTTTCACCGTGTTTGAATTGATAGGGGGAATCGATTTGCACACATACTTGACCACCATCTGCAAACTATTGGGCTGATGATCTTGCAGTTTGGTCAGAATATGCTTCCCACATATAGATATGTTGTTGCAAAATTTGGTAGAGACTAGATTATTGGGTTGGTCGTAATTAGTTTTAGCTTTTAACATTTGGGTGGCCGCGATTACGTTTCGGTCAAGATGGTGGTGATATAAAACATGACACTGAGGTGCCCTTTGCTAGTGCTACCTCTGTACCAAATTTCGTTCCATTCGGTTTCACCGTGTTCGAATTGATAGGGGGAATCGATTTTCACACAATGACGGCCGCCATCCGCAAAATATTATGCTAATGACCTATCAGTTTGGGCAAAGGATGTTCCCTGCATAAAGGTATGTTGTTGCAAAATTTGGTAGAGATAGGATGATTATGTTAGTCATAATGTGATTTAAGCTTTGAACATTTGTGTGGCCGCCATTACGTTTCTGTCAAGACGGTGGCGATATAAACCATGACACTGAGGTGCCCTTTGCTAGTGCTACCTCTGTACCAAATGTCGTTCCATTCGGTTTCACCGTGTTTGAATTAATATGGGTAATCGATTTTGACACAAAGATGGCCGCCATCCGTAAACTATTAGGCTAATGACCTATTAATTTGGTCGAAGGATGCTTCCTCCATAAAGGTATGTTGTTGCAAAATTTGGTAGAGATCGGGTGACTAGGTTAGTCGTAATTAGATTTAAGCTTTGAACATTTGTGTGGCCGCCATTACGTTTCCGTCAAGATGGTGGCGATATAAAACATGACACTGAGGTGTCCTTTGCTAGTACCACCTTTGTACCAAATTTCGTTCAATTCGCGTTCACCGTGTTCGAATTGATAGGGGGGGACAGACATTCAGAGTACACACACTCACACACACAGAGACTCACACACACATACACACACACACACAGACAGACACACTTTTTTTTCGCCCTGTGTTGATCTCATAAGTCTACTTTCATTTTTTGCAAAAATCGAAAGTAGGCTAAAAATTGTACCTTAATGTGGGATGTAACTTTTGCCTCAGCTGCAAGGTCATCAGCCAAATTGTTTCAAGATGGTGGACGTATTAATCATCTATATTATTAAAAATATCGATGAAAACTTATCCGAGTCCGTCCGGCCATACTATCCGGCCGATTTTCTTCATCATTTTTTAAATGAAAGGTATTCATGCACAGATTTGTCATCAAGTATTACAAATCACATAAATTACGCCTTTCTCAAATTATTTGATTTTTTCAACTTTTTCCAACTTTGAAGTAATCATATCTTCGGTTCTAATTGAGTTACGATGGTCGGTTTAGTCGAAGAACACTCAGTGAATCAAGCGCTATCATTTGAGCTTTTAACCATTCAAATCGGATGATTCTGAGGAATGTTATGAGTGGACATACGATATTACATCTCTTTTTTTTTCAACATTTTTTCTCACATTAGCAATCATATCATTGGTTCTAATTGTGTTACACTGTTCGTTTTGGTCTAAGAGCTACCAGTGGATCAAGCTCTATCTTTTGAGGTAGTACATATTTACATTGGTTGATTCTGAGGAATGTTATGAGTGCCGAAGCGAATATTAGAAATAATTATGAAAACTTAACCGAGTCCGTCCGGACATTCTATCCGGTCGATTTCCTTCATACCACTATTAATTTAAAGGTATTCATGCAAACATTTGCTATCAAGTATTACAAATCACTTCACTTCCGCCTTCCTCAAATTATTTGATATTTTCAACGTTTTCCATCTTTTTCCAACTTTGAAGCAATCATATCTTTGGTTCTGATTGAGGTACTCAAGTCGTTTTAGTCTAAGAACACTCAGTGACTGAAGCCCTTTCATTTGAGCTGTTAACTATTCAAATCGGCTGATTCTTCGGAATGTTATGAGTGAGCATTCGATATTATATCTCATTTTTTTCAATATTTTTTCTCATTGTAGCAATCATATCTTTGGTTCTAATGACGGACATTTCGTATTACACTAGCGTTTTGTATTACAATCAACAAAGTGCAGGGTCAAACGCTTCATCGAGTTGGAATCTACTTGCCTGATCCTGTTTTAGGCCATGGAATGTTCTATGTTGCCTTATCCCGAGGAAAATCATTCAAAACTAAGAGTCGACGCACAGCGAACATTGTCTGGAAGGAAGTATTGTAAAATAAAGGTTATAAACTATTACTTAATGCCGTAATTTTTTAAATCCAATACTGAAAAATTATGCTGCGGAGCAGTACGGGCGCCCTAGTGCAAGTATTATAGCCTAACCGTTACTTACGATTCAACAAGGCCTGGCATCACAAAATCCGTTCATCGTACAGAGGCTGATTTAAACTGTCCTCAAGGAGGTGATCCGTAAGATATTAACATCTTATAATAGAATTATTATACCTTAGCAGTAACTAACAATTCAGGCTGACCGTGCCGTATCGTGCTGGGCCGTGCCGTCCCGTTGGGTCAAAATGGAGGCTATTGTTTGCTCACTAGACCATATTTTAGGTGAGGATTCAATCAATATGCAGTATACTATAGCACAATGTTAATCGACAGCTACATTCAATACTCGTTGGGCTAAGCATACTTATGATACTTCAAATTAATAACTCAGGATCCAATTGCGCAAATAACGCGATATATTTTAAGAAGGTTGAAACATATTATATTCCTCTCTTGCATTTGGCAGAAGATTTTCACTCTGCATGTAGCACGCAGTCGCCATCTTGAATATATCAGACATTAATAACAACAATGCATTATTTATTAGAATCACAATGACGAAACGCAGCAAGTATGTAGTCTCACAAAGAAGGCTTTCTCTGCAGAATGTGCAAGATAAACGATTCCATGCATTCAAGACGGTGAATGGGCGTATTTTTTCTAATGATCAAATCAATTCTTCCTGGTGAAAAATGAGAAAAACAACGAAACTTTGTAAACGGGGAGTGTTTTATATGATACAATTCTTAACGTTCATCACTAATATATTCAAAGAATCCCCTTGATAAGGACAAGGAGTTATAACTCTACCCATACAGGAAGTTGGCAATATATTCTTAACTGAACATATATATCTCATTTCTTTCACTCTAAAGCTTTCTGAACTCAAAATATTAATCATAATTTTGATGTTAAATTGTAAAATAATGCAATGTATTTGTAAAGTGATGAACCTTTCAGTGAACCAATCAAAGAAGATTATGTCCTAATTGAACCATTTTTTCTATTAATTATTAGCATTATTATTATTATGTAATGTATATTGACACTCTGGTACTACGTCCTTACGTATTGAAAGTACGCTTGTTGCTAAATATGAGTAACATTGTCTAATGTTTTGCAATGTCTAGCCACATTCTCCCTAATGCTTCTCATTGGCTAGTGTTGTTACCAACATTGCAATTTGTTGGATAATGTTTCCGCTATTGGCTCTGCCAATATTTCTTGGGGAGGAATGAACCGTTTTGACTCCTCCCAGGTACGTATTTATGTTTTTGCGAAGCTTCTCTCATCCCTGCGAGTCTTAACGAACGAGCTGCCAAGTGTCGGGCTGCTAGGCCCCTCATTGCACAACTAATTGTAAGTAAAACTCAAGCCATTTGAATTTAACTAATACGTAATTATCTATGTTCCGTGTTTCTTTTACCGTTTAATTTACTTGATTTTATGTTTTTTGAACTTTATCCGTCAGTCCACATCCCCATTTCCACGCTATGTCATATGGTGAAGTAATCGTCTTGCATTCTGTCACCAACCCTTTTCGTAATCTGGCTAATTTTTGGAACCTCTAAGATTTGAAAGTGTTGCTGTACTTCGTTCTGGCTTATGTGTGTGTTTTTTTAGTCTTAGCGCTCATTCTTGTGCCACAAACTGAGATGTCCTTGTGTGAGGCAATATTTAGCGTTTGATTGGTCTCAACTGAGCTTTTGTGTGTGGACAATATTTGCGGGATTGCAGAATTTGTATTAATGTTTCATGTGAGTGTGTGTCTCTTTATTTTGAGTATATGTGATGATGGTCACTGAGATTTTATCAGTTCCTATTTCACGTTTCTCCTTTGCATCATATATCGCGGAAGAACGGCATTGTTTGGTGATAAGCCTATTTTGAAGGGTACCTTTCGATTCTTACAGTGTTCATTTGTTTCACGTCATTTTAATGTAATGTTTTTTCGATTATTTCATATTTTTTTCTTCTTTCTTTTGTTCTTTCCGACTTTCGCCATATTGCATAATTCGATGCCCCCCCCCCCTCTTTTCTCCCCTCCTGCTTCCTATTGCCTCTCCTATCCTTTACTCCCCCTCTCTCCACCTTCCACCCCCCTACATGATTCCATAACATCATCAAAGGCACGCGAAGCCTCCGTGGCGTAGGCGGCAGCACGCCGGCCTCTCACCGCTGGGTCCGTGGTTCAAATCCCGGTCACACCATGTGAGATCTGTGCTGGACAAAACGGAGGCAGACAGGTTTTTCTCCGGGTACTCTAATTTTCCCTGTCAAAATTTCATTCCAGGAACACACTCCACTATCATTTCATTTCATCTGTCATTCATTTAATCATTGCCCCAGAGGGGTGCGTCAGGCCTTGGCAGCCGGCACAGTTCATATCCTCGCCGCTAGATGGGGGCTTCATTCATTCCATTCCTGACCCGGTCGGAGACTGGAAGCGGCCTGTGGATTTTCATCAAAGGCACGCATCTCGCTTTTAATTTTGTCATTTTCAGGGTTAGTCGTTTTCGAAGATAGACGTTCCTCTTTACGTTTCCGTAAGTCTCACTGAGATTTAATAATTTATTGCTAAATTTGAATTATTGAGTTATAGTTATAGTTTAGTTGCGCATATTTTCATTAAGTTAATGTTTCCTTTTAATTTCTTTTTAATTCATAGTATTAGGGGAGTAGTGACAGTTCTAACGAGTGACACGAGCCACCAGGCTACGCAGAACTCTCATGTATATTTCATGAAACCATGGGCATGCGTCATATCGTTGGACTCGGGCTGACGTGCTCTTTCCTATGGACCATTTGTTATATTTTTCACACAAAAAAAATGATTTTTTGTTTGTTTTCGAAAATAGGCGGTAGTTTGAAAACCACACATGATAGAATGTTGTGCCATGGTTCAAACGAACAGTCTCTGTGTCCTTTATTTTTAGCCTACTTTCAATTTTTGCAAAAAATGAAAGTAGACTTATGAGATCACTACAGGGCGAAAAAAAGTGCGTCTGTCTGTGTGTGTGTATGTGTGTGAGTCTGTGTATGTGTGTGTGTGTGTGTGTGTGTGTGTGTACTCTGAATGTCTGTCCTCCCCCTATCAATTCAAACACGGTGAGCGCAAATTGAACGAAATTTGGTACAATGGTAGCACTAGCAAAGGACACCTCAGTGTCATGTTTTATATCGCCGCCATCTTGACGGAAACGTAATGGCGGCCACACAAATGTTCAAAGCTTAAATCAAATTACGACTAACCTAATCATCCGATCTCTACCAAATTTTGCAACAACATACCTTTATGGAGGGAGCATCCTTTGACAAATCTAATAGGTCATTAGCCTAATAGTTTGCGGATGGCGGCCATCTTTGTGTCAAAATTGATTACCCCTATTAATTGGAACACGGTGAAACCGAATGGAATGAAATTTGGTACAGAGGTAGCACTAGCAAAGGGCACCCCAGTGTCATGTTTTATATCGCCGCCATCGTGACGGAAAAGTAATGGCGGCCACCCAAATGTTCAAAGCTTAAATCAAATTACGACTAACCTAATCATCCGATCTCTACCAAATTTTGCAACAACATACCTTTATGAAGGGAGCATCCTTTGACAAATGTAATAGGTTATTAACCTAATAGTTTGCGGATGGTGGCCATCCTTGTTTCAAAATCGATTACCCCTATTAATTCGAACACGGTGAAACCGAATGGAATTAAATTTGGTACAGAGGTAGCACTAGCATAGGGCACCTCAGTGCCATGTTTTATATCACCGCCATCTTGACGGAAACGTAATGGCGGCCACACAAATGTTCAAAGCTTAAATAAAATTACGACTAACCTAATCATCCGATATCTACCAAATTTTGCAACAACATACCTTTATGGAGGAAGCATCCTTTGACAAATCTAATAGGTCATTAGCCGAATAGTTTGCGGATGGCGGCCATCTTTGTGTCAAAATCGATTACCCCTATTATTTCGAACACGGTGAAACCGAATGGAATGAAATTTGGTACAGAGGTAGCACTAGCAAAGGGCACCTCAGTGACATGTTTTATATCGCCGCCATCTTGACGGAGACGTAATGGCGGCCACACAAATATTCAAAGCTTAAATCAAATTACGATTAACCTAATCATCCGATCTCTACCAAATTTTGCATCAACATACCATTATGGAGGGAGCATCCTTTGACCAAACTAATAGGTCATTAGCCTAATATTTTGCGGATGGCGGCCATCTTTGTGTGAAAATCGATTTCCCCTATTAATTCGAATACGGTGAAACCGAATGGAACGAAATTTGGTACAGAGGTAGCACTAGAAAAGGCCACCTCAGTGTCATGTTTTATATCACCGCCATCTTGACGGAAACGTAATCGCGGCCACCCAAATGTTAAAGGCTAAAATGTAATTACGACCAACCTAATAATCTAGTCTCTACCAAATTTTGCAACAACAAATCTTTATGTCGGAAGCATATTCTGACCAAACTGCTAGATCAACAGCCCAATAGTTTGCAGATGGTGGCCAAGTATGTGTGCAAATGGATTCCCCCTATCAATTCAAACACGGTGAAACCGAATTGAACGAAATTTAGTACAGAGGTAGCTCTAGCAAAAGGCACCTCAGTGTCATGTTTTATATCGCCGCCATCTTGACGGAAACGGAATGACAGCCACCCAAATGTTAAAAGCTTAAATCAAATTTCGACCATCCTAATAATTTAATCTCTACCGGATTTTGCAACAACATGCCTTTTTGTGGAAAGCATCTTATGACTGACTACAAGGTTATCAGCCCTATAGTTTGCAAATAGCGGCCATGTATGTGTGCAAATCCATTTCCCAGATCAATTCAAACACGGTGATACCGAATTGAATGAATTTTTTTACAGAGGTAGCACTAGCAAAGGGCACCTCATATTCATGTTTAATATCCCTTTAGCACGTTGTATTTCAACAAGCTACTACAACCAACATTCAATTATACTCCTTGAAAAGGACAAAGAGTTATAACAATACCCATGCATTTAGGAGGAAGTAGGCTATATGTTCTTTACTGAACAGCTTGTTTATAATAAAACTTTTTATTTTTTACATTTTTGAAAACACTCAAATTTTGAAATTCCCATATTTTCGAAACTAAAGAGTTTACAATAGTTTGTTTGACGTAAATCAATGGTCCCTACGCCCTCTACCCCCAAAATAAATTTCAAGTCTCTAGGATAAAAACCTGACAGTAGTGCTGTAGTGAGAGAGGTGCGCCACTTAGGAAGTTGTGAGCCCCTGGCGGCCTTGGGAAGGAAGGAGTAGTGCTAGGAGGGCGTACTTCGGTTCGTTTTCTTCGTCTCGTTGCGCTCTTTACGGGAATGTAGGTGTAGAAAAGGTGAAAAAAGGGTTTTGGGTCTAAAATGCGTTTTTCACATTTTTGAAAATTTTTGGAAAACCGAAAACGTGATGATGACGTGTGTAATAGTATTTTTTGCCTCGTCGTCCTCTTTACGGGGATGAAGGTGTTGAAAAGGTAAAAAGCAGGAAACATGTTTTTTTCGTCTAAAAATGGGTTTTTGTGATTTTCCCTCATTGGAAAAACCGAAAAAGTGATGATGACGTGTGTGATAGTATTTTTCACCTCGTCGTCCTCTTTACGGGAATGTAGGTGTTGAAAAGTTAAAAAGCTGGAAACATGTTTTTTTTTGTAAAACCGTGATTTTAGGCTTTTTGTTATATCTCGCGAACCAATGATGCCAGAGGCGTGTACGAGGGGTCCAAGGACTCGCAGTGACGTCCTCTTTGCTATGGACCACTCGTTATATTTTTTTAAGTTGGAAACTCGATTTTGGGGTAAACAAGTGTTTTTTGTGATTTTTTGCTGATATATGACGAACCAATAAGCCTAGAGACTTGTACGAGGTGTCATTTTTTCCCTCGCGTTGTCCTCATGCCGAGGATGTTCGTGTTGAGCAGGAATGAAAAACTATTTTGAGGTAAAACCGTGATTTTAGACTTTTTGCTATATCTCGCAAACCAATAACGCTAGAGACGTGTACGAGGTGTCATAGGATTCGGGCTAACGCCCCCTTTCGAATGTGGTAGATATTTTCTCCAAAAATAATTCACAAAGGGCCTAACGACACTTTTGTTGAAAAAATAATAATTTTTCTTTACCTGTTTAAAATGTTCATGAAGCGAGGTTGTTGAGAGAGACGATACTGCTGGGTGCATGTGTTTCAACGAACCTGTCGCTGACCACGGTGGCTGTGCGCAATAGAACAATCGCTATTTTGACGGGTCGGTTTATGACAGAGAGAGGGTTGTTTTTTTCTGATATTTTACCCCCGAAGGGGATCTTTAACGTGTAAACGATGCTGAGAACATGTTTCTATGTTGGTCGAAGCGAGTACAGAAAACAAACTTGCTGGAGAGGGGGACAGACTAGCAGGATGTGAATGTCATTTGAGCTTGACAACAGGTGCAATGGAAAATGACAAAGACGCAGAGGACACTTGAAGGTTAAATAATCCAACAACCGTGATGGCAGGGGAAAGCGAAATGCATGCATACACTTGTGAGATGACATGTACGCTAAACAAGTTACATCCTGTTTGCTTCGTACGTGACAAAATGCAAGTTCATGTGAAATTTGACCTGGCACAGGTGTTCAGCTTGGACTTTAGCTGTCCACGTGCACGATAACAGAATGTTCAAGCGTGGGAAAAATGATTATACATGCAACGTAACATATATAAAGACATGTCGTTATCATTTCCACTCTCACTTAGGTGCACACTGCGTTGCGTGAAACACATGGTCTTGTTTAACAGTTTTGGTGATGGTGGAAAATACTTAACCTTGTTGTGAGGTAGGTATTCATTTATTCATTTATATATTTATTGATTTATAGATATTTACAAGCAATTATTTATTGATTAGGTAATTAATGATTTTATTTATTTATTTGTTTGTAGATAACCGGTATACCTTACATGTCTGAGAGAGAAGAAACCATTGCACTTTTGAGCCCACTAGAAGGTAACAGCAACAAGCCACTGCAAGTGAAGGTGAGATTATTTTTTTAAATAACTTGTTTCATTTTTTGTTTCATATTTTATTTTATGAAATGCATGTATTAACCTGAATTTCGGTATTTATAGCGGTTTATTTTATTTATTTTTATAAACTTGGAAAGAAAAGCCTCACCGCCGTAGCAGTTGCTGAAAACCCGAGATGCAGTAGAGCGAAACCATTGTTTCCAGGCATTGAACTATTGAAAACTCAGGTAAGCCGAACTTAAAATGCTATTGCATTTTACCACTACTGAAAAACAACTCTTACACAAAAAATCATTACCTGTACATGACTGGGACAATGATTGCTTTCTTGATTAATGGCTATGTTGTTGTTGAGTGGGAAAAGTACAAGGCCATGTTAGATTTTCTAAAAACAAAAATTTAAATTTAATTTGTCGGTGGTTCCCTATGGACTCAACGAATATCCACAGGTTTGAACATGATAATGTGAAAAAATGACATGACATTCATTTTTGTTTATATATTGGTTAAAGGGGGGGGGGGGATGTAAATGACTGTAGCTTTATAAAAAGAAAATAAGTACATGGGTTACTGTTAGTGCCAACATACAGTTTATTTTAATGGTGGTTTGATATATTAATGCCAATTAACGTTAGCGTTTTATTTACAAGTATTGATTGATTGATTGATTAAGTGATGGGTTATTTTGTTTGCTTTTAGGTGTCGTCATGTGCCATTAACGTAATGAACAGACAGTGAACAAGCATACATTATGCTTGAAAGTACTCTGTGCTCTTGTGCAACGTTAATAACATACAATAAGGAAAAGTGTTATTATAACACATGGCGTTAGTACCAAATACAACAAGTGAACAAGTTGGTTTACCACGTGGGTTAAATTTAAAATCAGAACATGATCGATGGTTATCATTTGAATCCTGGCCTGTAGGCTTTTTGTCAACACATAAACTTGTAAAAGCCGCTTTTTTTTACTTGAACCGAGAAGATGTGGTACGCTGTGTGTTTTGTCGTA
Source organism: Meconema thalassinum (assembly GCA_946902985.2). Taxonomy (NCBI): domain Eukaryota; kingdom Metazoa; phylum Arthropoda; class Insecta; order Orthoptera; family Tettigoniidae; genus Meconema; species Meconema thalassinum. The sequence continues at coordinate 266,695,477 of OX336397.1, read as the reverse complement.
TTGAACTTTCAGACTGGAAAGAAGGAGACGATCCCTTTGGAGACCATTTGCGATGGTCTCCTCATTGCCTTTACATGCTTGGAAAACAAGTGGGTAAGCTACCCGTGTATCCATTTTACCGAACCACAAGGCCATTGGCCGTTACTTACATTGCTGAATCACAAATAAATAATAATAATAATAATGATGTATTACCAGCCAACGGTAGTGTCGATATATGTGGTCCATATGCCATAGACAGAGTTGAATTGGCATGTACTTTTGAAAAATTGGGAGTTTGCAAAACTAAAGCACTAGAACACCCAGAGTACAGGTCTGTTGAAAAACGTTCAGAATATTATAAAAATGTTTGGCCATTAATATTAAAACACTTTACCAAACAGCTAAGTGAATCTGGATTTTTTATACTGGTGAATGGGATAAAACAATATGTTGTTATTGTGGATTTGCTTTAAAGGATTGGCAAATGACGGATGACCATTTTGTGCAACACGCTCGTTGGTTACCTAACTGTAAATACATGGTGTTGCTTAAAGGTCAAGAATTTGTGAACACTATTCGTAAAGAAAACGTGATTGCAGCACAAGACATAAAAGTGCATTTACAGTTAGAACACGCGGAGCAAATACATGAGGCCGAAAAAAAGACATGTCTCACGAACATATACAAAAGTGTGACCAACAATTATGTAAAATTTGTTATCAAGATGAACTAGGTGTTGTATTTTTGCCTTGTGGACATATGATAGCATGTGTCAAGTGTGCATTAGAACTTAACACTTGTGCTATATGCACTGCTACAGTTAGGGCATTTCTTGCATATATATATAATTTATTAGCAATGTATAGTGCAAAATACCTATATGCACGATATCATTACCAGCTCTTGTAGTGTGTAATAGATATGCTTTTATTTTGTTTATAGACTACTACAATTAATATTTTGAATGCTGTGGGACAACCATGTGGCTTAGAGACAAAGAAGCTCAGCAAATTGCCAACAAATATTCCATTCAGCATTATCAAGATTCGGAAATTGAAACCAGCATATGGTGATCGTGTACTTTGTGTATGTGAAAACTTTGAGACATTTCTGCCTACACGGTTTAATGATATGTCGGAGAGTGTTTTTGATGAAGTCAATAATGCTGTACAAACTGTACACTTAATTTATGAAGGTTTTAAAAACAATAGGTGCATGGTTCGTTTTAATTACATAAAAACAAATGTGAAATAATAATGGAAAATATAAGTGATGACAATGGACTGAAAAAGAAAGAAAATATGTGTATAGAATAGTAATGTTTTAGTGTTTAGTGTTGTCTTTAAAAATATTATGATGAAACCAAAAAAACAAGAAATGTATATAAAGTTGGTAAATAAATGCTAAATGATGTTACAATACTGTTTTATTTTATACAAAATTAGAATATTTAACATTGCAGAGAATACATGATTATGACAATAGATGCACACTGAATACAAGATTTTCTCTCCTTACAATAGTCTGTTATAGTTTTAAACACAAGGTTTGTTGTAGATTTTTATAGCAATATTCATTCACTGTTGTTTTCGAAAACTGGGGAAGCCGCAATGGTTGTATAGGCATAAAAAACCTTATTGTTATTACTATTTAGTCATTTTGATGCTCTTGCATATCAAGAGCAGATGACCTAGTTGTTCCACTATTTAAAACGACAACAACAATACTACCTCTTGCATAGTTTGTGATGTTGATGGCTCTTGCGATGTGGAAGATGGATTTAACATAACTTTTAGAACAGGGGTTAAACGTTGCTCATTAAACAATCCACTATTTTGAGTAGCAATATGGTTTTCTTGTTTTTTTTGTCGACGGCAACTGTGTTTCATGCAGTACACTAGATTGATGATCACTGACACTAAAAACCTCACTATTTTTACTTTTTAAGGTCACCACGACAATGTTTGGAACGTTGCTTTGAACAACGCCAAATAACAGTTCCATTTTTATTGGTTCGTTTCACAATATATGAATATCCTTCATAGTATGCGTAAGGCTTACCATACCTAGTCACTGGTACTTCCATGTCAACTGTCAAGCATAGACTAAGCTCTAGAAAAGTCAACTTGGTAATAAGAATAATAGTTTAATGTGAGAGCAAATATGGATCCAAAGGGTTCAAGTAAAAGTGGAAGCAAATAAGCAAATATAAGAACCAAGAGTGGGGGTGAAAGCGGTTGCAAAGTGGTAGATCCATTACACAATAATTTCAGCACGTCGAAGCTCTTGTTCAATTTCTTTGATTTCCCAATCGTGACCGGTATGCCCAGCTTGTTGTAAAGCATGCAAGTGTCGAAGCCGTTGAATTAACTTAATGGGTTTGTTCCAGTATACAAATTTAACAATTGAATTTTTAGGTGTAAACAAAGCATTACCATTATCATCATCATCGTCATTATAATCATCATTATCATCACTATTACTATATAGTCCTTTTTGATCATCTTGCAATGCCACTTTATTTATAGTCTGTGTTGACTTTGATAGTGTTGAAATTTTCTTGTACGTTGACAACTGTCCTAACATGAATTTTTGACGACATGATAAGTCCTTTTGAACAAACACTGCATTATCTTTAGCCGCAATATCGTTTTTTTTTTACTTGCTTGATAGCATTTTGAGTATTGTTTGTAAACACCAACCGTGGTTCGTTTAGAGCACTACATTGATGAACACTCACACTTAAAACCAATCCATTTTTACTTTTCAGATTGCCTCGACATTTTGTTGACCTCTCTTTTGAACATCGCCAGAATATTATTCCATTCACATTCTGGCGATTATAGTTATAAGAGTAGCCTTGATAGAGTGCACGTTGCCTACCTTCGTTGGTTGTAATAAGTTCTATAGTAATAACTGACCTGTCAGTACGATGTTCACACTACAAAGGTTACAACTGTTTTGCTGATGAAGTGACCTACCATAAGCTTGTATATTGGCTTATGTGTTGGCTTTTTGTGCTGTTTTTTGTGTTGGCTTTTTGTGTTGGCTTTTGTGTTGGCTTTTTTGTGTTGGCTTTTTGTGTTGGCTTTTTTGTATAGGTCCCATATATTGGCTTTTGTATTAGCTCTCTCATATTTGCTCTTACTTGTAGGCTTATTTGGTCTTGGAAAGTATGTGAGCCCCTTTTTATGACAGCATAATGCTTACCACAATGTTTGTAAGCAACAACAACACACTAATATTCTAAAAAATCCAAAGAATTATAAGGTTAAAGATTGTCTTAGAGTGTAATAAAGGCAGCTAACCTAACCTAACCTAACCTAACCCAAACCTAACCTATCCTAACCTAAACCTAACCTTGCATAACCTAAACTAACTTTACCAAACATCACTTCATTCAACATAACCTAACCTCACTACATTGAACCTAACCTAACGTAACCTAACTTTATGTAACCGGACCTAACCTAACATAACATAACCTAGCCTGAGTGAGTGCTCGTATCCACCGTTAGATAGCATGCTAGTAGTTCAGTTAGTACTCATATCCACCGCTAGGTAGTATGCTAGTTGTTCAGTTAGTGCTTATATCCACCGCTTGGTAGCGGAAACATACTTTGCATGTGGCATGTGACTATCTCACAAAGTTTGACGCCTGTAAAATGTGTTTGTATAAGCTCTGTATATTAATTCAATATACAAATACCTACTATGTGTTCAGAACTAACATGTATAGCCATGTGCAGGGTATATAGGGAACTCTTAGCACAAAAATATGTCTAACCCACCAGTGTACAGCCTTGTCATATGCAGTAAGCAGGTGTAAAGAGTGTGAAGAGACTTTTCTTTGAGAGCATTATGAGAAGCGTCACGAAGTATCGTGTGGTGAATTTCATGGGGTGCAAGACCTGAGGTAGTTAATTTAACAATGCCTACAAAACATTACAACAATCTTTATGACGACGTCCGTTGTAGGCATTGTTAAATTTATTACCACAGGTCTTGCACTCATGAAATTCACCACACGATACTTCGTGCCGCTTCTCATAATGGTCTCAAAGAAAAGTCTTTTCACACTCTTTACACCTGCTTACTGCATATGACAAGGCTGTACACTGGTGGGTTAGACTATTGTGCTAAGAATCCCCTATATACCCTACACATGGCAATACATGTTAGTTCTGAACACTTAGTAGGTATTTCTGTATTGAATTTATATACAGAGCTTATACAAACACATTTTACAGGCGTCAAACTTTGTGAGATAGTCACATGCAACATGCAAAGTATGTTTCCGCTACCTAGCGGTGGATATAAACACTAACTGAACAACCAGCTTGCTACCTAGCGGTGGATATGAGTACTAACTGAACTACTAGCATGCTATCCAATGGTGGGTACGAGCACTCACTCAGGCTAGGTTATGTTATGTTAGGTTCGGTTCGGTTTCATAAAGTTAGGTTAGGTTCAATGAAGTGAGGTTAGGTAAAGTTAGGTTAGGTTAGGTTGAATGAAGTGAGGTTCGGTTAAGTTAGTTTAGGTTATGCAAGGTAAGTTTTAGGTTAGGTTAGGTTTGGGTTAGGTTAGGTTAGGTTAGCTACCCTTTATTACACTCTTAGTCAATCTTTAACCTTATAATACTTTGGATTTTTTAGAATATTAGTGTGTTGTTGTTGCTTACAAACATTGTGGTGAGCATTATGCTGTCATAAAAAAGGGGCTCACATACTTTCCAAGACCAAATAAGCCTACAAGTAAGAGCAAATAAGAGAGAGCTAATACAAAAGCCAACATATGGGACAAATACAAAAGCCAATACAAAAAAGCCAACATAACAAGCCAATACAAAAACCAACACAAAAAAACCAACACAAAAGCCAACACAAAAAGCCAACACAAAGAGCCAACACATAAGCCAATATATAAGCTTATGGTAGGTCACTCCATCAGCAAAACAGTTGTAACCTTTGTAGTGTGAACATCTTACTGACAGGTCAGTTACTACTATGGAACTTATTACAACCAACAAAGGTAGGCAACGTGCACTCTATCAAGGCTACTCTTATAACTATAATCGCCAGAATGTGAATGGAATAATATTCTGGCGATGCTCAAAAGAGAGGTCAACAAAATGTCGAGGCAATCTGAAAAGTAAAAATGGAAAGGTTATAAGTGTGAGTGTTCATCAATGTAGTGCTCTAAACGAACCACGGTTGCTGTTTACAAACAATTTTCAAAATACTATAAAGCAAGTTCAAGAAAACGATATTGCGGCTAAAGATAATGCAGTGTTTGTTCAATAAAACTTATCATATCCTAAAAAGGTCATGTTAGGACAGTTGTCAACGTACAAGAAACCTTCAACACTATCAAAGTCGACACAGACTATAAATAAAGTGGTATTCCAAGAGGATCAAAAAGGACTATATAGTAATAGTGATGATGGTCATGATTGAGACACTGGTAGTACTGAGAGTTAACTGTTTTACCTAAAATAAAAATAAAAACCCCAAAAAAATACCAGAGACGAAAGTAGAAGGTGTTGAACAAAACCATTTACCCAGGCAGTTAAATGGTATGAACATAAGAGGATAATGAACTATGATACAAGAACACAAAGGTCACCTTTGATATATATATATATATATATATATATATATATATATAATTGACAATTAATAATATTACATGCATTTACAAGACAGGAATAAAATTTAAAAGAAATTAGTTCTTGGCATAAACAGCTAATTGAATATAAGCAAGAAATCCCACCGATTTGAGGAGGAAAAGGGTTGAATTAATTATATTAAATGAGCAAATGAAAAGTCAAAGACCAACAAAAAATATCCAACGTTAAATAAACAGATAAATTACCTTTAAAGGATACTCAAGGTGTGAACCGAAACTAGTTTAATTTCAAATACGGTCTCAACTCAATGCAATCAATTAAGTTAGTTTTATTAACAGGAGCGAATTCAAGGTACGTGTGATCGCAATCAAATCCTCAAAACATGTCTCTCTTTTTATCGACACGAAACAAAAACTATTGTTTTTTTTCTGCAAGGAAGAAACGATAACAATAGCTTAGGTTGTCACCAGGCAACCCATTACACAGAATAAAATAAGTGCCATAATCTTCGACACAAGTTACAGTGCCTATACCAGGCATACTAACAAGATACAAGGAGAAAAGAAAAATTTACGTAAAGATAATTAGGTAAAGAAAGTCCTTGCACTAGACCAAAATGAAGACTGAATCTACATGGCTAGTAGCTCAGAAAATAAATTAAATAACCACATTCCCCCAAAAGATATATAGTAAGGAAATAGATAATTGGAAACTATCTTAAATATATCGACAGATACCTTACCGTTACTCCGACCACGAGGCTAGACCAAAACACGATAGTGAACAGCAGTCCGCCAACATAAAATAACACAAAGTTAAGAAATTACAATACGTCCAAGATAATAAAACATATCGATAGAAATAAAACAGCTTCCAAAATATCTCACAATATTTACAAACCTTTTCTAAAACATACATGTTGAGAAGCCAAAAATATTATTACACCAAATAAGTCAAAATATCTTCAGGGAGATGTCGGAAGTACTTCCTAATCAAGTGGTATATGAACATTTTCCAGAATAGGGGCTATGTTATCCTTCAGGGCTAACCAGCCCGGTTTAAATATCGGAGATATAAATTTTCCATCTTGCTTGTAAGGATTCCAATAGAGAATAACCTTTTTTATTATCGCTGTATCCAAGGTAACAGCCTTTTGTTGACTTCGGCAGCCATCGGAGAAAATCGTAGATAGAGAGTACAGCGCTCCAAGCTTCAAATCCAAAAGGAGCAGTACTAATATTCTCCGTCAGATGGCAGCATCCCGCAGCGACAAACGAGTTTCTATTCGTGCTCAACAGGTAGCGTGGCAAGTCTGTTTATCTCAAGCACAAGCACAACAGCTAGACCAACTTGGTTACATATTAGCAAGGATAAAGTTCACGTCAGGGAAACTAAAACGCGTCATCTCTCCTCCCCACTATACAGGACGATAGGACACAAATGTACACCAAGTCTATGTGTTGAGAGAGAGAGGGAGTAAATAGAGCTGCATATGAATATCAGTTCGTTCTTTCATAATAGTCCAAGGTTCGCCAATCTTACCATCTTCAAAATAGGCACGCACCAAAGCGTTCATGCATCTAACCTTTTCCAACATGCTTAGAGTTTCAATTCCTTACTTGGCAACAAAACAGTTTTTCTTTTTTTTAACATTAAATACAAATTAGAAGTTTTCTTGGCTGATGAAGACACACTCCATCTCTACGTAGAGGACACGGCTTTACTCGACGAAGTCCGGGCCTAGAACATTCGCCACAGTCGCCAACTCGCCAACCAGGATGACAATATCAGCTCTTGATCTGAAACCAAATTGTACTCCGACAGCAAGGGTCCATGTTCTTTCTTCATGACATATTACGATAATGCATCCTTACAACCAGTTCACAATCATCCAAATAAGTAATAAATGAACAACCGAGTATCATTTTCCAAATGACCCCCAAAAAATTCCTCCCATCTCAAAGATTCCTTGCTTTTACAAAATAGGATCATACGTTATTACCTCTAATAACCACACGGTTTACATCTTTTACAAAATTATATTTTATGGAGTATTATTAATTAAATCATAACTTTGTGGGACGTAATTCCACAGCTATTTCAAAAGAAAAAGATAAAATAAGAACAAACGGACTTTAAAACAATTATCAGCCTACCGAAGATCACAAAAAAATGAAAATGACGTAGGTTAAGTCTAACATTGTACCATCGTAAATAAATGAAGATTACCATTAAGTTTTATAGACTTCATAAATAAAAGAGGGTCAAAGAAATTTTACAAGAGAGCATAACGAGAAAAAAACTAAGAGGAAACCCGACGCTAACATCACACAAGAATCCCTTACAAATACCCGATGAAGCAACGCAAAATACGAAAACAAGGAAGGAAAAATCATGAGCGAGTCTCATGATATCAGAACCTCAGAAACGAGAGAAAAAAGATAAACAGAGAAGTACCAACAAAGTTCAAAAGGGGAGAGGCAAAGCAAATACCAAAAAAATAACAAGGAAAACCAGAACATATTTTAGTATCAGATCACACGTGCAGAAAAAACAGAAATACACAAAATCCTTCACACACTCATACATAACCGCAAAATTCCCACGATTACTGATTACTATCTACCACCTGCAAAGTAAATGCCCCAAAGATCTACCAGTATATAAATAAATGTTCGTGAAAACCCAATTATACAACATACTTACCCACCATAACACTCACTCACATGTATGCAGACTCGGAACATACACAATAAATGAAACGTACACAGAACGCACATAACATGAACCTATTGAGCCCATTTTAGCATATCACTTTCACAATTACAATTATTCAATATCATACTTCACTCAATGCTTACCCTGCTCAGACTGACAGTTAACGAACCCAAGGAACGCATCTCGAAAGAACAATACGGGTATTTTCCTTATAGCATTACTTACTTACCTTTTCAACAACTATCAGCCAAAACATAACATTCAATACCTTTTACATCCCTGATGAAACATGCAAATAAGGTGACATAATGTACACCAACTTGGATCAACTTGGGATCTTTTGTAAGGAATGCTTACCTTTCATACCAACGACTCTTTTCCTTCATTTTAATTATACCAGTTCCATACCAGAGATAACAAGAATCGAAATAAGAAACTGTCCTCATTCAACAACGCAATCATTCAAATCACTACCTAGTGCACTTAAGTAGCAATATACTTTAACGAAATATTTATTTACATACTCGGTATTATACAATCAACAATGAACATTTTGACTAACGCAAACCTAACCTTATTTTGAACAACAAAACAACAATTTCCCACCCCTTAATACAAATCTAAATTACCGCAATCACACTAAGCACAACCATTCTAGATACACACAGTTTTTCATACACAATTTAGAAGAATTACAAGCTAAGTATAATACTTACGGTGAGAAAATCACAACAGGAAGGACAAACCAAAACATCTACCAATAAACAGCAAAAAAAGAAGAAATTACAACTAAATAAAACATTACTCAGAAATATCACAATTTTTCTTCACTTGTGATAAATGCACCCTGAAAATACGTTTTTTCTCACTAGCACAGTCACTGGAGTGATGAAACTAAGAATTTTGCAAGGGCCTTTAAATCTAACAAGTAATTTCCCGGATTCTTTAGGACCAGCTTCTTTTAGCGAGAAGTTTCGAACATATACCTCATCACCAACCTTTAATGAACACTGTTTACGACCCACATTATACCTTCTCTGCAACTTTTCATGAGCAATCTTCATGTTTTCCCTAGCTTTCTTCCAAACCGCCTGAACATCCAAGTTAGAAATGTTCTCAGGCAATAGATCGTTGAGAGACCATAAATTTGATATCGGAGAATTAGGCGAATATGAAAACATCAGATTAAAAGGAGTGTTTCGGTGAGATTCATGTATAGCCGTGTTGAAAGCATAAGTTATCAAATGTATGCAACTGTCCCAACCCTTGTGATCATTGTGGTGATACGCAATAAGTGCTGCCCGTAAATTCCTATTCACCCTTTCGGCATATGATCCTTTAGGGTAGTATGGGGTGCTCGTGACATGAGAGATAGAAAATTTTAATAAATAATTTCGAAATACATTAGATGAAAAGCATTTGGCGTTATCTGACACCAGAAACTGACAAGGGCCAAAAGAAGCAAATATTTGATTTAAACATTTCATAACGGTTTGAGTGTTTGCCATACGAGTAGGAATGATCCAACTGAAACGAGAAAAACAGTCCGTGCAAACAAATACAAACCGATTTCCATGCTTTGACAAGGGTAGAGGGCCTACGAAATCGACGAACAATCTCTCCATAGGTTTAGTTGCGATTTCCGAGGATAACAGCCCAATTTTAGAATTGTTAGTAGGTTTAGCTACGTTGCAAGCGTTACATCCGTTCACCAATTTCCTGATGTCTTTATCCATATTTTTCCAGATGAAATTCTGTCTGATTTTCTGCCTTGTCTTAAATACCCCAAGATGTCCACCAATTGGTGACTCATGGAAATACTTAAAAATCTCCGGTATAAGAAGAGAAGGTAGTACAATTTTAGGCAACCTATCGTACCTAGCGGAACAACATGTGCTGTTCTTCATCGAATACGGCTTCAAATTTTCTCCCTTTTCTAATTTCTCAATGATTTCATTCAAGCCAGGGGTCCTCTCTTTGATATTCGGATACCTCCCTAAACAATTTAGGATAATTAGACAGGATAGTGTTCGCCTTGTTACTCTCATCAAACTTATCTTCACCCTTATCCTCTATTTTCTCATCACCGTACATTCTACTAAGGCAATCAGCAATGACATTGTCCGTTCCCTTAATATGACGAACGCTGAATTGAAAGGCTAAAATACGGGTGGCCCAACGAGCTATCCTTCCAGTTTTCCTGGGTTTTCCCAATACCCAACTCAATGCCTGGTTATCGGTCTCGAGATCAAAGGAAACGTGCTCTCGATATATATTTTAAATTTTTCGAGAGCAAACATAACTGCTAGCGCTTCTAATTCATACACAGAATACTTTATCTCAGCATCGTTTAATGTTCTCGAAGCATAAGCCACAGGTAACCTTCCTTCCTCGTACTCTTGTAACAATACCGCACCAACAGCCTTGTTAGATGCATCGGTTTGGACGATAAACCTTTTGCCAAAATCAGGAATAGCCAAAATCGGAGCATTGGTTAATGCCAACTTTAGGTCAAGAAAAGCTGATTCTTGCGACGGACCCCACGAAAATACAGTACCTTTCTTTCGAAGCATGTTAAGAGGAGTTGCACGGTGAGCAAAATTAGGAATAAATCTACGAAAGTAGTTAATCATCCCAATAAAACGTGCTATTTCTTTAGGCGTTTTAGGTTGTTTGAATTCCCTAATAGATTGGGTTCGGCTTTGGTCTACCGAGACACCGGATGACGATATCACATGTCCCAAGAATGATATTTGGGGTTTAGCGAAAGAGACCTTAGATAACTTGACCGTAAGACCACTATTCTTTAATCGAGACAACACCTCACGAACATGTTGGACATGATCTTCAAAGTTTTTACTAAAGATGACTACGTCATCTAAATAATGGTAAACGAATTTAAACTTAATTCCGTCAAATACGTTATCTAGCAATGTGCTCAAGACAGCAGCACCGGTCGACAATCCAAAAGGTAAACGTTCGAATTCAAATAAATTCCAATCCGTGGCAAAAGCCGTCACACTCTTGGACTTCTCCGCCAGGGGAATCTGGAAATAGGCTGAATTTAAATCTAATATCGTAAAATAGGACGCTCCTTTGAACCACGAAAAGCAGGACTGAAGGTCCGGAAGAGGAGTCGATTGTAAGATGACTTTCTTATTTAATGCTCTGTAATCGATCACGGGTCTGAATTGACCATTGGGTTTAGGAACTACAAATATAGGAGAAGAATATGCTGAAGTAGATTTACGAATAATCCCCTCCTCAAGCATCTCGTCAACAATACCTTTTAAAATTTTCATCTTAGGAGGAGCCAATCTATAAGGAGACGCACGAACAGGAATGTCGTCGGAAAGCTCAATTTCATATTCTATTAAATTATTAACACCTAATTTGTCAGTTAGAACCTCAGGAAATTCATAACACAGGTCTTTAATCTGTTTAGCTTGATCTTCGCTTAAGTTATCGAACTCTAAATCTTCAATGGTTATAACCCTTTTTTCTTCCTGAGTTGAGTTGACTCCACTAATACACTCCGAATGATTGAATTTCCATCTGAGATTGGGTTTGAAATGAAACCAAAAGGATTTAGAATTTAAATCTTGCAATAACCCAACATGAGTTATGAAATCCGACCCGATAATCACTTGATACGACAAATTGTCAACCACCCAGAATCTAAACATCCAAGAAATGTTAAATATGCTGACCTTTACCTTTACATATCCTAAAATACTGAGTGAAGAAGAATTGGCTGCTATAAAATTATGTGGTTCCTTTACCAAATTGCCAAATTTACAAACAAAAGACATCGTCCTGAACCATTTACTATCAAGAAATGAATTAACACTGCCCGAATCAATAAGAGCGGAGACAGGTTCATTGTTTATACAAACATCAATGTATGGGCAATTATTTTTTGTCGCATCAGTGATACGGTTACACGTTTCATAATTAGCTTTACCAATTCGAGAAAATTTGTCATATATCTTACGATTTGTCTTAAGATCCTTATCAAAATCTGTTTTACGGTTACCTGCAATACCATCAGATTTTTGATAATCCGACAAGATCTTCCTATCATCTAGTCATTGCCTACGATTAAATCTTCTATCACACCACTTGGCTATGTGATCATAAGACGCGCACCTATCACAACATTTACCAGTTCGAGTATTTTCAGTGTAATTGAATCTCCTTCTTTGGAAAGAAGTTTGTTGTAAATGATTATTAGGATTAACAGGGATATTAACCAAGGGAGGCGGAGAGTTAATCACTCTTACAGCGTTAATGCTTTTGACATTTTCTGCAGATTTAATTATATCATATAATTCAAGAAAACTCTTAGGTTTACCTTCCATAGCCATACATAACCTATATTCTGGATTAATACCTTCTACTATAGTAGTAACAATTGCAGATTCACTCAAATTTAAATTCAAAACCCTAGCGTAGCACCTAATTTCTTTAATATAATCATTCAAAGATTCATCTACCCTCTGACCACGATAGTAACAATTATGTTTCAGTAAACTCATTGTACGTTCAGGAATAAAATAATCAATTACTTCAACATGAAACTCAGATAACGAAGAGTGAGATGACATAGCGCTGATCAACTTATCACGCAACAGGCCACAGGTGAAAGGAAAAATTAATTGGAAAATCATAGTATCTGATAAACCAAAAACAATGGAATTGTCCATTAATTCAACTAGTTGTTTCAAAAATTTTATCAACTCCATAGTGTCATTACCCGAACACATCTGTAAATTCTGAACACAAGAGGTTACTGGATGAGGAATACCGTTAAATCTTAAACTGTTTTCACAGTTAGGCATCGATGACATATTTCCCCCAATATTAGCGTTATTCAACAAACGCGATGGAAAATCGGTGACAACATTAGTACAGGGTAACCCAAATTGGCTTTCATTTCTAGGTAATAACCTCGAATTTGCAGAGTTATCATTAGGAAAATCATTTGAAGCGCCAGACGAAGAAATATTTGGCAAGGGACAAGGTATGGTATTATCAATTTCCCCATGCTCATTAACACTTATATTATTAGAGTTTAATAAGGTCGGTTGGGAAATCCTTGATGACCTCCCTTGTAAGCTCTTATTCAAAGTAATTCTGCTCTCCATGCTTGCATAATGATCAGTTAAGGATAAACTTTCAAGATTATTAGGTAAATTGTCAGCGGCACCTTCAGATTCTATAATCACACGTGAGTTACTCGCATTTGGCACCATAATTTCACACGGATTATCATTAACACCATTGACGCAACCCTGAATATCACCACACTCAGAAGGAAATAATTTTAAAAAAGCATCAAGAAGCTTAGTAGGGGAGTAGTAGGGATTCCAAATAGTGTCATGGCCGCCGTGTGAGTCCAAGCCAATATCTCGCAAACCCATGGTCCGATTTTGACAAATGAAGTGTCGTTGGACTCGGGTTGACGCCCTCTTTCCAATGAACCCCTCATTTCAAACCCTAAATAAAACCTGCCCCTATTAGGGGGTGAAATTGAAAATTTTTAGTGAAAGTCTCTTTTCAAATGCGACATGTATAAAAGGCGCTGCTAAAATGAACTTAAATGTTGTTGCTCATATAGCACATGCGTTTTTCTGGCTGCCGCTATGGATTAACATTTTTGTTTTTGTTTTTTACGCATGCGCACTTGGGATTTTTGTAAGAGGGCGAGCTCTTTGAAAAAAAATGATTGATAAGAAGAGGTTTTGGTGGTGAGGAGAGAGCCAGATAGTCGCCTACTTTCCTACGAAGTTTGTCGATATATCTCAAACGCAAGGTCGGATTTGGACGTGTGACGTGTCAAATCGATTGTCTCGAAGCCCTATACATGTTATTAATAGGTTAAAGTTTTGAGAATGAGGGAAACAGGCTTTTTGGGGGTAAAACCGTGATTTTAGACTTTTTCCGATATCTCACGAATGCATGGTCGGATTTGGTCCTATGACGTGTCAAATGGCTTGTCTCGAAACCCTGTGTATTTTGGTAATAGGTTAAAGTTTTTGAGAATGCTGGAAACACGGTCTTTTTGGGGGTAAAAACGTGATTTTAGACTTTTTGCTATATCTCGCGTACCAAGTATGCTAGAGGCGTGTACGACGGGTCCAAGGACTCGGGCTGACGTCCTCTTTGCTATGGACTACTCGTTATATTTTAAAAAAATAATTGGAAACTCGATTTTGGGGTAAACACGTGTTTTTTGTGATTTTTGCCGATATGTCACGAACCAATAACGCTAGAGACGTGTACGAGGTGTCCTAGGACTTGGCCTAAAGCCCCCTTTCGAGTGTGGTAGATATTTTTTTTCCAAAAAATAATTTACAAAGGGCCTAACGCCGTACATGTTGAAAAAACGTTTTCTTTTCTTTACCTGTTTATAATGTTTATGAAGCGTGGTGGTTGAGAGAGACGATACGGCTGGATGTGTGTGTTTCAACGAACTTGTCGCTGACCAAGGTGGCTGTGTTCAATAGATCAATTGATATTTCGACGAGTCGGTGTATGACAGAGCGAGGGTGCGTTTTCTGATATTTTACCTTTAACGTGTAAACGGTGATGAGAACTAGGTTCTATGTTGATCGAAGCGAGTACAGAAAACAAACTTACAGGAGGTGAAGGTCATTTGAGCTTATTGGAAGGCTCCGATCTGACTTGACAACAGGTGACGCTTGAAGGTGAAATAATCTGACCATTGTGCTGGCAGGGAAGTGCGAAAGGCGTGCACACACATGTGTGAAACCACAGGCACGCTAAACCAGTCACATTCTGTTTTGCTTCGTACGTGACAAAATGCTAGTTCATGTGAAATTTGATCCGGCACAGGTGTTCGCCTGGGACGTTAGCTGTCCACGTGCCTGATAACAGAATGGTCAAAGCGTGGGAAAAAAAAAAGATTATACATGCAACGTAGCATATATAAAGACATGTCGTTATCATTTCCACGCTCACTTAGGTGACTACCTTTGAACACACTGCGTTGCATGAAACCCCTGGTCTTGTTTATCAGTTTTGGTGTTGGTGGAAAATATTTAACCTTGTTGTGGGGTAGGTATATATTTATTTATTTATTGATTTTTATATAAATACATGCAATTATTTATTGATTAGGTAATTAATGATTTTATTTATTTATTTATTTGTTTGCAGATAACGTGTATAGCCTACCTGTCGTGTGTCTGTGGGAAATATATTAAAGAAAGAGAAAGACAGACCGATATAAGAGGAAACCATTTCCACACTAGCCCACGAGACGGGAATAGAGCAAAGCATTACACGTTAAGGTGAGATTTGTTTTTTATATATATATATAATCTGTTTGATTTTGTTTTGTTTATGAAAAGCATAAACTATATGGAATGGTTATACTTATGGTGGTTTATTTTATTTCTTTTTAGATACTTGGAAAACAAAAGGTTCACTGCTATTGCAAATACAGTTGAAAACCAAGTGGCTTTAGAGTGGAACCATTGTCAAGCAGTCTACAGCTGAAAACTCAGGTGAGAGTGTTCTTTCAAAATAATGTCTTTTGCCACTGCTACCGATAGCCTAACTTGGGAACCCATAAACAGTTGTTTCAAATCGCGTGTGTGCTCTGGTCGTGTGGTCAATGTTAGAAAAAGTTTGATTCCCAAAGAATTTTTAGAATCTTGTTTTGAAATTTTTAAAATTGAAATTTGTACAGCGCAAAGGTTGCATACGGCTATAAAGGTGAATACAGAACTGGTGTGCGATTTCATATATAAAAAGAAGGACGTAGAGCATAAAGAGACATTTTATATTTGCAGTAAAATGCAAGAGCTATTCATAGCCCATAATTTGGAACAGTGGTATGAAACCCACGTGGTGAATGCCTTGCTATCAAAATTTGATAAACTGCAACAAGGACCGAGTGGTCTAGCCTTAGACAAAATTCATTATTTGCAAATCAACATTTGTCAATTCAACCCGTTGAATGCTGGGTCTAGCTATATTAAAACACCACCAGCTATAGCTTCGAAAAATGCTGTGGTCAATATAAAGAATCGTGACAATGATTGCTTTCTGTGGTCTGTGGCTGCCTTTTTGCAGCCGGTGCAACATAATGGTTGTTGGCCGGGAAAGTACAAGGCCAAGTTTAATGAATTAAAACAAACGTTAAATTTAACTCGAGTATCGTTCCCTATGGACTTAACCGAGATCCATAGGTTTGAACAAGATAACCAGGACTTTTCGTTCATGGTGTATGGCCTTGACGGTGATGAGATTGTGGGTCCTCTTTATGCCACAAAAGAACCGAAACGACATCACATTCATCTTTTATATTTATCTGTAGGAGAGGTGAATCACTATTGCCTCATTAAAAGCCTGAGTAGATTGCTAAGCAGTCAAATGTCTAAATATAAATGTAAAAAACATATTTGTGACCGTTGCTTGCAATATTTTACCACTCCTACGCTTTTGGAACGTCATAGGGTAGATTGTGTTTCTCAGGAAGCAGTGAGACTGATATTGCCACAAGGGGACAAGGCTTTGTTAAAGTTTAAGGACATTCATAAGCGTGACACTGTCCCCTATGTGGTATATGCAGATTTCGAAGCTCTCACTACACCCATGGCGGGATGTGAACCAGATCCCTCCATCAGCTCAACCACACCCATTCAAAAACATGAACCCTTTGCCATAGGATTTAATGTGGTGTGTGCCTATGACCCCACACAATCCGTTTACAAATACCGCGAGGGACCAGATTGTGCCAAATGGTTCTTGGATGAACTTGTCAAGTTGGCTGACCATGTACAGGAATTACTGGACCACCCAGTACCCATGAGTCTATCTCCAGAACAGCAGCAGCAGTATGAGCATGCCATGACATGCCATATTTGCGAAAAGCCATTGATCAGTGCTGAAGACACCGTTCGTGATCACTCGCACTTTACGGGAGAGTTTCGTGGAGCTGTGCATAGTAAATGCAACTTGAACTTTCCAGCTCCTCGCTTTATCAGTGTCTTTTTCCACAATCTGGCAAATTATGACATTCAGTTTTTGATTCGTGAATTGGGCCATGTTAACAAGGGCTCGTTTACCATTATTCCCCAAAACCATGAGCGTTTTACAGCCCTGACATGGTGGTTGGGCGACTTTAGCATTCGATTTTTGGATTCCTTTAAGTTTATGGCATCCTCGCTAGACAGCCTTGTGAATGGCTTGAATGAGGAGGAATTAAAAAATACTAGAATGCATTTTAATGATCCTGAGCAATTTCAGTTGTGCATTCGGAAAGGTATATTCCCGTATGATTTCTGCAACAGCTGGGACGTGTTAAAGCAAAGAAAACTCCCTCCACAAGAGAAATTTTACTCGAAACTAACACGCAGTACCGTTTCCGATGAAGACTATGCACATGCATGTCAAGTTTGGCGAGTGTTTGGCATGAACACGCTAAGTGAATATGCTTTGCATTACCTAAAACTGGATGTATTGCTGCTCACTGATGTGTTTGAAAAATTCCGTGAGTTGTGTCAACACATTTACGGTCTTGACCCGGCTCACTATTACACGAGTCCTGGACTCTCGTTCGATGCCGCTTTGAAATACACTCAAGTGGAATTGGATTTACTCACTGATGTAGACATGGTTCTATTTTTTGAAAAGGGCATTCGTGGCGGCTTTGTGTCGCTTAACCAACGCCATGCCGAAGCGAACAATGTCTACATGCCTGATTATTCACCAGACAAACCAGAAACGTACTTAATGTACTATGACGTGAATAATTTTTACGGTTACGCCATGAGTCAGCCTTTGCCCTATGGGAAGTTTGCTTGGCTGACAGAGAAACAAGTGTCAGAATTTGATGTGAACATGGCTAGCCAAGAAACAGACCGTGGATATGTGCTAGAAGTGGATATTGAATATCCCTCATCCTTGTATGATGAACATGCCGATTTCCCATTCTGTCTTGAGCAAATGGTTCCCCCTGACAGTAAAGTGAAAACTGAAAAACTCATGGGCACACTTTACAACAAAAATCGGTATGTGCTACATATCCAAATGTTGGTGCAATGCCTCGCCCAAGGCTTGGTGTTAAAGAAAGTCCACAGGGGTATTTCTTTTGCTCAAAAAGCATGGCCTGAGCCATACATGCGACTCAACACAGAGCACCGACAAATGGCAACACAGCAGTTTGAAATTAATTTTTTTAAATTAATGAACAACTGCATCTATGGCAAGTCTATGGAGAATGTCCGCAAATACCGTGACATTAAATTGGTGAATGTCTGGGAGGGGCGGTGGGGTGCCCGGCGGTACATTGCCAAGCCAAATTTCAAATCGATCAAAATTATCGATGAGGATTTGGCTACTATTGAAATGAGTAAGACCAGCGTGACCATGGATAAGCCCATTTACTTGGGTCAAGTCATTTTAGACTTTTCTAAATCGGTCATGTATCGATTCCACTATGAGTTTGCCAAACGCCATTTTGAGGACGTCTCTCTTTTGTATATGGACACGGACTCATTCATTTACCACATTCGCCACTGCAACCCCTATGACATCATGAGGCAACATAGTGACTGGTTCGACACCTCTTGCTATAGCGCTGACAACGTGTTTCAGCTGCCCATAAAAAACAAGAAGGAAATGGGCGTTTTAAAAGATGAATGCGGTGATTCCATTATGACGGAATTCGTAGGTTTGGCTTCGAAAATGTATGCTTACCGCACACTCGATTGTAAGGAAGCCAAAAGAGCAAAAGGTGTAGGTAGAGCAGTGGTAAAATCGCTACGTGTAGACGATTACCTAGCGGTTTTACACACTGGCAAAGCTATGTTTCATACACAGTGCAGGATACAATCCAGCAACCATTATTTGTATCTTGTGGAACAGAGAAAACGCACCCTCGCCTCCATGGATAACAAGCGTGTGTGGGCTGATGACCTGCTCACTAGCCTGCCCTGGGGTTATGATCGCAACGAGGAGGAGGTGTGATTTCATTGTTTAATCGTTTATGGGACATGGCTTTTTGTAACTTGTAGATTTAGTATTTTGTAAATATTGTTTTCTTGTCATTGTAAATAATAGATTTTGTAAATAGTGGCAATCCACTTGGACCTTTTGCTCTTTAAAAGTTCTATGCAACCTTATTTTTTTTTAATTTTTTGATTGGTAAATAGTGTGATTCTTTTAACGCTGTACAAAATTGATTTTTTTGTAAATATGAAATAAGTAAGATTTTTAGTAACTTTAATAACTAGTATTTAATTATTTTTTGAAATAGTAAAATGGTAAACTAAAAAAAGTTCTTTTGGGATGAGTGTACATGTCAAGAATGTGCTTTTGGGAATAAATAAAGTGGTTGTGTTTGTTCCCAAAGACAGGTGTGAATGTATGAGTGGAGAGAGAAAACTGGTGTGTATGATTGACCAGAGCAAACACGGTGAGGTAGGGTGGGTGGGTGGGGAGGGGGTAAATGGTCACTTATATACTCATTTTGTTTTAAATAGTTTCGTTTTTTCATTGAAATGTGGCAGTCAATAGACATTATTTTTGTAAAAACAGTCTTACCTGCAGTAGTCGTAGACCTCGACGTTTCTCCAAACACGCATCAGCACATTGCAGTATTATCAAGGTCAAGCACTCGCATCAACATCATTGTCAAATCTCAACTTTCGACATACACCAAATGGAAAAAAAATGTGAAAACAGCAAAATGGAAAATCCATGTTTCCATATCACCAAAACAGCAAAACTTAAAACGGACATTTAAAAAAAACTGGAAATGGCCATGTGTGAAATTTGAAAATTCAAAAACTTCAAACGGACATTGTTTAAAAAGTGTCATCAACAAACTGGAAAAAATCCATCTCATCAAAATCGCAAAACTTGAAACGAACATTTTTAAAATCTGTAAATTGCAAAATGACAAATGGCTGTGTGTGGAATTCATCATGTGTGAAATATGTAAAATGAAAAAATCAGCCATCAACATCACGATTTTTAAAAATAATAAAAACACAAATCATCGTGCTCTGGTATACCTTTGTTTTTTATTTCATAGAGAATTGACAAAAGAAAAATAGAATACAAACAAATCCCAATTCCTCACTCCTCAATGTTTATGTCCATGCATCATCAACTTTCCTTTCATAGCACTCATGACAATTAGGGCTGCCATCCTTTCACCCACTGAGGCATCACTGGATGTGAAACGTTGTTTAGCTTTCTTTAATAACAATTTATCTGCCACATGTCTTAAACCAGGATGACTATGGCGATAAGAAAGGTCATGTTCCTTGCAAGCTTGATCCAAAAGATTAATGGGTACATCACCACGTTGTAAACGTTTTTCGAGACGAGTTCCAGGGCCGCAAAAACGATAACCTGGAAGATGGATTTCGAAAGGTAGGTATTGAATCACTTTGTCAATGACGCCATTGCCAGTACAGGTCTGGCATATCCTTTTCCATCGATGGTAAAAAGGTTTGGTCTTCCTCCTCCTCTGTGGACGATGTTTGTGTTTGTTGTTGTTGTTGCTTTTTCTCGCCATGACACCCGTGGAATGATTCAACAAAGTCTTTACATGGACTCTTATGACCGTGATACAGTTTCACTAGCTGGCAAGTCGCACACTGACGCATAGACGGTATTTTTGCCATGGCCACTTGCTTATGGTGATCGTAATCCGTACAGGGTTGCAATTCACTCAACACAGGGTCTTGAGTCCATGATTTTGGTACATGTTGCCAGATTTCTTTCACTGCGTTGGCGGCCACATAATAAATGAACGACTTGGGCAGCGCCAAGAGTTCCTCTTTGGTAAAACTGTCTAGTTTCTTTTTGCACACAAAGAACTTGCCGATGGCTTTGTCCGTAGCATCGCCTTTCTCCATGGTATCACGTGCTGTAGATGTTTACACGTCGCTTGTAGAAATCTCACTGACGTCATTCACAGGTAAATCTCGAGTTATAATTTTGTTCAACAACTCCCAGCAGGCATGAGTGGTTAACCAATGAAAGAGATGCCACGCATGCGATAGGGCTGTATGGGTAATGTTGCCACAGGAACAAGTATCCATGAGCGTTTGCAGGGAGGGGCAGCCCAACTCCATGAGGTCGATACATTGGCAGTAAGACGCCAAAAATGGTTGCAACCATTGACGTTTTTCATTACCTTTCACAAATACCACATTGGCCGAGGACAAGTGTGCTTTCATGACCAAGTCCAAATATTTATAGGAAATGGTTCCCTGATTCCAGTCTAGTTGCCTATGATTTTCAATCCACTGGGTTTGTTTACGGTCTTTTTCACACAACAAATCAAAAGCATGGGGTGGTTTAAATAGCAAATGCGTAGCTTGCGATATCCAAAACGTGGTACAATCGATTATGGCCACTTGTTTAAATATAAATTTGTTGTCACCAATTTTAAACCCTTGGCAATCCACAATGAGTGTGCGCAACATGTTGACGCTTGCCTGGACCAAGTTCAACTGACGACTGACGGAGGATCAGGTGTGATCATGACATGGACTTACCTGCCATGCTAGTTTCAAAATTGAGGTTAGGGTAGGACAGGGGGACATGCAAAAATAAGAATTTAAGAATTACATCATTTTATTATCATAACACGTCTTACAGGCTTTTCTCATTTTAGGATAAGGACGATAGCAACTGATACAACAATATAGTCTCTTGTGTTTGTAACGTCCATAACACCGATGATGTTCCAATGTCTCTAAACTAGGCGTTTTTGATGGTGAGCTGCTCACCGAAGCACCATGGATACCATACGGTCCACACGTATCGTAACTTGTTTTTTTTTTCATCACCCAAAGACACAAGCGAGGGATAGCTTAAATGACAAGGTATATTTCCCACTTTCATTCTACGCAGGTAGGGGCAGGTGGGTGACCAGCGCTGATGTTCCTGCATGGGTTCATCGCCCTCCTGCCATTGGTCTATGATGATGGGACAAAAGGCACATTTCACTTCATCTCTTGTTTTTAAATAGTAGAATCCAGCGGCTGCCAAGGCTTGAGGGTTTATGAAAGGCACTGGCCATGTGGCAAAAGTCTTGAAACGTTGTTCCTCAGAGTTTAAATTCATGGATGTAACATCTCTTGAGGCTTTAAAGCAAGACATGACTGAGCGGCTCGACGTGGGATGACCTGTTATTTATACACTCGTCACTTGGTTGGACAGTGGATAATAGTTGACTTGTTTGTGATGAATAATCAGACAGTAGGCCGTCGTATTGGCTGGTACATTGTCATGCGTTTCAAAATCAAGTCGAATGTCGATATTGGATGGTTTGACAGACTCTTCCAGGTAAGAACAGTCAAAGACAATCAGTGGTGCTCTTGCCTTAAACGCTTGGGGTAGTAGCATGGGGCCGTTCTCTTTTTGATAATACGACCATCGAAATTTAGAAAACAAGTCGTACAGGGGCCCAAACTTATTTTTTGAAAAATCCAAATCCAGTCCTTCATAGGGAAACACAGCTCCGTTGAGGAAAAGACGTGC
Source organism: Meconema thalassinum (assembly GCA_946902985.2). Lineage (NCBI taxonomy): Eukaryota > Metazoa > Arthropoda > Insecta > Orthoptera > Tettigoniidae > Meconema > Meconema thalassinum. The sequence continues at coordinate 266,672,610 of OX336397.1, read as the reverse complement.
ATTTCTCAATTGCAGGTGATCAAATTGCGTGGCATCTTTGGTTTGTTGATACTTGCGATTCGTTTGAAAACCCACGATCAGGTAGAGAGGTCTCTCTGTATAGCGAGCTGTTTTTACAGACCAACTGTGTGTGTTGGTGGTGGGCAATAGCGGATACTCATGGAGCGCCCAGCTTCTAAATTCCATGGGTAGAGGCATATCTCTCTTTACCATTTTGAGTATGTCCAGTTTTTTGCTATCGTTAAGGGTCACATGAGGCACTTTCCATAGCAAGCGTTGTAGTTGAACTTTTGAATCGATGGGGGCATTGTCGGCTCCCTTGAGTGCATTATTATCACTCCTGTCTCTCACCAGATAAAGCACTTGCCTTGCGTTGACCACAATGCGTTGGTGATCTTCAGCAAAGCCTAGAATCAGTTTAAGAGGTAAATATCCAGTAAAGGTCCCATCGGTGTGTACCATCCAGTCATTGGTCGAGTCAGGACACCAACCTGCCATGCAAAGTGTTTTACCTTCTTCCTCACTATAAGAGGGGTATAGTTTCATGACACTGGAAATGCCCACATTTCGAGTGCTATCCACCACGATATCGTTAATGACATAACGTACTTCAGAAAACAGAAAGGCTAAACCATGGTTGGCCAACTTGGATGTGGTAGGTGTAGAGCCATCGGCTTTGGTGAGCCGACCTTCAATCTGAATGACACTTTCATGCGGTAGGGTGTAAATATCTTGGTTGTTGATAACAAATTGAATTTCATCATTGTTATTGAGTCCAGGTGTTTGAGCTTGATAGGAATGGAGATCAATTCTTACCACTCCCGGTTGCTCCTCGATGCGGTTCGCTATCTCTAGGATAGAATTCATCATGAGGGTTGACGTGGTAACCCAAATGCTGTAAAATCTGCTTGTTCTGAGATGTTAACGTGTATTCACGTGGCAAACAACTAACACTATTCCTAGACGGTGTTGTTGCTTTATACACAAACTTCATAGTGGCTTTAGCACCAACTTGTAAGTCACTGGTGTGGTAGAATCTAGATCAATGAGTTGTTGATCTCTATTGATCAGTCTTAATGTTATATTACTAATACTATCAACAGCCACAGCATGAAAAAGCACCACTGGAGGGTTTTCACGAATAATATAGCCATTGGGCGATGTCACAATAAAGTCATAAAGTGAATGCGATGGTTCTTGATTGGTGTACACTTGGCTAATAATATTACACGTCACCGACACATGATGGTCCTCAATGAATTTCACTTCATGGTCTGATTCATGTTTTTTGTTGGGCTCCAACACACGTGGTTTAAATCCTAGTAATGGACCAATGGAATCGGGGTGTGTTTTAAAGTCAATGTTGAATGAGGAGAAAATACTGCAGCGATGAGTGTTGGTATTGCCAACAAGTTCAAACTTGTGCGTTCCGTCGAGAAATGACTTTAAACCATATTGATTGATCAACACCACATAAATGTGTTCATAAATGTCATCGATCGTGTATCCACCAGAGTTCAAAGTGAGCACAGAATCATCATAGTAAAACTTGTTGTTCACATTTTCACGTATGTTGTATATTCGATTGTACGTTTCAAGAGAAACAAGTCCTAAACCATAGGGTTTTTCACTCAATTCGATAGGCGGGTAAAAGTCTAGGCTGACTTCAGGTCCACGTCCATGCACTGTAAACGTTTTACTTTCTGCCGACATACTGGTGGCGTTTTTGCTTATGCAGCGTCTTATATAAAAAAATTAAACACAAACGTCCACACTGTTGGCTGTTAAACGTTTGCTCTCGTTTCACATTATAATATATCTTGATCCTGTTTCCAAAATAGGTCACTAGTTCCATGGGCGGGGGCAAATTCCCAAAACTGTCAAAGTACCATACCGTGGATCCCTCTTTGACATAAGCTACATAATGCGTTCCTGGTCCTCGGTGATCATCCAAATTGACAACAGCACATTCCTGTTTCCAGGGTCGTGGGGGTAATTGGTTTCGCATAAACACACCTCGAAAATGAGAAAGCTTTAGTTGTTTAGCATAGCTTTCCACTTGTTGATGCGTCAGGGCATGTCTCGCTATGGCAGAGGTTAATTTTTTTTTTTTTAATAGTTCGAAATGGTGAAATCCCAAATCCTTGTTGATAAAAGGCTGGCTTTAAATTGGCATTTCTAGCCCCCATGGCAATCGCTTCCATCGTTTCATTGTGTCGCTGACTTTCTTTGAGTTGTTGCTTGCCCTGCTGCGCGGCTTTAATGGTTTTTGCCACTGCACTGGCACCGCCCAAAAGTGAGCCCAGAGCAGCCAACCCGGCAAATAATGCAGGTAAAAATCCCGCTCGTTTGGGGACGGGAATCACTCGCCCTTGGTTTGAAACCTGTCGCCGACGTTTTGGAATAACCTGTCTCTGTGCTGCTCGAAGGGCTTTCCTTATGGTCAATACATTATTTTTTCTTTTTTTCTTTCGCAAGGGCTTGTCCTCGAATGTTGAAAACCCTGGCTTTGCCAAGGACAAAGTCCTTTTTTTAGTCTTTCTCACTGCATACCTTTGTTTCACCATGATGATAATGACCAACAACCTTTCACACGAAAGTTTAACTCACAACTAACGTCAGATGGTTATTTCATGGCTGTATATTCCAATTCCACATAAAGTGGGAAATCGTTTATGGTTTTCCCCGCTTGCTTTTCATCCCATGTCAACATGAGATAAAAGGATAATTCGTCACCTGCATTGACCATTTCATGGTCATGGACCAACATCCTATGACCATTTATCTTTATTTGTAAATGGTTCTCATCAGGTATGGCATATTTGATGTGAATGGTTCCATCATAGTGTAATCGATAGTGGCTTAAACCCGAAGCAAGCACATAGGTCAAGTGCTGATCATGGACTAGCGGTAAATGGTTTCTGTCATTCACAGGTTTTTCATTTGTCAGATACACTATAAACACAGATGGGATAAATTTATAAAGCCTTTTCATTTCATGGGTCACGTAACGCTTGGTACAAACATCGTCTTCGTCTTGTGGGTCTTCCACGTGAATAATCCGATGGTGATTAGCGCTATAGCCATTCACCATAAGCTGGGGGACTTTGTCATAAAACTCATACACTTTGTTATCCACATACTTTTTCGTAGTAACGTCTGTAGACACTTGAGGATGTTTTACATGGGTTAACCGCTTTCCCTTAAAGTCATAATCGCCCTGTTTTGTGCGTGGCACTACTGACCTATCCACATAGTGTTTATTAGCAGGATCTGTTTCCTGTTTAGGATCATGTATGAGGACAGGCCTAGCTTTGGCCATCAACGCACGTCCAAAGACATCCATCGTCAACCTGTAGTACCAGTCTACTGTTTCTATGACAAGGTTCGGTGTCCTGTATATAGACAGCCGGCTAGCCTGTCTAAGCCTTAGTTGAAATGAAGATTATTAAGCAGCAAGAGTCATTCCCCGTGGGGGACATGGTTTCCCATCTCTGTCCCACATCACGTGAACAACGCCATGGTTCACTGTTTCCATCTTCCATTCGCTGCATCATTGTGGGGCCTTCCGGCTGTGGAAAGACTAATCTTTTGCTAACGCTCATTACAGCGCCCAATGGTCTGCGTTTTCAAAATATTTATATTTTTGCAAAATCTCTCTACCAACCCCTCTACGTGTTTCTGGATCAAGTCATGTCTGGATTACAAAAAGAGAATATGGGTTATTTTACATTTTCCATGCAAGAAAATGTGATTTCACCGGATGAGGTAAAGCCTGATTCACTCATGATTTTCGATGATGTATCCACTGAACGTCAAGGCATCATTCAAAGCTATTTCAGCATGGGTCGACACAAACATATCGATTGCTTCTATCTTGGACAAACGTATTCTAAAATGTCCAAACAGTTGATTCGTGACAATGCCAATGTCATTGTTTTATTTCGTCAGGACGAGAGGAACAGTCGTCACATTTATAATGAACATGTGAATTCGGATATGACCTTTCAAATGTTTACAGAATTGTGTGCCAAGTGCTGGAACACTCAACGTCATGCCTGTTTAGTAATTGACAAACAAAGTGAACTCAACCAAGGACGGTATCGCTTAGGGTTTGATCATTTTATTGCTATTTAAGGCCTTGTCTCATTCCCCGGCAAGTCATTTGCCAAGACACCATGGCGTTAGCAGAGAGTCAATTAAAAAAGCATATTATTAGAGCAAAAAATACTATTCGCCAAAAGTTTCGTCAATTGAAACAATCACGTGCCAATCATGCTTTGTTTATTCAACAACATTTAGCACCTCCACTAAAAGCCATGTTGAAACCCTCTTTCAAGCCATCTGAAACGCTACCCACCGTTTCACAAGCCACGCAGACGCTGCACGAGGACCCTGAGGAAGAGGAAGTGGAAGATTTGACTAGTGTTAGTGAAGTTGAGGATGAGGAGGAACAAGTGTTTACGCCTCAAAAAAAGGCCGCACCCCTTGCAGAGTTTTTGAGAAAAAAGAAATCCTTGGCCATGGTCGAAACACCTTGCCCTTCCAGAGCGTCTCCGTTTTCACAACTCTTGGCCACCCCTCAACATAAAGCTCAACTGAAAACCATTTTAATAAAATATTATGGATCAACATTGGAACCCTATTTCACCGATCTATTTATTGGAAACACTGATACCACGTATGGTGTTCGCTATGAGGATGATAGTTTTAAAATTGGCGATTCATCCATTAAATTTGCTCGTACTAAAGCTGTCATTAAAAACATCAACTATAAATTAACGCAGGACTGTTAAAGCTGCTCTTTTCTCGGACCCCCTCTTTTCATGATTATACGTCAGAGGACCTTGACAAATATAAATCCATTTTATTGGATACCCATGCTCACAAAAGACAGTATGATCCCACGCAACAAGTGAATGCCAATATATCTCAAAAATATAAAACCATCATTGCAAAAATGTTTCCCACCGGTCAAAGTACTCGTCGTAAAGCATCCGCTTCGGGAGTGACATTTAAACCATTAAAACCCCTTGTGGATGTTACCTACTGGCACAATCCCAATAAGCTCGTCCAGCGGCTACAGTTGTTGCATGCCTCACGTCAAGCTGGCCATACCGGTCACGATTGGGAAATTCAAGAAATTGAACAAGAACTTCGAAATGCCAAAATTATTGTTTAAGCCCTCACCCATTAAAATGGGTATTGCTCACGAGTTGCATCGCCCAGCTAGGCGTCACTATCCGCGACTCAAGGTGATTTCACGAGGTGTGGATGAACTTTGGCAGGCTGACTTGGTTGAAATGATACCCTATGCTGGCGTTAACGACGGTGTACGCTATATGTTGACCGTCATTGATGTCTATTCCAAAATGGCCTTTGTTGAACCTGTGCGTCGAAAGTCTGGCCCACTAGTTACCAAGGCCTTTCAACATATTATTCAACTCTCCCAACCTCAACCTCAGCTGCTACAAACCGACCAGGGGAAAGAATTTTTCAACAAGGACTTCTCCAGTTTTCTCAAATCTAAGGATATTCACCATTACACCACGTACAGCAATCTCAAAGCCAGTGTGGTCGAGCGGTTCAACCGAACATTGAAAACCCGTGGAAAGCGTTTACCGCTCAGGGCAGTTATCGCTGGTTGGACATGTTACCTGAGCTAGTGACACGTTACAATGACACCAACCATAGAACGATTGGGACCAAGCCACGTCTCGTAACTAAAAATATTCAGCGATTGGATAAACTGTTTAACCCCATAAAAACAGCTGATCCTAAACGTCACCGACTGAACATTGGGGATTTTGTTCGTGTGAGCAAATTTAAGTCTGCCTTCAATAAGGGTTACACGCCTCAGTGGGGGACTGAACTATTTCGAATTCGTCGAGTCAACTTGGACACTCCAGTCACTTATTTACTCGAGGACCTCAACCATCAACCCATAAAAGGTAGATTTTATCTCCATGAACTTCAGAAAACAGCATTTCCTCAGCATTATCTTGTGGAAAAAGTGTTGAAACAAAAAGGAAATAAACTCTACGTCAAATGGTTAGGGTTTAACTCTACGTTTAATTCCTGGATCAATAAATTACATGTTGTGTGAACCTGTGTACTTTTTATTTATTCACCCATGTTGTACACCACCTATAGCTCTATGTGTACAGCGCTCCGCGCTTCATGCATGTTCATACATGTTTGTCTTTCCCTTTCCTCCTGTGTTCTCTCATACATTACCCCTCCCCTCTCCCTCCCTTCACCTCCCACCACTGCTGTTTGCAGCTCTTGCCTATCTATTGGTTCTGACATCATTCCGACAAGTTGCATCATACTTTTTACTGATTCAGCGATTCCCACGCTTTGAACATTCTCTTATCGTGCACGTGGACAGATAACACCCAAGCGTACACCTGTGCCGGATCAAATTTCACGTCAACTTGCATTTTGTCACGTACAAAGCAAAACAGAATGTGACTTGTTAACAGTTATCGCGCACGTGGACAGATAACGTCCCAGGCGAACACCTGTGCCGGATCAAATTTCACATGAACTTGCATTTTGTCACGTACGAAGCAAAACAGAATGTGACTGGTTTAGCGTGCCTGTGGTTTCACACATGTGTGTGCACGCCTTTCGCACTTCCCTGCCAGCACAATGGTCAGATTATTTCACCTTCAAGCGTCACCTGTTGTCAAGTCAGATCGGAGCCTTCCAATAAGCTCAAATGACCTTCACCTCCTGTAAGTTTGTTTTCTGTACTCGCTTCGATCAACATAGAACCTAGTTCTCATCACCGTTTACACGTTAAAGGTAAAATATCAGAAAACGCACCCTCGCTCTGTCATACACCGACTCGTCGAAATATCAATTGATCTATTGAACACAGCCACCTTGGTCAGCGACAAGTTCGTTGAAACACACACATCCAGCCGTATCGTCTCTCTCAACCACCACGCTTCATAAACATTATAAACAGGTAAAGAAAAAGAAAACGTTTTTTCAACATGTACGGCGTTAGGCCCTTTGTGAATTATTTTTTGGAAAAAAAATATCTACCACACTCGAAAGGGGGCTTTAGCCCAAGTCCTAGGACACCTCGTACACGTCTCTAGCGTTATTGGTTCGTGACATATCGGCAAAAATCACAAAAAACACGTGTTTACCCCAAAATCGAGTTTCCAATTTTTTTTTTAAATATAACGAGTAGTCCATAGCAAAGAGGACGTCAGCCCGAGTCCTTGGACCCGTCGTACACGCCTCTAGCATACTTGGTTCGCGAGATATAGCAAAAAGTCTAAAATCACGTTTTTACCCCAAAAAGACCGTGTTTCCAGCATTCTCAAAAACTTTAACCTATTACCAAAATACACAGGGTTTCGAGACAAGCCATTTGACACGTCATAGGACCAAATCCGACCATGCATTCGTGAGATATCGGAAAAAGTCTAAAATCACGGTTTTACCCCCAAAAAGCCTGTTTCCCTCATTCTCAAAACTTTAACCTATTAATAACATGTATAGGGCTTCGAGACAATCGATTTGACACGTCACACGTCCAAATCCGACCTTGCGTTTGAGATATATCGACAAACTTCGTAGGAAAGTAGGCGACTATATGGCTCTCTCCTCACCACCAAAACCTCTTCTTATCAATCATTTTTTTTTCAAAGAGCTCGCCCTCTTACAAAAATCCCAAGTGCGCATGCGTAAAAAACAAAAACAAAAATGTTAATCCATAGCGGCAGCCAGAAAAACGCATGTGCTATATGAGCAACAACATTTAAGTTCATTTTAGCAGCGCCTTTTATACATGTCGCATTTGAAAAGAGACTTTCACTAAAAATTTTCAATTTCACCCCCTAATAGGGGCAGGTTTTATTTAGGGTTTGAAATGAGTGGTTCATTGGAAAGTGGGCGTCAACCCGAGTCCAACGACACTTCATTTGTCAAAATCGGACCATGGGTTTGCGAGATATTGGCTTGGACTCACACGGCGGCCATGACACTATTTGGAATCCCTACTACTCCCCTACTAAGCTTACTTTGAAATGACATTAATTTCGAACCGAAATTAGAATCCTCGAGTTCCCAAATATAAATGAGATCACCAAGTCTATAAAACCAATGGCATGCTTGAGTTTTAAATCTCCCTAATTGAGATGTAGAAGGGTTACTAGCACCTATCAAATAAATAGATAAATTAATTAAATTTGTTACAGCAGGTACAATGTTATTAGACTCACCAAACGTTTGATGGTAACTTTCCAAGTCAGGAATTATAATAGGCACATCTTTCGCATCCTTCAGAAGTAATAAATCCTTTTCCCGATTGTTGTTAGAAGGAATTTTTCTAATGAACAATTCATATTCAATTTCCTCTTTCCTTAGGTTGTAGAAGGCTGATAATGTATTCCTCGGTTCCATTTTGTGTATGCAATCGGACATGAAACAGAAATTTCCACAAGGATTAGATTAATAATACCCAAGCTTTAAGCGACCTTTGTGTTCAAGAATCTATTTGATTAAATATTTTTAAAATTTATTATAATGTCCGTGAAAACAATAACATACGCTCTGCTACCAATTGAGACACTGGTAGTACTGAGAGTTAACTATTTTACCTAAAATAAAAATAAAAACCCCCCAAAAATACCAGAGACGAAAGTAGAAGGTGTTGAACAAAACCATTTACCCAGGCAGTTAAATAGTATGAACATAAGAGAATAATGAACTATGATACAAGAACACAGAGGTCACCTTTGATATATATATATATAATTGACAATTAATAATATTACATGCATTTACAAGACAGGAATAAAATTTAAAAGAAATTAGTTCTTGGCATAAACAGCTAATTGAATATAAGCAAGGAATCCCACCGATTTGAGGAGGAAAAGGGTTGAATTAATTATATTAAATGAGCAAATGAAAAGTCAAAGACCAACAAAAAATATCCAACGTTAAATAAACAGATAAATTACCTTTAAAGGATACTCAAGGTATGAACCGAAACTAGTTTAATTTCAAATACGGTCTCAACTCAATGCAATCAATTAAGTTAGTTTTATTAACAGGAGCGAATTCAAGGTACGTGTGATCGCAATCAAATCCTCAAAACATGTCTCTCCTTTTATCGACACGAAACAAAAACTATTGTTTTTTTCTGCAAGGAAGAAACGATAACAATAGCTTAGGTTGTCACCAGACAACCCATTACACAGAATAAAATAAGTGCCATAATCTTCGACACAAGTTATAGTGCCTATATGAGGCATACTAACAAGATACAAGGAGAAAAGAAAAATTTACGTAAAGATAATTAGGTGAAGAAAGTCCTTGCACTAGACCAAAATGAAGACTGAATCTACATGGCTAGTAGCTCAGAAAATAAATTAAATAACCACATTCCCCCAAAAGATATATACTAAGGAAATAGATAATTGGAAACTATCTTAAATATATCGACAGATACCTTACCGTTACTCCGACCACGAGGCTAGACCAAAACACGATAGTGAACAGCAGTCCGCCAACATAAAATAACACAAAGTTAAGAAATTACAATACGTCCAAGATAATAAAACATATCGATAGAAATAAAACAGCATCCAAAATATCTCACAATATTTACAAACCTTTTCTAAAACATACATGTTGAGAAGCCAAAAATATTATTACACCAAATAAGTCAAAATATCTTCAGGGAGATGTCGGAAGTACTTCCTAATCAAGTGGTATATGAACATATTCCAGAATAGGGGCTCTGTTATCCTTCAGGGCTAACCGGCCCGGTTTAAATATCGGAGTTATAAATTTTCCATCTTGCTTGTAAGGATTCCAATAGAGAATAACCTTTTTTTATTATCGCTGTATCCAAGGTAACAGCCTTTTGTTGACTTCGGCAGCCATCGGAGAAAATCGTAGATAGAGAGTACAGCGCTCCAAGCGTCAAATCCAAAAGGAGTAGTACTAATATTCTCCGTCAGATGGCAGCATCCCGCAGCGACAAACGAGTTTCTATTCGTGCTCAACAGGTAGCGTGGCATGTCTGTTTATCTCAAGCACAAGCACAACAGCTAGACCAACTTGGTTACATATTATCAAGGATAAAGTTCACGTCAGGGAAATTAAAACGCGTCAATGATGATAATGATAATAAGGATCATGATGATGATAATGATGATAATGATGGTGATGATGATGATAATGTTAATGCTTTGTGTAAACCTAAAAATTCATTTGTTAAATTTGTATACTGGAACAAACCCAGTAAGCTAATTAAACGGCTTCGACGCTTGCATGCTTTACAACAAGCTGGGCATACCTGTCACGATTGGGAAATCAAAGAAATTGAACAAGAGCTTCGACGTGCTAAAATTATTGTGTAATGGGTCTACCACTTTGTAATCACTTTTACCCCCACTCTTGGTTTTTATATTTGCTTAGTTGCTTCCACTTTTACCTGAATTCTTTGCATCCATATTTGCTCTCACATTAAACTATTGTTCTTATTACCAAGTTGACTTTACTAGAGCTTAGTCTATGCTTGACAGTTGACATGGAAGTACCAGTGACTAGGTATGGTAAGCCTTACTCACACTATGAAGGATATTCATATATTGTGAAACAAACCAATAAAAATGGAACTGTTATTTGGCGTTGTTCAAAGCAACGTTCCAAACATGGTCGTGGTGACCAAAAAAGTAAAAATAGTGAGGTTTTTAGTGTCAGTGATCATCAATCTAGTGTACTGCATGAAACACAGTTGCCGTCGACAAAAAAAAACAAGAAAACCATATTGCTACTCAAAATAGTGGATTGTTTAATGAGCAACGTTTAACCCCTGTTCTAAAAGTTATGTTAAATCCATCTTCCACATCGCAAGAGCCATCAACATCACAAACTATGCAAGAGGTAGTATTTTTGTTGTCGTTTTAAATAGTGGAACAACTAGGTCATCTTCTCTTGATATGCAAGAGCATCAAAATGACTAAATAGTAATAACAATAAGGTTTTTATGCCTATACAACCATTGCAGCTTTCCCAGTTTTCGAAAACAACAGTGAATGAATATTGCTATAAAAATCTACAACAAGCCTTGTGTTTAAAACTATAACAGCCTATTGTAAAGAGAGAAAGACTTGTATTCAGTGTGCATCTATTGTCATAATCATGTATACTCTGCAATGTTAAATATTCTAACTTTGTATAAAATAAAACAGTATTGTAACATCATTTAGCATTTATTTACAAAGTTTATATACATTTCTTGTTTTTTGGTTTCATAATAATATTTTTAAAGACAACACTACACACTAAAACATTACTATTCTATACACACATTTTCTTTCTTTTTCAGTCCATTGTCATCACTTATATTTTCCATTATTATTTCACATTTGTTTTTTTACTTAATTAAAACGAACCATGCACCTATTGTTTTTAAAACCTTTATAAATTAAGTGTACAGGTTGTACAGCATTATTGACTTCATCAAAAACACTCTCCGACATATCATTGAACCGTGTAGGCAGAAGTGTCTCATAGTTTTCACATACACTAAGTACACGATCACCATATGCTGGTTTCAATTTCCGAACCTTGATAATGCTGAATGGAATATGTGTTGGCAATTCGCTGAGCTTCTTTGTCTCTAAGCCACATGATTGTCCCATAGCATTCAAAACATTCATTGTAGTAGTCTATAAACAAAAAAAAGCATATCTATTACACACTACAACAGCTTGTAATAATATCGTGCATAAGGGTATTTTGCACTATGCATTGCTAATAAATTATACTATTTATGCAAGAAATGCCCTTACTGTAGCAGATACTACTTTTCTGCATATAGCACAAGTGTTAAGTTCTAATGCACACTTGACACATGCTATCATGTGTCCAGAAGGCAAAAATACAACACCTAGTTCATCTTGATAACAAATTTTACATAATTGTTGGTCACACTTTTGTATCTGTTTGTGAGACAAGTCTTTTTTTTTCAGCCTCATGTATTTGCTCCGCGTGTTCTATCTCTAAAGGCGCTTTTATGCCTTGTGCTGCAATCACGTTTTCTTTGCGATTAGTGCTCACAAATACTTGACCTTTAAGCAACACCATGTATTTACAGTTAGGTAACCAACGAGCGTGTTGCACAAAATGGTCATCAGTCATTTGCCAAACCTTTAAAGCAAATCCACAATAACAACATATTGTTTTATCCCCTTCACCAGTATAAAAAATCCAGATTCACTTAGCTGTTTGGTAAAGTGATTTAATATTAAAGGCCAAACATTTTTATAATATTCTGAACGTTTTTCAACAGACCTGTACTCTGGGTTTTCTAGTGCTTTAGTCTTGCAAACTCCCAATTTTTCAAAAGCACATGCCAATTCAACACTGTCTATGGCATATGGACCACATTTATCGACACTACCGTTGGCTGATAGTACATCATTATTATTATACTTATTTATTTGTGATTCAGCAACGTATGTAACGGCCAATGGCCTTGTGGTTCGGTAAAATGGATACACGGGGAGTGTTATCCACTTGTTTTCCAAGCATGTAAGGGCGATGAGGATACCATCGCAAATGGTCTCTAAAGGGATCATCTCCTTCTTCCTAGTGTGAAAGTTCAATACGACAAAACACACAGTGCACCACAGTAGGTAATATAGGGCGGTTCTGGGGCAGGGGCTAATGGGCAAGATGGCCGCCACGCGCAATCACTCTATGCTATTCTTATGGAGGGGTCAGTCAGAGCTGGGGCAGGGGCTAATGGGCAAGATGGCCGCCATGTCCTGAGACCATGAATAATGTCACAGGGGGAGTTCGGCCGTGTAGTTGGTAAATGGAATATGTATTATTATTATTATTATTATTATTAGGTAATTATTAATTGATCATGTATAATCAAGACCAGCCTTATATTGTCAACCACTTAGTGTAGTGACTAGCATTCTTGGAGGTCATTCCTGAGGTTCGAATCCCGGCTCTGCCAAGAAATTTAATTTCTGGTCTCAAGAGTGGAACGGGGTACACTCAGCCTTGTGAGGCAAAACTGACAGGAGCTGGCTGGCTTTTGATTCATACTGCAGCCATTCTGCCTAACCCAATTTCACCTAACCTAACCTAACTTCACCTAACCTAACCTAACCAAACTTTAAAGTCAGAGCAAAAAAAAGTAAAAGCAAATGAGAGAGCACACATAATAAACTAAGTTATAACCTAACCTAACCTAACCTTACCTAACCTAACCTAACCTAACTTCAAAGTCAGAGCAAATATAATAGCAAATGTAAGAGCACACATAATAAACTAAGTTATAACCTAACCTAACCTAACCTAACTTAACCTAACCTAACCTAAAAGTGCGAGAAAAAAAATGTGAGCAAAAAGTGTGAGCAAAAAAGTAAGAGCAAATGTGAGAGCACAAATAATAAACTTAGTTATAACCTAACCTAACCTAACCCACAGAAACCTCATTTAAAGATTTTAGATTTTGCATTTTAACATTTTACATTTTAACATTTTAGATTTTAGATTTTTTCATTTTATATTTTTTAGGTTTTACATTTTACATTTTTGATTTTTTGTATTTTAGTTTTTAGTTTTTTTTAGATTTTACATTTTAAATTTAAGATTTTTTGATTTTAGATTTTACATTTTACATTTTCCGAAAAGAGTAAACTACAAGGTCACATACCTAACCTCACTAAACCTAACTATACCAAACCTAACTTAAGCTAATCCAAAGGCTAATGCACATACACAAAGTATATAAGTGCTCATGCAACTATCCTTATGCTAGTCTTATAGGCTACTGTACAATAAGATCACTACCCCAACCGAGTATTTTTTTCTTTCATTTTGTTGTTTACGCATTTGTCAATTTTCTAATTTCCCATTTTTAGTTTTTTTAATGTTAATTTTAAGTTTTACAATTTCATAATATGGAAACATGGAATTTGCATTTTGTTGTTTACACTTTAGTCAATTTTCCAATTTTCCATTTTCAGTTTTTTTATAACAGTTTTAGGTTTTTCAATTTCATAATATGGAAACATGGATTTTGCATTTTATTGTTTACACATTTATTAATTTCACAATTTCCCATTTACAGTTTTTAAAATGTCAGTTTAAAGTTTTTCAATATCATGATATAGAAACATGGATTTTCCAATTTGTTGTTGTGCATTTGTCAATTTACGAAATTCCCATTTACAGTTTTTAAAATTTCAGTTTAATGCTTTTTCTATTTTGTCAATATGGAAACATGGATTTTCCAATTTGTGTTTTACATGTTCATTTTGCATTAGGAGTGGAGAGAGGTGGGTAGTAATTAAAAATGTACAAGCAGTGTCCATACAATATTTTTTATTTTAAATACATGTACACTATTTACACATAATACATTTTTATATATATATATATATTCTTTTTTGTTATAAATTGTACAGTTGTTTTTATTTTGTTTTCTATTTATTTTTTGATTATGATTACTATTTTATTTTATTTTTGTAGTGTTATTGTTTTATTTCCTAAATTGTTTTATGTATTTGCTAGTTGCAGGCAGATGATTTTGATATTCATAACTTAACTCTTTAAGCATGGTCAATGATTGAGTAATGACCATAGGCATGTGTACCTATACCATCAGCATCAATCACTCTTTTATCATCACTAGGACACAAAGCAATTTTGTTTAGTCTTATAGATGATATGTCATGTTGTTTAGAAGTGATAATGTTCATGGGTATTGTTTTTACATTGTTGTTCATGACACAATCCTTATAATCTTGAAAGCTTATACAATTTTTGACAACACCTTTGCTAATACCTTTAATCTTTTTGATTTCTTTACCATTTATGTCTAAAGCGTACATTTTAGCTCTAAGTCCAATAAATGCTTTTATAATTTGTCCACAAGCCTCGTCTTTAAATTTCCCCAACGTTTTCTTGTTTGATGTAGAGTAACATATGTGATTAGTAGGATAATCTGATGTGTCCAGGTGTTCTAGGAAATCCAACTTGTCTTGATATACATCTTGGGTGTTAACCAAATAAATGAACGAGTCGGTATCCATATACATGAGTTTAAGATTGTCCATGCCATAATAGGGTAGCAGGACATCATAGTGGTGGGAATACATGAGAGTTTTTGAAATATCCAGTATACACATTCCAATATATATAGGCTTATTGAATACAATGTTACGTTTAGCCATGTGGAAAGCAGCTAGGTTAGGACCATAAATAGTTCTGTCAATAAATGTCGGCTTTGCTATTAGCTTTTCTGCCTTTTTGCTGTCAGTCACAAGACGTATGTCTATTCTTTTACGGATATTTTCCATTGTTTTTCCAAAAATGGCATTGTTGAATAATTTGTACAGATTTTTCTCAAACTCATTTTTGGCTTGTTTTCGAAGGTTGTTATTAAAATCAACGTATGCCTTTAACCAAGGTCTTTGCTTAAACTTTAACACACGATGAATTTTTATCAATTTTATTCCATGATCTAAAGCCTGTTTTAATGCCATGTAGTGAACAACATATCGCCTTCGATTTCCAAGATGAGGAATTAGTTTTTTCAGAGACGAATCCTTAGGTTGTGTACACTCTGGTAGGAAAGGTAAATCGTTGTGTAGATCATGAAGGTCAGATGGGTAATCAACATCAACGTCTAGAATGTATCCCACAGGATCGTCTTTCTTCAGTTTTTCTAGATCAACGGTATCTGGAGAAACCCACTGAAATCCGCCATAAGGAAGAGAGTGACACATAGCCCACCCGTATTGGTTGTTGGCATCATCATAGGTTATAAACTGTGATGGTTTCTCAGAATCATAGGTTTCCATGTATTTATTGTTAGCTTCAGCATACCGATGAGACACCTGGCATATGCCTCCACGTATTCCAGACTCGATTAAAAGAATCTGATCGTAATCCTGTAGCAATTCCAGTTCAATGCCTGTGTAAAGGAGCATTGCCTCAAAACTTAAACCAGGCGAAGTGAAAAAGTGTGCAGCATCCACTCGGTGTGTTTCTAGTGTTTTGTTTCTAAACGTTTCAAAGCTGTCTGCAAGAAGGAGTACATCTGAAGTTAGGTAGAGGTCACTATATTCCCCTAGAGTTTTAATGTTGAACTGATTCCACACATTTTTAGCATGTTCATAGTCTTTTTGACTAACATTTTCTTGACTTAATTTGTTAAAGAATACCTCTTTTGGAGGTAAACACGCTTCACTTAACTTTTCCCATGAGTCAATGTAGTCATAACAAAATACCCCTTTACGAGTCATGAGCATTGCATTTTCTTTTCCAAAGTACTTGTCTGTTTCAGGGTATGATGTTAAGTTGGAAACTAAGTTTTCCAAACTACTCGGCATTAACCGAAACGTATCCACAAATCTAAGCTTAACATTTCCTACATATTTGGTAAAGGAAATGTACTTTTCTTTGGAGTTAGCGATAACATCCACTCTCTCAGTAGTACACCCCAATTGCTTTACAATGAAATTTGCGTCGTAGCCACTCATATTATGTAGAAACACAGGAACGGGGTTTCGTGTTTTACACCTCAAATTACAGTTATTGTGAGCACTTCCACGGTATTCCCCTGTAATATGACAATGGTCTCGAACTTTCCAGTCCTCTTTGGTAAATGGTTTATGACACAAATAACAGGTTTCAGAAGATTGGAACTCTGCTTCTTGATGCTCAGTTAAAGCTTTTGAAACATTTAAGCTGTAAAGGCGATCAATTTCATTTGCTATTGAGATCAAACAGTCCATAAACTTTTCTGCAGCGTCAGGTCCACGATAAATAATAGGTTGGCTCGGAAGGTTTGTCTTTATGTGTTCCACAGCAGGTGAGGGTTTAACATATATACCAAAGCTCATAGGAACATGACTCTGGTATGGCACTGTATAACTTGCCTCAGGATTAGGTAGACATGTTTGATAGGGTAACAGTATACTTTCAAAATCAGCATAGATAACGTAAGGTATTCTCAGCATTTTTTCAACATTTAAGAATTTGACAATGGGGTTTTTAATAGGCATTTCAACCCTAGCAATGTCATGCTGGACACACAAAGCTCTATGTTCTTTCATTTTTTCCATTCCTTGTTGTCCATATCGATTATCAAAGTGTGTAAAACACCGTTTACACGTATATATTTTATGTCCATGGCGGGTAATCTGATGTCCTACTAGTTTATCAAAATCTTTGATAAAGACGTAGTGGTTCTGGCCGGATGAAGAACTTAGCAGAAGGAGGTCGCGATGGTCTTGCAGCTCTTGATCCACAACCTTTAGAGGGAACAATTTGTTGTCTTGTTCCAATCCAAATACATTAATGGATATATCGTTGGCTTTTTCAAATTTGGGAATGTCAGCTAGCGATGTAGGAAATGATATTACTGAAAAATCATACTTGTTTTCCAGATCCTTGTATTTACTAACGCGTTTAGCATCAGTTTTAACCAGTTTTGCTAAAATGGCATACATAAAACACCTCTCGTCCTTAAAGTTTTGAGGATTAATGCAGGCTTTTCTTGCTTGTATAGCTGCTGGTAATGGAATATATGTGCTACCACGCAAGGGATTGTACTTATTTATTTTCAATCGTACTCCTTCCACTGCTAACAAAGCCCAATTACTGCCTTTTAGCTCAGATTCTTCCATTTCCGTAGTTAACTTTGTAAATTGTGTTTCCAAGAAACTACTTAAGTCCGTTTCCAAAAATAGGGCCTGATTTCGTGTTTTAAAAGCACGATCTGTAATTTCATTGGTAGATGTATGAATGAATCTACATTCAGCCACAAGATTAACTTTTATCGACTTGTGCATTGCTAGTTCTTTCTGCATAGCTTGTATTATTTGCTGTTTGGACTCTTTAAGGTATGAATTTAAATCCTTGCACGTATCGCAACGAATGAAATAGGATTTAAGTCGACCTTCAAAAGATGTCTCATATTCAATAAGTCCACTTTCGTCAGGGACCAATGACAGTAGGTAATGTTTTGTAGGCTCTGCTTTTTGTCTTTTAGCTGCCGACACAACATTACAACATTCTTCATGACGACGTCCATTGTAGGCATTGTTGAATGTACTACCACAGGTCTTGCACTCATGGAATTCACCACACGATACTTCATGTCGCTTCCTATGATAGTCTCGAAGAAAAGTCTTCCCACACTCTTTACACATATAGCTAGGAATGGCTTCTTCCATTATGAATGTTGATTTCTGCAAACAGCTGCTTACTGCGTATCACAAGGCTAGAGGTTGGTCAGTGAGACGGTCTTTCACGATGTGAACACCGTGAGAGGTAGTAGTCAACTGGTGATATTCTTGTGAAGGGTCCTCTAATATACCCCTAGTCTAGACCAACAGCTCTTTACAGCGTATGACAAGGCTGTATACTGGACAGTGAGACGGTCTTTCACGATGTGAACACTGTAACAAGTAGTAGTCAACTGATTATATACTTGCTAAGGGTTCTCTAATATACAATAGTCGAGACCAACAGCTACTTACTGAGTAGTACAAGGCTGTACAATAGTTGTTTTGACAGTCTTTCACGATGTGGTCACTGTGAATGGTAGTAGTCAACTGATGATATTCTTGATAAGGGTCCTCTAATGTACACCTGGTTAAGGGTAACAGCTGTTCACTGCTTATGACAAGGCTAAAGACTGGTTGCTTCAACGGTCTTTCACAATGTAAACACTGTGACAGGTAGTAGTCAACTGAAAATATTCTTATGGCCTACTCAAGGTTATCAGGTACTTACTGCATATCAAAAGGCTGTACACTCATGTGTGTTAGGCACTCTTTCTTGCTAAGGACCCCAATATTCCCTACACAAGGCTATACATGTTAGTTCTAAACACTTAGTGGTTAATTGTATATTCAATTTTTGTACAAAGCATATACGAGCACGTTTTTATGAGGTAAAACTTTACCAAATAGTCAAATGCGACACGCAAAGTATGTTGCCGCTATCTAGCGGTGACTATGAGAACTACTTGACCGACCAGCATGCTACCTAGCGCTCCATTTCAATACTCGCTCACTGAACGAACAGCATACTATCTAGCGGTCGATATCAATACTCACTCAACTACCAGCCTGCTACCTATCGGTCAATATAACAACTCACTCAACTACCAACATGCTACATGGCTTTTTTGGTCAGTTTTTTGTTGGCTTATGTTGGCTTTTATTGGCTTTTGTTGGCTTTTGTTGGCTTTTGTTGGCTTTTTGTTGGCTTTTGTTGGCTTTTGTATTAGCTCTTTTATATTTGCTCTTGTTTGTTGGGAAAGTATGTTGGTCTTGGAAAGTATGTCAGTCCTTTTTTTATGGCTGTAAAATGCTTACAGCCATGTTTGTAAGCAGCAACAACAACAACAACACACAAAATTCCAAAAAATATCGAAAGTACTCTAAGTTTTATCAATGACTCTCAACTCTTACACTTACCTCTATCCCATGCATAGTCAAAAATTAGTGTATTTTTCAAATTTTTCAAAAAATATTTGGAAAGTAGAATGTATCATTAAACTAAAAATCCTGAAAAGACATATGTTAACTCCAACACCTACTTCTATACCCCTCTCAGTCCAAAAATAGTGTATTTTTCAAATTTTCCAAAACATATTTCCAAAATGGGTTATATTTCCGAAATTTAAAAGTTTACAAAAACGTTTGTTTGACATAAACGAATGGCCTTTGTCCCCTCTACCGTCGTACCAAGTCCCAGGTCTCTAGGACAACAAACATAAAAATTTGAAAATGGGCTTATATTTCCAAAATTAGGAATTTTACAAAAACGTTTGTCTGACGTAAATCAGTGGTCATTACCCCCTCTATCCCCACACTAAGTCTCATGTCTCTAGAACAACAAAAATAAATTTTTGAAAAATGGGCTTATATTTCCAAAATTAGGAATTTTACAAAAACGTTTGTCTGACGTAAATCAGTGGTCATTACCCCCTCTATCCCCATACCAAGTCTCAGGTCTCTAGGTCAACAAAAATAAAATTTTGAAAATGGGCTATATTTCCAAAATTAGGAATTCTACAAAAAAGTTTGTCTAACGTAAATCAATGGTCTTTACCCCCTCTATTCACATACCAAGTCTCAGGTCTCTAGGTCAACAAAAATAAAATTTTGAAAAAATGGTCACTATTTTGGAAACTAGGAATTCTACGAAAAAGTTTGTTTAACATAAATGAAAGGTCTCTATCCCCTCTACCTGTAAACCAAGTCCCAGGTCTGTAGGACAAAAATGAAAAAAGTTCAACTGGGAAAGTAGGCGATTTTTCATAAAACCAAACATTCTAAAAAGTGTTCTATGGGTATAAAAGAATGGTCTCTATGTCCTTTATTTTTTATAATAAAACTTTTTTATTTTTTGAGTTTTTTTGAAAAAGTTCAATTTTGAAATTTTTATATTTTGGAAACTAACAAGTTTACAAAAATGTTTGTTTGACATAAATAAATGGCCCTGACCCCCTCTACCAACAAAATAAATTTCAAGTCTCTAGGACTAAAACTGTACAGTAGTGGAGTAGTGGCGCTTCTAACGCACTCCAGAACCCTCCTTGCCCCACTACTAAGCCTCAGGCATGTAAAATGGGTGGGTTAGAAGCACCACTACTCCACTACTGTACAGTTTTAGTCCTAGAGACTTGAAATTTATTTTGTTGGTAGAGGGGGTCAGGGCCATTTATTTATGTCAAACAAACATTTTTGTAAACTTGTTAGTTTCCAAAATATAAAAATTTCAAAATTGAACTTTTTCAAAAAAACTCAAAAAATAAAAAAGTTTTATTATAAAAAATAAAGGACATAGAGACCATTCTTTTATACCCATAGAACACTTTTTAGAATGTTTGGTTTTATGAAAAATCGCCTACTTTCCCAGTTGAACTTTTTTCATTTTTGTCCTACAGACCTGGGACTTGGTTTACAGGTAGAGGGGATAGAGACCTTTCATTTATGTTAAACAAACTTTTTCGTAGAATTCCTAGTTTCCAAAATAGTGACCATTTTTTCAAAATTTTATTTTTGTTGACCTAGAGACCTGAGACTTGGTATGTGAATAGAGGGGGTAAAGACCATTGATTTACGTTAGACAAACTTTTTTGTAGAATTCCTAATTTTGGAAATATAGCCCATTTTCAAAATTTTATTTTTGTTGACCTAGAGACCTGAGACTTGGTATGGGGATAGAGGGGGTAATGACCACTGATTTACGTCAGACAAACGTTTTTGTAAAATTCCTAATTTTGGAAATATAAGCCCATTTTTCAAAAATTTATTTTTGTTGTTCTAGAGACATGAGACTTAGTGTGGGGATAGAGGGGGTAATGACCACTGATTTACGTCAGACAAACGTTTTTGTAAAATTCCTAATTTTGGAAATATAAGCCCATTTTCAAATTTTTATGTTTGTTGTCCTAGAGACCTGGGACTTGGTACGACGGTAGAGGGGACAAAGGCCATTCGTTTATGTCAAACAAGCGTTTTTGTAAACTTTTAAATTTCGGAAATATAACCCATTTTGGAAATATGTTTTGGAAAATTTGAAAAATACACTATTTTTGGACTGAGAGGGGTATAGAAGTAGGTGTTGGAGTTAACATATGTCTTTTCAGGATTTTTAGTTTAATGATACTGCCTACTTTCCAAATATTTTTTGAAAAATTTGAAAAATACACTAATTTTTGACTATGCATGGGATAGAGGTAAGTGTAAGAGTTGAGAGTCATTGATAAAACTTAGAGTACTTTCGATATTTTTTGGAATTTTGTGTGTTGTTGTTGTTGTTGCTGCTTACAAACATGGCTGTAAGCATTTTACAGCCATAAAAAAAGGACTGACATACTTTCCAAGACCAACATACTTTCCCAACAAACAAGAGCAAATATAAAAGAGCTAATACAAAAGCCAACAAAAGCCAACAAAAAGCCAACAAAAGCCAACAAAAGCCAACAAAAGCCAATAAAAGCCAACATAAGCCAACAAAAAACTGACCAAAAAAGCCATGTAGCATGTTGATAGTTGAGTGAGTTGTTATATTGACCGATAGGTAGCAGGCTGGTAGTTGAGTGAGTATTGATATCGACCGCTAGATAGTATGCTGTTCGTTCAGTGAGCGAGTATTGAAATGGAGCGCTAGGTAGCATGCTGGTCGGTCAAGTAGTTCTCATAGTCACCGCTAGATAGCGGCAACATACTTTGCGTGTCGCATTTGACTATTTGGTAAAGTTTTACCTCATAAAAACGTGCTCGTATATGCTTTGTACAAAAATTGAATATACAATTAACCACTAAGTGTTTAGAACTAACATGTATAGCCTTGTGTAGGGAATATTGGGGTCCTTAGCAAGAAAGAGTGCCTAACACACATGAGTGTACAGCCTTTTGATATGCAGTAAGTACCTGATAACCTTGAGTAGGCCATAAGAATATTTTCAGTTGACTACTACCTGTCACAGTGTTTACATTGTGAAAGACCGTTGAAGCAACCAGTCTTTAGCCTTGTCATAAGCAGTGAACAGCTGTTACCCTTAACCAGGTGTACATTAGAGGACCCTTATCAAGAATATCATCAGTTGACTACTACCATTCACAGTGACCACATCGTGAAAGACTGTCAAAACAACTATTGTACAGCCTTGTACTACTCAGTAAGTAGCTGTTGGTCTCGACTATTGTATATTAGAGAACCCTTAGCAAGTATATAATCAGTTGACTACTACTTGTTACAGTGTTCACATCGTGAAAGACCGTCTCACTGTCCAGTATACAGCCTTGTCATACGCTGTAAAGAGCTGTTGGTCTAGACTAGGGGTATATTAGAGGACCCTTCACAAGAATATCACCAGTTGACTACTACCTCTCACGGTGTTCACATCGTGAAAGACCGTCTCACTGACCAACCTCTAGCCTTGTGATACGCAGTAAGCAGCTGTTTGCAGAAATCAACATTCATAATGGAAGAAGCCATTCCTAGCTATATGTGTAAAGAGTGTGGGAAGACTTTTCTTCGAGACTATCATAGGAAGCGACATGAAGTATCGTGTGGTGAATTCCATGAGTGCAAGACCTGTGGTAGTACATTCAACAATGCCTACAATGGACGTCGTCATGAAGAATGTTGTAATGTTGTGTCGGCAGCTAAAAGACAAAAAGCAGAGCCTACAAAACATTACCTACTGTCATTGGTCCCTGACGAAAGTGGACTTATTGAATATGAGACATCTTTTGAAGGTCGACTTAAATCCTATTTCATTCGTTGCGATACGTGCAAGGATTTAAATTCATACCTTAAAGAGTCCAAACAGCAAATAATACAAGCTATGCAGAAAGAACTAGCAATGCACAAGTCGATAAAAGTTAATCTTGTGGCTGAATGTAGATTCATTCATACATCTACCAATGAAATTACAGATCGTGCTTTTAAAACACGAAATCAGGCCCTATTTTTGGAAACGGACTTAAGTAGTTTCTTGGAAACACAATTTACAAAGTTAACTACGGAAATGGAAGAATCTGAGCTAAAAGGCAGTAATTGGGCTTTGTTAGCAGTGGAAGGAGTACGATTGAAAATAAATAAGTACAATCCCTTGCGTGGTAGCACATATATTCCATTACCAGCAGCTATACAAGCAAGAAAAGCCTGCATTAATCCTCAAAACTTTAAGGACGAGAGGTGTTTTATGTATGCCATTTTAGCAAAACTGGTTAAAACTGATGCTAAACGCGTTAGTAAATACAAGGATCTGGAAAACAAGTATGATTTTTCAGTAATATCATTTCCTACATCGCTAGCTGACATTCCCAAATTTGAAAAAGCCAACGATATATCCATTAATGTATTTGGATTGGAACAAGACAACAAATTGTTCCCTCTAAAGGTTGTGGATCAAGAGCTGCAAGACCATCGCGACCTCCTTCTGCTAAGTTCTTCATCCGGCCAGAACCACTACGTCTTTATCAAAGATTTTGATAAACTAGTAGGACATCAGATTACCCGCCATGGACATAAAATATGTACGTGTAAACGGTGTTTTACACACTTTGATAATCGATATGGACAACAAGGAATGGAAAAAATGAAAGAACATAGAGCTTTGTGTGTCCAGCATGACATTGCTAGGGTTGAAATGCCTATTAAAAACCCCATTGTCAAATTCTTAAATGTTGAAAAAATGCTGAGAATACCTTACGTTATCTATGCTGATTTTGAAAGTATACTGTTACCCTATCAAACATGTCTACCTAATCCTGAGGCAAGTTATACAGTGCCATACCAGAGTCATGTTCCTATGAGCTTTGGTATATATGTTAAACCCTCACCTGCTGTGGAACACATAAAGACAAACCTTCCGAGCCAACCTATTATTTATCGTGGACCTGACGCTGCAGAAAAGTTTATGGACTGTTTGATCTCAATAGCAAATGAAATTGATCGCCTTTACAGCTTAAATGTTTCAAAAGCTTTAACTGAGCATCAAGAAGCAGAGTTCCAATCTTCTGAAACCTGTTATTTGTGTCATAAACCATTTACCAAAGAGGACTGGAAAGTTCGAGACCATTGTCATATTACAGGGGAATACCGTGGAAGTGCTCACAATAACTGTAATTTGAGGTGTAAAACACGAAACCCCGTTCCTGTGTTTCTACATAATATGAGTGGCTACGACGCAAATTTCATTGTAAAGCAATTGGGGTGTACTACTGAGAGAGTGGATGTTATCGCTAACTCCAAAGAAAAGTACATTTCCTTTACCAAATATGTAGGAAATGTTAAGCTTAGATTTGTGGATACGTTTCGGTTAATGCCGAGTAGTTTGGAAAACTTAGTTTCCAACTTAACATCATACCCTGAAACAGACAAGTACTTTGGAAAAGAAAATGCAATGCTCATGACTCGTAAAGGGGTATTTTGTTATGACTACATTGACTCATGGGAAAAGTTAAGTGAAGCGTGTTTACCTCCAAAAGAGGTATTCTTTAACAAATTAAGTCAAGAAAATGTTAGTCAAAAAGACTATGAACATGCTAAAAATGTGTGGAATCAGTTCAACATTAAAACTCTAGGGGAATATAGTGACCTCTACCTAACTTCAGATGTACTCCTTCTTGCAGACAGCTTTGAAACGTTTAGAAACAAAACACTAGAAACACACCGAGTGGATGCTGCACACTTTTTCACTTCGCCTGGTTTAAGTTTTGAGGCAATGCTCCTTTACACAGGCATTGAACTGGAATTGCTACAGGATTACGATCAGATTCTTTTAATCGAGTCTGGAATACGTGGAGGCATATGCCAGGTGTCTCATCGGTATGCTGAAGCTAACAATAAATACATGGAAACCTATGATTCTGAGAAACCATCACAGTTTATAACCTATGATGATGCCAACAACCAATACGGGTGGGCTATGTGTCACTCTCTTCCTTATGGCGGATTTCAGTGGGTTTCTCCAGATACCGTTGATCTAGAAAAACTGAAGAAAGACGATCCTGTGGGATACATTCTAGACGTTGATGTTGATTACCCATCTGACCTTCATGATCTACACAACGATTTACCTTTCCTACCAGAGTGTACACAACCTAAGGATTCGTCTCTGAAAAAACTAATTCCTCATCTTGGAAATCGAAGGCGATATGTTGTTCACTACATGGCATTAAAACAGGCTTTAGATCATGGAATAAAATTGATAAAAATTCATCGTGTGTTAAAGTTTAAGCAAAGACCTTGGTTAAAGGCATACGTTGATTTTAATAACAACCTTCGAAAACAAGCCAAAAATGAGTTTGAGAAAAATCTGTACAAATTATTCAACAATGCCATTTTTGGAAAAACAATGGAAAATATCCGTAAAAGAATAGACATACGTCTTGTGACTGACAGCAAAAAGGCAGAAAAGCTAATAGCAAAGCCGACATTTATTGACAGAACTATTTATGGTCCTAACCTAGCTGCTTTCCACATGGCTAAACGTAACATTGTATTCAATAAGCCTATATATATTGGAATGTGTATACTGGATATTTCAAAAAATCTCATGTATTCCCACCACTATGATGTCCTGCTACCCTATTATGGCATGGACAATCTTAAACTCATGTATATGGATACCGACTCGTTCATTTATTTGGTTAACACCCAAGATGTATATCAAGACAAGTTGGATTTCCTAGAACACCTGGACACATCAGATTATCCTACTAATCACATATGTTACTCTACATCAAACAAGAAAACGTTGGGGAAATTTAAAGACGAGGCTTGTGGACAAATTATAAAAGCATTTATTGGACTTAGAGCTAAAATGTACGCTTTAGACATAAATGGTAAAGAAATCAAAAAGATTAAAGGTATTAGCAAAGGTGTTGTCAAAAATTGTATAAGCTTTCAAGATTATAAGGATTGTGTCATGAACAACAATGTAAAAACAATACCCATGAACATTATCACTTCTAAACAACATGACATATCATCTATAAGACTAAACAAAATTGCTTTGTGTCCTAGTGATGATAAAAGAGTGATTGATGCTGATGGTATAGGTACACATGCCTATGGTCATTACTCAATCATTGACCATGCTTAAAGAGTTAAGTTATGAATATCAAAATCATCTGCCTGCAACTAGCAAATACATAAAACAATTTAGGAAATAAAACAATAACACTACAAAAATAAATTAAAATAGTAATCATAATCAAAAAATAAATAGAAAACAAAATAAAAACAACTGTACAATTTATAACAAAAAAGAATATATATATATATATAAAAATGTATTATGTGTAAATAGTGTACATGTATTTAAAATAAAAAATATTGTATGGACACTGCTTGTACATTTTTAATTACTACCCACCTCTCTCCACTCCTAATGCAAAATGAACATGTAAAACACAAATTGGAAAATCCATGTTTCCATATTGACAAAATAGAAAAAGCATTAAACTGAAATTTTAAAAACTGTAAATGGGAATTTCGTAAATTGACAAATGCACAACAACAAATTGGAAAATCCATGTTTCTATATCATGATATTGAAAAACTTTAAACTGACATTTTAAAAACTGTAAATGGGAAATTGTGAAATTAATAAATGTGTAAACAATAAAATGCAAAATCCATGTTTCCATATTATGAAATTGAAAAACCTAAAACTGTTATAAAAAAACTGAAAATGGAAAATTGGAAAATTGACTAATGTGTAAACAACAAAATGCAAATTCCATGTTTCCATATTATGAAATTGTAAAACTTAAAATTAACATTAAAAAAACTAAAAATGGGAAATTAGAAAATTGACAAATGCGTAAACAACAAAATGAAAGAAAAAAATACTCGGTTGGGGTAGTGATCTTATTGTACAGTAGCCTATAAGACTAGCATAAGGATAGTTGCATGAGCACTTATATACTTTGTGTATGTGCATTAGCCTTTGGATTAGCTTAAGTTAGGTTTGGTATAGTTAGGTTTAGTGAGGTTAGGTATGTGACCTTGTAGTTTACTCTTTTCGGAAAATGTAAAATGTAAAATCTAAAATCAAAAAATCTTAAATTTAAAATGTAAAATCTAAAAAAAACTAAAAACTAAAATACAAAAAATCAAAAATGTAAAATGTAAAACCTAAAAAATATAAAATGAAAAAATCTAAAATGTTAAAATGTAAAATGTTAAAATGCAAAATCTAAAATCTTTAAATGAGGTTTCTGTGGGTTAGGTTAGGTTAGGTTATAACTAAGTTTATTATTTGTGCTCTCACATTTGCTCTTACTTTTTTGCTCACACTTTTTGCTCACATTTTTTTTCTCGCACTTTTAGGTTAGGTTAGGTTAAGTTAGGTTAGGTTAGGTTAGGTTATAACTTAGTTTATTATGTGTGCTCTTACATTTGCTATTATATTTGCTCTGACTTTGAAGTTAGGTTAGGTTAGGTTAGGTAAGGTTAGGTTAGGTTAGGTTATAACTTAGTTTATTATGTGTGCTCTCTCATTTGCTTTTACTTTTTTTTTGCTCTGACTTTAAAGTTTGGTTAGGTTAGGTTAGGTGAAGTTAGGTTAGGTTAGGTGAAATTGGGTTAGGCAGAATGGCTGCAGTATGAATCAAAAGCCAGCCAGCTCCTGTCAGTTTTGCCTCACAAGGCTGAGTGTACCCCGTTCCACTCTTGAGACCAGAAATTAAATTTCTTGGCAGAGCCGGGATTCGAACCTCAGGAATGACCTCCAAGAATGCTAGTCACTACACTAAGTGGTTGACAATATAAGGCTGGTCTTGATTATACATGATCAATTAATAATTACCTAATAATAATAATAATAATAATAATAAATATTCCATTTACCAACTACACGGCCGAACTCCCCCTGTGCCATTATTCATGGTCTCAGGACATGGCGGCCATCTTGCCCATTAGCCCCTGCCCCAGCTCTGACTGACCCCTCCATAAGAATAGCATAGAGTGATTGCGCGTGGCGGCCATCTTGCCCATTAGCCCCTGCCCCAGAACCGCCCTATATTACCTACTCACCACATATTCTCGGTTCGAGTTAAAAGCCCGGCTTTTGCAAGTTTATGGGTTGACAAAAAGCCTACAGGCCAGGATTCAAATGTTAACCAACGATCATGTTCTGATTTTAAATTTAACCCACGTGGTAAACCAACTTGTTCACTTGTTTTATTTGGCACTAACGCCGTGTGTTATAGTAAATTTTGTCTGATTGTAAGTTATTAACGATGTACAAGAGCACAAAGTACTTTCAAGCATAATGTATGCTTGTTCAATGTCTGTTCATTATGTTAATGGCACATGACGACACCTAAAAGCAAACAAAATAACCCATCACTCAATCAATCAATCAATCAATCAATCAATCAATCAATATTTGTAAATAAAACGTTAACGTTAATTGGCATTAATATATCAAAACACCATTAAAATAAACTGTATGCTGGCACTAACAGTAACCCATGTACATATTTTCCTTTTATAAAGCTACAGTCATTTACATCCCCCCCCCCTTTAACCAATATATAAAAAACATGAATGTCATGTTATTTTGTTCACATTATCATGTTCAAACCTTAGGATATTCGATGAGTCCGTAGGGAACCACCAATAAATTAAATTTTAATTTTTGTTTTTAGAAAATCTAACATGGCCTTGTACTTTTCCCAGTCAACAACAACATAGCCATTAATCAAGAAAGCAATCATTGTCCCAGTCATGTACAGGTAATGATTTTTTGTGTAGGAGTTTTTTTCAGTAGTGATAAAATGCAATAGCATTTTAATTTCGGCTTACCTGAGTTTTAAATAATTCACTGCCTGGAAACAATGGTTTCGCTCTACTTCATCTCGGGTTTTCAGCAACTGCTACCGCGGTGAGGCTTTTCTTTCTAAGTTTCTAAAAATAAATAAAATAAACCGCTATAAATATCTAAATTCAGGTTAATACATGCATTTTATAAAATAAAATATGAAACAAAAAATGAAACAAGTTATTTAAAAAAATAATCTCACCTTCACTTGCAGTGGCTTGTTGCTGTTTCCTTCTAGTGGGCTCAAAAGTGCAATGGTTTCTTCTCTCTCAGACATGTAAGGTATACCGGTTATCTGCAAACAAATAAATAAATAAATAAAATCATTAATTACCTAATCAATAAATAATTGCTTGTAAATATATATAAATCAATAAATATATAAATGAATAAATAAATACCTACCTCACAACAAGGTTAAGTATTTTCCACCAACACCAAAACTGTTAAACAAGACCATGTGTTTCACGCAACGCAGTGTGCTCAAAGGTAGTCACCTAAGTGAGAGTGGAAATGATAATGACATGTCTTTATATATGTTACGTTGCATGTATAATCATTTTTTTCCACGCTTGAACATTCTGTTATCGTGCACGTGGACAGCTAACGTCCAAGGTGAACACCTGTGCCAGGTCAAATTTCACATGAACTGCATTTTCTCACATTCGAAGCAAACAGGATGTAACTTGTTTAGCGTACATGTCATCTCACACGTGTATGCATGCATTTCGCACTCCCCTGCCATCACGGTTGTCGGAATATTTAACCTTCAAGTGTCCTCTGCGTCTTTGTCATTTTCCATTGCACCTGTTGTCAAGTCAATCACCGCATTCCAATAAGCTCAAATGACATTCACATCCTGCTACTCTGTCCCCCTCTCCAGCAAGTTTGTTTTCTGTACTCGCTTCGACCAATATAGAAACATGTTCTCATCATCGTTTACACGTTAAAGATCCCCTTCGGGGGTAAAATATCAGAAAAAACGAACCCTCGCTCTGTCATAAACCGACCCGTCGAAATAGAGATTGTTCTATTGAGCACAGCCACCGTGGTCAGCGACAGGTTCGTTGAAACACATACACCCAGCAGTATCGTCTCTCTCAACAACCACGCTTCATGAACATTTTAAACAGGTAAAGATAAATTATTATTTCTTCAACAAAAGTGTCGTTAGGCCCTTTGTATATTATTATTCTCTGGAGAAAATATCTACCACATTCGAAAGGGGGGCGTTAGACCGAGTCCTATGACACCTCGTAAACGTCTCTAGCGTTATTGGTTTGCGAGATATAGCAAAAAGTCTAAAATCACAGTTTTACCTTAGAATGGTTTTTCATTCATGTTTCCAGCTTTTAACATTTTCAACACCTACATTCCCGTAAAGAAGACAATGAGACGAAAGAATACTATCACACACGTCATCATCACTTTTTCGGTTTTTCCAATATGAGGGAAAATCACAAAAAAAACATTTTTAGACTAAAAACCATTTTCTAGCTTTTTACCTTTTCAACACCTTCATCCCCGTAAAGAGGACGACGAGACACAAAAATACTATCACACACGTCATCATCACGTTTTCGGTTTTCCAAAAATTAGCAAAAATATGAAAAACGGATTTTTAGACCCAAAACCCTATTTTCGCCTTTTCACACCTACATTCCCGTAAAGAGCACAACGAGACGAAAAAAACGAATCCAAGCACGCCCTCCTAGCACTACTCCTTCCTTCCCAAGGCCGCCAGGGGCTCACAACTTCCAAAGTGGCGCAGCTCTCTCACTACAGCACTACTGTCAGGTTTTTATCCTAGAGACTTGAAATTTATTTTGGGGGTATAGGGCGTAGGGACCATTGATTTACGTCAAACAAACGTTTTTGTAAAGTCTTTAGTTTCCAAAATATAAGAATTTAAAAATTTGAGTGTTTTCAAAAAATTTAACAAATAAGAAGTTTTATTATAAAAATAAAGGACATAGAGACTGTTCGTTTGAGCCATGGCACAACATTCTATCATGTTTGGTTTTCAAACTATCGCCTATTTTCGAAAACCAAAAACTCTAAAAATTTTTGAAAATATATTACAAGTGGTTCATAGGAAAGAGCACGTCATCCCGAGTCCAACGATATGTCACATGCCCATGGTTTCATGAAATATACATGAGAGTTCAGCGTAGCCGAGTGGCTCGTGTCACTCGTTAGAACTGTCACTACTCCCCTACTCATAGTTTTTTCTTGTGTACAGAACGTTAATGTTTCGTATTTCAATACATCGTAAACATTTTGTGCCTCATATTTTTGTTTGTAGTTTTAAGTTCTTCTTTGTTTATCCCTTTTGATTTCGTCGGTCTTGGCTTCGTATTTGCAACGGAGTCACGACCTACACGCCTCTGGGATCCTTTTAGTTAATTTTCGAGATTTGATATTTTTGATTTTGCCTTATGCAATTTAATCTTTCTGTGTTCATTTTAGGGTATCTTCCTCTGGTTTGATTTTCAAACCCGGTCTCAGCGGCAGATCAAATGAGATCCTGATTCACCCATTTGTTGTTTATATATGTCCTTTTCAGTTGGCAACACTGCATTTCCGTTTCTCTCACGAATTTTATTATTTCTTTTGTCATCATTAACAGAGGTACGTCCATAATTGACTTCATTTAAAAAAGAGGTTGTCCATCCTGGCCGATCAAAATCTTAAGCCAAACACAAAAAGAGTGACAAAATAAATTATATCTATTTTATCGCTTTTAGGACAAATACATATATTCTAGTTAATTTCATTCTTTACATTACAATATACATAGTTGTTACTGGCATTACAGTTTTTGGCTTTCGTGATTGTTTACACTGATGTGACTAAACACCTTTTGAATGTCTCCTATTCAAGTATCGCGCAAGTTTCCATGGTAACTTGCTACCTGTTGCAACTAGGTATCGTAATTTTTTGTGGGCTAATTCCAGATAGACCCCCAGCCCTTAACATATCCATGATAAAAGTACACGATAGCACGTATCTCTCTGAGTACATAGCGGTGTTGCCATATCACTTTTGTATTCTTTGCAGTCAGTGTTCGACGATATGAATATGAATTTGAATGACGATAATAGACAGAGCAGTCTCAAATGAAAATGAATAAATATCACAATATCTAACATCTCAATACGCAGAAAACATCACGCATGATGCGGCAGATAACCTTCTAGTTTGTGCTGCCTAAAATAGAGATGAACATCAAGAACAGCACCATCCCAAACAAAATGCCCACAACAGTAAGCACGATGGAGCTGATACCTCGATGTTCCACCCTTATCACAACAATTATATAACATCCAGCCAATTCTGTCTGTACTAACAGAGAATAAATGATATTACAATGATTTCCCAAAGGAAGATTCGCACACTTAGGTAAGCGCCATCTAGGCGCTGCTGCCTGAACTACCAGAAGTGAAAGAATATCATTAAGATTGTAATTCTTCCTCCTTATTGTAATGGAATGTTCGGTAAGAGTTGTACGCTATATAAAAGCCTTTGTTGAGTAAGTTCCGTTATAATTCAGCATTTGCCTCCAGAGGAATTGATAAGAACATCAATATATGCCACTCCACCATCTTGAATGTATGAAATCTTATATCTTTCGACTTCTGCAGAGAAAGCCTTTTTGTGGGCCTACATATTCTCATTGTATAGTTATGAATTGTGGATTATCGATATGAATGTCTTAAGTATTCTACTGCGTGCCCTATGCAGTGAGATAGTCTTACGACTAATAGATGCGCGATATCATATCTGTTACACAGTATCGTGGTAATTGCGTACTTGGATCGTATGTTATTGATTTTGAAGTCTCAGCCACCGTCTGAAATATAGAGCGTAGGTGCTCTTTTAACTTTGGTAAGAAGATCCACATACGGTTCTACATTAATGATAATTTGAGATTTTATATCTCTAAAATTTATAGTTATTTGTTTGAATATTTTATAAATTCAAGATGGCATCTGCGCGCTATGACGTAATATTTATATGGTACTCCTCCCTCACTAAATTTTAATTTGATATTATATCGTGCGATGAATATATTTAAGCCATAGGAATACGCCAAGCCGCCATCATGAACTTATGGAGTCGTTGTTCTGTTGACTTACTCAAAGTAGCCACGTGCAAAGCTATTTTTTGTTGTCTCTTAAAATATATCTAGTCATTTATTATCATATTCTATATTTTCATGATGGCCGCCTCGCGTTGTGTGTTATACTTAAGACTAATTTCAGCAAGGTCCCATGTGAGTACTTCTATGCTGCTAGGTTTCGTTCTAATTTTGCAATTTCTCTCTGAATGATTTACTATTGAATTCTAATTTTACGCCCAAACGCTAACGTGAAAATTTAATGTTGCTGTTATTTTGCTTTTGACACCATAGGTTTTAACCTTTGACTAATTTTCGTTTTTGTTGTTCAAAAGTATAAAAAGTTATCTATTTTTAAACAATTCAATTTCAGGATGGCCACTACGTGCTATATTCACTGTGATAATTTCATCACTAACGCAACTGACGAATCAAATATGTTACTTGTCTTCTACTAAGTTTCACCTTAATTGTGCAATAACGTCCTGAGTTAAACTTTCACTTTTGCAAGTGGGAGGCCTTATATGTTACTCACCTCTTGGAAAGAGTTGTGTTAATTACCCAATTTGTTTCAGAGGTGTCGATTATAATGATCGAATACTACACGCAGCCACCATATTGAAAGTATGGAGAGAGTATTCTTTTGTTTTCGCCATACAAGGCTACACATTCTGTCATACCTTGTCACTATTTATCTCTCCTGTAGCTCTTAAGTACGGTATTGATAATTATATATTTTATTGTTTTATAATATCAAGAAAGAGGCTGCGCCTGATATTCGTGACCATAAAGTCGCAACATTGGTGGGTAGATTATAGGCTAGGGAATAACCCACCCACCAAGGGAAGATGATTAAGAGAAGGAAGTAGATGTGGGATTGGAAAAGAAGGATAGAAGAATAGGAGGAGAGTCCCACAAAAGTTATTAATTTGACTTTTAATCCATTTAGAAGCGGTTGCCACCGCAAATATGTGCTCGGATTCCTAAAATGGCTACGAGCTTGGTCGAGGCTAACGGGAGCCGCAGATAAGGCTTGGGCAGTTTGCCAGAGAGAACCTGTAGTGTATTTCCTCCCAAGCACGAATGAAAGTACTATAGGGAAGGGTGATGATCTGGCCAGACAAATAGTAAAAGCTTTATTGTATGTGAACGAGGGCATAAACCTAGGAAGAGCTAGGAAAGCCAGGATCCTGCCTAACTGTAGTATCAGAGAAATGATGAATCCAAAAACAAATATTTAATTTATTTAACAATGCAGGAAGTTTGAGGAAATTAACAATTATGCAAGATAATTTTAATAAACATGGTTCATTTGAACCTTTTAACAAATAGGGTCGCAGACCTCTCCACATTAAACAGTTGCTCCAGGCAATTGACAATTTTAAGATTTTTTAAACCGTGTATTACAATCTTGGTAAGATTTCACAAATAGGCAAAATGGAATAATTAAAGTTTTAACATTTACAGGAGTACAAACAGTGTACTATATGCAACCTCTGAAAGAACATTCTAACGAGAATAACAACTTCGAAGATAACAAAATGGAAAACATAAAGAATAAAAAGGAAGTTCCTACAACTTCTTATATTTATACAGAATTACTTTGTGAGATTTATACAAAGAGAGCAGGTCACTTACTGTGAACCTGAAAAGTTAATCAGAAGGAAGGTTCTAGACCTCTTATACTTTGAATAAGACTCGCCAGTCAAATGAGGCAGTTTTCATTTAGCGAGACCAAAAAATAACTCACTCAAGAGTTGAGAGAATTGTTTTTCCCGCTTTTGAAGGGAGGAACAATGTAAATTTAAAACTTGTATCACACAAGAAATTATGCAGAATTTAATTAATGTTAAACTAGCAAAGTTGGAAGGGTACTTCGTGAGTAACACCTTATAGAAGGTTACAATTTTATAAATAATGGTTGTTAGTAGAAGGTTAAGGAAAGATCATGGGGATATAGGATCAATGTTCATGGCCGTATTTAATATAACCGGACGATCGCGACGCGGTAGAAAAGTGGAGAAAGCACTGATTATCACTATTGTCTGTAAAGATGGATGCAAAGTTCACCAGAGAAACACTGAAGCTCATAAGAAAAAAAGTTATTGCAATTATGGAGATAACTGATTGCACTATGTAGGTGGAAGTCTATTTCTCGAAAAAGTCGTGATTCACAATTAAATGCGCCAGAGAATGTTCTAGAAGTTCCAACGGTGGAGGAAGTTAGCTATTGCAAAAATTTATAAGGAAGATTCCTCATTTTAACTAGTAGTTTCACAAGTGCGTGTCAATACTTGACGGCAAGACTCGCAGATAGAGAACAAGATCTCGAAGGTTCCAGAACGACCTTAGCAGAAAATGGGGTTGAGAAAATCCAACGGAGGAAATAGTTTATAATTATAGGCAGCGGGTATTATATAATATCCCACGTAGCGAGAGGATTTCTCGTTTGAATCGCTTAAGAAAAGCTCTTTTTAGTAAGGTTGGCTTATACAAGAAAAAAGCTCAACATGGCAAATCCCACGAAGAGTGATTACTGCCCCAAAGTAAATAGTTTCACACTGCCTATAATTAAAAGCACTTGAAAGTTAAAACCATGAAGATGAGGTTAAAACTTTTTAAAAATGGTACTTATCTCGATTTCATGTTGAAGTCGGAGTTCCTTATGAAGACTGTCTAGCCAACATGGCGTAGAAGAGGGTGTGCCTCTTGGTTTGAGGAGGCTAAGCTCGAGCGGAGCTTTGACTGAACGAGTCAACTGCAGACGTAGTAGTGAGTGCAGCTCAGCGGAGCAAGGAGAGACCACGGAAGGGGGAGAGAGTGGGGGTAGGAAAACAAAAGGTATACATATCAGCATAACCAACATTACAACAAAAAAGTGATCTTCTCTTGCTGAGCTGGTCTTCAAGGAGTTGACAACAGTATCTGGTAGCCAAATGGATGTGGAATTCCTCTTGCGCGAGGAAGAGTTGAAGAGCTTCAGAGATTTGTTGTCATATGACGCTAGGTGGATCACAGAATATATATCTGAAACATACTCACACAAAATATAAGAAATTTGCACATAGAGGAGAAAACAAATGATCACTGTTGGTGTTTGACAAAAAGGAAGGAAAGAACGTGCAAAAGCATTCAAATTTGTAATCTCAGGTACCGTGCATTCCAAGAATGCACCATACTGGGAGGGCCAGACACCAACAGGGAACAAATAAGCAATTAAACATTTAAGAGTGATACAATAATTGAAAAAAAGTGGTCTTGTGATCTGACCATTAGTAGTCAAGACTCTGAATACCCTGACTCTCCTATCTCTTCCAGGGTAACACTTAGTCACTTTTCGAAAAGGCCAGACTAGGGGGGTTGAAATATCCCTAACCAAGACCAAGTCTCCTACTTGAATGTCGGGACTGGAAAGAAACCACTTCTGTCTCCCCTGCAAGGAAGTTAAATATTCCAAGTTCCACCTCTTCCAAAAAGAATTACTGAGGGCTTCAAGTTTACGCCAAACAATAGGTAAATCAGAATCCCTGAAAGAATTGGGAAAGGGAGGATGGGCAGAGAGAGAAGTGCGTGTAAAGAAGCGACCAGGTGGAAGTGGAAGGAGGTCATCAGGGTCATTGGAAAGCGGAGTTAAAAGGCGAGAATTATCGACACTTTCAATCACGAAATAGCTGGAAGCTGAGTGAAATAAAGCACTAGTAAAGATTGCGATACGATGAGAAAGAAGAATTGGCAAGTTTAAACAAAGCGTATAGGAACAAGTACATCTATTCAGGACAAGAATATACCAAATAAACAAAGGAACTATGCGAGTAGAAAGCAAGAACGCCATAGGTAACAAACGAGTAGCTATAAACAATGACCTCAAGTTATAATGAGTATCAAAGGGGTTACTCAGAAAAATACTTAAGTCAGCGAAAAACGTGACATGACAATCATGAATACAAAAACACATCGAATGTGACGTCGAGAAAAAACAAGTTTGTTCATCAATGAACATTAAGATCGCAAAATATGCAAGCAAATTGCAATACATAAGCAAAGTGGAATACATGAACGCGTGAGAAATACGCAACGAAGTTTTGAAACAGGGATCGAAACAATTGTAAGATACGTAAACAAGTACAGCCTTGACACACATAGTACAACGAGATAAGGCATATAAATAGCTGACAGAGTCCTTAAGCGGAACGAGTTTATTTTGGGAACTAGGAGAACGGCTTCCGAGCGTGCGGTAGCGACTCGCAAGACGATCGTTGGCAGTCGGCCAGAGTTGAGATAAGAGAAACTTGTTTTGAACTGTGTCAATCATACAGGAAATAAACAACGACTGGGCATTCCTCAGACTGGTATACACACGAGTCTCAAAAACAAGCAGTTCAAAGTGCACACACAACATTTGGTGAATCAGCTGTAACTTAAAGCAGATATTCAGTTTGAACGGAGTGCAGTCAATCGTAACTTGGACGTGAAAAAGCAATTTAAAGCTATATGAAATAAAGTAGGAAATCAATTTCGCATAATTGAGAGGATCACGAAATCTAACAATTTTCAACAAAAAGAAGCTTAATTCTTCCGAGCAAAGAAGACAAGCTGGGACATTGAGACGAAGGTTATGCATAAGAATAGTTATTCTAGATGTAATGGAATTCAGAGTTTCAAGCGGTTTCATGAGCGACTTCCAATTGCGAGGAAGGGGGGAGGAGCCGGCCGTGGCCATCCTTCTACATAACGAAAGAAGTGAAACATAGCGTACAGCAAAGTGATGGTGACTGATAGCCATGGTTTTACACAAGGGGAAGATAGTTTTCGAGGAATATTTTAAGCAATTAACTGCTATAAAAAATGACATAAGGAGATATACGAAATAACACAAAGCAAGGCGAACTTGAATGGCCATCTTGTGCGGGAAGAAGGAAAAACCATTTAAACAACTTACAGGGTTAGCGCAGTTGTTCACGATACGACATCGTTTCGACAAGTGGTTTTCAAAAATATTGAGATTTGAAACATGAGCGTTCTCTTTTTCAGAAATGGGATTTATGTCAGCTGTGACGAAATGACATTGTTCTTTGGTTTGAACACTGGTATGTTTGATTTCGCCAGTGATAACCCAACCAAAATCGGTGTCTCTAGCGACCACGGTTGAAGATAACTTGCGTGTTTGTTTGCGAATGCAGTTCCAAAAGACATTGGCACTGAAAAGCACATCAATGGGACCTTGAGCATTAAACTGAGGATCGGCTAACCTTAAGTGCGAAGGAATGTTTAAACCGGAAGTATTGATGGAGTGACTTGGAGTGTCTTTGCCAATACTGGTAAGAATGAGACAGTTTAAATTAAGATTGGTGTTTCTTTGACAAACGTCTCTGATTTTCAATTTTGAAGACTGCAAAACTTGAGTTTTCAAATTGTCAATGCCGGTCACATTGATAGAAGTAGGCGATGACGAAAGACCTAGTTTTTTAATCAACGATTGCGAAACAAAGTTGTGCGTTGAAGCGGAATCGAGAAGACCACGGGTTTTGAACCAATTTCCAAATTTATCTTGGATTTCAAATTGTACAGTGGTCAACAGGGTTTGCGCACTGTGAAAAGTGTCGGCGTTGGAAATGCAGGAAGAAGCATTAGTTTGTTCGGAGCGGCTCTGCAAGGAGCTTAAAGAGGCAGGTGCTGATGACCTCGATTTATCGTGAACGTGCAATAAAGAATGATGCGGTTTTTTGCAATGAAAACAGAGATTTAATGACGTACAGTTCGAAGAAGAATGCTTAGGTGATAAGCAGTTGAAACAATGCTTGCTGTTTAAGACAAACTTTCTTCGATCTTCGACAGACAATTCTTTAAAGGATTTGCACAAATACAAGGTGTGAAGCTTTTTACAGAGCGTGCATTTTAATGATTTGTTAAGCGGCCTGATATCTTCTCTTGAATTATTGAAAGAAGAACGGGTTTGTTTGTTTTCGACAAATGGGGGCTGATGTCCTTTTGAAGAAGCAAGTTTTTTTTCAAAAATTTGACACTGAGGATTCGTTTCGACTTTTTCGCACTGAAATGCGAGTGCTGTAAGGAATTGACATCGACTGTTGAGAAACGAAACGAGGTGTTCGAACGAATGTTCCTTGTTGTAGGCGAGTTCGATCTCCCAGGCTTTCAGTGTCGAAAAATCGAATCTTGATGTAGCTAGGTGAATAAGTATGGTGTCCCATGTTTGGACAGGCTGTTTTAGCTGGTATAACGCTCTGACATTTAACTGCATAGAATCTAAGAGGTCTCTTAAAGATGTGACGTCATTAGGTTTGACGGCTGGTAAATTGAAGAGACAGCGGATATGACGAGCGACACTCAACCGTAAATTGCCATATCTCTCTTTAAGGAGATTAAAGGCGATGTGGTAGTTGTCTGCGCTTAAAGGCAGTGACTCTACCAAGGTCAAGGCCTCTGATTCCAAAGAAGTGCGGAGGTAGTAAAATTTATGTATGTCTGGGATCTCGATATTTTCATGAATTAGGGAGCAGTAAAGTTCGTAAAAGGAATACCATTCACCTTCCTTGCCTGAGAAGTGCGGTAGGCTTATCTTGGGAAGTAACGGTTTCGGTTTGTTCTCGTGAACTGAAGCAGGTGCGAGCTGGGCCGGATTGATGACCCTAGTGTCCGGTTCTGAGATATTGCGAATCAATTGGTGGGCTTTTGCAATTCCTTCAAAGTACAAGGGTTCGACCTCGTCCCGATCCAATTGCAGTTCTGGACAAGCGGATTCAATCTCGGTTTGAATTTGGTCATAATAATCATAAGACCGTTCGTACAACTTAAGGCGATGAGTCAAGATATCTAAATCACACTCGGCGGGATTTAATTTGCTGATGAAATTTCGGAATCTAGTGAGTTGCCCTTTATAAGAAGAACGTCTGGCAATGAGAGTTTCATCTTTTTCAGTAGGAGCCATATTAAAAAAGATAAATTGAAATACAACTCACGAAACTGTAGAACCTTGGAGATGCTGTCAAGTTGGCAACAGCGAGAGAGTAGAAAGAACAGGACACCCCAAAGGAGACAGGAGCGGCCTCTTTCCCGTTCACAGGCTTTGCATGACGTAGATATAGCTGAAAGATCCAAAGGAGATATTAAAAATTTGCAAAGTATTGTCAAATGACACTTGACAAACAATAGAAATAGCAAATGGACTCTCCCGGGTTTCGGCACCAAATTTTGGGTAGATTATAGGCTAGGGAATAACCCACCCACCAAGGGAAGATGATTAAGAGAAGGAAGTAGATGTGGGATTGGAAAAGAAGGATAGAAGAATAGGAGGAGAGTCCCACAAAAGTTATTAATTTGACTTTTAATCCATTTAGAAGCGGTTGCCACCGCAAATATGTGCTCGGATTCCTAAAATGGCTACGAGCTTGGTCGAGGCTAACGGGAGCCGCAGATAAGGCTTGGGCAGTTTGCCAGAGAGAACCTGTAGTGTATTTCCTCCCAAGCACGAATGAAAGTACTATAGGGAAGGGTGATGATCTGGCCAGACAAATAGTAAAAGCTTTATTGTATGTGAACGAGGGCATAAACCTAGGAAGAGCTAGGAAAGCCAGGATCCTGCCTAACTGTAGTATCAGAGAAATGATGAATCCAAAAACAAATATTTAATTTATTTAACAATGCAGGAAGTTTGAGGAAATTAACAATTATGCAAGATAATTTTAATAAACATGGTTCATTTGAACCTTTTAACAAATAGGGTCGCAGACCTCTCCACATTAAACAGTTGCTCCAGGCAATTGACAATTTTAAGATTTTTTAAACCGTGTATTACAATCTTGGTAAGATTTCACAAATAGGCAAAATGGAATAATTAAAGTTTTAACATTTACAGGAGTACAAACAGTGTACTATATGCAACCTCTGAAAGAACATTCTAACGAGAATAACAACTTCGAAGATAACAAAATGGAAAACATAAAGAATAAAAAGGAAGTTCCTACAACTTCTTATATTTATACAGAATTACTTTGTGAGATTTATACAAAGAGAGCAGGTCACTTACTGTGAACCTGAAAAGTTAATCAGAAGGAAGGTTCTAGACCTCTTATACTTTGAATAAGACTCGCCAGTCAAATGAGGCAGTTTTCATTTAGCGAGACCAAAAAATAACTCACTCAAGAGTTGAGAGAATTGTTTTTCCCGCTTTTGAAGGGAGGAACAATGTAAATTTAAAACTTGTATCACACAAGAAATTATGCAGAATTTAATTAATGTTAAACTAGCAAAGTTGGAAGGGTACTTCGTGAGTAACACCTTATAGAAGGTTACAATTTTATAAATAATGGTTGTTAGTAGAAGGTTAAGGAAAGATCATGGGGATATAGGATCAATGTTCATGGCCGTATTTAATATAACCGGACGATCGCGACGCGGTAGAAAAGTGGAGAAAGCACTGATTATCACTATTGTCTGTAAAGATGGATGCAAAGTTCACCAGAGAAACACTGAAGCTCATAAGAAAAAAAGTTATTGCAATTATGGAGATAACTGATTGCACTATGTAGGTGGAAGTCTATTTCTCGAAAAAGTCGTGATTCACAATTAAATGCGCCAGAGAATGTTCTAGAAGTTCCAACGGTGGAGGAAGTTAGCTATTGCAAAAATTTATAAGGAAGATTCCTCATTTTAACTAGTAGTTTCACAAGTGCGTGTCAATACTTGACGGCAAGACTCGCAGATAGAGAACAAGATCTCGAAGGTTCCAGAACGACCTTAGCAGAAAATGGGGTTGAGAAAATCCAACGGAGGAAATAGTTTATAATTATAGGCAGCGGGTATTATATAATATCCCACGTAGCGAGAGGATTTCTCGTTTGAATCGCTTAAGAAAAGCTCTTTTTAGTAAGGTTGGCTTATACAAGAAAAAGCTCAACATGGCAAATCCCACGAAGAGTGATTACTGCCCCAAAGTAAATAGTTTCACACTGCCTATAATTAAAAGCACTTGAAAGTTAAAACCATGAAGATGAGGTTAAAACTTTTTAAAAATGGTACTTATCTCGATTTCATGTTGAAGTCGGAGTTCCTTATGAAGACTGTCTAGCCAACATGGCGTAGAAGAGGGTGTGCCTCTTGGTTTGAGGAGGCTAAGCTCGAGCGGAGCTTTGACTGAACGAGTCAACTGCAGACGTAGTAGTGAGTGCAGCTCAGCGGAGCAAGGAGAGACCACGGAAGGGGGAGAGAGTGGGGGTAGGAAAACAAAAGGTATACATATCAGCATAACCAACATTACAACAAAAAAGTGATCTTCTCTTGCTGAGCTGGTCTTCAAGGAGTTGACAACAGTATCTGGTAGCCAAATGGATGTGGAATTCCTCTTGCGCGAGGAAGAGTTGAAGAGCTTCAGAGATTTGTTGTCATATGACGCTAGGTGGATCACAGAATATATATCTGAAACATACTCACACAAAATATAAGAAATTTGCACATAGAGGAGAAAACAAATGATCACTGTTGGTGTTTG
Source organism: Meconema thalassinum (assembly GCA_946902985.2). Taxonomy (NCBI): domain Eukaryota; kingdom Metazoa; phylum Arthropoda; class Insecta; order Orthoptera; family Tettigoniidae; genus Meconema; species Meconema thalassinum. Next base: position 266,629,611 of record OX336397.1, on the reverse strand, counting down.
ACAAAAAGGAAGGAAAGAACGTGCAAAAGCATTCAAATTTGTAATCTCAGGTACCGTGCATTCCAAGAATGCACCAATTGGTAAGAGTGGTTCCTCGTTTAAATGTATCGGAATGAGAAGCACTGTGAATGATTCATTGGATCATAAGTCATGTATTATAATGCTAGGCTGATTCATACAACCGTCATCGTAAGAACGCTTCGCCCGAAAACCTAGTAGTTTGAGAGCAAAGCGCTTCCCTCATTCATGTATGTTTTTTCGACATTTATTTGAGTTGCTTAATCGTAATTTCATGTAAGGTTTGATACTGGGGTGTCTGCAATTTTTATAGGTAAAATGGCGGCGAAAGAAATAGGACACTTAGGTTCCTTTAACTATGTAACCACGATATAGGGAGTGCTGCTTGATCTAAAAGAAACAAGAGCATTGTTTTACCCCCCAAATACCTTGGAGTTGCCCTAGATAGATCGTTAACCTATCGGCGACACTATCATAACACTAAACAGAAGGTGGCAGCCCGAAATAACATCATTCGGAAGCTCATTGGTAATAATTGGGGTGCCCAATTACTTCTGCCATAACACTCAATTTCTCCGCCGGTGAAGATGCCTACCCTGTATGGCTGAAATCAGCCCATGCAAAACGTAGCTCTTGATGAAACTGCAAGGCATATTACTGTGCCCGTTTAGACCGGAGTCCGCACGACCACATATGCATTTTACCAATAATCAGTTAGCACGAGAGTCAAAATATCCCGGAGCGCCAGATGGGTTAAAGCAAATCGCAAAAACGACATCAAATTTATAAAAATGCTTTAGTGATTTTTGGTTCAATGCAACAATAAGGATAGAAGGAGATTTAATTGGGAGAAACACATCTGGTAAAATTATCTCAGTTTATTTAAAGTTAAAATCTGACTGCAAGAATGCTCAAAGCAGCATCATCTCCACGTGTGGCGATCCACACCCTTATTTAAACACAATATACAGAAATCTTCCAAACACATTTGACAATCTTTTTGGAAACACAAGTCCGATTAATAGTCCTGTGGACTGTGTTCCAAAATTATTAACATTTAATTCCAGCTCAAAATGAATTGTCCATACTGGAAATAACGTAGATCACTGTTTGACTATTTACATGATATTAACACTCGTAGAATAAATGTTTATAGAATTCTCAAACTTTCACTTGTTTTCCAGTTTTCAAAAATATATCGTCGAAAATATTATCATCATAGAAGCAACACAAATTATTTATACATATTAATAACATCTGAAAAGTATTTGACCTTGAGCATAGCATCGAAGAACTGTGCGAAGCACAACAACAATTAATCGTTCTTCTGACATTAAACATTCGAGAAGTGACTCGATTATGAACTTTAAGTTCCAAACAAAATACATGATTTCTGAATCATTAACTTGATCAATAAATGGTTGAACCATTCAACTATTAGATTATCCACTTGGGATCATTATTATAAAAATATTTATATTTATGGCCATTTCTAGCAACTTTCACAACTTGCAATTCTTCGACAGAATGCGGAGATTAGAATTGTAGTTTTATAATGAATTCATTTAGTTCATGGCACTAGGATTGAAAATATCCTTCAAATTATTAGTGGTTAAAGAATTATTTTTAAATTGGCAGTGGCCCATTCTATTATTTGTGTAAGAACACAATATTATAACAACAACAACAACGGCAAAGGTCTTCCTCTGAAGAAGAATAAACTACTATCATGACAAATCCGGGTTCTAGCAAAATCAAAGTCTAAAATGGAATTCGTATACAAGGTTGAAATAAGAATTGATGGTTTCAAAGAAATAACCTTCGGGTTATTCATACGACGAAATGTGTGGCTCCAATACTCCTACTATAAACCTGAGCCATCGAACCTGCTATTTGATTGATGCTCGAAAAAAACCTTCATTCCTGCGACTTAACATGCGCACCTGGGAATGGCATTTCAACTACTCCACACACATAAATTATCTTCCCAAAATTTATACAATAAATCAAGCCTCTGCTTGTTATCAACACTGGAAGATTAATAAACTTACAAGTTTATTTTATTTTACCATTCAGTTCAACCCGTGAATTTACCATACTTATGAAAATCTTTATTTCACTTTCGAGTGTATTTACGTCATGATTTTATATAAATACAACAATATCCTATTTGATACAAATATCAATTGCTTCCCGTTTCATGCCTCTCCGTGTTATATGAAACATATACTTTGCTCATTGCAAATATCAACTGTTCAACCAGAACTGAAATGTTGGTTGAATGCAGGCTTGCGCTAACCACTCTCCTTCGGAAAATCTCCTGTTCCAAACTAGAAATGATTAAACTACTTCATAGGCTCTTTCTCAATACATATGATTATTAGAAAATATAATATCCAAGAATTATTTAGAAAAATTATGAAAATTATTATTATTATTATTAGTGGATTATTATTATTATTATTATTATTTGTATTATTCCAAATATGTTTAATTATCATCTCATTATGTGAGAATCCACATGTTCGAACCTTCGAATATGGAAAAAATATCCATTCCTTAACAAAAATAAATTTAACTTTTACAGTTACATCGGCTGATTACCGTGATTTCCCAAAAATATGAAAAATTCAAATAAATTCTCGAAATGCTCGGTCATCGATCCTAAACTGTTCTGAGTGCTGAAAATGCTCAGAATAACTCTAACAAGTCTTGCGTAAATCATTACAAGCTTTAAATACGACGAAAAAAAATGTGTTGGTCATCTGCAGAAAAATAGTTTGTTCCAATTAGCTAGGCATAATAATTCAAATGTGGCTTACATTTCTTGATGGTCTTGAAGTGTAGTAAACCTGGTCTGTACCAGATTTATCCGTAGACATGCCCTATCGGACAAGCACGTATAATCCTTGTATCGGCCGCCATTGTAGACCCACAAATCGTCTAGTCAGACATAGTGGTAGTATCTTTCGACGTTTGAATAAACTGTGGTTCCATTTTAATATGAGCTTCTATCAAAGCCATAACAATTTGTTGAAATAGGGTCAGATCTAAGTGATCTCTTGTTAAATATGTCAGTTGTAACATAACTCACTCTAATCTCATCAGTACAAGAAAAACATTGACAGTCTAAGCAATTAACGGCTGTTCTGAAGATCGTTCCCTGGGCATTGTTTATTAATATCACCATCTGCCATGCGCTAGACAACTTGCAGTTTCCCTTGCGTAGACTAATGAACGCCACCGTTATAGACTAGTCTTCAGTGTACTGACAGATCGAAGTGGTTAACTAGTTACAAAATATGAAAACTGACTTGCAAATGGATTTAAACATCCAAGTATTAAGTTATTATTGGACTGTGACAAAATACTATTTTCTAGACAAAGTCCAGCATATGTCCTTTTGGAAATATAAATATTTCCACCAATGTCTGTAGAAAAACAATCACCTCAGTGATTCTCCTCACCAGAAACTTACTAAGTTCCAACTCGTTTGCGCAGCACTTCTCGTGACTATCACGATTTGAAAAGAACTTCTGCGTAGATACGGCAACCATGTGCCTTGGCTCAGCGTAGACGCAACTTGCTCTGCAAGTGCTTGTGTTGGAGTGAGCTAACCATGCCTGCTCCAGCTGGCTTTTATTCAAAACCGTCAGGGTCACGCGTCATCGCCTGATATCTAGAAATCCTCATATCTCTTGAATCCCTGGTCCGATTTACTTGATACTAATTGCATTCTCTTTCATTTGGCCGTGCCAGTAATCTGATCCCAGTCTCAAGTCTCTACTCCATAGTTAACTATTTAATCAATAAATAGCCTCCACCTCTGCTATGACTCGCTACGTCACTTGCCATCCAACTATCGGTAAAATCCTTCGAAATGCTTCGAGAAGCAATGTAGCGCGATATTCAAATATCTGAACTTTCAAAAGCGGCTACAGCCTTTCCCTTGATATCTAGGTGTCTGAAACTTGGAATACCCATTCCTAGAGTTGGGCACATCCACCCCACACCTAGCAAAAAATAAAAATTGAAAATTTTTTATTTTTTCTATCTACACATTAAATCATCTGGTTCTTGAATAATAGATCTTCAAATTCGATGCATTGCAAGTTCCCACGATGTTACCAGTTCGTGTATTAGCTACATCATAGCTTCCATTATTGTTTACTTCCACAATACGGTAGGGTCCAGCGTAAAGGCTTGCAAATTTCGAGTACACTCGATTTTGCACGTCAGAGGGTGTAGGTCTTTTCACTAAAACAAGAGTTCCTACGCGCAAGGGTCTGCGAAAACGCTTTCCTCTCACTCTGCGCTCTCTCTTCTCTGCTTGACTCCTTAACTTGTCTAAAGCTAGAGTTTCCCTCATCTGACGACTTGGTTCAATCTCAGGTGGAATAGAGATGATTCGATCCCATAATCGTGTTGGTTTAATTCCATGATGAAGTAACATGGGAATCTGTCCAGTACTCTCATGAATAGTAGAGTTGATTGATTCGGATGCTAAAGAAAGAACATCCATCCATTTCCAATGCTCATTTGGACAATAGAGGCGGCAAAATTTTGCTATCTCAGCCATCACGCGTTCCGCTGGATTGCTCTCTGGATGTCTAATAGAACAAAACAATTGTCTAATCCCAAGATTATTCATGATGGTTCGAAATTCTAATGATGTGAATTGAGGTCCACGATCTGATAAAAGGAATTCCGGTTTGCCTGCTTCCGGAATCACGCTGTCTCTAATTCTCTTCGCACAATACTTTGCGTTTGCCTTCTGAATTGGATGTAGCATGGTGTATTTGCTGAAAACATCCATAGTCACCAGAATATATCGGTTACCTCTTTTAGACTTTGGGAGAGGACCATATAAATCAGTCGCGAAGATTTCGCAAGGTTTAGAAGGAATAATAGGCCTTGGTAATTCTCTCAGTAATCTAGAATTATGTTTACTCCTTTGGCATAAGTCGCATTCTCGAGTAGTGTTTCTGACAGTTTGTCGCATTCGCTCCCACGAAAATTTCTCTTGAATCATGTTGACTGTCTTATCTACTCCAGCATGACCTGCGATTCTATGTGCCATCCAAATAATGGGTTTTTGCAATCGTGGAGGTATCACTACTCTCAGCTTCGTATGGTCGGGATCTGCAAACTTGTAGATTAAACCATCTAACATCATAAAATCTCTGGAAATCCTTTCAGTTTCCACAAAATCATCATCATTGGGATCCATGTTTCCCTGTAGAAAACGAAAAATGTTCCTAAGACGTCGGTCTCTCCTCTGGGATAAATGCAATAACCTTAGCCTTCTCAAGGTATCTTCATCTTCCTGCGTCAGGTTAACTTGAAAAACCTTAGATGTAGACTCCACTGCTCTACTCAACAAATCAGCTCCCACATTCAACTTTCCAGGAGTGTGTTCAATAACTAGGTTGAATTGCTGAATAAAAAGTGACCATCTAGTTATTCTATCGCTGGCAAAGTTTGTTCTCAAAATAAACTCCAATGCGTGGTGATCAGTCCTCACAATGACTGAATGTCCAATTAACATTTTCTTCCACGACTCCAAAGCGAATATTACAGCAAGTGCTTCTAACTCTGTGGTGTAATAATTCCTCTCTGATGGACGAAGTTTCCTGCTAATGAACGCCAGGTAATGTCTCTTGTGGTCTTCATCTTCTTGAAGTAGAATAGCTCCAATCCCTACGGTGGATGCATCAGATTCTATGATGAAATTCTTGGTAAAGTCAGGATACTCCAATTTCACACTGTTTACCAATAACCTCTTGGCATCTTGAAATGATTGTTCACAATCTTTATCCCATTTCCATTTATTTCCTTTCTTTAACAACTCCTGCAATAGCGCAACTGTCTTGGTGAAGTTCGGACAATGCCCTGCAAAGAATTGGCATGTCCCGAGAAAACTGCGGACATTTTTCACTCTAGTAGGTCTAGGGAAATTTGCAATAGCTTGTATCTTCGTCTCATTGGGACGGTATCCTTCTCCATCCAAAATGTGACCCAAAAATTTTATTTCCTTTCGAAAGAACTGACATTTTCGAAGGTTTACCTTGAAGTTTGCTTTTCTCAAATCTGCGAATAACATTTGAAGATGTAGCAAATGTTCCTCCTTAGTCTCAGATGCAATTAAGATATCATCAATATAACGAATTGCTATCTCTTTTACTTCAGGACTCAAATTTTGTTCTAGGGCTCTGATCAAAACGGATCCAGATGTTTTGACTCCAAATGGTAAACGGCGGAATACATATGTCTGCTGGTCAAACATAAATCCTGTAAACTTCTTAGAATCTTCACTAAGCCTAATATGATGGTAGGACGAAGTGAGATCAATATTAGAGAACCAGACCTTGCCTTGGAATTTCCTTAACAGTTCCCTAATGATTGGTGGTCTGTCATACTCTGGCAGTAATCTTGAATTCAAATTTCGCGCGTCTAAACATAGTCTCAGACTTCCATCTTGCTTGGACACTACTGCTAATGGATTGACATAAGATGTAGTGTACTTCTCAATCACATTGTAGTTTTCCATGTCCTTGATAAGCACTTTTACTCTTTCTCGATGCTTTTCTGCTACTGGATACAATTTAGCATGAAAAGGTGCATCATTTTTTACACGAATACGATATTCAAAATCCTTAATTTCACCAGGTTTAATGTCAAAAATATCTTGATACTCTTCCAAAATTTTCCCTAGCTCTGGGGACTCCTTCTCAGTGTAGACTTCTCTTCCTTCAGCTTCATGAAAAATCAGAGACCATTGAGCATCTCCCTCGATGTCTTCCTCTTCTTTTCCCTCGAAGTTAATCTCTTCGGTATTCTTGAATTTAATCGTCTCTGTCTTCATATCTATCACTGCTTGATATTTCTGAATGAAATCTGCTCCCAATATCATGTCAAAAGCCATGTCCTTCATTACAACAAATACATGTCGGAAATCATGTCCTCCAATCGTAATACATAAGTATAATTGTGTTTTACATAGAGATATTTTATTGGGTATTATTCCTTGGATCTTAATTCCTGATACTGGAATTTCCTCTAAATTCTCTTTGAGCTTCCACAGAATATAAAGCTTCTCACTCACTAGACAAAGCATAGCCCCAGTATCGATCAAAGTATCGACAGGCATACCGAATACTTCGCATGAAATGATTGGCATTCTAATTCTGGTACCCATTTCTTTTCGTTCGTCATTCTGTTGAATTAAATCATCATCCTCTGCTTGCCATTTAATAATTCTGGAAGTGAAAGTATTCAAAATTCTATCTTCTACTGTGAATTCGAAGTTTCTTTTTCATTACCATTCCCCCGGGATTGTTGTGTTCCCGATGGACCTGGATCATTGGGCCTCTGCTCCAAAAATTGCAAGTTATCTTGGTGTCTTGCTTCCAAATTTTTCCTCGTCTCCTTGTTAAACTCTTCATTGGACTGACGAGTATCTACATTCCCTCTGTTATTGTAGTTATTTCTACCATAGGATCTTCCTTCCTGGTACCTTCCTTGAGTATCTCGTGGTCTTCTCCATCGAGTGTTGTATCGATTACCACCATCCGGTCTCGCATATGGTTTGTAACTGTATCTGTTACTGTATTGGTTCCATCCTCTCTTATTGGGATCTTCCCTCGGCGATTTCTCTTCTCGCTCCTCTCGAATCTCTCGAGGTGTCTGAGAATAACTGTCAGCCATAACAGCATACACAGCGTTGTTATTCTTTGCTCCCTTCTGATGAAAGAATTGAGCGTTTGTATGATCCAGCTTCTGTAATACTTCATCAAATTGTTCCATATTGTAGATATCAGCAGCGATCAAAGTCCTCTGGACGTCTGCTGGAAATTGACGTATCAATGCAGTAATCAACTCGTTATCTGGCATTGGCGGATCTAAATGTTGAAGTTTAGACAGCTGTCCAGAAAAGTACGTAGAGTATCGAGTAGGTTGTGACGTCGAGAATCTCTTCGAATATAACTCTGCTCTAACTTGCTGTTGGGTTTCAGGGGACCAAAACTTCTTCAATAGCCCACGAGAAAACTCCTCAAAAGTGGTTAGAGTGGATCTAAATGCTCTAAACCACAAAAGTGCAGGACCTTCCAAGAACTTCCCTATCACTCGGATCTGTCTTTCTTCTGCTTCTCTCAAAAATTCCACGGGTGTTACAGAATCTCGCCCTGAAAATTTAGAAGGCTTATCTTCTATATTCTTAAACACAGTTATGGGGTTGGATTGAAATACTGTCCTGACCTCATCCTGTCTATCAGTCTCTCTAGCTCCTCCTAGATTTATCTGTATCTGTTCCTTTCCCCTTACATTCGGCATTTTAAACAGATGATCAGACTGTTTCTCATCCTTAATTTGAGTTTTCATAGCCTCAAGTTCCTTCTGGTTTTCTTCTGCCATCTTCTTAATTGCTTCAGTTTCTTTACAATTTTCCTTAACATCAATGGATATCTGGTTCATAACAGCCTCATGACTTTTCAATGACCCTGTCATATCTGATATGTCCTTCTGAGTTGCTTGGATATCTTTGGCTATTACTTCAATGTGGGATGACAAAGATTCCCTAATCTCCTTGATTCCCTCTTGGTTCTCCAGCTTGAGTGTGTCTTTAATTTCATTGGCAACTGTGGTCTTGATTTCAGTTTGCAATTCACTGATCACACCTTCTCTTATTTCTCCCATGACAAGTTCTTTGAATTGTTCCGTTAAACGTTGAACAACTAGAATTCCCATCTCGTTACTCTCCTTCTTCACTCTGACTACCAGGTTGACCATGTCTTCACCAACTTTCCTAAGACCATGTTCTATCCTATCAGCTAAGCTTTGGGATCGAAGATCGGCATCGCGAAATTTATCGTCCATTAAACTTGCGTTAGTAGCTAATGAAGTTTCGAGCTCATGTGTTTTATCGCATAATTTATTCATTTTACTTTCAAGTGTCATTTTCAAAATTTCAGAATTCTCTTTAAATTTACTTTCCATTGAATTAAATTTACTGTTTAAATTTTCTTTCAAGTTACTTTTTAAAGAATCAGAACTTTCTTTAAGTTTATCATTCAAATTTTCTCTAAGTTTATTTTCTAAAGAATCAGAATTTTCTTTAAGTTTATCCTCCAAACTTTCTTTAAGTTTATTTTCCAAAGAATCAGAATTCTCTTTAAGTTTTTCATCTAAACTTTCTTTCAAATTATCAGAATTTTCTTTAAGTTTACTTTCTAAAGAATCAGAATTTTCTTTATGTTTCTTTTCTAAAGCCTCTGTATTTTCTTTCATAATAGCGGCTACACGCCGTCCAGCCTCTTTTGAACTCTCCTCCAAAATCCTCATCATTCTCATCATTTCTTCCATAATTTCAATTATTATTCAAAACTTAGGGGTATACAACAGTGGCAAACACAAGCTTATAACTAGAACAAGAAATATGAATAGCTAATTGGAACACTATAATAAAATGAGATTTGTCCTAATGTCGACGTGATGGAAAAACAAAATTCCCTACTTTTACGAAATACAGTTACCATAATATCACAAGAAAAATATGCAAGTTCTCAAATATCCTCCACCTGGATTCTAATAATGTGTATATCCAGTCATCGAACGTTTACTACTGAATTTACTTGATGCCCTAATATTTAAGCCATTATCAAAATTATCAAACCCATTCTAATTATTAACCAAGTTAAATTTTTAATTTTCCCCACTAATTGGGTTTCCTACTAATTTATTCATCCAAACCAGACATCTCTCAACTCCCAAAATATTTCTATAAAAATTATCACAATTTCAAATCGGCATGCGATTGACCATGTCTAAATCGATCCCCACGTTGGGCGCCATTTCTCTCTCTATCTTATTTTATGTGCCCGTTTAGACCGGAGTCCGCACGACCACATATGCATTTTACCAATAATCAGTCAGCACGAGAGTCAAAATATCCCAAAGCGCCAGATGGGTTAAAGCAAATCGCAAAAACGACATCAAATTTATAAAAATGCTTTACTGATTTTTGGTTCAATGCAACAATAAGGATAGAAGGAGATTTAATTGGGAGAAACACATCTGGTAAAATTATCTCAGTTTATTTAAAGTTAAAATCTGACTGCAAGAATGCTCAAAGCAGCATCATCTCCACGTGTGGCGATCCACACCCTTATTTACACACAATATACAGAAATCTTCCAAACACATTTGACAATCTTTTTGGAAACACAAGTCTGATTAATAGTCCTGTGGACTGTGTTCCAAAATTATTAACATTTAATTCCAGCTCAAAATGAATTGTCCATACTGGAAATAACGTAGATCACTGTTTGACTATTTACATGATATTAACACTCGTAGAATAAATGTTTATAGAATTCTCAAACTTTCACTTGTTTTCCAGTTTTCAAAAATATATCGTCTAAAATATTATCATCATAGAAGCAACACAAATTATTTATACATATTAATAACATCTGAAAAGTATTTGACCTTGAGCATAGCATCGAAGAACTGTGCGAAGCACAACAACAATTAATCGTTCTTCTGACATTAAACATTCGAGAAGTGACTCGATTATGAACTTTAAGTTCCAAACAAAATACATGATTTCTGAATCATTAACTTGATCAATAAATGGTTGAACCATTCAACTATTAGATTATCCACTTGGGATCATTATTATAAAAATATTTATATTTATGGCCATTTCTAGCAACTTTCACAACTTGCAATTCTTCGACAGAATGCGGAGATTAGAATTGTAGTTTTATAATGAATTCATTTAGTTCATGGCACTAGGATTGAAAATATCCTTCAAATTATTAGTGGTTAAAGAATTATTTTTAAATTGGCAGTGGCCCATTCTATTATTTGTGTAAGAACACAATATTATAACAACAACAACAACAACGGCAAAGGTCTTCCTCTGAAAAAGAATAAACTACTATCATGACAAATCCGGGTTCTAGCAAAATCAAAGTCTAAAATGGAATTCGTAAACAAGGTTGAAATAAGAATTGATGGTTTCAAAGAAATAACCTTCGGGTTATTCATACGACGAAATGTGTGGCTCCAAAACTCCTACTATAAACCTGAGCCATCGAACCTGCTATTTGATTGATGCTCGAAAAAAACCTTCATTCCTGCGACTTAACATGCGCACCTGGGAATGGCATTTCAACTACTCCACACACATAAATTATCTTCCCAAAATTTATACAATAAATCAAGCCTCTGCTTGTTATCAACACTGGAAGATTAATAAACTTACAAGTTTATTTTATTTTACCATTCAGTTCAACCCGTGAATTTACCATACTTATGAAAATCTTTATTTCACTTTCGAGTGTATTTACGTCATGATTTTATATAAATACAACAATATCCTATTTGATACAAATATCAATTGCTTCCCGTTTCATGCCTCTCCGTGTTATATGAAACATATACTTTGCTCATTGCAAATATCAACTGTTCAACCAGAACTGAAATGTTGGTTGAATGCAGGCTTGCGCTAACCACTCTCCTTCGGAAAATCTCCTGTTCCAAACTAGAAATGATTAAACTACTTCATAGGCTCTTTCTCAATACATATGATTATTAGAAAATATAATATCCAAGAATTATTTAGAAAAATTATGAAAATTATTATTATTATTATTAGTGGATTATTATTATTATTATTATTATTATTTGTATTATTCCAAATATGTTTAATTATCATCTCATTATGTGAGAATCCACATGTTCGAACCTTCGAATATGGAAAAAATATCCATTCCTTAACAAAAATAAATTTAACTTTTACAGTTACATCGGCTGATTACCGTGATTTCCCAAAAATATGAAAAATTCAAATAAATGCTCGAAATGCTCGGTCATCGATCCTAAACTGTTCTGAGTGCTGAAAATGCTCAGAATAACTCTAACAAGTCTTGCGTAAATCATTACAAGCTTTAAATACGACGAAAAAAAAATGTGTTGGTCATCTGCAGAAAAATAGTTTGTTCCAATTAGCTAGGCATAATAATTCAAATGTGGCTTACATTTCTTGATGGTCTTGAAGTGTAGTAAACCTGGTCTGTACCAGATTTATCCGTAGACATGCCCTATCGGACAAGCACGTATAATCCTTGTATCGGCCGCCATTGTAGACCCACAAATCGTCTAGTCAGACATAGTGGTAGTATCTTTCGACGTTTGAATAAACTGTGGTTCCATTTTAATATGAGCTTCTATCAAAGCCATAACAGTTTGTTGAAATAGGGTCAGATCTAAGTGATCTCTTCTTAAATATGTCAGTTGTAACATAACTCACTCTAATCTCATCAGTACAAGAAAAACATTGACAGTCTAAGCAATTAACGGCTGTTCTGAAGATCGTTCCCTGGGCATTGTTTATTAATATCACCATCTGCCATGCGCTAGACAACTTGCAGTTTCCCTTGCGTAGACTAATGAACGCCACCGTTATAGACTAGTCTTCAGTGTACTGACAGATCGAAGTGGTTAACTAGTTACAAAATATGAAAACTGACTTGCAAATGGATTTAAACATCCAAGTATTAAGTTACTATTGGACTGTGACAAAATACTATTTTCTAGACAAAGTCTAGCATATGTCCTTTTGGAAATATAAATATTTCCACCAATGTCTGTAGAAAAACAATCACCTCAGTGATTCTCCTCACCAGAAACTTACTAAGTTCCAACTCGTTTGCGCAGCACTTCTCGTGACTATCACGATTTGAAAAGAACTTCTGCGTAGATACGGCAACCATGTGCCTTGGCTCAGCGTAGACGCAACTTGCTCTGCAAGTGCTTGTGTTGAAGTGAGCTCACCATGCCTCGCCCAGCTGGCTTTTATTCAAAACCGTCAGGGTCACGCGTCATCGCCTGATATCTAGAAATCCTCATATCTCTTGAATCCCTGGTCCGATTTACTTGATACTAATTGCATTCTCTTTCATTTGGCCGTGCCAGTAATCTGATCCCAGTCTCAAGTCTCTACTCCATAGTTAACTATTTAATCAATAAATAGCCTCCACCTCTGCTATGACTCGCTACGTCACTTGCCATCCAACTATCGGTAAAATCCTTCGAAATGCTTCGAGAAGCAATGTAGCGCGATATTCAAATATCAGAACTTTCAAAAGCGGCTACAGCCTTTCCCTTGATATCTAGGTGTCTGAAACTTGGAATACCCATTCCTAGAGTTGGGCACATTACAGGATGCCTGAAACCAACTTCCGTCAACAAGCTATACTACATGGCAGTCATTGCTCCCCCTGAAATACGTCGGGAAGTAGCCTCAAATGTCGAAAGAAAGAAAGTAGAAGAAAGTGAGCTACACCCGCTGCACGGATATACTCCTTCAAGACATAGATTGAAATCTAGAAAGATCTTTTTACAGTCAACATCTCCACTTACCACATCCTCCAACATAACCAGAGAATAACTGTGGGCAGCCAAAAGCAATCATTTTCCAACAGGGATACTGTACCCGAAATCACCTACCATCACCTGTTGAATCCCACGAAGATCGTAGAACCTGAAAATCCCCGACTAAAAAACTCCCAAGTCCTACCAACATGTGAATGGGGTAATAGGGACACAATTATATCTAACAAGGTGGCATTAGGTAAGACCATGGCTAAAATTGCATAATAGCTCAATGAACAAGAAATTTCCACCAATGGAACACCTCGGGAGAGTGGACTATTCCGAAATACCCAGCGATGGCCCTCTTAATACTAACTTCCATCACCTGTTTAAAGCATCACTCAGCAGAATTTTAAAATGAAATGAAATTTATTCAGAAAAAGAAGGTATAACATCCTAAAATTCCTTATGAAAGGAGAAAATTACCCCTCAAAGCTAGGGTCAAATATTAAATGCCAGTAACAGATACTGGGAGTGTCTATAACTATGGCAAAAAACAGGTGTTCATATTGACACACACACACACACAAAATTAATCAGAACGTTTTCCTGCAATTGGTCTTCGACGGTGTAATAATCAAATTGACGCAGCCATCAATGTTATCAACCAACAATAAATTATATATTTACATATTATACATTTTATCGATTTACACCCAATGTGTAAATAATTTACAAAGAAAAGTTTGAGACTTGATTCGACCTTGCAATTCGAAGTTTACTTGTCAAAGATTATGTAAAGTATTTCTAATTCGTGATATAATCTAACGAACAATTAAGCTAATTAGAAGAAGGGATATTTTATCCAAGAAAAAAAAATTACATAAATAATATCGTGAATCTTGTTAACAATCCTAATTACTTTACTGGGTTAATTCTATTAACATAATGACATACCTGACACAGTGTTTTACTCAGCTCCGAAATATCTCAAGGTGCTTATCAAACACAGATGTCAACCAAAAACATCTGGTCCAAACATTCCACAAAAGGATAGACCTTATAAAAGCTCATTGTGTATAAACACACAATCTAAAAAAAAATGTGCTCTCACTGGCACGATTCCACTACATAATTTACACTCAACAGTGTATTAAAATCCCTATAACAGCAATAATTGAAATAATTCTCAAAAATAAGAGCACCTCCTTACTGGTAACCCTATACCAAAAGGATCCTACACTGATCTTCACTGCACCTGAGTGCTGCACCAAATATTCCACCTACTACGTGAACATGAATACTGCAGTAAATAACACTTGTGTCAAAAGTCAAAGACAATGACCCTACAAATAATCAAGCTTTGCCTCACAATGTTCATTACAAAGATTTTTAATGTTACTCCAGACTTCCTTGAATTTTGGACTAGGATTTATTAATAACCGAGCATAGATGCTAGCCAATAAGCTCTTCCAAAAATCGTATACTAATAAAAATTAACAGCATGAAGAATGCTTCAACTAAGTTACATGACATGAGAAAAATATTAACTGGATTAAGGTGAAAATTGATTAAATCCAACTAATTATGAAGACTCCCCCTCAGGTGAAATCGAGAACGATGTTACAATACTACCTACAGCATGAATCTAGTAAATAGCTAAATATTTAACACCTGTTGATTCATTAGGCAGCACTGTGAATCTCTCTCGCTCTATAGAGAAGTATGAGGTCTTCCAGAAAGAAAAAAAATCTAATCACAAATCCAAATTCCGAAAGATTTCTATGTCCAAATGATATTTGAGAAAATATAGTTCCTAATTGCATTATTAAATGCAATCACTTCAAGCAGAAAATGTATTGCATCAACATAGCATACGTCCAAGTGTATCGAAGACATTTTCAAAATCCTGTCAAAAATATCCATGTGCTCCAGTGCACGAAAATAAGAGTGGGCCTTAAGCACGAAATAGTTCCTATCTCAATGAAAGAAAATATGGATCTTCCCTAACGATGATTTCTCACGACAAATGAAAATGTGCATTAATTACTCTAATAAAACTACTAGATTAAAATATCGTTACCAAACTACACAATTGGATGCATTTGGTTAGCCCAAATGAAAATCCAGATTGGCCAAGAAGTCAGGGACGATAGAGCATCGAACCTAAACTACTGTCCAATCATGCTAAGATTTAATGAAATTATAGCAACCATGGCTACCCTTGAATACCCCACTAGCCACTACTTATGAAATTGGAAGAGTTCTACCTTCTGCCAGACTTCGTAGCAATGATCAAAAAAAAAAGGATATCATGTCGTAGTAATCCACTATGCACCTCACCAGGACATAATACTCCTCAATGGGCATCCTGGGTGTCGAACCTGGGCCTCCTTACTGCGACCAGGCTCCAAGCCCCGTCCACGCGATCGCTTCACGCACAAAGTGTCCTTGCGAACCGAGTTCACATATTTGCGTCTCCCAACAAAAAACAGTAACCGTTTGTAGCGACTGGGAGATATACGATGGCAACCACCTGTCAGGCACATCTCAGCTAGAGTTGTGAAATGCATATTCGCTAAAGATTGCTGCATCTTACGCGAGAATATCATGTTCCTGAAACACTGGTAGAATGTGGCCGCTTTTGGTAATAACTACCAGGCCATGCGAGCAGTGTTTATGTCATGAGTTAGCCTCGCATGTTTATAATCACAAAGCACTGTTCATTCCTTCCCCCTGATGCCTGCACGTGAAACATGGCACTTGAGAAAGGTGTAGAGCCTACGCACATGCCGTGTATATTGTACTGTATAAGCTGTCCGTAGCTTTAACTTTCATTAAAAGTTGAATACACTCCTCTTGTTTCACACAAGCGATCTTTAATGGCGTCTCGGAACTCGTGTCCATATATATATATATATATCACTCCGCTCCGGTACTGCACATTGCAAATGACCTCGGTCCACATGGTTGAAAGTCGAACACGACACACTAATATTCACCGCACTGCATACTTTTACAAAGT
The DNA here is from genome assembly GCA_946902985.2 of Meconema thalassinum. NCBI lineage: Eukaryota > Metazoa > Arthropoda > Insecta > Orthoptera > Tettigoniidae > Meconema > Meconema thalassinum. The sequence continues at coordinate 266,613,188 of OX336397.1, read as the reverse complement.
ATAGATCACCGAATAATATTCCAACAGAGTCCGTTACTCTACGTATATTTGTACTGTTTCATACGGCTGAGAACTAGCACTAGCAAAGTATTCCTCACACCGAAACATATAGCGTTCTGACTTGTGGAAGAGAGTTGCACCCTGCATGCCTCCTTCTTCCCCCACTCTACAGTATCTTAGTTCCAGACCCGTCGCTAGGGCACACATGTATTATAATTAATTACCTCTTAGAATGTTGTGAATATTTGCATAAACAATCTAGTGTTTTGGCAAGTTTCTTGATATGTTTTTCAATGCACAAATCACTCTATTTTTCCTTAAAGCAATCTAATGTTTCCTTTCAAGTCTTGTGACGTCATTGACACCTGAACCAATAAGATAATTTCTTCTCCATCACTATTCGACGTTCGTTAACGCTCGTGACATATCGGCTACCCACGAGTGACCCAGATCTGAAGTGAAATGGCTGCCAACCATGTGGTCTTAAGATCAGTGCGAGCCATGAATTAATGGTACAGTACCACCTGCAGAATGCTTACCTGCCGGGCACAACTTGGACTGGACCACTTGGAAATCATTAAACAGATTACGAGCAGGTGTTGGCAAAACTAAGGATAACCTAAAATAATCAACACTTTGTGAATGTGGAGAGGTACAGTGTCAGTGCTTATGCTGCCCTGATTCTTGCAGTGAGGAGGAGTTGTTTAAGGCTCAAGAAAATGCTATAGCAGCTGCTCGTTTCTGGGCAAAGACAGTTTGATTATAAATATGTATAATTATATGTTTGTACGTACTCGGCCTCTGATTCGAGTAAATAAATAAATACAAGAAACAAATGAAAGTCACAAAGATGACCATCTCAAGGAAGAATACGCACAAAAGAAAATGACATAGAGGAAAATTATCTCGACCGCGGTGACGCGCTATTTTATGCCTTGCTGCGTATGAATCCCACCTTGGCCATCTTGAAAATTGTTTTCGAGGTTTCCCATTTCCACCCCCAGGCATATAAACAGCTCACTTTCTGTTAAACACATAGGTATAGTTATACCTCTTGTCCTTATCAAGGAGAATGTTGGTTGTAGTAACTTGAATGCTGTTGTAAGGGGCGGAACAGTGAGGTTATCAGCCCCTGTATTAAACGTTATAATAGTTTCCTTAATTCCAATCATTACGGTTCTTCCTTGTTATTGTTCCATTTGAGAGGATTGGACATAGCGGTCATTTAGCCCCATGTACTTTGGTGCGTGTGTGTAATTTTGTCTGATAACCTGTGGTAGTGTGATGGCTGTATTAATGAGTTCAATTAAGGTGAGGATTAGGAGGGAGGTGGCCGAGGCCTTAAGTTAGGAACCTTCCTGGAATATAAGTGGGAAACCACGGAAAACCACTTCCAGGATGGCTGAGGTGGTAATCGAACCCGCCTCTTCACTGCATTGCCTCACGTGGCTGAGTGGTCCCCACTCCAGTCCTCAGGACAGAAATAAAATTGTTGGCAGAGCTGGTAATCGAACACGGACCTACGGGATGCTAGCCCCTGCGCCACGAGCCGCCAAATAAAAAAGAAACGAGCCTTACAGTAGTCGCATATGATGTGTAACATCTGACATGTTATCCTACTCGTAGACTACACAGCTTGGACATTCTTAAAATGTGTTCATACTAGTACTATGATGAAGGTATAGATTGAATTGGGGATATGCTACTGTCACACTTGTTTGAACAAACATCACATATTATATTGTAAATTAAGAGGAGGAATGAAACCATAGTCTCTAGCCTATCTATAGACTACTAGAAATAATGTTCAATACAATACCATTTCCTAACTCCTGCTTGGTGTAACTATTGTAATTAAAATTAGATAAATCGTAATTGCATGTAGATTCTGTTAAAATGACGCATGCTATTAAGATATACCCTATATCGTTTATATCGATAATCCGGTTGCAAACTTAATTGACGGGACTGGGGTTCGAACCTGAGACCTCATGATTCGCAGACCAAAATGTTATCCACGCAGCCATTAACATCACAGACATTTGAAGTACAAGACAGGTACTGATTTTCACGTGCCGGTAATAATATGGAAGTATTTGTTATGCTCCATTATCCTTTTTTTCCGATAATGTTCCTGCGTGGAATTGAGTTTTAAATTAGTTATGAATACGCCTACTTGACAGTAAAGGGAATTCCTATAGTGGTCTATGAAAGGCTAGCCCAGTTCCCGTATAAAATCATTGATATACATTACATTGATCACTGCATTACCGCAATGTGAGTTAATATCTGATTAGCCATTGTGCAGAAACATAATACGGGCTTTGCCCACTAGTTACAATATTTGAGATAAAAGCATATCGTCATTTAAATACTGATACGAAGACATGTGGTTTGTGTTTCAATGAGTTGACACCAGAGTTCAGTATGAACATGTTAGGAAACTTACTCGGCGAGTGGATGCCCATCACTTTTATCCAGAGAATGAAAAACAGAGTCTTAATAAATCATAATATTGTTTTCAGCAAATATGATTTAATGAATATTTTTACACCAAAGAAGAACTTGATGATGATCTATTGTAGAAATATCTGTAATGATGCCCCCAAACCTTGTAGTAATCCGTATGTTATATACATTCCACGTGGTACCACTGCCAGCTGGATCGGATCGCATCCCTTTAGCAGCCTGGAGAGATGCGATGTAGCTGGCAGTGCGTCTTACGTATATACTTCCGTCCGATCCACTTCCGTCCCGTTTTTCGAAATCACTGCCACAAAAATATCCAGCAACCGAGTGGAAAGATGTTACACATCAAAAAGTTTGTCAGTTATTATTGGTAAATCTTGATCATGTAATTTGTCTGATAACCTGTGTTTTTGTGGTGTCTGTAGTAGTTTGCCTGGCTGTATTCATTGTGGTCTAGAAATGATCTGATGCCCCGGGACTTGTAGTATGTTACCATTCCGACATTTGCCCAGACGGAGAGTGGGTTAATCCAGCAAATACCACACTGATGATGGCCGCTGTCAGTGCCAGAGTTCGAACCTTGCATCTCTTAAAATGCATTGCATAATTGTCTACGTTAAGAACCGATAATAATAATAATAATAAACAGTGAAACATCACTGGCCTAAGTCAACAGTCTTTCAACTGTTAAAAGCATGGAGGAAAGTTCAGCAAATGCTACTACCCCAGGTGGTAACCAATCCACCGTCGCTTCGAGTGACGCATGCAAGCCTTCGGAATCTGGGGAGCTTGCACCGAAATGCTAGGAGGTATCGGAGACTCCACGAAAGATCAATCATAGAGTCAAGAATTTCTTTGCTACCTTTAACACAAATTCTCTGCGGAAGGTTGGAAAATTAAAACAACTCACGGATGCTCTAACTGAATATCAGATCCAAATTGTGGAAGTTCAGGAAACACGATTTACTGATGAGCATGCCTTTGAATCAGAAGGCTACAGAATCTTCAAGGGTAAGCCATGTAAACGTGTTATAGAAACGGTTCCCCAACTCGGTACTGGATTTGTAGTCAACAAGAAGATTCTAGACTCCATCACAAATTTCACTTCTGTAAGCAGTCGAGTCTAGACCCTTTCCTTTCGAAGTACAAATAAAATGTGTACTATTGTGAACGTTCATGCACCGATCAACGTAGCGAACAAGAAAGACCCGGAAGGAACTGATCGATTATGGGAAGAACTTGAAGACATTTTATCGAAGATTCCAGACAAACATAAAGTCATTTTACTTGGGGATTTCAATGCCCAGGTAGGCAAAGAAAGAAAATTTCGAAACATTGTTGGAAATTACTTCGCTCATCACAGAACGAATCGTAATGGAGAACGGCTAATAGAGCTATGTAGGGCCTTCAACCTGGTAATGAAATCCACTGCTTTCAAACATCTGCCCAGGAAACAAAAGACCTGGAAATCCCCAAATCCCAGTCTTGGCGAATTCCAGATTGATCACGTCGCAATTGCACGGAAAGCTCAAAGAGAAATTCAGAATGTGAAATTTCAACGAAATGCAAAACTGGACTCGGATCATTATCTATCTAAAATTAAAATCAAACTCCTCCCTAGAAACACACGGAGGTTCCGAGCCAAAAAGACTGAAAGATATGATGTTGAAAAACTGGCGTCCGGTAATGAGTTAACATGAAAACTACAAACTGTGGATGCTGAGAACTGGGAACAACTGCGAGAGGCGCTGGTTGAGACAGCAAAAGAGACCGTCCTACTAACTAAAACGAGGAAGCATGCATGGTGGAACAGTGAATGTGACGCAGTAATAAGGAAGAGACAGCATGCCTGGCAGAAATGGAATTCGCAACAAAATCAAGTCAACTGGACAGACTTCTTGAATGAGAGAACGAGTGCAGCAAAAACCATCCGCAATGCTAAACGTGCCTTTCATAAAAACCAGATGGATCAAATCGAACAGGATTTCCTGAAGAATAATATGCGCAACTTCTATAGAACATTTAAAAGCAACTTGAAGAAATATAGCCCTCCATGTCTTCAGTTCTGGGATTGCAATGGAAAACTAGTTTATAGCGACAAAGATAATTGTCAGGTGCTTGCAAAATATTTTGAGTCCCTTCTTAACTGTGAGTCTCCAAGTTCCATATTCACATTTAACGACCATGCGAAAGTCCACCCAGATTCCTCTTCACCCACGAAAGAGGAAGTCAAACAAATTATCCTATCTCTAAAGAACCATAAAGCTCCAGGTGAAGAGTCGATAATCGCTGAACTGTGGAAGTTTGCCAGTGACAATACAGTGGATAAATTAACGGACATCATACATGAAATTTGGGATACCGAAAGACTTCCAAGTGATTGGACTTCTGCTTTAATCCACCCCCTTCATAAGAAAGGCGATAAAGCAGATGTTAACTATCGAGGCATCTCCCTCCTACTGATAACTTACAAAATCCTCTCAAAAGCTCTTCAAACTAGGGCTGAAGAACAGCTATATACAGAACAGGGTGATTATCAAGGAGGTTTTAGGAAGGGACGGTCATGTGTGGAGCAAATCATGAATCTCAAATCTATCCTTTCATATCTGAAACTAAGGAGCAAGAAATTTGTAGAAACCTTCATTGATTTTAAGAAAGCTTATGACTCCATTGATCGGACTACCCTACTTAAGATTCTAAAGGAGTTCGGCCTAGACAACAAAACCAGAGCGATCATCCAACAGACTCTCACCAACACCACTTCAAAAGTTAAGTTTAGAGGCGAGATTTCCAATGCCTTCGAGATAAGGACAGGAGTTCGACAGGGAGATGGTCTCTCGCCTCTACTATTCAACTGCGTTCTTGAGAAAGTTATCCGTGAGTGGCGAAAAACAATGAGTGATGAAGGAGTCGAAAGTGGAATCAGACTTGGTCACTAGAATAAGGACCTATCAATTGACTGTCTAGCATTTGCAGATGACCTTGCGGTTTTTGCAGATTCTTTGGATACGGCCAGGAAACATATCAACCAGCTTCAAACACAAGAAAACAGAATTTATTACTAACATCAAAACGGCTCCAAAACATATTGAAGTGAATCATGGGAAAATCAAGCGGGTTGTGAAAATTTAAGTATCTTGGGGAATGGATAGACCCTACAATGTCCGAAAACGAGGCTTTTGCATCACGCTTGAATAAAATTGAAATGGCTTACCATCTAACTAAGAATGTGTACAACAAAAAATCTATATCCCTGAATGCTAAACTGAAGCACTACTGCACGGTCATCCGGCCAGAAGCTTTGTATGCAGCGGAATGTCTCTCCCTGAATAGAAAAGGCATAATGCAAAAACTGGAGACCAAGGAAAGGAAGATATTGAGCAAAATCCTGGGTCCAGTCAAAGAACACGGCGAGTTCCGAAGACGCCACAACCACGAGTTGTACACTCACGTAGAGAAAATAACGGACGTGATGAGGAAAAGGAGGATTTCTTTTTATGGACATATAACCCGAATGAAATCAACACGGCTATCCAACAGAATGTTTGCTTTTCTCCGTGAGAAAAAGACAAAGGGGGCCTGGTTCAATGAAGTAGAGAAAGATCTGTTGGAGACTGGGATAACACGTGAAGATATCCAGGAGCGTGGCCCACTTAGGGAGAAACTTCAGAAACATCGGAGTTTTCAACTTAAGCCGAAGCTAAAAACCGGGAAGGCGTGGACGACAGAGAAAGGTGCAACATCGATTGCGAATGAAGGAGTACTGGGCTAACATTAAAATGCAGAAAAACAGTTGACATGACGTGGTCCTTAGTTGGCCGTAACGAAGGAATAATAATAATAATGATAATAATAATAATCATATATATGCCTTCCTCTTATTATTCCTGTTTCAACGGGTTTGGGGATGGGATCTAATGATTTATTCTACCTTGTGGAGGTTGATTTTACGGCCAGATGCCCTAACTAACCCCAACCTCACGAGAGGAGTTAATAAGAGATGAAATGAGTGAAGGAGTATGAAACTAGGCAAGGCATTGGAAGGAAGCGGTCGTGATTTATTAATAGGTACCGTCCTAGCATTTGCTTGGAGTTGAAAATGGGAAACCACGCAGAACGGATCGAGCTCACGTCTCTCAAAGTCCGAAATAAACTGAGCCACAGCGATAATAATAGCAATAATGACATTTGGCCCAACCTTTCCAGGTCTGGATTTCCAGAAACCTGTCGAGGTTTGATTGATTGATATATTTTATTATACATGTCGCAAAGTTCTTAAATCAATCAACAACAACAAACTATTTATCAAACTGGGGAACAGTATTCAGCGTTAGAAGAGAGTGTTGGTACCACAATGGTTCCGTGTCTTGAGTTTGGCAGCAGTGTTTCTTAGATGAGAGCGTTCTGTCAAGAGTTACACCCAGTGTAAACAGTACATACTGCTATAGCTCGGTGGATCAGTGGGAGTTTGATTCCCGGCGATCTCGTAAAAGATCTCTCGTATCTCATTTGATGATTACAAGACAAAAGCCACAGACTACCCAATACAGTGCCGGTTTCGCTGTGTTGAATTTGGAGATTAGATCGCCTAATAATAACAATAATAATAACTCCCAGATACTATGACAAAGGGAGGATAAATCTTTACGGTGATCTTCTCCGAATGAACTCTAACAGATTAACCAAACAAATCTTTGGTTTCTTCCGTAACCGCAAAACAAAACGCACATGGTTTCAAGAAACTGAAAACGGGCTAGTAGCATTAAAACAATATAACTGAATATTTACTGCACAAATACTAAAAAAAAAATATATGGTTCCAAGACAAATCTACATTAAATCCAAACCCAGCATCTCGGAAGAAGAGAGGGAAAGATCAGAAAGCATAAAGAGATACCGGGCACAAAGAAAAGAACAATACAACGAGAAATGATTGATTCAAAGACCCCAAAAAATGGTGAAACGACAGAATAATAATAATTATCTCTACATATTATTCCCCATTTTACGGGATCGGAGACAAGGTGAGGAGAAACATTTCAATGGGACTGACGGTGGCCTTGCACGATAACGCGCGTATCCGTTCAGGTCAATAATGACAGTAATATTTCTAATAGTAATATATTATTGTTATTTTGAACAGTCTAAATGGAAGAAAGTATTTTGTATTTTGAAATAAATTTGAAAATAGTATTTTGTATTTTCCGTAAATGTTTGAGTGTACCGGTATTTTGTACCTAAAATACATTTTTGTGACGACCGGAATTGTACATATTGTGAGGACCGGTATTTCTCCCAACTCTGTGAAGCCTAAACTAGAGTGCATTTGTAATTGAGGTAGGATTAGGGCAGGAAGCGGCCATGGCCTTCGGTTGGGTACTATCCCAGCATTGGCATTGAGTAGGAGTGGGAAACCACTTCCAGGATGGCAGAGTTCCTCAGACCAGAAATAAATGGCTTGTGGCTGAGCCAGGAATCGAACCCGGGCCTTTGCGATCAATCAAAAATCTAGCCACTACGCTAGGTAACTTTCTACTTCGATGATCAATTTACCGATCAGGTACGGTATCTATTTTCCGGGTACCAGCTTGACTGGGCATCTTATATTCCATGTTCCATAACGCTGTTCCCTAACGCTCTACCCACAATGCGCTGTCGGCAGACGGCAGATGAAGTTAGAAGTCGGTAGTTCACAATCTAGCCACCCACGGTGCGCAGTCGTTGAAATGCTAGGAGTAAATAATAACTTCACTTTCATTTATTCCTTGAACGTTAAAATGCTAGGAGTAAATAATAACTTGACTTTCATTTATTCCTTGAAAGTTAAAATGCTAGGAGTATATAATAACTTGACTTTCATTTATTCCTTGAGAAAGTTGGTAATTACGTGGAAGACAAGGTGTCAATTGTCGATAACCTAACCTATAATTTGCAAGGATGGACGACTTGGAGCTGTATGGTGCCTTTTTATTACTGCTAACTGCTACAGCTTTGGTAAAATTGAGGAACAATGGTACGCGAAGGTACTGGCGACATCCGACGCTAGAGGCAGAAGAGGGGGAGTTTAAAACCCTTTTCTTAAAATATAAACGGACAAGCCATGACAAGTTCTTCAGGTACATATGTGAGATTTTCGAAGTCAAATGTCATGTCCTGTGGTTCGAATTCCACGTAAAAAGGAGGTCCAGTGGATCATGATCGCAGGATTAAAACGGTCACGTAAAACTAATCAGAAGAGCTTCTTTTCTTCAAGTACACCAGAATGGAAGATTGGCAATTTGAAGAGCTGCTTCGCATGGCGAAGCCAAGGCTTTTGAAGCGTTCCATGCGATTGGCAGTGTGTCCTGAAGAACGATTGGCCATGACTTGAAGGTAGGAAATAATTACAATTTAGTTATTTATACTGCTGTGAGTTTCGGGGTTCTACCGTTTTTGTAGCGTAGCAGACTGTAATAAAGTAGTATGTTTTTGGATTCAAACCTATTTGTAATGGAAGTAAACTTGTATTTCAAACTTTTTGCTTCAGGAGTGTGTTGATTTCTTTTCTTTTAGGTTTCTAGCTCACGGAGGAAGCTGTATACAGTTGGCAGAGGCATACCGGCGCGGATTGTCAACTGTACAAGATATCGTGAAGGGAACGTGTGATGCCATTTGGGATGTTTTGTCACTGGTTTATTTGAAGGTGCCAGACCAGGCAGGTTGGAAAAAGATAGCCCAAGAGTTGTGGGATACTTGGAATTTCCCCAACTGCATTGGGGCATTGAATGGAAAGCATATCGGTGTAGTTGCTCCACCTGGATCTGCGTCACTTGACTTCATTTAACACCAGCGCTTCAGCACTATATTGATGGCGATGTGCGATGCCAAGCACCGGTTCACCTATGTAGACATAGGTTACTGTCATTAGTCTAAATGTGATATTTTTAACATACAAAATGACAAAACTGTCTTACACTTCATTTATTGTACGATTCAGGTTCACAGAATGACTCCAGTGTATTCTCGGCATCACAGTTTGGACAGCTGTTGAGTGGTAGATTGGACTTTGCCCCTTCACGCAGCGTCCACGATTTCAATTCTGGTTGATGGCGGATCAGGCGTTCCCCCTCTAGGAACACATCATGAGGCCCTATCCGGGAAGAAGATTGAGCATTCAATTATCGGCTGTCTCGGGCCCGTTGTTGCATCGTTGGGAGCTGGCGCCTCTTCAGAACGAGAATTCAGGCTCGGCTAGGAACTGTCGACAGTTACTTCAAGGCAGCGATCTGCCGTTACAATTACATAATAACGTCCGATCTTCGCGGTACCTCACGCTATTGCCTGGACAAGGAGGACGATAGGGGACATGTAAAGGAAGGAGGTCGGCATGTGGATGCTGCATTAAATGGTGACCAGCCACTATTCCTGGATTTAGGAAGGATTGGTGCCAATTACCCAGGCGAAGTTGTACGCATGCGGAATACCTTGGCAGCCTATTTGAACTTCGTGGAAGGTGGTGTGGAACACCATATATATGACGGATATCAATGAAAGAATGACCTTAATCAAATTTATAAGCATTTATTTGTTACATTTACTACAAATTTGTTAAAAATTAATGATTTTGTAGTGAAACAGTGTTGCCTAATTATATTAAAGAAAGCTTTTCAGTCGGTCAACACAAATTGTACATTAGGCGGGAAACAAGAATTTGTTGCGTCGGGAACTATTGACTTACAATTGGCTTCTGTCTGGCCGAAAATTACTGCTTGTTCTACAAACAAGGGGGTCTGGGGCGTTAGGTTAGGTTTGTATTAACCACTGTAATGAACGCTGATCGCAAGGATTCCACCCAGGGGTGTCCAGTAGAATTACAGTTCCAAATAATCGCGCAAACGATCCATGTTACCTCATTATATCGGTGTTGCCCCATTTTACGGTATATTTGCCTGCTACAGTAAAATATTAACATCTTGCAAATTATAGTTAGGACATAATGTTTATCAAAAACTTGTGATTTCATTAAAGATAGCTTGGCAACCGAAGGGTTAAATAGGCGTTAGGCCTATAATAATGAGCCCTCGCACTACAGCCCGTGAAGGGCCTGGGCCTACCAAGCGACCGCTGCCCAGCCATTTGGCCTGCAGATATTGGGGTGACGGGTGAACAGAGCATCGGGTCCCCTCGGCCGTTAATCTTGGTTTTCGTGATCGGGGCGCTGCCTCACTGTCAGACAGCTACTCAATTGTCATCACGAGGCTGAGTGCACCCCGTTCCAGCCCTCACGTCTGTTTCTAAAATCCCTGATGGAGCCGGGAATCGAACCCAGGGCCAACAGGTGAGAGGTAGGCGCGCTACCCCAACACCACGGGGATGGCTTGTTAGGGCTATAGTACCGTGTTATTTCAAGCTTTAAACACAAAACAAAGAAAGGTTCTCGCTGGTAGGTAGCTAACCGCAGTTTATAAATTTGACCCCCCCAAGTTTATGTGGAGTTTTACGCCCCTGCTGAGAGTGGTAATGCACTAACTCTTGCCTCTCTGGCATCGGGAGAGCGTGGATTCGAATCTTGCCAACCTGAAAATGGTTTTCGTCGTGTCCCATTTATACTACCAGGCGGGACGGTTCCTTTCCATAGATCTATGGCCAATTTCCTTCCAAAATTCCTAGAAGGAGAATAAACATTATTACGTTACACCGAGACGCTACGTTTGTCAATTGCGTCATTTTAGTCATCGTGCGCATGACGAATACAATCGAAACCTAAAAGTTGTAGAACTAAAAAAAAAAAGTGCTTCAGAACCATGGATATGATTTTGCTCGCCTATTGTAAGTTCCATACCGCCTTCGACTGATTAATGGTGATCACGGATGCTTGAACAAGTGGGAAGTGCACTTGCACTTGTTGTCATGTTAACTAGGTGTCCACGCTAATCCCAAACATAGACTCCTAGACCAGAAACATATACATGTTAAATTGATCACAGAATTGACCACCCAACTCTGCAGACTTATATATTTTTTATATCATAAAGCAGAACATAACCGAAGCATATAAAATATATGCACACACTACAAAATACCGACAAATTCTAAAATGGATTAGGAGTACTCAAGCCCGCGGTGATAAAAATATAACTTTCAAAGAAAATGGATCGCTTTTCTCCTCCAACAACTTTATTGAACTCGTACATATAACACTTCAATGTAAACTATAGCAGAGACTAATAGTAAATTTTACGCAAACGCAACTGCATAATTGTATTATACCCAGATACAAATGACATAACACTAACCAACATCAGAACAACTACATGCACTAAGTGCTAAGGCTGTGTCCCATAGCTCAACTGCTAACAACTACGACTACGGAGCTTTGGGACATGTGTGCTTGATCACAGCCTCCTTCATAGACTTGTGTTCTGAAACGCACTGGACTTACATGCTGGTACCAAACCAACACTCAAGATGGCGGTGATCTGCTACTCCTTGTAAGCTCTTTGCGCTTTCATGATGAGTGCAGAGTGTTCAAATCTCGATCGAAGATTCAAATTTAAGATATCAGCTGTTTTAAAATAACGATGAATTGTGTACACTTACCGTATTGAATACCGTCATGAAAACGGGACTCGGATCGTATTGAGTTTCAAGGTCGATACGGTATAATTGTGGGATCGAATCGTATCCAAACAGGTTTTCAGGAACATGTAAACGCGGATCGTATTGAAAGCGATTCTGCGCGCTCTTGAGTTATAATTTTAAATTAATTTAGGCCTATTATCGTCTGTCGCCTGACTCTCGAATCACTTGTTTTACTTTCCGCCCATATCCTTCGCTACTGTCGCGGTTGATAAGCGTCAGCCAGGGCGGCGCGAGAGGTGCGGTCGGGCCAGTGCGCGCGCTTCACGCCATTTTTTTCTTAAGTGAAAAAAAAATTAAGATAGTGTGTTTGATTCAGTCCAGCCCAAATTAAAATAAGTCAACAATATAAAATATGCTGTGTTTGTATGGGGACCCCTATTGAAGGATAGGGAGGCATAAAACTGACAACACACACTAGTCACTATTCTAAACTCTTCAACCTTTTATTACATATCACAGAATAAAAGAGTAACAATACAAAGAGCAGGAGCGACAGATAAAACACATACATACTGCAGTCCCACATAAAGGCAAAGGCTATGGAGCTTGGGAGATGGCACTATCTGTGGCCAAGTTGAATGTCAATTCCCAACATCCTCCCCACCCTGGTCTACCGCTAGGGGTACGACCAGCTGAACGGGTCGGGCCAGCCGGAGCTTGGAAGATGGCACCATCTGCTGTGGAAAGGATTCCAGTCCTTATAATCCATTCCCAACATCCTCCCCACCCTGGTCCACCTCTAGAGGTACGACCAGCTGAGCGGGTCGGGCCAGCTGTTCTGCAGTTGCTGACAGTGCTGAGCAATACTCTCAAGATGATGATTGTCATCAGCACATATATCAGCGCATCGATCTCGATGGACAGCAAAATCTGTTTCTAATGCATCATGCTTCTTTAACAGACCTTGACCAGCAGCCATAGTATCTCCATAATCTTCCACAGACAGCAACTGCTGCTTTTTGCTGCTCCATGCCTCTTCTTCCTCTACTTTGGCAGGAACAGCTGGTAAGTTAAGCATTCATCAAGTTTCTGACCACGAGTAGCTGCTAGTTGCTTCAATTCAGCCCAAACTTGATTCAGCAACTTCAGCCTCTGCTCTATCTCAGGCATACCCAAATTGGACACATCCATTAATTTTTCCTCAGCTTCCTGTACAGCCTGAATGCAGGCTCATGAGATGCTAGCTCAGTTTCCAGCCCTTTTTGCTTCTTCTTTAGATTCTGTACACCGGTAAGGTCCCGGCCATAGTCATCAGAGCCCACCAAGAGCCTTTTTTCCTTGATCCAGGATTCCTCATCAGCAATGTCACGGAAGAACTGATGCAGTGTGTTCGCCTCATTAAGCCGGGTTAGGCGATGGGCTGCCATGTTCTTGATGCGCTCATAACGTTCATTAATGGACTGGCGTTTCTCATGGAAACTAGCAGTATCAAACTGTCCACTTTCAATGAGCGAGTCTGCCTGAGAGTTCATATCTTTGATGCGATCTTCATCGGCCTGAATATCAGCTTCTACAAGCTGGTACTTTTCGGTAAGGTTTTGCAAAGATGCTAAATCTTTTCCTGAGTCTTCTGAAGTAAGAAGAGACTCAACTTCACCAAGCCAGAAGTCCAAGTCTTTAACAGCAGCAATGTATGTGCGTTGCTTATTTGCTTCCTTTAACTTGACTGTTTTCTCAGTAGTCTTCTGTGTCAAATACTCCCAATGGTCAGCAATGGATGCAAGTCGAGCTTGTACAGTTTCCTCAGAGTCAGCACACTGCTGCTTGTCAATTAGGTTCTGTCCCATTGCCAACACACTCTGGATACGATCTGCATTAGCAGCTAACTCTGCCTCAAATGCCTGGTGTTTCTGATGCTTGGACTGGATGTTGGCGGGGTCCTTGTAGCTCTCTTCAGTAGCCAACTGAAGCTTTTCAGCAATCCAGTTCCCCATCTCATCAGCATCACGACTGAATTGTTGCAAGGTTTGAGACTCTCCCAACTTGGAGCGCTCCTCAATAAATGCTTTCTTCAAGTGTCTCCAACGATCTAGCACTTGACGCCTCTTCTCGTCTATGGGCTGTGAGGCGTAATGGTCGGCAGCAATCAGCTGATCAGCTAGAGTCTGTAGAGCTGCAATCTTCTCCTCATGAGCATTAATGGCCTTGTCGAAGTCCTGATGTTTTTTGTTGAGAGCCTCCTCGTTGTCACCTTTAGAGTCGACTACCTCAGCAGCAAGGAAGATCTCACGGGATGACATCCAGTTCTCAGCTTGTTCACAATCCCGATAGAACAGCTGCAGTTCCAGACATTGGTCCAGCTGCATGCGACGTGCAATCCATGTCTTTTCTAATTCCTGGCGTGCTTCTGTCATGCTCTCCAGCTTCCCATGGATTTCAACGCTGGCATACTGACCAGATTGTAGGAGTTGTTGGCCAAACAATTCAAACGCTTGGAATGTTCCAGCCCGAGCATCTATCTCTGTACGGTGTTCTTGATGTCTCTCCAATAATGCTTCAGCGCCAGTAACGTCGTTGGCCAACTCATCACTGGATACCAAACCCATCTTGCTGTTAATCCATGACATTAGATCTCGGTAATCCCTTAAGAAGCGTTGAAAGTCATAAGAATCCAACAATTTTTCTTTACGACTATTAGCCTTTGCTGTCAGTTGGGTCCATTGCTCATTCATTTCTTTTTGTTTTGCATAGGTTTGATCTGCAGTCTCTGGATGAGTTTGCATCAACCTGTTTGCAGTATCATCCAACTGACGAATCTTGTCACCAAGTGCTGCCAGGTCACGTTCCAGACCCTCATGTTTACGCTGCAGAGCCTGAACACTGCGCAGATCCTTGCCCAAGTCGCCATTATTAAGAGCTTCATCTTTCTCTTGGATCCAATCCTTGGTTTCATCCACATCTCTGAGGAAGCGGAAAATTGTTTGATCGTAGGAAGCCACTTGAGCACCACTCTCATCTCCGACAACACGGTACCTCAGGAATCTGGTCAAGTCCCTATCCTCTCCGTGAAGGGACAGCTGATGAAACGCTTGGCTGATGTCTCCTATGACACCGTAGGGGAATGAACGGAACCGCAACAATACTGCAAACTGTTCGGGGAGTAGGTTGGGTCCCATTTCCAGCGTCTCGTTAAGTGGACGCGAGTTTTCTTCGTGTGACGATGCGTCGAAGACTATACGCCATTTAATGAATCCATGTCTCTCTTTCTTTACAAGGTGATAAGGAAGATAAAACTCGTCCGTACGGGTCTCCTCTGGCGCTAGTTCCACGTGACCTTTCCTTATGTAGTCCATCATGTGGTTCGTATATGTTTGTCTCAGGGCTTCGTTCTTCCGGAATCGGGTTTCCAGTGATTGGATTTTTTGTGTGCAATATGATAGTTGTTGGCAAGTTCCATATTTTCCTTGCGTGGAAATCGTACCACTCTTCTTTGGTCCTCAATACTGTGATACGCGTGAAATTGTGTTAGAATTGCGGTGTCTTTAGCGTTCATTGCTCGGTCATGTTCAGTTGTAATCCCAACGGACTCCAGATTCCAAAAACGTCGAAGAGAGTCGTCACAGGGCATGGAGTGACATGCATCAATAAAGTTTACAACCGTGTTAATAGCTGATACGCCTGAGCGGTTTCCGGTGAATATCCATCCAAATTTTGATGGAATTAACACAACTGACGAGGAGATTCGTATCGGGGCGGAGTCACTGACGATTGTCCAATACTGATCTCCTCCGATTAACAGCTCGATTGGAAGGTCAGCTGAATCATCTGTTGGGTCAGCCAATTGCAGTTTCCGCGTTTGTCCGGTCATCATGATATCTCGTGGTATTGCTGGGTGGTGAGAAAAGGAGTGGGTGGTTTCAAATGCCGTCAAGGTTACTTGGGAACTGTCCCAAAATCCTCTCGTCTTCAGGCGAGCGATCCTACGTGAATGTGATGTGTTTGATGGTGTTTCAAACGTGTGGACCTTTAATGATGCGTCTCCAATGACTTCCAAACCCAGTTCATCGACCAAAGAACTTTTGACGAAACTGGATTGATTACCTCCGTCGAGAACGCACCTCGTCAGCTTACTCGAACCCGTTGGTCCCGAGATCCATATTCTAGCAGTCTGGAGATGGGTAAATCCCGGAGTAGTGACGTTTATTTTACCAACGGCGGTTGTTTCTGTGCAATTCGTGACAGGGGAATGATTTAAGTTGTTGCAAATCGCTCTATGGTGACCTTTTCCACATTGGGAACACGAAGCTCTTCCTTTCCTGCTACAGTCTTTTGTGTAATGGCCCCGTTTAAGACAGAGGAAACAACGCGATGACTGCTTCAATTTCTGAGTTCGAGCGTCAGTCCCAGTTACCTTAGTACAATCCTGAGCCCAGTGTCCTCTTCCCTCACAAAAGATGCAAAATGGCCGTGGTCTTTCCTTCTCTCTCTTCTTCCCTTTCTTCGCTTGAGTGTCAATCTGGAACGCTGCTGTTGCTGGGACAGAGGCTGGATGCTGATAATATTCCTCCCGAATCTTTTGACTGATAAGGGCGCCTTCAACCTCTTCGTTCAAAAACACATGAGTTTGATGATGTCACCTTCACTAACGTTGTCTCTCCGCGTGTGGATGATCCAACGCCGGCAGATATCGTCTGGGAACGCTCATAGTATCTTGGGGGCTGACACGCGACCGTAGTTGGAAATATTTTCTCCCAGGGCTTGCAGTGCTTGAATCCGCTGGTTGCACTCAACGTAAGTGTGATTTAGGGACTCGGGGGTGGCGGAGTGTATCGGCGGTATGTTTTCCAGATAGTCTTAGTGCGCCTGGATAATTCCATTTTATCTCCGTACTTGGAAATGAGAATTTTCTTTGTGTCATTATAAGTGCCGGCTGTGATGGCAATGCCGTCGACGAGATGCTTGGGTTCCCCTTCTAAGTAACCTCTCAGAAAGACGTGCTTGTCGACCTGCGATACTGTAGGATTATGGTCAATATAATTAGTGAACTGCTCCCAAAAGTGAGACCATTCTTCTATATCTCCCGTGAAGGGATAAGTTTTATGGTGGGTAACTTAATTGGTTGTGACGTGGGCAAGGCAGTGGGAGTGGACAAAGTAGAGGTGGCAGAGTAAAGCTTCTTGTCCGCTCCAATGGTAGCTTTCTGTATGGCGCGCGTTGCATTATCAATATATTTGTCACATACAGTAATGTCAACATTGTATTCTGTGTCAAATAGTAAATCGTGAATAGCATCGTCCAGTTGGGTTAAGCTAGAGAGTGTGTCCTGCAGTCTGTCGCGGTGGAAAGTAAAGTCTTCTAGTGCTGCGTCTTCTGTAAGGCTGTTAATGGCTGTAATGAAGCGTGTGGCATTTGCCCTATCTCGTGTTATTTTCCTTTTCAAATTGTGTAGGGTCGCTGCAGCAGCGATCTCTTGCTCAGTCGGCATAATGGGTGCAATAAATCATAAGGTTAACTGATCGGCCTCTCAGTCTAGACGTGACGTAGCGAGAGGAGAGGATGACCGGAGTATCTTTAAGAGCTGGCAGATGGCGTGCTAGGTCCTTGGAAAATCTTAAAGACCTTATTAATAGAGTGAGCGGTATTGTTGGTGTAGGCCTGTGCGCTCAGATCGTGCGGAACCGAAAGGCAGGATCCAAAGTCCAGCGGTGGAAGATATTTTACTTATATAATAAAGGTACACTGGATTCCTTAATAATTCATGCACAAAAATTCATGCAGACAATTCATAATACAACATCCGTGCATACAGTTTCAATATGCGATTTACTTTCGTATTAAGTTAACTTATCTGAGAGAGCAGTGTAGGTTAATAGAGGCACCTCAGCATCTGACGTAGTGTGGTGTTGTGGAGTATCCTTTTTTCCCTCGTCATGGAACTTCCTGTAGTGAAGAAAGCTAGTCTCGTGGAGCCTCCTGTAGTTTAGAAAGCTCGTCCGTAGATATACTTCGTTGTAGAAATTAATCCGTTGTCTTCCCGAGTGTTTCGGCACCAAATATTGAGGGATAGGGAGGCATAAAACTGACAACACAAACTAGTCACTATTCTAAACTCTTCAACCTTTTATTACATAACACAGAATAAAAGAGTAACAATACAAAGAGCAGGAGCGACAGATAAAACACATACATACTGCAGTCCCACATAAAGGCAAAGGCTATGGAGCTTGGGAGATGGCACTATCTGTGGCCAAGTTGAAAGTCAATTCCCAACAACCCCCCCCCCCCCACATACATCTAAGTAATCAATACCTCCCCCCCGGGGGGTATTAGTAACTTGGATCTGGATCGTTTGAATTAAAGTCATTTTGTTGACAAAACTTGGTCCGTCCTCGATCTCCCAAACAAATGTGACGTCACATCTTCTTGGAATATGAGTAACAGATTCTATTTTTAACTTCTCCAATGGTTTGTCGTTGAAAATAAAGTGCTTGCGGCGGCCCAACGGCCATACAAAATCAGAAAAGGGAGTAGCGACAGCGCAGATACTCCTCGCATCGCTCTCCATCGGACAGGTACTGCTGCGGACCAGCCGGCGTAGCAGAAATAGCCGTCTCGCCGCTTCGCTCAGCACCTGCCTCGGTAGCGTAGTGGATACCGCGAAAATGTTAATAATTTTCTATTTGTTCCTTTTCTCAAGGCGCTGCTACGAAGGAAAACTACTGAATGCTGTTTGTGTCGCCAAATATTACGCAGTTATCCTCGACTGTACGCCCGATGTGAGCCACAAGGAGCAAATGACCTTGGTCCTCCACTATGTTGATAAGATGGCAGAAACTCCAAGGATCGTCGAATCGTTCATCGAGTTTTTGGAGGTACACGACACTACGGGAAAGGGGTTTTAGAGGGAGTATTGGAGGATAATGATCCCGATATCACGCCCGGTAGGGGACAAGGGTATGACAACGGTGCTAATATGAAGGACAAGTATAAGGGAGTGCAGACGCGAGTTAAAAATATTAATAAACGAGCAATGTTCATGGCATGTGTTGCGCATATGGATAAATGCAATAAGGACGCTATGACATTTTTTGGTATAGTTCAGCGTCTGTACACTTTGTTTGTAGCTTCCACGGAATGGTGGGATATTTTGTGCGAACTATGTCCTGGCCTCCTCACACTAAAATCTTTATCTAGCACGGGAGGGGAATGTAGAATTGACAGTGTCAAGCCCATCAGGTACCAGTTAGGCAAAGTAAACGAAGCTCTAGGAAAAGTGGCAGAAACTACCAAAGATCCTTTTACCCGGTGAGTGGCGCAATCTGTGATGCTTCATACAAGATCGTATGAATTTGTTTTAAGCCTCGTTATCTGGTAAGATATTTTATTTTCTGTGAACTCAAGAAGTAAAACTCTCCAATCTGAGATGACTTCGTTAGATACGGCTTCGACCGAACGTCAGAGCCTAAAGTATTTTTTTAAAATTATCGCAACACTGGCTTTAACAGTGCAATGTCCACCGCTAGAGAAATAATGGAAAATTTGGGCTATGCAAATAAATTTTCTATTCGCCGTCAAGGCAAAAAGTTCTTTGATGAAATAAATCTGCAAAATGATCAACAGGTGGAAAACACGAAGAGGAACTTCAAAAGGAGGCTGAAAACAAATTTCGGGTAAATTACGTTTAGTCTGTCGTAGATACACTGAGCTGCGTAGAAAATAGATTTAACGAAGTTAATTTTTTTTCGGAATACTTTGGATTTCTTTTCGATCCTTCCAAGCTTCCCAATTTGGAGGAAAAGCAATTGAAACACCATTGCCAAACACTCTCAAATTTTCTAAAAGACGAGGAGCTTGAAGATTTGGATGCAGAAGATCTTTTTTTGGAGCTACAATTATTTAGGTAGGCTGTTCCGTCATCTGTAAAATGTGCTTTAGGTGCAATCTGCCAATCGAATGTGAAACGGCCAAAAAATTAGAAATGAATGATTTAATCAGCACTTTCACCCGTAAAGCGCCTTTTTTTATAAATAGAAAGCTCTACGTTCTAAACAAAAAACGTAAATTATTATTTTGTAGAAAAAGAAGCCTGCCTTGTAAACCATATTACGAGGGCTGTTTTTTTTCAACATCCGATGGGCTATATAAAAATAACAGATTGACATACCAAACTGATTTTATTACTAAATATTTGCTTGTTTTGTACTTATCATGAAGTATAACATAAATTTCTCGCCAAATCAATACTTTTTACTTACTTAAAAATTCTATAGGTACATGTTTCGAAAACACACAATGTTTTCTTCCTCAGCCCACTTATTGGTGTTAAACATCATAAAACATCGATAACCTCACTAAATAACAAAAAACACAGTTCACATTTCTTCTCTTGTTCTTCCTTTGTTAGGACTGTGTCATTCGACACATTAATGTCACTCACGGAATAAACACTTTTAGTTGAAGTAATGAATATTGACACATTGACACATTTACTCATTGCTAGTTTCAACGTGGGTTGCTGAAATGCACACAAGTGTCGTATAACCTTGCCAAAAGCGGAAAAAACAACTAACCAGCACCCAGGAAGGTAATTGGGTGTGGCGTCATGAAAATAAATCGAGTCAGGAATGTATGTTGGAATTAAACTATTGCGGTGGGGGTTGAGGAGGTGGTTTGCGTTTTTTTTATTATTATTTAAGTAATCTGCTAATAAATCTAACAATTCATTCGTTTCAAAATTAACCTCGTTTAGGTTATTGCATTCCTTTGACCTCTGATAAGTAATGATATGAATATTTTCCAAAATATTCATATAGCTGCCCTTCGATGCGTAATGCAAAATTTTGACGTCATTATTTATGTCCGTGAACTTATGTCCTGTTTCTTCCATGTGTACCGCCATGGCTGAAAACTTCCTGTGTTTTGTGGCCGAAACATGCTCAGCATAACGAGTACGTATGCTCCTACCCGTCTGTCCCGCGTAATTTGAATTGCAAAAATTACATCTGAGCTCATAAACTCCCGATTTTAAATGTTTATCACTACTGTTGACTTTATTGGAGTTGAAAAATTTGTTGAAATTAGAATTATTGGTTTTAAAGGCGACGTTCATATTGTGTTTCTTTAGGATGTTGGTTACTGTGTAAATGCTTCGATTTACGTAGGTGACGGTGGCAAGTACTTTCTTTGTTGTGTCCTCTCTAAATAATTTTGTTAAGGGTCTGTTTCTCAACTTGTAAATTAATCTGCTGACATAATTGTGGTTGTAACCATTGAGTTTAGGTATTTGATATATAATGTCAATTTCTTGCTTCCGGTCATGATCAGAGGAAGGGATTCTTAACGCTCTATTAATGAGGCTTATGAACGTTGCATTCTTGTGTCCGCCCGGATGGTTAGAATCCTGCCGTATAACTGTACTCGTTTGCGATGGTTTTCTGTAAACTTTATAATGCAGACGATTGTCATTTTTAATCACAGTTATATCCAGATAATTGATTTTATTATCGACTTCTGAATCTAAAGTAAATTTAATATTGCTGTCAATTATGTTCAAATCATCCAATATTTGCTCTATCGCTTGAACTTGGTTATTGATAATGATGAAGATATCGTCTACATATCTTCCCCAGAAAACGATGCCACTAATTTGGTTAATAATTTTCTCATGTTCAATGTGGTCAAGGTAAATGTTGGCCAAGACACCCGATAATGGAGATCCCATAGCAAGGCCTTCGGATTGTTTATACATTTTCTTGTTGAACAAAAAAATGTTGTTGTCGGTGACAAAGGTTAAAATTGAAATAAATTCCTCGATTTCCACTTTAGATAATTCACTACTGTTAATTAATCTATCCTGAATGATCTTGATCGTTTTCTTGACCGGGATGTTAGTGTACATGTCTTTAATGTCGATCGAATGCATAGTGTTATTCTCGTTTATTTTCAAGTCTATGGTTCTTTCACAGAAATGCGTGGAGTTAACGACAGAACAGTCGGCCTTGAGTTTGTAGTGTTTAATAAGAAACTGTTGGGCAAATTTCGCTAGTTTGTACGTTGGGCTATTCCTGAAGTTTACAATAGGCCTAATAGGGGTGCTAGGTTTATGCATTTTCGGAAGAGATCTCAAAGCGGGAATGCCGGGGTTCATGCTTACTAGCTTATCTGCTTCCTTTTCATCTAAGATAAAAATAGTGTTCTTCAAAAGTTGTTTCAAACGTTTCTGAATGAGGTTGGTAGGGTCCTTTTTGACTTCTGTGAAATTGCCAGAATTAAGAAACTCGATTGTTTTATTGACGTAATCGTCTTCGCTCATTAATACTGTTGTGTTGCCTTTATCTGCTTTGGTTATAATAATGTTGTTGTCATTGATTTTGGTGATGAGACTTTTGAACTTGTTGTTTAAATCGCAACATCTATTGATCTTTTTCTTGCTTGAATTAATTATCTTCTTAATTTTCTTATTAGTTTCAAACCTAACGGCATTTTGTTCTTCAATGGGCAGTTTCCTAATGGCTGTTTCAGCTTCGGCTACTAGGACGGTTAGATCGTTTTTATTTAGCTTTTGCTCCCAGTTGTGTTTGGGACCCTTTTGGAGAATCTCTAGATCGCTCTGGTGGAAATTGACATTAGTTAAGTTTATAACTGGGCTTTGGAAAATATGGCAATTGTTCACATAAGGTGCGTTTTGGTTACTGGGCATTTTCTGCGAGTTGACTAAATAAAAGAATTTATTGTTTAAAGTATTGACCTTTTTTTATAACGCAAGAGTGCGTTATATGACTCACGATTATTTGGTAGTTATCCCATTCTTTCTTATCTATAGAATTAGCTGCCTCTATGTGGGCGCGGTATAAGGCATTACTGATGTAGTTCTTTTTCATGAAAAGAAACTTTATTTCACGACTAAGAATTTTGTTGTTCACCAAGAATTGTGTATGTCTTTCGTATGGGTTGGAATGCCCTTTTCTTTGGTAGCCCTTAAGATGTTGAGGAATTAATTTGTGTTTCTTGCATTTCTTAAGAAAATCGATGTCCTTAATGACGTTAGCCAATTTAACTTTCAGATCTTTGTATTTGTATTTTAACCTGTTGGCCTGGCTAGCCTTATACTTAATTGCACTCATTCCAGGTTCCGTATTGACCATGTTAACATGAAGTATAACATAAATTTCTCGCCAAATCAATACTTTTTACTTACTTAAAAATTATATAGGTACATGTTTCGAAAACACACAATGTTTTCTTCCTCAGCCCACTTATTGGTGTTAAACATCATAAAACATCGATAACCTCACTAAATAACAAAAAAAACACAGTTCACATTTCTTCTCTTGTTCTTCCTTTGTTAGGCTTGTGTCATTCGACACATTAATGTCACTCACGGAATAAACACTTTTAGTTGAAGTAATGAATATTGACACATTGACACATTTACTCATTGCTAGTTTCAACGTGGGTTGCTGAAATGCACACAAGTGTCGTATAACCTTGCCAAAAGCGGAGAAAACAACTAACCAGCACCCAGGAAGGTAATTGGGTGTAGGGGCATGAAAATAATTCGAGTCAGGAATGTATGTTGGAATTAAACTATTGCGGTGGGGGTTGAGGAGGTGGTTTGCGTTTTTTTTATTATTATTTAAGTAATCTGCTAATAAATCTAACAATTCATTCGTTTCAAAATTAACCTCGTTTAGATTATTGCATTCCTTTGACCTCTGATAAGTAATGATATGAATATTTTCCAAAATATTCATATAGCTGCCCTTCGATGCGTAATGCAAAATTTTGACGTCATTATTTATGTCCGTGAACTTATGTCCTGTTTCTTCCATGTGTACCGCCATGGCTGAAAACTTCCTGTGTTTTGTGGCCGAAACATGCTCAGCATAACGAGTACGTATGCTCCTAGCCGTCTGTCCCGCGTAATTTGAATTGCAAAAATTACATCTGAGCTCATAAACTCCCGATTTTAAATGTTTATCACTACTGTTGACTTTATTGGAGTTGAAAAATTTGTTGAAATTAGAATTATTGGTTTTAAAGGCGACGTTCATATTGTGTTTCTTTAGGATGTAGGTTACTGTGTAAATGCTTCGATTTACGTAGGTGAAGGTGGCAAGTGCTTTCTTTGTTGTGACCTCTCTAACTAATTTTGTTAAGGGTCTGTTTTTCAACTTGTAAATTAATCTGCTGACATAATTGTGGTTGTAACCATCTAGTTTAGCTACTTGATATATAATGTTAATTTCTTGCTTCCGGTCATGATCAGAGGAAGGGATTCTTAACGCTCTATTAATGAGGCTTATGAACGTTGCATTCTTGTGTCCGCCCGGATGGTTAGAATCCTGCCGTATAACTGTACTCGTTTGCGATGGTTTTCTGTAAACTTTATAAAGCAGACGATTGTCTTTTTTAATCACAGTTATATCCAGATAATTGATTTTATTATCGACTTCTGAATCTAAAGTAAATTTAATATTGCTGTCAATTATGTTCAGATCATACAATATTTGCTCTATCGCTTGAACTTGGTTATTGATAATGATGAAGATATCGTCTACATATCTTCCCCAGAAAACGATGCCACTAATTTGGTTAATAATTTTCTCATGCTCAATGTGGTCAAGGTAAACGTTGGCCAAGACACCCGATAATGGAGATCCCATTGCAAGGCCTTCGGATTGTTTCTACATTTTCTTGTTGAACAAAAAAATGTTGTTGTCGGTGACAAAGGTTAGAATTGAAATAAATTCCTCGAATTCCACTTTAGATAATTCACTACTGTTAATTAATCTATCCTGAATGATCTTTATCGTTTTCTTGACCGGGATGTTAGTATACATGTCTTTAATGTCGATCGAATGCATAGTGTTATTCTCGTTTATTTTCAAGTCTATGGTTCTTTCACAGAAATGCATGGAGTTAACGAAAGAACAGTCGGCCTTGAGTTTCTAGTGATTAATAAGAAACTGTTGGGCAAATTTCGCTAGTTTGTACGTTGGGCTATTCCTGAAGTTTACAATAGGCCTAAGAGGGGTGCTAGGTTTATGAATTTTCGGAAGAGATCTCAAAGCGGGAATGCCGGGGTTTATGCTTACTAGCTTACCTGCTTGCTTTTCATCTAAGATAAAAATAGTGTTCTTCAAAAGTTGTTTCAAACGTTTCTGAATGAGGTTGGTAGGGTCCTTTTTGACTTCTGTGAAATTGCCAGAATTAAGAAACTCGATTGTTTTATTGACGTAATCGTCTTCGCTCATTAATACTGTTGTGTTGCCTTTATCTGCTTTGGTTATAATAATGTTGTTGTCATTGATTTTGGTGATGAGACTTTTGAACTTGTTGTTTAAATCGCAACATCTATTGATCTTTTTCTTGCTTGAATTAATTATCTTCTTAATTTTCTTATTAGTTTCAAACCTAACGGCATTTTGTTCTTCAATGGGCAGTTTCCTAATGGCTGTTTCAGCTTCGGCTACTAGGACGGTTAGATCGTTTTTATTTAGCTTTTGCTCCCAGTTGTGTTTGGGACCCTTTTGGAGAATCTCTAGATCGCTCTGGTGGAAATTGACATTAGTTAAGTTTATAACTGGGCTTTGGAAAATATGGCAATTGTTCACATCAGGTGCGTTTTGGTTACTGGGCATTTTCTGCGAGTTGACTAAATAAAAGAATTTATTGTTTAAAGTATTGACCTTTTTTATAACGCAAGAGTGCGTTATATGACTCACGATTATTTGGTAGTTATCCCATTCTTTCTTATCTATAGAATTAGCTGCCTCTATGTGGGCGCGGTATAAGGCATTACTGATGTAGTTCTTTTTCATGAAAAGAAACTTTATTTCACGACTAAGAATTTTGTTGTTCACCAAGAATTGTGTATGTCTTTCGTATGGGTTGGAATGCCCTTTTCTTTGGTAGCCCTTAAGATGTTGAGGAATTAATTTGTGTTTCTTGCATTTCTTAAGAAAATCGATGTCCTTAATGACGTTAGCCAATTTAACTTTCAGATCTTTGTATTTGTATTTTAACCTGTTGGCCTGGCTAGCCTTATACTTAATTGCACTCATTCCAGGTTCCGTATTGACCATGTTAACATGAAGTATAACATAAATTTCTCGCCAAATCAATACTCTTTACTTACTTAAAAATTCTATAGGTACATGTTTCGAAAACACACAATGTTTTCTTCCTCAGCCCACTTATTGGTGATAAACATCATAAAATATCGATAACCTCACTAAATAACAAAAACACAGTTCACATTTCTTCTCTTGTTCTTCCTTTGTTAGGCCTGTGTCATTCGACACATTAATGTCACTCACGGAATAAACACTTTTAGTTGAAGTAATGAATATTGACACATTGACACATTTACTCATTGCTAGTTTCAACGTGGGTTGCTGAAATGCACACAAGTGTCGTATAACCTTGCCAAAAGCGGAGAAAACAACTAACCAGCACCCAGGAAGGTAATTGGGTGTGGCGTCATGAAAATAAATCGAGTCAGGAATGTATGTTGGAATTAAACTATTGCGGTGGGGGTTGAGGAGGTGGTTTGCGTTTTTTATTATTATTTAAGTAATCTGCTAATAAATCTAACAATTCATTCGTTTCAAAATTAACCTCGTTTAGATTATTGCATTCCTTTGACCTCTGATAAGTAATGATATGAATATTTTCCAAAATATTCATATAGCTGCCCTTCGATGCGTAATGCAAAATTTTGACGTCATTATTTATGTCCGTGAACTTATGTCCTGTTTCTTCCATGTGTACCGCCATGGCTGAAAACTTCCTGTGTTTTGTGGCCGAAACATGCTCAGCATAACGAGTACGTATGCTCCTACCCGTCTGTCCCGCGTAATTTGAATTGCAAAAATTACATCTGAGCTCATAAACTCCCGATTTTAAATGTTTATCACTACTGTTGACTTTATTGGAGTTGAAAAATTTGTTGAAATTAGAATTATTGGTTTTAAAGGCGACGTTCATATTGTGTTTCTTTAGGATGTTGGTTACTGTGTAAATGCTTCGATTTACGTAGGTGAAGGTGGCAAGTGCTTTCTTTGTTGTGTCCTCTCTAACTAATTTTGTTAAGGGTCTGTTTTTCAACTTGTAAATTAATCTGCTGACATAATTGTGGTTGTAACCATTGAGTTTAGCTATTTGATATATAATGTCAATTTCTTGCTTCCGGTCATGATCAGAGGAAGGGATTCTTAACGCTCTATTAATGAGGCTTATGAACGTTGCATTCTTGTGTCCGCCCGGATGGTTAGAATCCTGCCGTATAACTGTACTCGTTTGCGATGGTTTTCTGTAAACTTTATAATGCAGACGATTGTCTTTTTTAATCACAGTTATATCCAGATAATTGATTTTATTATCGACTTCTGAATCTAAAGTAAATTTAATATTGCTGTCAATTATGTTCAAATCATCCAATATTTGCTCTATCGCTTGAACTTGGTTATTGATAATGATGAAGATATCGTCTACATATCTTCCCCAGAAAACGATGCCACTAATTTGGTTAATAATTTTCTCATGTTCAATGTGGTCAAGGTAAATGTTGGCCAAGACACCCGATAATGGAGATCCCATTGCAAGGCCTTCGGATTGTTTATACATTTTCTCGTTGAACAAAAAAATGTTGTTGTCGGTGACAAAGGTTAAAATTGAAATAAATTCCTCGATTTCCACTTTAGATAATTCACTACTGTTAATTAATCTATCCTGAATGATCATGATCGTTTTCTTGACCGGGTAGTTAGTATACATGTCTTTAATGTCGATCGAATGCATAGTGTTATTCTCGTTTATTTTCAAGTCTATGGTTCTTTCACAGAAATGCATGGAGTTAACGAAAGAACAGTCGGCCTTGAGTTTGTAGTGTTTAATAAGAAACTGTTGGGCAAATTTCGCTAGTTCGTACGTTGGGCTATTCCTGAAGTTTTCAATAGGCCTAATAGGGGTGCTAGGTTTATGAATTTTCGGAAGAGATCTCAAAGCGGGAATGCCGGGGTTCATGCTTACTAGCTTATCTGCTTGCTTTTCATCTAAGATAAAAATAGTGTTCTTCAAAAGTTGTTTCAAACGTTTCTGAATGAGGTTGGTAGGGTCCTTTTTGACTTCTGTGAAATTGCCAGAATTAAGAAACTCGATTGTTTTATTGACGTAATCGTCTTCGCTCATTAAACTGTTGTGTTGCCTTTATCTGCTTTGGTTATAATAATGTTGTTGTCATTGATTTTGGTGATGAGACTTTTGAACTTGTTGTTTAAATAGCAACATCTATTGATCTTTTTCTTGCTTGAATTATTATCTTCTTAATTTTCTTAGTAGTTTCAAACCTAACGGCATTTTGTTCTTCAATGGGCAGTTTCCTAATGGCTGTTTCAGCTTCGGCTACTAGGACGGTTAGATCGTTTTTATTTAGCTTTTGCTCCCAGTTGTGTTTGGGACCCTTTTGGAGAATCTCTAGATCGCTCTGGTGGAAATTGACATTAGTTAAGTTTATAACTGGGCTTTGGAAAATATGGCAATTGTTCACATCAGGTGCGTTTTGGTTACTGGGCATTTTCTGCGAGTTGACTAAATAAAAGATTTTATTGTTTAAAGTATTGACCTTTTTTATAACGCAAGAGTGCGTTATATGACTCACGATTATTTGGTAGTTATCCCATTCTTTCTTATCTATAGAATTAGCTGCCTCTATGTGGGCGCGGTATAGGGCATTACTGATGTGGTTCTTTTTCATGAAAAGAAACTTTATTTCACGACTAAGAATTTTGTTGTTCACCAAGAATTGTGTATGTCTTTCGTATGGGTTGGAATGCCCTTTTCTTTGGTAGCCCTTAAGATGTTGAGGAATTAATTTGTGTTTCATGCATTTCTTAAGAAAATCGATGTCCTTAATGACGTTAGCCAATTTAACTTTCAGATCTTTGTATTTGTATTTTAACCTGTTGGCCTGGCTAGCCTTATACTTAATTGCACTCATTCCAGGTTCCGTATTGACTATGTTAACATGAAGTATAACATAAATTTCTCGCCAAATCAATACTTTTTACTTACTTAAAAATTCTATAGGTACATGTTTCGAAAACACACAATGTTTTCTTCCTCAGCCCACTTATTGGTGTTAAACATCATAAAACATCGATAACCTCACTAAATAACAAAAAAAACACATTTCACATTTCTTCTCTTGTTCTTCCTTTGTTAGGCCTGTGTCATTCGACACATTAATGTCACTCACGGAATAAACACTTTTAGTTGAAGTAATGAATATTGACACATTGACACGTTTACTCATTGCTAGTTTCAACGTGGGTTGCTGAAATGCACACAAGTGTCGTATAACCTTGCCAAAAGCGGAGAAAACAACTAACCAGCACCCAGGAAGGTAATTGGGTGTGGCGTCATGAAAATAAATCGAGTCAGGAATGTATGTTGGAATTAAACTATTGCGGTGGGGTTGAGGAGGTGGTTTGCGTTTTTTATTATTATTTAAGTAATCTGCTAATAAATCTAACAATTCATTCGTTTCAAAATTAACCTCGTTTAGATTATTGCATTCCTTTGACCTCTGATAAGTAATGATATGAATATTTTCCAAAATATTCATATAGCTGCCCTTCGATGCGTAATGCAAAATTTTGACGTCATTATTTATGTCCGTGAACTTATGTCCTGTTTCTTCCATGTGTACCGCCATGGCTGAAAACTTCCTGTGTTTTGTGGCCGAAACATGCTCAGCATAACGAGTACGTATGCTCCTACCCGTCTGTCCCGCGTAATTTGAATTGCAAAAATTACATCTGAGCTCATAAACTCCCGATTTTAAATGTTTATCACTGCTGTTGACTTTATTGGAGTTGAAAAATTTGTTGAAATTAGAATTATTGGTTTTAAAGGCGACGTTCATATTGTGTTTCTTTAGGTTGTTGGTTACTGTGTAAATGCTTCGATTTACGTAGGTGAAGGTGGCAAGTGCTTTCTTTGTTGTGTCCTCTCTAACTAATTTTGTTAAGGGTCTGTTTTTCAACTTGTAAATTAATCTGCTGACATAATTGCGGTTGTAACCATTGAGTTTAGCTATTTGATATATAATGTCAATTTCTTGCTTCCGGTCATGATCAGAGGAAGGGATTCTTAACGCTCTATTAATGAGGCTTATGAACGTTGCATTCTTGTGTCCGCCCGGATGGTTAGAATCCTGCCGTATAACTGTACTCGTTTGCGATGGTTTTCTGTAAACTTTATAATGCAGACGATTGTCTTTTTTAATCACAGTTATATCCAGATAATTGATTTTATTATCGACTTCTGAATCTAAAGTAAATTTAATATTGCTGTCAATTATGTTCAAATCATCCAATATTTGCTCTATCGCTTGAACTTGGTTATTGATAATGATGAAGATATCGTCTACATATCTTCCCCAGAAAACGATGCCACTAATTTGGTTAATAATTTTCTCATGTTCAATGTGGTCAAGGTAAATGTTGGCCAAGACACCCGATAATGGAGATCCCATTGCAAGGCCTTCGGATTGTTTATACATTTTCTTGTTGAACAAAAAAATGTTGTTGTCGGTGACAAAGGTTAAAATTGAAATAAATTCCTCGATTTCCACTTGAGATAATTCACTACTGTTAATTAATCTATCCTGAATGATCATGATCGTTTTCTTGACCGGGATGTTAATATACATGTCTTTAATGTCGATCGAATGCATAGTGTTATTCTCGTTTATTTTCAAGTCTATGGTTCTTTCACAGAAATGCATGGAGTTAACGAAAGAACAGTCGGCCTTGAGTTTGTAGTGTTTAATAAGATACTGTTGGGCAAATTTCGCTAGTTCGTACGTTGGGCTATTCCTGAAGTTTACAATAGGCCTAATAGGGGTGCTAGGTTTATGAATTTTCGGAAGAGATCTCAAAGCGGGAATGCCGGGGTTCATGCTTACTAGCTTATCTGCTTGCTTTTCATCTAAGATAAAAATAGTGTTCTTCAAAAGTTGTTTCAAACGTTTCTGAATGAGGTTGGTAGGGTCCTTTTTGACTTCTGTGAAATTGCCAGAATTAAGAAACTCGATTGTTTTATTGACGTAATCGTCTTCGCTCATTAATACTGTTGTGTTGCCTTTATCTGCTTTGGTTATAATAATGTTGTTGTCATTGATTTTGGTGATGAGACTTTTGAACTTGTTGTTTAAATAGCAACATCTATTGATCTTTTTCTTGCTTGAATTAATTATCTTCTTAATTTTCTTATTAGTTTCAAACCTAACGGCATTTTGTTCTTCAATGGGCAGTTTCCTAATGGCTGTTTCAGCTTCGGCTACTAGGACGGTTAGATCGTTTTTATTTAGCTTTTGCTCCCAGTTGTGTTTGGGACCCTTTTGGAGAATCTCTAGATCGCTCTGGTGGAAATTGACATTAGTTAAGTTTATAACTGGGCTTTGGAAAATATGGCAATTGTTCACATCAGGTGCGTTTTGGTTACTGGGCATTTTCTGCGAGTTGACTAAATAAAAGAATTTATTGTTTAAAGTATTGACCTTTTTTATAACGCAAGAGTGCGTTATATGACTCACGATTATTTGGTAGTTATCCCATTCTTTCTTATCTATAGAATTAGCTGCCTCTATGTGGGCGCGGTATAAGGCATTACTGATGTGGTTCTTTTTCATGAAAAGAAACTTTATTTTACGACTAAGAATTTTGTTGTTCACCAAGAATTGTGTATGTCTTTCGTATGGTTTGGAATGCCCTTTTCTTTGGTAGCCCTTAAGATGTTGAGGAATTAATTTGTGTTTCATGCATTTCTTAAGAAAATCGATGTCCTTAATGACGTTAGCCAATTTAACTTTCAGATCTTTGTATTTGTATTTTAACCTGTTGGCCTGGCTAGCCTTATAATTAATTGCACTCATTCCAGGTTCCGTATTGACCATGTTAACATGAAGTATAACATAAATTTCTCGCCAAATCAATACTTTTTACTTACTTAAAAATTCTATAGGTACATGTTTCGAAAACACAATGTTTTCTTCCTCAGCCCACTTATTGGTGTTAAACATCATAAAACATCGATAACCTCACTAAATAACAAAAAAACACATTTCACATTTCTTCTCTTGTTCTTCCTTTGTTAGGCCTGTGTCATTCGACACATTAATGTCACTCACGGAATAAACACTTTTAGTTGAAGTAATGAATATTGACACATTGACACATTTACTCATTGCTAGTTTCAACGTGGGTTGCTGAAATGCACACAAGTGTCGTATAACCTTGCCAAAAGCGGAGAAAACAACTAACCAGCACCCAGGAAGGTAATTGGGTGTGGCGTCATGAAAATAAATCGAGTCAGGAATGTATGTTGGAATTAAACTATTGCGGTGGGGGTTGAGGAGGTGGTTTGCGTTTTTTTATTATTATTTAAGTAATCTGCTAATAAATCTAACAATTCATTCGTTTCAAAATTAACCTCGTTTAGATTATTGCATTCCTTTGACCTCTGATAAGTAATGATATGAATATTTTCCAAAATATTCATATAGCTGCCCTTCGATGCGTAATGCAAAATTTTGACGTCATTATTTATGTCCGTGAACTTATGTCCTGTTTCTTCCATGTGTACCGCCATGGCTGAAAACTTCCTGTGTTTTGTGGCCGAAACATGCTCAGCATAACGAGTACGTATGCTCCTACCCGTCTGTCCCGCGTAATTTGAATTGCAAAAATTACATCTGAGCTCATAAACTCCCGATTTTAAATGTTTATCACTACTGTTGACTTTATTGGAGTTGAAAAATTTGTTGAAATTAGAATTATTGGTTTTAAAGGCGACGTTCATATTGTGTTTCTTTAGGATGTAGGTTACTGTGTAAATGCTTCGATTTACGTAGGTGAAGGTGGCAAGTGCTTTCTTTGTTGTGACCTCTCTAACTAATTTTGTTAAGGGTCTGTTTTTCAACTTGTAAATTAATCTGCTGACATAATTGTGGTTGTAACCATCTAGTTTAGCTATTTGATATATAATGTCAATTTCTTGCTTCCGGTCATGATCAGAGGAAGGGATTCTTAACGCTCTATTAATGAGGCTTATGAACGTTGCATTCTTGTGTCCGCCCGGATGGTTAGAATCCTGCCGTATAACTGTACTCGTTTGCGATGGTTTTCTGTAAACTTTATAAAGCAGACGATTGTCTTTTTTAATCACAGTTATATCCAGATAATTGATTTTATTATCGACTTCTGAATCTAAAGTAAATTTAATATTGCTGTCAATTATGTTCAAATCATCCAATATTTGCTCTATCGCTTGAACTTGGTTATTGATAATGATGAAGATATCGTCTACATATCTTCCCCAGAAAACGATGCCACTAATTTGGTTAATAATTTTCTCATGTTCAATGTGGTCAAGGTAAACGTTGGCCAAGACACCCGATAATGGAGATCCCATTGCAAGGCCTTCGGATTGTTTCTACATTTTCTTGTTGAACAAAAAAATGTTGTTGTCGGTGACAAAGGTTAAAATTGAAATAAATTCCTCGAATTCCACTTTAGATAATTCACTACTGTTAATTAATCTATCCTGAATGATCTTTATCGTTTTCTTGACCGTGATGTTAGTATACATGTCTTTAATGTCGATCGAATGCATAGTGTTATTCTCGTTTATTTTCAAGTCTATGGTTCTTTCACAGAAATGCATGGAGTTAACGAAAGAACAGTCGGCCTTGAGTTTGTAGTGTTTAATAAGAAACTGTTGGGCAAATTTTGCTAGTTTGTACGTTGGGCAATTCCTGAAGTTTACAATAGGCCTAAGAGGGGTGCTAGGTTTATGAATTTTCCGAAGAGATCTCAAAGCGGGAATGCCGGGGTTTATGCTTACTAGCTTATCTGCTTGCTTTTCATCTAAGATAAAAATAGTGTTCTTCAAAAGTTGTTTCAAACGTTTCTGAATGAGGTTGGTAGGGTCCTTTTTGACTTCTGTGAAATTGCCAGAATTAAGAAACTCGATTGTTTTTTTGACGTAATCGTCTTCGCTCATTAATACTGTTGTGTTGCCTTTATCTGCTTTGGTTATAATAATGTTGTTGTCATTGATTTTGGTGATGAGACTTTTGAACTTGTTGTTTAAATAGCAACATCTATTGATCCTTTTCTTGCTTGAATTAATTATCTTCTTAATTTTCTTAGTAGTTTCAAACCTAACGGCATTTTGTTCTTCAATGGGCAGTTTCCTAATGGCTGTTTCAGCTTCGGCTACTAGGACGGTTAGATCGTTTTTATTTAGCTTTTGCTCCCAGTTGTGTTTGGGACCCTTTTGGAGAATCTCTAGATCGCTCTGGTGGAAATTGACATTAGTTAAGTTTATAACTGGGCTTTGGAAAATATGGCAATTGTTCACATCAGGTGCGTTTTGGTTACTGGGCATTTTCTGCGAGTTGACTAAATAAAAGAATTTATTGTTTAAAGTATTGACCTTTTTTATAACGCAAGAGTGCGTTATATGACTCACGATTATTTGGTAGTTATCCCATTCTTTCTTATCTATAGAATTAGCTGCCTCTATGTGGGCGCGGTATAAGGCATTACTGATGTGGTTCTTTTTCATGAAAAGAAACTTTATTTTACGACTAAGAATTTTGTTGTTCACCAAGAATTGTGTATGTCTTTCGTATGGTTTGGAATGCCCTTTTCTTTGGTAGCCCTTAAGATGTTGAGGAATTAATTTGTGTTTCATGCATTTCTTAAGAAAATCGATGTCCTTAATGACGTTAGCCAATTTAACTTTCAGATCTTTGTATTTGTATTTTAACCTGTTGGCCTGGCTAGCCTTATAATTAATTGCACTCATTCCAGGTTCCGTATTGACCATGTTAACATGAAGTATAACATAAATTTCTCGCCAAATCAATACTTTTTACTTACTTAAAAATTCTATAGGTACATGTTTCGAAAACACACAATGTTTTCTTCCTCAGCCCACTTATTGGTGTTAAACATCATAAAACATCGATAACCTCACTAAATAACCAAAAAAACACATTTCACATTTCTTCTCTTGTTCTTCCTTTGTTAGGCCTGTGTCATTCGACACATTAATGTCACTCACGGAATAAACACTTTTAGTTGAAGTAATGAATATTGACACATTGACACATTTACTCATTGCTAGTTTCAACGTGGGTTGCTGAAATGCACACAAGTGTCGTATAACCTTGCCAAAAGCGGAGAAAACAACTAACCAGCACCCAGGAAGGTAATTGGGTGTGGCGTCATGAAAATAAATCGAGTCAGGAATGTATGTTGGAATTAAACTATTGCGGTGGGGGTTGAGGAGGTGGTTTGCGTTTTTTATTATTATTTAAGTAATCTGCTAATGAATCTAACAATTCATTCGTTTCAAAATTAACCTCGTTTAGATTATTGCATTCCTTTGACCTCTGATAAGTAATGATATGAATATTTTCCAAAATATTCATATAGCTGCCCTTCGATGCGTAATGCAAAATTTTGACGTCATTATTTATGTCCGTGAACTTATGTCCTGTTTCTTCCATGTGTACCGCCATGGCTGAAAACTTCCTGTGTTTTGTGGCCGAAACATGCTCAGCATAACGAGTACGTATGCTCCTACCCGTCTGTCCCGCGTAATTTGAATTGCAAAAATTACATCTGAGCTCATAAACTCCCGATTTTAAATGTTTATCACTACTGTTGACTTTATTGGAGTTGAAAAATTTGTTGAAATTAGAATTATTGGTTTTAAAGGCGACGTTCATATTGTGTTTCTTTAGGATGTAGGTTACTGTGTAAATGCTTCGATTTACGTAGGTGAAGGTGGCAAGTGCTTTCTTTGTTGTGACCTCTCTAACTAATTTTGTTAAGGGTCTGTTTTTCAACTTGTAAATTAATCTGCTGACATAATTGTGGTTGTAACCATCTAGTTTAGCTATTTGATATATAATGTCAATTTCTTGCTTCCGGTCATGATCAGAGGAAGGGATTCTTAACGCTCTATTAATGAGGCTTATGAACGTTGCATTCTTGTGTCCGCCCGGATGGTTAGAATCCTGCCGTATAACTGTACTCGTTTGCGATGGTTTTCTGTAAACTTTATAAAGCAGACGATTGTCTTTTTTAATCACAGTTATATCCAGATAATTGATTTTATTATCGACTTCTGAATCTAAAGTAAATTTAATATTGCTGTCAATTATGTTCAAATCATCCAATATTTGCTCTATCGCTTGAACTTGGTTATTGATAATGATGAAGATATCGTCTACATATCTTCCCCAGAAAACGATGCCACTAATTTGGTTAATAATTTTCTCATGTTCAATGTGGTCAAGGTAAACGTTGGCCAAGACACCCGATAATGGAGATCCCATTGCAAGGCCTTCGGATTGTTTCTACATTTTCTTGTTGAACAAAAAAATGTTGTTGTCGGTGACAAAGGTTAAAATTGAAATAAATTCCTCGAATTCCACTTTAGATAATTCACTACTGTTAATTAATCTATCCTGAATGATCTTTATCGTTTTCTTGACCGTGATGTTAGTATACATGTCTTTAATGTCGATCGAATGCATAGTGTTATTCTCGTTTATTTTCAAGTCTATGGTTCTTTCACAGAAATGCATGGAGTTAACGAAAGAACAGTCGGCCTTGAGTTTGTAGTGTTTAATAAGAAACTGTTGGGCAAATTTTGCTAGTTTGTACGTTGGGCAATTCCTGAAGTTTACAATAGGCCTAAGAGGGGTGCTAGGTTTATGAATTTTCCGAAGAGATCTCAAAGCGGGAATGCCGGGGTTTATGCTTACTAGCTTATCTGCTTGCTTTTCATCTAAGATAAAAATAGTGTTCTTCAAAAGTTGTTTCAAACGTTTCTGAATGAGGTTGGTAGGGTCCTTTTTGACTTCTGTGAAATTGCCAGAATTAAGAAACTCGATTGTTTTATTGACGTAATCGTCTTCGCTCATTAATACTGTTGTGTTGCCTTTATCTGCTTTGGTTATAATAATGTTGTTGTCATTGATTTTGGTGATGAGACTTTTGAACTTGTTGTTTAAATAGCAACATCTATTGATCCTTTTCTTGCTTGAATTAATTATCTTCTTAATTTTCTTAGTAGTTTCAAACCTAACGGCATTTTGTTCTTCAATGGGCAGTTTCCTAATGGCTGTTTCAGCTTCGGCTACTAGGACGGTTAGATCGTTTTTATTTAGCTTTTGCTCCCAGTTGTGTTTGGGACCCTTTTGGAGAATCTCTAGATCGCTCTGGTGGAAATTGACATTAGTTAAGTTTATAACTGGGCTTTGGAAAATATGGCAATTGTTCACATCAGGTGCGTTTTGGTTACTGGGCATTTTCTGCGAGTTGACTAAATAAAAGAATTTATTGTTTAAAGTATTGACCTTTTTTATAACGCAAGAGTGCGTTATATGACTCACGATTATTTGGTAGTTATCCCATTCTTTCTTATCTATAGAATTAGCTGCCTCTATGTGGGCGCGGTATAAGGCATTACTGATGTGGTTCTTTTTCATGAAAAGAAACTTTATTTTACGACTAAGAATTTTGTTGTTCACCAAGAATTGTGTATGTCTTTCGTATGGTTTGGAATGCCCTTTTCTTTGGTAGCCCTTAAGATGTTGAGGAATTAATTTGTGTTTCATTCATTTCTTAAGAAAATCGATGTCCTTAATGACGTTAGCCAATTTAACTTTCAGATCTTTGTATTTGTATTTTAACCTGTTGGCCTGGCTAGCCTTATAATTAATTGCACTCATTCCAGGTTCCGTATTGACCATGTTAACATGAAGTATAACATAAATTTCTCGCCAAATCAATACTTTTTACTTACTTAAAAATTCTATAGGTACATGTTTCGAAAACACACAATGTTTTCTTCCTCAGCCCACTTATTAGTGTTAAACATCATAAAACATCGATAACCTCACTAAATAACCAAAAAAACACATTTCACATTTCTTCTCTTGTTCTTCCTTTGTTAGGCCTGTGTCATTCGACACATTAATGTCACTCACGGAATAAACACTTTTAGTTGAAGTAATGAATATTGACACATTGACACATTTACTCATTGCTAGTTTCAACGTGGGTTGCTGAAATGCACACAAGTGTCGTATAACCTTGCCAAAAGCGGAGAAAACAACTAACCAGCACCCAGGAAGGTAATTGGGTGTGGCGTCATGAAAATAAATCGAGTCAGGAATGTATGTTGGAATTAAACTATTGCGGTGGGGGTTGAGGAGGTGGTTTGCGTTTTTTATTATTATTTAAGTAATCTGCTAATGAATCTAACAATTCATTCGTTTCAAAATTAACCTCGTTTAGATTATTGCATTCCTTTGACCTCTGATAAGTAATGATATGAATATTTTCCAAAATATTCATATAGCTGCCCTTCGATGCGTAATGCAAAATTTTGACGTCATTATTTATGTCCGTGAACTTATGTCCTGTTTCTTCCATGTGTACCGCCATGGCTGAAAACTTCCTGTGTTTTGTGGCCGAAACATGCTCAGCATAACGAGTACGTATGCTCCTACCCGTCTGTCCCGCGTAATTTGAATTGCAAAAATTACATCTGAGCTCATAAACTCCCGATTTTAAATGTTTATCACTACTGTTGACTTTATTGGAGTTGAAAAATTTGTTGAAATTAGAATTATTGGTTTTAAAGGCGAAGTTCATATTGTGTTTCTTTAGGATGTAGGTTACTGTGTAAATGCTTCGATTTACGTAGGTGAAGGTGGCAAGTGCTTTCTTTGTTGTGACCTCTCTAACTAATTTTGTTAAGGGTCTGTTTTTCAACTTGTAAATTAATCTGCTGACATAATTGTGGTTGTAACCATCTAGTTTAGCTATTTGATATATAATGTCAATTTCTTGCTTCCGGTCATGATCAGAGGAAGGGATTCTTAACGCTCTATTAATGAGGCTTATGAACGTTGCATTCTTGTGTCCGCCCGGATGGTTAGAATCCTGCCGTATAACTGTACTCGTTTGCGATGGTTTTCTGTAAACTTTATAAAGCAGACGATTGTCTTTTTTAATCACAGTTATATCCAGATAATTGATTTTATTATCGACTTCTGAATCTAAAGTAAATTTAATATTGCTGTCAATTATGTTCAAATCATCCAATATTTGCTCTATCGCTTGAACTTGGTTATTGATAATGATGAAGATATCGTCTACATATCTTCCCCAGAAAACGATGCCACTAATTTGGTTAATAATTTTCTCATGTTCAATGTGGTCAAGGTAAACGTTGGCCAAGACACCCGATAATGGAGATCCCATTGCAAGGCCTTCGGATTGTTTCTACATTTTCTTGTTGAACAAAAAAATGTTGTTGTCGGTGACAAAGGTTAAAATTGAAATAAATTCCTCGAATTCCACTTTAGATAATTCACTACTGTTAATTAATCTATCCTGAATGATCTTTATCGTTTTCTTGACCGGGATGTTAGTATACATGTCTTTAATGTCGATCGAATGCATAGTGTTATTCTCGTTTATTTTCAAGTCTATGGTTCTTTCACAGAAATGCATGGAGTTAACGAAAGAACAGTCGGCCTTGAGTTTGTAGTGTTTA
The DNA here is from genome assembly GCA_946902985.2 of Meconema thalassinum. Lineage (NCBI taxonomy): Eukaryota > Metazoa > Arthropoda > Insecta > Orthoptera > Tettigoniidae > Meconema > Meconema thalassinum. The sequence continues at coordinate 266,573,501 of OX336397.1, read as the reverse complement.
ATAAGAAACTGTTGGGCAAATTTCGCTAGTTTGTACGTTGGGCTATTCCTGAAGTTTACAATAGGCCTAAGAGGGGTGCTAGGTTTATGAATTTTCGGAAGAGATCTCAAAGCGGGAATGCCGGGGTTTATGCTTACTAGCTTATCTGCTTGCTTTTCATCTAAGATAAAAATAGTGTTCTTCAAAAGTTGTTTCAAACGTTTCTGAATGAGGTTGGTAGGGTCCTTTTTGACTTCTGTGAAATTGCCAGAATTAAGAAACTCGATTGTTTTATTGACGTAATCGTCTTCGCTCATTAATACTGTTGTGTTGCCTTTATCTGCTTTGGTTATAATAATGTTGTTGTCATTGATTTTGGTGATGAGACTTTTGAACTTGTTGTTTAAATAGCAACATCTATTGATCCTTTTCTTGCTTGAATTAATTATCTTCTTAATTTTCTTAGTAGTTTCAAACCTAACGGCATTTTGTTCTTCAATGGGCAGTTTCCTAATGGCTGTTTCAGCTTCGGCTACTAGGACGGTTAGATCGTTTTTATTTAGCTTTTGCTCCCAGTTGTGTTTGGGACCCTTTTGGAGAATCTCTAGATCGCTCTGGTGGAAATTGACATTAGTTAAGTTTATAACTGGGCTTTGGAAAATATGGCAATTGTTCACATCAGGTGCGTTTTGGTTACTGGGCATTTTCTGCGAGTTGACTAAATAAAAGAATTTATTGTTTAAAGTATTGACCTTTTTTATAACGCAAGAGTGCGTTATATGACTCACGATTATTTGGTAGTTATCCCATTCTTTCTTATCTATAGAATTAGCTGCCTCTATGTGGGCGCGGTATAAGGCATTACTGATGTAGTTCTTTTTCATGAAAAGAAACTTTATTTCACGACTAAGAATTTTGTTGTTCACCAAGAATTGTGTATGTCTTTTGTATGGGTTAGAATGCCCTTTTCTTTGGTAGCCCTTAAGATGTTGAGGAATTAATTTGTGTTTCTTGCATTTCTTAAGAAAATCGATGTCCTTAATGACGTTAGCCAATTTAACTTTCAGATCTTTGTATTTTTATTTTAAAGTGTTGGCCTGGCTAGCCTTATACTTAATTGCACTCATTCCAGGTTCCGTATTGACCATGTTAACATGAAGTATAACATAAATTTCACACCAAATCAATACTTTTTACTTACTTAAAAATTCTATAGGTACATGTTTCGAAAACACACAATGTTTTCTTCCTCAGCCCACTTATTGGTGTTAAACATCATAAAACATCGATAACCTCACTAAATAACAAAAAAAACACAGTTCACATTTCTTCTCTTGTTCTTCCTTTGTTAGGCCTGTGTCATTCGACACATTAATGTCACTCACGGAATAAACACTTTTAGTTGAAGTAATGAATATTGACACATTGACACATTTACTCATTGCTAGTTTCAACGTGGGTTGCTGAAATGCACACAAGTGTCGTATAACCTTGCCAAAAGCGGAGAAAACAACTAACCAGCACCCAGGAAGGTAATTGGGTGTGGCGTCATGAAAATAAATCGAGTCAGGAATGTATGTTGGAATTAAACTATTGCGGTGGGGGTTGAGGAGGTGGTTTGCGTTTTTTATTATTATTTAAGTAATCTGCTAATAAATCTAACAATTCATTCGTTTCAAAATTAACCTCGTTTAGATTATTGCATTCCTTTGACCGCTGATAAGTAATGATATGAATATTTTCCAAAATATTCATATAGCTGCCCTTTGATGCGTAATGCAAAATTTTGACGTCATTATTTATGTCCGTGAACTTATGTCCTGTTTCTTCCAGGTGTACCGCCATGGCTGAAAACTTCCTGTGTTTTGTGGCCGAAACATGCTCAGCATAACGAGTACGTATGCTCCTACCCGTCTGTCCGCGTAATTTGAATTGCAAAAATTACATCTGAGCTCATGAACTCCCGATTTTAAATGTTTATCACTGCTGTTGACTTTATTGGAGTTGAAAAATTTGTTGAAATTAGAATTATTGGTTTTAAAGGCGACGTTCATATTGTGTTTCTTTAGGATGTTGGTTACTGTGTAAATGCTTCGATTTACGTAGGTGAAGGTGGCAAGTGCTTTCTTTGTTGTGTCCTCTCTAACTAATTTTGTTAAGGGTCTGTTTTTCAACTTGTAAATTAATCTGCTGACATAATTGTGGTTGTAACCATTGAGTTTAGCTATTTGATATATAATGTCAATTTCTTGCTTCCGGTCATGATCAGAGGAAGGGATTCTTAACGCTCTATTAATGAGGCTTATGAACGTTGCATTCTTGTGTCCGCCCGGATGGTTAGAATCCTGCCGTATAACTGTACTCGTTTGCGATGGTTTTCTGTAAACTTTATAATGCAGACGATTGTCTTTTTTAATCACAGTTATATCCAGATAATTGATTTTATTATCGACTTCTGAATCCAAAGTAAATTTAATATTGCTGTCAATTATGTTCAAATCATCCAATATTTGCTCTATCGCTTGAACTTGGTTATTGATAATGATGAAGATATCGTCTACATATCTTCCCCAGAAAACGATGCCACTAATTTGGTTAATAATTTTCTCATGTTCAATGTGGTCAAGGTAAATGTTGGCCAAGACACCCGATAATGGAGATCCCATTGCAAGGCCTTCGGATTGTTTATACATTTTCTTGTTGAACAAAAAAATGTTGTTGTCGGTGACAAAGGTTAAAATTGAAATAAATTCCTCGATTTCCACTTTAGATAATTCACTACTGTTAATTAATCTATCCTGAATGATCTTGATCGTTTTCTTGACCGGGATGTTAGTATACATGTCTTAAATGTCGATCGAATGCATAGTGTTATTCTCGTTTATTTTCAAGTCTATGGTTCTTTCACAGAAATGCATGGAGTTAACGAAAGAACAGTCGGCCTTGAGTTTGTAGTGTTTAATAAGAAACTGTTGGGCAAATTTCGCTAGTTCGTACGTTGGGCTATTCCTGAAGTTTACAATAGGCCTAATAGGGGTGCTAGGTTTATGAGTTTTCGGAAGAGATCTCAAAGAGGGAATGCCGTGGTTCATGCTTACTAGCTTATCTGCTTGCTTTTCATCTAAGATAAAAATAGTGTTCTTTAAAAGTTGTTTCAAACGTTTCTGAATGAGGTTGGTAGGGTCCTTTTTGACTTCTGTGAAATTGCCAGAATTAAGAAACTCGATTGTTTTATTGACGTAATCGTCTTCGCTCATTAATACTGTTGCGTTGCCTTTATCTGCTTTGGTTATAATAATGTTGTTGTCATTGATTTTGGTGATGAGACTTTTGAACTTGTTGTTTAAATCGCAACATCTATTGATCTTTTTCTTGCTTGAATTAATTATCTTCTTAATTTTCTTATTAGTTTCAAACCTAACGGCATTTTGTTCTTCAATGGGCAGTTTCCTAATGGCTGTTTCAGCTTCGGCTACTAGGACGGTTAGATCGTTTTTATTTAGCTTTTGCTCCCAGTTGTGTTTGGGACCCTTTTGGAGAATCTCTAGATCGCTCTGGTGGAAATTGACATTAGTTAAGTTTATAACTGGGCTTTGGAAAATATGGCAATTGTTCACATCAGATGCGTTTTGGTTACTGGGCATTTTCTGCGAGTTGACTAAATAAAAGAATTTATTGTTTAAAGTATTGACCTTTTTTATAACGCAAGAGTGCGTTATATGACTCACGATTATTTGGTAGTTATCCCATTCTTTCTTATCTATAGAATTAGCTGCCTCTATGTGGGCGCGGTATAAGGCATTACTGATGTAGTTCTTTTTCATGAAAAGAAACTTTATTTCACGACTAAGAATTTTGTTGTTCACCAAGAATTGTGTATGTCTTTCGTATGGGTTGGAATGCCCTTTTCTTTGGTAGCCCTTAAGATGTTGAGGAATTACTTTGTGTTTCTTGCATTTCTTAAGAAAATCGATGTCCTTAATGACGTTAGCCAATTTAACTTTCAGATCTTTGTATTTGTATTTTAACCTGTTGGCCTGGCTAGCCTTATACTTAATTGCACTCATTCCAGGTTCCGTATTGACCATGTTAACATGAAGGATAACATAAATTTCTCGCCAAATCAATACTTTTTACTTACTTAAAAATTCTATAGGTACATGTTTCGAAAACACACAATGTTTTCTTCCTCAGCCCACTTATTGGTGTTAAACATCATAAAATATCGATAACCTCACTAAATAACAAAAACACAGTTCACATTTCTTCTCTTGTTCTTCCTTTGTTAGGCCTGTGTCATTCGACACATTAATGTCACTCACGGAATAAACACTTTTAGTTGAAGTAATGAATATTGACACATTGACACATTTACTCATTGCTAGTTTCAACGTGGGTTGCTGAAATGCACACAAGTGTCGTATAACCTTGCCAAAAGCGGAGAAAACAACTAACCAGCACCCAGGAAGGTAATTGGGTGTGGCGTCATGAAAATAAATCGAGTCAGGAATGTATGTTGGAATTAAACTATTGCGGTGGGGGTTGAGGAGGTGGTTTGCGTTTTTTATTATTATTTAAGTAATCTGCTACTAAATCTAACAATTCATTCGTTTCAAAATTAACCTCGTTTAGATTATTGCATTCCTTTGACCTCTGATAAGTAATGATATGAATATTTTCCAAAATATTCATATAGCTGCCCTTCGATGCGTAATGCAAAATTTTGACGTCATTATTTATGTCCGTGAACTTATGTCCTGTTTCTTCCATGTGTACCGCCATGGCTGAAAACTTCCTGTGTTTTGTGGCCGAAACATGCTCAGCATAACGAGTACGTATTCTCCTACCCGTCTGTCCCGCGTAATTTGAATTGCAAAAATTACATCTGAGCTCATAAACTCCCGATTTTAAATGTTTATCACTACTGTTGACTTTATTGGAGTTGAAAAATTTGTTGAAATTAGAATTATTGGTTTTAAAGGCGACGTTCATATTGTGTTTCTTTAGGATGTTGGTTACTGTGTAAATGCTTCGATTTACGTAGGTGAAGGTGGCAAGTGCTTTCTTTGTTGTGTCCTCTCTAACTAATTTTGTTAAGGGTCTGTTTTTCAACTTGTAAATTAATCTGCTGTAACCATTGAGTTTAGCTATTTGATATATAATGTCAATTTCTTGCTTCCGGTCATGATCAGAGGAAGGGATTCTTAACGCTCTATTAATGAGGCTTATGAACGTTGCATTCTTGTGTCCGCCCGGATGGTTAGAATCCTGCCGTATAACTGTACTCGTTTGCGATGGTTTTCTGTAAACTTTATAATGCAGACGATTGTCTTTTTTAATCACAGTTATATCCAGATAATTGATTTTATTATCGACTTCTGAATCTAAAGTAAATTTAATATTGCTGTCAATTATGTTCAAATCATCCAATATTTGCTCTATCGCTTGAACTTGGTTATTGATAATGATGAAGATATCGTCTACATATCTTCCCCCGGAAACGATGCCACTAATTTGGTTAATAATTTTCTCATGTTCAATGTGGTCAAGGTAAATGTTGGCCAAGACACCCGATAATGGAGATCCCATTGCAAGGCCTTCGGATTGTTTATACATTTTCTCGTTGAACAAAAAAATGTTGTTGTCGGTGACAAAGGTTAAAATTGAAATAAATTCCTCGATTTCCACTTTAGATAATTCACTACTGTTAATTAATCTATCCTGAATGATCATGATCGTTTTCTTGGCCGGGATGTTAGTATACATGTCTTTAATGTCGATCGAATGCATAGTGTTATTCTCGTTTATTTTCAAGTCTATGGTTCTTTCACAGAAATGCATGGAGTTAACGAAAGAACAGTCGGCCTTGAGTTTGTAGTGTTTAATAAGAAACTGTTGGGCAAATTTCGCTAGTTCGTACGTTGGGCTATTCCTGAAGTTTACAATAGGCCTAATTGGGGTGCTAGGTTTATGAATTTTCGGAAGAGATCTCAAAGCGGGAATGCCGGGGTTCATGCTTACTAGCTTATCTGCTTGCTTTTCAACTAAGATAAAAATAGTGTTCTTCAAAAGTTGTTTCTAACGTTTCTGAATGAGGTTGGTAGGGTCCTTTTTGACTTCTGTGAAATTGCCAGAATTAAGAAACTCGATTGTTTTATTGACGTAATCGTCTTCGCTCATTAATACTGTTGTGTTGCCTTTATCTGCTTTGGTTATAATAATGTTGTTGTCATTGATTTTGGTGATGAGACTTTTGAACTTGTTGTTTAAATAGCAACATCTATTGATCTTTTTCTTGCTTGAATTAATTATCTTCTTAATTTTCTTAGTAGTTTCAAACCTAACGGCATTTTGTTCTTCAATGGGCAGTTTCCTAATGGCTGTTTCAGCTTCGGCTACTAGGACGGTTAGATCGTTTTTATTTAGCTTTTGCTCCCAGTTGTGTTTGGGACCCTTTTGGAGAATCTCTAGATCACTCTGGTGGAAATTGACATTAGTTAAGTTTATAACTGGGCTTTGGAAAATATGGCAATTGTTCACATCAGGTGCGTTTTGGTTACTGGGCATTTTCTGCGAGTTGACTAAATAAAAGAATTTATTGTTTAAAGTATTGACCTTTTTTATAACGCAAGAGTGCGTTATATGACTCACGATTATTTGGTAGTTATCCCATTCTTTCTTATCTATAGAATTAGCTGCCTATATGTGGGCGCGGTATAAGGCATTACTGATGTGGTTCTTTTTCATGACAAGAAACTTTATTTCACGACTAAGAATTTTGTTGTTCACCAAGAATTGTGTATGTCTTTCGTATGGGTTGGAATGCCCTTTTCTTTGGTAGCCCTTAAGATGTTGAGGAATTAATTTGTGTTTCATGCATTTCTTAAGAAAATCGATGTCCTTAATGACGTTAGCCAATTTAACTTTCAGATCTTTGTATTTGTATTTTAACCTGTTGGCCTGGCAAGCCTTATACTTAATTGCACTCATTCCAGGTTCCGTATTGACCATGTTAACATGAAGTATAACATAAATTTCTCGCCAAATCAATACTTTTTACTTACTTAAAAATTCTATAGGTACATGTTTCGAAAACACACAATGTTTTCTTCCTCAGCCCACTTATTGGTGTTAAACATCATAAAATATCGATAACCTCACTAAATTACAAAAAAACACATTTCACATTTCTTCTCTTGTTCTTCCTTTGTTAGGCCTGTGTCATTCGACACATTAATGTCACTCACGGAATAAACACTTTTAGTTGAAGTAATGAATATTGACACATTGACACATTTACTCATTGCTAGTTTCAACGTGGGTTGCTGAAATGCACACAAGTGTCGTATAACCTTGCCAAAAGCGGAGAAAACAACTAACCAGCACCCAGGAAGGTAATTGGGTGTGGCGTCATGAAAATAAATCGAGTCAGGAATGTATGTTGGAATTAAACTATTGCGGTGGGGGTTGAGGAGGTGGTTTGCGTTTTTTATTATTATTTAAGTAATCTGCTAATAAATCTAACAATTCATTCGTTTCAAAATTAACCTCGTTTAGATTATTGCATTCCTTTGACCTCTGATAAGTAATGATATGAATATTTTCCAAAATATTCATATAGCTGCCCTTCGATGCGTAATGCAAAATTTTGACGTCATTATTTATGTCCGTGAACTTATGTCCTGTTTCTTCCATGTGTACCGCCATGGCTGAAAACTTCCTGTGTTTTGTGGCCGAAACATGCTCTGCATAACGAGTACGTATGCTCCTACCCGTCTGTGCCGCGTAATTTGAATTGCAAAAATTACATCTGAGCTCATAAACTCCCGATTTTAAATGTTTATCACTGCTGTTGACTTTATTGGAGTTGAAAAATTTGTTGAAATTAGAATTATTGGTTTTAAAGTTGACGTTCATATTGTGTTTCTTTAGGATGTTGGTTACTGTGTAAATGCTTCGATTTACGTAGGTGAAGGTGGCAAGTGCTTTCTTTGTTGTGTCCTCTCTAACTAATTTTGTTAAGGGTCTGTTTTTCAACTTGTAAATTAATCTGCTGACATAATTGTGGTTGTAACCATTGAGTTTAGCTATTTGATATATAATGTCAATTTCTTGCTTCCGGTCATGATCAGAGGAAGGGATTCTTAACGCTCTATTAATGAGGCTTATGAACGTTGCATTCTTTTGTCCGCCCGGATGGTTAGAATCCTGCCGTATAACTGTACTCGTTTGCGATGGTTTTCTGTAAACTTTATAATGCAGACGATTGTCTTTTTTAATCACAGTTATATCCAGATAATTGATTTTATTATCGACTTCTGAATCTAAAGTAAATTTAATATTGCTGTCAATTATGTTCAAATCATCCAATATTTGCTCTATCGCTTGAACTTGGTTATTGATAATGATGAAGATATCGTCTACATATCTTCCCCAGAAAACGATGCCACTAATTTGGTTAATAATTTTCTCATGTTCAATGTGGTCAAGGTAAATGTTGGCCAAGACACCCGATAATGGAGATCCCATTGCAAGGCCTTCGGATTGTTTATACATTTTCTTGTTGAACAAAAAAATGTTGTTGTCGGTGACAAAGGTTAAAATTGAAATAAATTCCTCGATTTCCACTTGAGATAATTCACTACTGTTAATTAATCTATCCTGAATGATCATGATCGTTTTCTTGACCGGGATGTTAGTATACATGTCTTTAATGTCGATCGAATGCATAGTGTTATTCTCGTTTATTTTCAAGTCTATGGTTCTTTCACAGAAATGCATGGAGTTAACGAAAGAACAGTCGGCCTTGAGTTTGTAGTGTTTAATAAGAAACTGTTGGGCAAATTTCGCTAGTTCGTACGTTGGGCTATTCCTGAAGTTTACAATAGGCCTAATAGGGGTGCTAGGTTTATGAATTTTCGGAAGAGATCTCAAAGCGGGAATGCCGGGTTTCATGCTTACTAGCTTATCCGCTTGCTTTTCATCTAAGATAAAAATAGTGTTCTTCAAAAGTTGTTTCAAACGTTTCTGAATGAGGTTGGTAGGGTCCTTTTTGACTTCTGTGAAATTGCCAGTATTAAGAAACTCGATTGTTTTATTGACGTAATCGTCTTCGCTCATTAATACTGTTGTGTTGCCTTTATCTGCTTTGGTTATAATAATGTTGTTGTCATTGATTTTGGTGATGAGACTTTTGAACTTGTTGTTTAAATAGCAACATCTATTGATCTTTTTCTTGCTTGAATTAATTATCTTCTTAATTTTCTTATTAGTTTCAAACCTAACGGCATTTTGTTCTTCAATGGGCAGTTTCCTAATGGCTGTTTCAGCTTCGGCTACTAGGACGGTTAGATCGTTTTTATTTAGCTTTTGCTCCCAGTTGTGTTTGGGACCCTTTTGGAGAATCTCTAGATCGCTCTGGTGGAAATTGACATTATTTAAGTTTATAACTGGGCTTTGGAAAATATGGCAATTGTTCACATCAGGTGCGTTTTGGTTACTGGGCATTTTCTGCGAGTTGACTAAATAAAAGAATTTATTGTTTAAAGTATTGACCTTTTTTATAACGCAAGAGTGCGTTATATGACTCACGATTATTTGGTAGTTATCCCATTCTTTCTTATCTATAGAATTAGCTGCCTCTATGTGGGCGCGGTATAAGGCATTACTGATGTAGTTCTTTTTCATGAAAAGAAACTTTATTTCACGACTAAGAATTTTGTTGTTCACCAAGAATTGTGTATGTCTTTCGTATGGCTTGGAATGCCCTTTTCCTTGGTAGCCCTTAAGATGTTGAGGAATTAATTTGTGTTTCATGCATTTCTTAAGAAAATCGATGTCCTTAATGACGTTAGCCAATTTAACTTTCAGATCGTTGTATTTGTATTTTAACCTGTTGGCCTGGCTAGCCTTATAATTAATTGCACTCATTCCAGGTTCCGTATTGACCATGTTAACATGAAGTATAACATAAATTTCTCGCCAAATCAATACTTTTTACTTACTTAAAAATTCTATAGGTACATGTTTCGAAAACACACAATGTTTTCTTCCTCAGCCCACTTATTGGTGTTAAACATCATAAAACATCGATAACCTCACTAAATAACAAAAAAAAAACACATTTCACATTTCTTCTCTTGTTCTTCCTTTGCTAGGCCTGTGTCATTCGACACATTAATGTCACTCACGGAATAAACACTTTTAGTTGAAGTAATGAATATTGACACATTGACACATTTACTCATTGCTAGTTTCAACGTGGGTTGCTGAAATGCACACAAGTGTCGTATAACCTTGCCAAAAGCGGAGAAAACAACTAACCAGCACCCAGGAAGGTAATTGGGTGTGGCGTCATGAAAATAAATCGAGTCAGGAATGTATGTTGGAATTAAACTATTGCGGTGGGGGTTGAGGAGGTGGTTTGCGTTTTTTATTATTATTTAAGTAATCTGCTAATAAATCTAACAATTCATTCGTTTCAAAATTAACCTCGTTTAGATTATTGCATTGCTTTGACCTCTGATAAGTAATGATATGAATATTTTCCAAAATATTCATATAGCTGCCCTTCGATGCGTAATGCAAAATTTTGACGTCATTATTTATGTCCGTGAACTTATGTCCTGTTTCTTCCATGTGTACCGCCATGGCTGAAAACTTCCTGTGTTTTGTGGCCGAAACATGCTCAGCATAACGAGTACGTATGCTCCTACCCTTCTGTCCCGCGTAATTTGAATTGCAAAAATTACATCTAAGCTCATAAACTCCCGATTTTAAATGTTTATCACTGCTGTTGACTTTATTGGAGTTGAAAAATTTGTTGAAATTAGAATTATTGGTTTTAAAGGCGACGTTCATATTGTGTTTCTTTAGGATGATGGTTACTGTGTAAATGCTTCGATTTACGTAGGTGAAGGTGGCAAGTGCTTTCTTTGTTGTGTCCTCTCTAACTAATTTTGTTAAGGGTCTGTTTTTCAACTTGTAAATTAATCTGCTGACATAATTGTGGTTGTAACCATTGAGTTTAGCTATTTGATATATAATGTCAATTTCTTCTTTTCCGGTCATGATCAGAGGAAGGGATTCTTAACGCTCTATTAATGAGGCTTATGAACGTTGCATTCTTGTGTCCGCCCGGTTGGTTAGAATCCTGCCGTATAACTGTACTCGTTTGCGATGGTTTTCTGTAAACTTTATAATGCAGACGATTGTCTTTTTTAATCACAGTTATATCCAGATAATTGATTTTATTATCGACTTCTGAATCTAAAGTAAATTTAATATTGCTGTCAATTATGTTCAAATCATCCAATATTTGCTCTATCGCTTGAACTTGGTTATTGATAATGATGAAGATATCGTCTACATATCTTCCCCAGAAAACGATGCCACTAATTTGGTTAATAATTTTCTCATGTTCAATGTGGTCAAGGTAAATGTTGGCCAAGACACCCGATAATGGAGATCCCATTGCAAGGCCTTCGGATTGTTTCTACATTTTCTTGTTGAACAAAAAAATGTTGTTGTCGGTGACAAAGGTTAAAATTGAAATAAATTCCTCGATTTCCACTTTAGATAATTCATTACTGTTAATTAATCTATCCAGAATTATCTTGATCGTTTTCTTGACCGGGATGTTAGTATACATGTCTTAAATGTCGATCGAATGCATAGTGTTATTCTCGTTTATTTTCAAGTCTATGGTTCTTTCACAGAAATGCATGGAGTTAACGAAAGAACAGTCGGCCTTGAGTTTGTAGTGTTTAATAAGAAACTGTAGGGCAAATTTCGCTAGTTTGTACGTTGGGCTATTCCTGAAGTTTACAATAGGCCTAATAGGGGTGCTAGGTTTATGAGTTTTCGGAAGAGATCTCAAAGCGGGAATGCCGGGGTTCATGCTTACTAGCTTATCTGCTTGCTTTTCATCTAAGATAAAAATAGTGTTCTTCAAAAGTTGTTTCAAACGTTTCTGAATGAGGTTGGTAGGGTCCTTTTTGACTTCTGTGAAATTGCCAGAATTAAGAAACTCGATTGTTTTATTGACGTAATCGTCTTCGCTCATTAATACTGTTGTGTTGCCCTTATCTGCTTTGGTTATAATAATGTTGTTGTCATTGATTTTGGTGATGAGACTTTTGAACTTGTTGTTTAAATAGCAACATCTATTGATCTTTTTCTTGCTTGAATTAATTATCTTCTTAATTTTCTTATTAGTTTCAAACCTAACGGCATTTTGTTCTTCAATGGGCAGTTTCCTAATGGCTGTTTCAGCTTCGGCTACTAGGACGGTTAGATCGTTTTTATTTAGCTTTTGCTCCCAGTTGTGTTTGGGACCCTTTTGGAGAATCTCTAGATCGCTCTGGTGGAAATTGACATTAGTTAAGTTTATAACTGGGCTTTGGAAAATATGGCAATTGTTCACATCAGGTGCGTTTTGGTTACTGGGCATTTTCTGCGAGTTGACTAAATAAAAGAATTTATTGTTTTAAGTATTGACCTTTTTTATAACGCAAGAGTGCGTTATATGACTCACGATTATTTGGTAGTTATCCCATTCTTTCTTATCTATAGAATTAGCTGCCTCTATGTGGGCGCGGTATAAGGCATTACTGATGTAGTTCTTTTTCATGAAAAGAAACTTTATTTCACGACTAAGAATTTTGTTGTTCACCAAGAATTGTGTATGTCTTTCGTATGGGTTGGAATGCCCTTTTCTTTGGTAGCCCTTAAGATGTTGAGGAATTACTTTGTGTTTCTTGCATTTCATAAGAAAATCGATGTCCTTAATGACGTTAGCCAATTTAACTTTCAGATCTTTGTATTTGTATTTTAACCTGTTGGCCTGGCTAGCCTTATACTTAATTTCACTCATTCCAGGTTCCGTATTGACCATGTTAACATGAAGTATAAGATAAATTTCTCGCCAAATCAATACTTTTTACTTACTTAAAAATTCTATAGGTACATGTTTCGAAAACACACATTGTTTTCTTCCTCAGCCCACTTATTGGTGTTAAACATCATAAAACATCGATAACCTCACTAAATAACAAAAAACACAGTTCACATTTCTTCTCTTGTTCTTCCTTTGTTAGGCCTGTGTCATTCGACACATTAATGTCACTCACGGAATAAACACTTTTAGTTGAAGTAATGAATATTGACACATTGACACATTTACTCATTGCTAGTTTCAACGTGGGTTGCTGAAATGCACACAAGTGCCGTATAACCTTGACAAAAGCGGAGAAAACAACTAACCAGCACCCAGGAAGGTAATTGGGTGTGGCGTCATGAAAATAAATCGAGTCAGGAATGTATGTTGGAATTAAACTATTGCGGTGGGGGTTGAGGAGGTGGTTTGCGTTTTTTTATTATTATTTAAGTAATCTGCTAATAAATCTAACAATTCATTCGTTTCAAAATTAACCTCGTTTAGATTATTGCATTCCTTTGACCTCTGATAAGTAATGATATGAATATTTTCCAAAATATTCATATAACTGCCCTTCGATGCGTAATGCAAAATTTTGATGTCATTATTTATGTCCGTGAACTTATGTCCTGTTTCTTCCATGTGTACCGCCATGGCTGAAAACTTCCTGTGTTTTGTGGAAGAAACATGCTCAGCATAACGAGTACGTATTCTCCTATCCGTCTGTCCCGCGTAATTTGAATTGCAAAAATTACATCTGAGCTCATAAACTCCCGATTTTAAATGTTTATCACTACTGTTGAATTTATTGGAGTTGAAAAATTTGTTGAAATTAGAATTATTGGTTTTAAAGGCGACGTTCATATTGTGTTTCTTTAGGATGTTGGTTACTGTGTAAATGCTTCGATTTACGTAGGTGAAGGTGGCAAGTGCTTTCTTTGTTGTGTCCTCTCTAACTAATTTTGTTAAGGGTCTGTTTTTCAACTTGTAAATTAATCTGCTGACATAATTGTGGTTGTAACCATTGAGTTTAGCTATTTGATATATAATGTCAATTTCTTGCTTCCGGTCATGATCAGAGGAAGGGATTCTTAACGCTCTATTAATGAGGCTTATGAACGTTGCATTCTTGTGTCCGCCCGGATGGTTAGAATCCTGCCGTATAACTGTACTCGTTTGCGATGGTTTTCTGTAAACTTTATAATGCAGACGATTGTCTTTTTTAATCACAGTTATATCCAGATAATTGATTTTATTATCGACTTCTGAATCTAAAGTAAATTTAATATTGCTGTCAATTATGTTCAAATCATCCAATATTTGCTCTATCGCTTGAACTTGGTTATTGATAATGATGAAGATATCGTCTACATATCTTCCCCAGAAAACGATGCCACTAATTTGGTTAATAATTTTCTCATGTTCAATGTGGTCAAGGTAAATGTTGGCCAAGACACCCGATAATGGAGATCCCATTGCAAGGCCTTCGGATTGTTTATACATTTTCTCGTTGAACAAAAAAATGTTGTTGTCGGTGACAAAGGTTAAAATTGAAATAAATTCCTCGATTTCCACTTTAGATAATTCACTACTGTTAATTAATCTATCCTGAATGATCATGATCGTTTTCTTGACCGGGATGTTAGTATACATGTCTTTAATGTCGATCGAATGCATAGTGTTATTCTCGTTTATTTTCAAGTCTATGGTTCTTTCACAGAAATGCATGGAGTTAACGAAAGAACAGTCGGCCTTGAGTTTGTAGTGTTTAATAAGAAACTGTTGGTCAAATTTCGCTAGTTCGTACGTTGGGCTATTCCTGAAGTTTACAATAGGCCTAATTGGGGTGCTAGGTTTATGAATTTTCGGAAGAGATCTCAAAGCGGGAATGCCGGGGTTCATGCTTACTAGCTTATCTGCTTGCTTTTCATCTAAGATAAAAATAGTGTTCTTCAAAAGTTGTTTCAAACGTTTCTGAATGAGGTTGGTAGGGTCCTTTTTGACTTCTGTGAAATTGCCAGAATTAAGAAACTCGATTGTTTTATTGACGTAATCGGCTTCGCTCATTAATACTGTTGTGTTGCCTTTATCTGCTTTGGTTATAATAATGTTGTTGTCATTGATTTTGGTGATGAGACTTTTGATCTTGTTGTTTAAATAGCAACATCTATTGATCTTTTTCTTGCTTGAATTAATTATCTTCTTAATTTTCTTATTAGTTTCAAACCTAACGGCATTTTGTTCTTCAATGGGCAGTTTCCTAATGGCTGTTTCAGCTTCGGCTACTAGGACGGTTAGATCGTTTTTATTTAGCTTTTGCTCCCAGTTGTGTTTGGGACCCTTTTGGAGAATCTCTAGATCGCTCTGGTGGAAATTGACATTAGTTAAGTTTATAACTGGGCTTTGGAAAATATGGCAATTGTTCACATCAGGTGCGTTTTGGTTACTGGGCATTTTCTGCGAGTTGACTAAATAAAAGAATTTATTGTTTAAAGTATTGACCTTTTTTATAACGCAAGAGTGCGTTATATGACTCACGATTATTTGGTAGTTATCCCATTCTTTCTTATCTATAGAATTAGCTGCCTATATGTGGGCGCGGTATAAGGCATTACTGATGTGGTTCTTTTTCATGAAAAGAAACTTTATTTCACGACTAAGAATTTTGTTGTTCACCAAGAATTGTGTATGTCTTTCTTATGGGTTGGAAAGCCCTTTTCTTTGGTAGCCCTTAAGATGTTGAGGAATTAATTTGTATTTCATGCATTTCTTAAGAAAATCGATGTCCTTAATGACGTTAGCCAATTTAACTTTCGGATCTTTGTATTTGTATTTTAACCTGTTGGCCTGGCTAGCCTTATACTTAATTGCACTCATTCCAGGTTCCGTATTGACCATGTTAACATGAAGTATAACATAAATTTCTCGCCAAATCAATACTTTTTACTTACTTAAAAATTCTATAGGTACATGTTTCGAAAACACACAATGTTTTCTTCCTCAGCCCACTTATTGGTGTTAAACATCATAAAATATCGATAACCTCACTAAATAACAAAAAAAACACATTTCACATTTCTTCTCTTGTTCTTCCTTTGTTCGGCCTGTGTCATTCGACACATTAATGTCACTCACGGAATAAACACTTTTAGTTGAAGTAATGAATATTGACACATTGACACATTTACTCATTGCTAGTTTCAACGTGGGTTGCTGAAATGCTCACAAGTGTCGTATAACCTTGCCAAAAGCGGAGAAAACAACTAGTCAGCCCCCAGGAAGGTAATTGGGTGTGGCGTCATGAAAATAAATCGAGTCAGGAATGTATGTTGGAATTAAACTATTGCGGTGGGGGTTGAGGAGGTGGTTTGCGTTTTTTATTATTATTTAAGTAATCTGCTAATAAATCTAACAATTCATTCGTTTCAAAATTAACCTCGTTTAGATTATTGCATTCCTTTGACCTCTGATAAGTAATGATATGAATATTTTCCAAAATATTCATATAGCTGCCCTTCGATGCGTAATGCAAAATTTTGACGTCATTATTTATGTCCGTGAACTTATGTCCTGTTTCTTCCATGTGTACCGCCATGGCTGAAAACTTCCTGTGTTTTGTGGCCGAAACATGCTCAGCATAACGAGTACGTATGCTCCTACCCGTCTGTCCCGCGTAATTTGAATTGCAAAAATTACATCTGAGCTCATAAACTCCCGATTTTAAATGTTTATCACTGCTGTTGACTTTATTGGAGTTGAAAAATTTGTTGAAATTAGAATTATTGGTTTTAAAGGCAACGTTCATATTGTGTTTCTTTAGGATGTTGGTTACTGTGTAAATGCTTCGATTTACGTAGGTGAAGGTGGCAAGTGCTTTCTTTGTTGTGTCCTCTCTAACTAATTTTGTTAAGGGTCTGTTTTTCAACTTGTAAATTAATCTGCTGACATAATTGTGGTTGTAACCATTGAGTTTAGCTATTTGATATATAATGTCAATTTCTTGCTTCCGGTCATGATCAGAGGAAGGGATTCTTAACGCTCTATTAATGAGGCTTATGAACGTTGCATTCTTGTGTCCGCCCGGATGGTTAGAATCCTGCCGTATAACTGTACTCGTTTGCGATGGTTTTCTGTAAACTTTATAATGCAGACGATTGTCTTTTTTAATCACAGTTATATCCAGATAATTGATTTTATTATCGACTTCTGAATCTAAAGTAAATTTAATATTGCTGTCAATTATGTTCAAATCATCCAATATTTGCTCTATCGCTTGAACTTGGTTATTGATAATGATGAAGATATCGTCTACATATCTTCCCCCGAAAACGATGCCACTAATTTGGTTAATAATTTTCTCATGTTCAATGTGGTCAAGGTAAATGTTGGCCAAGACACCCGATAATGGAGATCCCATTGCAAGGCCTTCGGATTGTTTATACATTTTCTCGTTGAACAAAAAAATGTTGTTGTCGGTGACAAAGGTTAAAATTGAAATAAATTCCTCGATTTCCACTTTAGATAATTCACTACTGTTAATTAATCTATCCTGAATGATCATGATCGTTTTCTTGACCGGGATGTTAGTATACATGTCTTTAATGTCGATCGAATGCATAGTGTTATTCTCGTTTATTTTCAAGTCTATGGTTCTTTCACAGAAATGCATGGAGTTAACGAAAGAACAGTCGGCCTTGAGTTTGTAGTGTTTAATAAGAAACTGTTGGGCAAATTTCGTTAGTTCGTACGTTGGGCTATTCCTGAAGTTTACAATAGGCATAATAGGGGTGCTAGGTTTATGAATTTTCGGAAGAGATCTCAAAGCGGGAATGCCGGGGTTCATGCTTACTAGCTTATCTGCTTGCTTTTCATCTAAGATAAAAAATAGTGTTCTTCAAAAGTTGTTTCAAACGTTTCTGAATGAGGTTGGTAGGGTCCTTTTTGACTTCTGTGAAATTGCCAGAATTAAGAAACTCGATTGTTTTATTGACGTAATCGTCTTCGCTCATTAATACTGTTGTGTTGCCTTTATCTGCTTTGGTTATAATAATGTTGTTGTCATTGATTTTGGTGATGAGACTTTTGAACTTGTTGTTTAAATAGCAACATCTATTGATCTTTTTCTTGCTTGAATTAATTATCTTCTTAATTTTCTTATTAGTTTCAAACCTAACGGCATTTTGTTCTTCAATGGGCAGTTTCCTAATGGCTGTTTCAGCTTCGGCTACTAGGACGGTTAGATCGTTTTTATTTAGCTTTTGCTCCCAGTTGTGTTTGGGACCCTTTTGGAGAATCTCTAGATCGCTCTGGTGGAAATTGACATTAGTTAAGTTTATAACTGGGCTTTGGAAAATATGGCAATTGTTCACATCAGGTGCGTTTTGGTTACTGGGCATTTTCTGCGAGTTGACTAAATAAAAGAATTTATTGTTTAAAGTATTGACCTTTTTTATAACGCAAGAGTGCGTTATATGACTCACGATTATTTGGTAGTTATCCCATTCTTTCTTATCTATAGAATTAGCTGCCTCTATGTGGGCGCGGTATAAGGCATTACTGATGTGGTTCTTTTTCATGAAAAGAAACTTTATTTTACGACTAAGAATTTTGTTGTTCACCAAGAATTGTGTATGTCTTTCGTATGGTTTGGAATGCCCTTTTCTTTGGTAGCCCTTATGATGTTGAGGAATTAATTTGTGTTTCATGCATTTCTTAAGAAAATCGATGTCCTTAATGACGTTAGCCAATTTAACTTTCAGATCTTTGTATTTGTATTTTAACCTGTTGGCCTGACTAGCCTTATAATTAATTGCACTCATTCCAGGTTCCGTATTGACCATGTTAACATGAAGTATAACATAAATTTCTCGCCAAATCAATACTTTTTACTTACTTAATAATTCTATAGATACATGTTTCGAAAACACACAATGTTTTCTTCCTCAGCCCACTTATTGGTGTTAAACATCATAAAACATCGATAACCTCACTAAATAACAAAAAAAACACATTTCACATTTCTTCTCTTGTTCTTCCTTTGTTAGGCCTGTGTCATTCGACACATTAATGTCACTCACGGAATAAACACTTTTAGTTGAAGTAATGAATATTGACACATTGACACATTTACTCATTGCTAGTTTCAACGTGGGTTGCTGAAATGCACACAAGTGTCGTATAACCTTGCCAAAAGCGGAGAAAACAACTAACCAGCACCCAGGAAGGTAATTGGGTGTGGCGTCATGAAAATAAATCGAGTCAGGAATGTATGTTGGAATTAAACTATTGCGGTGGGGGTTGAGGAGGTGGTTTGCGTTTTTTATTATTATTTAAGTAATCTGCTAATAAATCTAACAATTCATTCGTTTCAAAATTAACCTCGTTTAGATTATTGCATTCCTTTGACCTCTGATAAGTAATGATATGAATATTTTCCAAAATATTCATATAGCTGCCCTTCGATGCGTAATGCAAAATTTTGACGTCATTATTTATGTCCGTGAACTTATGTCCTGTTTCTTCCATGTGTACCGCCATGGCTGAAAACTTCCTGTGGTTTGTGGCCGAAACATGCTCAGCATAACGAGTACGTATGCTCCTACCCGTCTGTCCCGCGTAATTTGAATTGCAAAAATTACATCTGAGCTCATAAACTCCCGATTTTAAATGTTTATCACTGCTGTTGACTTTATTGGAGTTGAAAAATTTGTTGAAATTAGAATTATTGGTTTTAAAGGCGACGTTCATTATGTGTTTCTTTAGGATGTTGGTTACTGTGTAAATGCTTCGATTTACGTAGGTGAAGGTGGCAAGTGCTTTCTTTGTTGTGTCCTCTCTAACTAATTTTGTTAAGGGTCTGTTTTTCAACTTGTAAATTAAGCTGCTGACATAATTGTGGTTGTAACCATTGAGTTTAGCTATTTGATATATAATGTCAATTTCTTGCTTCCGGTCATGATCAGAGGAAGGGATTCTTAACGCTCTATTAATGAGGCTTATGAACGTTGCATTCTTGTGTCCGCCCGGTTGGTTAGAATCCTGCCGTATAACTGTACTCGTTTGCGATGGTTTTCTGTAAACTTTATAATGCAGACGATTGTCTTTTTTAATCACAGTTATATCCAGATAATTGATTTTATTATCGACTTCTGAATCCAAAGTAAATTTAATATTGCTGTCAATTATGTTCAAATCATCCAATATTTGCTCTATCGCTTGAACTTGGTTATTGATAATGCTGAAGATATCGTCTACATATCTTCCCCAGAAAACGATGCCACTAATTTGGTTAATAATTTTCTCATGTTCAATGTGGTCAAGGTAAATGTTGGCCAAGACACCCGATAATGGAGATCCCATTGCAAGGCCTTCGGATTGTTTATACATTTTCTTGTTGAACAAAAAAATGTTGTTGTCGGTGACAAAGGTTAAAATTGAAATAAATTCCTCGATTTCCACTTTAGATAATTCATTACTGTTAATTAATCTATCCAGAATTATCTTGATCGTTTTCTTGACCGGGATGTTAGTATACATGTCTTAAATGTCGATCGAATGCATAGTGTTATTCTCGTTTATTTTCAAGTCTATGGTTCTTTCACAGAAATGCATGGAGTTAACGAAAGAACAGTCGGCCTTGAGTTTGTAGTGTTTAATAAGAAACTGTAGGGCAAATTTCGCTAGTTTGTACGTTGGGCTATTCCTGAAGTTTACAATAGGCCTAATAGGGGTGCTAGGTTTATGAGTTTTCGGAAGAGATCTCAAAGCGGGAATGCCGGGGTTAATGCTTACTAGCTTATCTGCTTGCTTTTCATCTAAGATAAAAATAGTGTTCTTCAAAAGTTGTTTCAAACGTTTCTGAATGAGGTTGGTAGGGTCCTTTTTGACTTCTGTGAAATTGCCAGAATTAAGAAACTCGATTGTTTTATTGACGTAATCGTCTTCGCTCATTAATACTGTTGTGTTGCCTTTATCTGCTTTGGTTATAATAATGTTGTTGTCATTGATTTTGGTGATGAGACTTTTGAACTTGTTGTTTAAATCGCAACATCTATTGATCTATTGCTTGAATTAATTATCTTCTTAATTTTCTTATTAGTTTCAAACCTAACGGCATTTTGTTCTTCAATGGGCAGTTTCCTAATGGCTGTTTCAGCTTCGGCTACTAGGACGGTTAGATCGTTTTTATTTAGCTTTTGCTCCCAGTTGTGTTTGGGACCCTTTTGGAGAATCTCTAGATCGCTCTGGTGGAAATTGACATTAGTTAAGTTTATAACTGGGCTTTGGTAAATATGGCAATTGTTCACATCAGGTGCGTTTTGGTTACTGGGCATTTTCTGCGAGTTGACTAAATAAAAGAATTTATTGTTTAAAGTATTGACCTTTTTTATAACGCAAGAGTGCGTTATATGACTCACGATTATTTGGTAGTTACCCCATTCTTTCTTATCTATAGAATTAGCTGCCTCTATGTGGGCGCGGTATAAGGCATTACTGATGTAGTTCTTTTTCATGAAAAGAAACTTTATTTCACGACTAAGAATTTTGTTGTTCACCAAGAATTGTGTATGTCTTTCGTATGGGTTGGAATGCCCTTTTCTTTGGTAGCCCTTAAGATGTTGAGGAATTAATTTGTGTTTCTTGCATTTCTTAAGAAAATCGATGTCCTTAATGACGTTAGCCAATTTAACTTTCAGATCTTTGTATTTGTATTTTAACCTGTTGGCCTGGCTAGCCTTATACTTAATTGCACTCATTCGAGGTTCCGTATTGACCATGTTAACCTGAAGTATAACATAAATTTCTCGCCAAATCAATACTTTTTACTTACTTAAAAATTCTATAGGTACATGTTTCGAAAACACACAATGTTTTCTTCCTCAGCCCACTTATTGGTGTTAAACATCATAAAACATCGATAACCTCACTAAATAACAAAAAACACAGTTCACATTTCTTCTCTTGTTCTTCCTTTGTTAGGCCTGTGTCATTCGACACATTAATGTCACTCACGGAATAAACACTTTTAGTTGAAGTAATGAATATTGACACATTGACACATTTACTCATTGCTAGTTTCAACGTGGGTTGCTGAAATGCACACAAGTGTCGTATAACCTTGACAAAAGCGGAGAAAACAACTAACCAGCACCCAGGAAGGTAATTGGGTGTGGCGTCATGATAATAAATCGAGTCAGGAATGTATGTTGGAATTAAACTATTGCGGTGGGGGTTGAGGAGGTGGTTTGCGTTTTTTATTATTATTTAAGTAATCTGCTAATAAATCTAACAATTCATTCGTTTCAAAATTAACCTCGTTTAGATTATTGCATTCCTTTGACCTCTGATAAGTAATGATATGAATATTTTCCAAAATATTCATATAGCTGCCCTTCGATGCGTAATGCAAAATTTTGACGTCATTATTTATGTCCGTGAACTTATGTCCTGTTTCTTCCATGTGTACCGCCATGGCTGAAAACTTCCTGTGTTTTGTGGCCGAAACATGCTCAGCATAACGAGTACGTATGCTCCTACCCGTCTGTCCCGCGTAATTTGAATTGCAAAAATTACATCTGAGCTCATAAACTCCCGACTTTAAATGTTTATCACTGCTGTTGACTTTATTGGAGTTGAAAAATTTGTTGAAATTAGAATTATTGGCTTTAAAGGCGACGTTCATATTGTGTTTCTTTAGGATGTTGGTTACTGTGTAAATGCTTCGATTTACGTAGGTGAAGGTGGCAAGTGCTTTCTTTGTTGTGTCCTCTCTAACTAATTTTGTTAAGGGTCTGTTTTTCAACTTGTAAATTAATCTGCTGATATAATTGTGGTTGTAACCATTGAGTTTAGCTATTTGATATATAATGTCAATTTCTTGCTTCCGGTCATGATCAGAGGAAGGGATTCTTAACGCTCTATTAATGAGGCTTATGAACGTTGCATTCTTGTGTCCGCCCGGATGGTTAGAATCCTGCCGTATAACTGTACTCGTTTGCGATGGCTTTCTGTAAACTTTATAATGCAGACGATTGTCTTTTTTAATCACAGTTATATCCAGATAATTGATTTTATTATCGACTTCTGAATCTAAAGTGAATTTAATATTGCTGTCAATTATGTTCAAATCATCCAATATTTGCTCTATCGCTTGAACTTGGTTATTGATAATGCTGAAGATATCGTCTACATATCTTCCCCAGAAAACGATGCCACTAATTTGGTTAATAATTTTCTCATGTTCAATGTGGTCAAGGTAAATGTTGGCCAAGACACCCGATAATGGAGATCCCATTGCAAGGCCTTCGGATTGTTTATACATTTTCTTGTTGAACAAAAAAATGTTGTTGTCGGTGACAAAGGTTAAAATTGAAATAAATTCCTCGATTTCCACTTTAGATAATTCACTACTGTTAATTAATCTATCCTGAATGATCTTGATCGTTTTCTTGACCGGGATGTTAGTATACATGTCTTTAATGTCGATCGAATGCATAGTGTTATTCTCGTTTATTTTCAAGTCTATGGTTCTTTCACAGAAATGCATGGAGTTAACGAAAGAACAGTCGGCCTTGAGTTTGTAGTGTTTAATAAGAAACTGTTGGGCAAATTTCGCTAGTTTGTACGTTGGGCTATTCCTGAAGTTTACAATAGGCCTAATAGGGGTGCTAGGTTTATGAATTTTCGGAAGAGATCTCAAAGCGGGAATGCCGGGGTTCATGCTTACTAGCTTATCTGCTTGCTTTTCTTCTAAGATAAAAATAGTGTTCTTCAAAAGTTGTTTCAAACGTTTCTGAATGAGGTTGGTAGGGTCCTTTTTGACTTCTGTGAAATTGCCAGAATTAAGAAACTCGATTGTTTTATTGACGTAATCGTCTTCGCTCATTAATACTGTTGTGTTGCCTTTATCTGCTTTGGTTATAATAATGTTGTTGTCATTGATTTTGGTGATGAGACTTTTGAACTTGTTGTTTAAATCGCAACATCTATTGATCTTTTTCTTGCTTGAATTAATTATCTTCTTAATTTCCTTATTAGTTTCAAACCTAACGGCATTTTGTTCTTCAATGGGCAGTTTCCTAATGGCTGTTTCAGCTTCGGCTACTAGGATGGTTAGATCGTTTTTATTTAGCTTTTGCTCCCAGTTGTGTTTGGGACCCTTTTGGAGAATCTCTAGATCGCTCTGGTGGAAGTTGACATTAGTTAAGTTTATAACTGGGCTTTGGAAAATATGGCAATTGTTCACATCAGGTGCGTTTTGGTTACTGGGCATTTTCTGCGAGTTGACTAAATAAAAGAATTTATTGTTTAAAGTATTGACCTTTTTTATAACGCAAGAGTGCGTTATATGACTCACGATTATTTGGTAGTTATCCCATTCTTTCTTATCTATAGAATTAGCTGCCTCTATGTGGGCGCGGTATAAGGCATTACTGATGTAGTACTTTTTCATGAAAAGAAACTTTATTTCACGACTAAGAATTTTGTTGTTCACCAAGAATTGTGTATGTCTTTCGTATGGGTTGGAATGCCCTCTTCTTTGGTAGCCCTTAAGATGTTGAGGAATTAATTTGTGTTTCTTGCATTTCTTAAGAAAATCGATGTCCTTAATGACGTTAGCCAATTTAACTTTCAGATCTTTGTATTTGTATTTTAACCTGTTGGCCTGGCTAGCCTTATACTTAATTGCACTCATTCCAGGTTCCGTATTGACCATGTTAACATGAAGTATAACATAAATTTCTCGCCAAATCAATACTTTTTACTTACTTAAAAATTCTATAGGTACATGTTTCGAAAACACACAATGTTTTCTTCCTCAGCCCACTTATTGGTGTTAAACATCATAAAACATCGATAACCTCACTAAATAACAAAAAACACAGTTCACATTTCTTCTCTTGTTCTTCCTTTGTTAGGCCTGTGTCATTCGACACATTAATGTCACTCACGGAATAAACACTTTTAGTTGAAGTAATGAATATTGACACATTGACACATTTACTCATTGCTAGTTTCAACGTGGGTTGCTGAAATGCACACAAGTGTCGTATAACCTTGCCAAAAGCGGAGAAAACAACTAACCAGCACCCAGGAAGGTAATTGGGTGTGGCGTCATGAAAATAAATCGAGTCAGGAATGTATGTTGGAATTAAACTATTGCGGTGGGGGTTGAGGAGGTGGTTTGCGTTTTTTATTATTATTTAAGTAATCTGCTAATAAATCTAACAATTCATTCGTTTCAAAATTAACCTCGTTTAGATTATTGCATTCCTTTGACCTCTGATAAGTAATGATATGAATATTTTCCAAAATATTCATATAGCTGCCCTTCGATGCGTAATGCAAAATTTTGACGTCATTATTTATGTCCGTGAACTTATGTCCTGTTTCTTCCATGTGTACCGCCATGGCTGAAAACTTCCTGTGTTTTGTGGCCGAAACATGCTCAGCATAACGAGTACGTATGCTCCTACCCGTCTGTCCCGCGTAATTTGAATTGCAAAAATTATATCTGAGCTCATAAACTCCCGATTTTAAATGTTTATCACTGCTGTTGACTTTATTGGAGTTGAAAAATTTGTTGAAATTAGAATTATTGGTTTTAAAGTTGACGTTCATATTGTGTTTCTTTAGGATGTTGGTTACTGTGTAAATGCTTCGATTTACGTAGGTGAAGGTGGCAAGTGCTTTCTTTGTTGTGTCCTCTCTAACTAATTTTGTTAAGGGTCTGTTTTTCAACTTGTAAATTAAGCTGCTGACATAATTGTGGTTGTAACCATTGAGTTTAGCTATTTGATATATAATGTCAATTTCTTGCTTCCGGTCATGATCAGAGGAAGGGATTCTTAACGCTCTATTAATGAGGCTTATGAACGTTGCATTCTTTTGTCCGCCCGGATGGTTAGAATCCTGCCGTATAACTGTACTCGTTTGCGATGGTTTTCTGTAAACTTTATAATGCAGACGATTGTCTTTTTTAATCACAGTTATATCCAGATAATTGATTTTATTATCGACTTCTGAATCTAAAGTAAATTTAATATTGCTGTCAATTATGTTCAAATCATCCAATATTTGCTCTATCGCTTGAACTTGGTTATTGATAATGATGAAGATATCGTCTACATATCTTCCCCAGAAAACGATGCCACTAATTTGGTTAATAATTTTCTCATGTTCAATGTGGTCAAGGTAAATGTTGGCCAAGACACCCGATAATGGAGATCCCATTGCAAGGCCTTCGGATTGTTTATACATTTTCTTGTTGAACAAAAAAATGTTGTTGTCGGTGACAAAGGTTAAAATTGAAATAAATTCCTCGATTTCCACTTTAGATAATTCATTACTGTTAATTAATCTATCCAGAATTATCTTGATCGTTTTCTTGACCGGGATGTTAGTATACATGTCTTAAATGTCGATCGAATGCATAGTGTTATTCTCGTTTATTTTCAAGTCTATGGTTCTTTCACAGAAATGCATGGAGTTAACGAAAGAACAGTCGGCCTTGAGTTTGTAGTGTTTAATAAGAAACTGTAGGGCAAATTTCGCTAGTTTGTACGTTGGGCTATTCCTGAAGTTTACAATAGGCCTAATAGGGGTGCTAGGTTTATGAGTTTTCGGAAGAGATCTCAAAGCGGGAATGCCGGGGTTCATGCTTACTAGCTTATCTGCTTGCTTTTCATCTAAGATAAAAATAGTGTTCTTCAAAAGTTGTTTCAAACGTTTCTGAATGAGGTTGGTAGGGTCCTTTTTGACTTCTGTGAAATTGCCAGAATTAAGAAACTCGATTGTTTTATTGACGTAATCGTCTTCGCTCATTAATACTGTTGTGTTGCCTTTATCTGCTTTGGTTATAATAATGTTGTTGTCATTGATTTTGGTGATGAGACTTTTGAACTTGTTGTTTAAATCGCAACATCTATTGATCTATTGCTTGAATTAATTATCTTCTTAATTTTCTTATTAGTTTCAAACCTAACGGCATTTTGTTCTTCAATGGGCAGTTTCCTAATGGCTGTTTCAGCTTCGGCTACTAGGACGGTTAGATCGTTTTTATTTAGCTTTTGCTCCCAGTTGTGTTTGGGACCCTTTTGGAGAATCTCTAGATCGCTCTGGTGGAAATTGACATTAGTTAAGTTTATAACTGGGCTTTGGAAAATATGGCAATTGTTCACATCAGGTGCGTTTTGGTTACTGGGCATTTTCTGCGAGTTGACTAAATAAAAGAATTTATTGTTTTAAGTATTGACCTTTTTTATAACGCAAGAGTGCGTTATATGACTCACGATTATTTGGTAGTTATCCCATTCTTTCTTATCTATAGAATTAGCTGCCTCTATGTGGGCGCGGTATAAGGCATTACTGATGTAGTTCTTTTTCATGAAAAGAAACTTTATTTCACGACTAAGAATTTTGTTGTTCACCAAGAATTGTGTATGTCTTTCGTATGGGTTGGAATGCCCTTTTCTTTGGTAGCCCTTAAGATGTTGAGGAATTAATTTGTGTTTCTTGCATTTCTTAAGAAAATCGATGTCCTTAATGACGTTAGCCAATTTAACTTTCAGATCTTTGTATTTGTATTTTAACCTGTTGGCCTGGCTAGCCTTATACTTAATTGCACTCATTCCAGGTTCCGTATTGACCATGTTAACATGAAGTATAACATAAATTTCTCGCCAAATCAATACTTTTTACTTACTTAAAAATTCTATAGGTACATGTTTCGAAAACACACATTGTTTTCTTCCTCAGCCCACTTATTGGTGTTAAACATCATAAAACATCGATAACCTCACTAAATAACAAAAAACACAGTTCACATTTCTTCTCTTGTTCTTCCTTTGTTAGGCCTGTGTCATTCGACACATTAATGTCACTCACGGAATAAACACTTTTAGTTGAAGTATTGAATATTGACACATTGACACATTTACTCATTGCTAGTTTCAACGTGGGTTGCTGAAATGCACACAAGTGTCGTATAACCTTGACAAAAGCGGTGAAAACAACTAACCAGCACCCAGGAAGGTAATTGGGTGTGGCGTCATGAAAATAAATCGAGTCAGGAATGTATGTTGGAATTAAACTATTGCGGTGGGGGTTGAGGAGGTGGTTTGCGTTTTTTATTATTATTTAAGTAATCTGCTAATAAATCTAACAATTCATTCGTTTCAAAATTAACCTCGTTTAGATTATTGCATTCCTTTGACCTCTGATAAGTAATGATATGAATATTTTCCAAAATATTCATATAGCTGCCCTTCGATGCGTAATGCAAAATTTTGACGTCATTATTTATGTCCGTGAACTTATGTCCTGTTTCTTCCATGTGTACCGCCATGGCTGAAAACTTCCTGTGTTTTATGGCCGAAACATGCTCAGCATAACGAGTACGTATGCTCCTACCCGTCTGTCCCGCGTAATTTGAATTGCAAAAATTACATCTGAGCTCATGAACTCCCGATTTTAAATGTTTATCACTGCTGTTGACTTTATTGGAGTTGAAAAATTTGTTGAAATTAGAATTATTGGTTTTAAAGGCGACGTTCATATTGTGTTTCTTTAGGATGTTGGTTACTGTGTAAATGCTTCGATTTACGTAGGTGAAGGTGGCAAGTGCTTTCTTTGTTGTGTCCTCTCTAACTAATTTTGTTAAGGGTCTGTTTTTCAACTTGTAAATTAATCTGCTGACATAATTGTGGTTGTAACCATTGAGTTTAGCTATTTGATATATAATGTCAATTTCTTGCTTCCGGTCATGATCAGAGGAAGGGATTCTTAACGCTCTATTAATGAGGCTTATGAACGTTGCATTCTTGTGTCCGCCCGGATGGTTAGAATCCTGCCGTATAACTGTACTCGTTTGCGATGGCTTTCTGTAAACTTTATAATGCAGACGATTGTCTTTTTTAATCACAGTTATATCCAGATAATTGATTTTATTATCGACTTCTGAATCTAAAGTGAATTTAATATTGCTGTCAATTATGTTCAAATCATCCAATATTTGCTCTATCGCTTGAACTTGGTTATTGATAATGATGAAGATATCGTCTACATATCTTCCCCAGAAAACGATGCCACTAATTTGGTTAATAATTTTCTCATGTTCAATGTGGTCAAGGTAAATGTTGGCCAAGACACCCGATAATGGAGATCCCATTGCAAGGCCTTCGGATTGTTTATACATTTTCTTGTTGAACAAAAAAATGTTGTTGTCGGTGACAAAGGTTAAAATTGAAATAAATTCCTCGATTTCCACTTTAGATAATTCACTACTGTTAATTAATCTATCCTGAATGATCTTGATCGTTTTCTTGACCGGGATGTTAGTATACATGTCTTTAATGTCGATCGAATGCATAGTGTTATTCTCGTTTATTTTCAAGTCTATGGTTCTTTCACAGAAATGCATGGAGTTAACGAAAGAACAGTCGGCCTTGAGTTTGTAGTGTTTAATAAGAAACTGTTGGGCAAATTTCGCTAGTTTGTACGTTGGGCTATTCCTGAAGTTTACAATAGGCCTAATAGGGGTGCTAGTTTTATGAATTTTCGGAAGAGATCTCAAAGCGGGAATGCCGGGGTTCATGCTTACTAGCTTATCTGCTTGCTTTTCATCTAAGATAAAAATAGTGTTCTTCAAAAGTTGTTTCAAACGTTTCTGAATGAGGTTGGTAGGGTCCTTTTTGACTTCTGTGAAATTGCCAGAATTAAGAAACTCGATTGTTTTATTGACGTAATCGTCTTCGCTCATTAATACTGTTGTGTTGCCTTTATCTGCTTTGGTTATAATAATGTTGTTGTCATTGATTTTGGTGATGAGACTTTTGAACTTGTTGTTTAAATCGCAACATCTATTGATTTTTTCTTGCTTGAATTAATTATCTTCTTAATTTCCTTATTAGTTTCAAACCTAACGGCATTTTGTTCTTCAATGGGCAGTTTCCTAATGGCTGTTTCAGCTTCGGCTACTAGGACGGTTAGATCGTTTTTATTTAGCTTTTGCTCCCAGTTGTGTTTGGGACCCTTTTGGAGAATCTCTAGATCGCTCTGGTGGAAATTGACATTAGTTAAGTTTATAACTGGGCTTTGGAAAATATGGCAATTGTTCACATCAGGTGCGTTTTGGTTACTGGGCATTTTCTGCGAGTTGACTAAATAAAAGAATTTATTGTTTAAAGTATTGACCTTTTTTATAACGCAAGAGTGCGTTATATGACTCACGATTATTTGGTAGTTACCCCATTCTTTCTTATCTATAGAATTAGCTGCCTCTATGTGGGCGCGGTATAAGGCATTACTGATGTAGTTCTTTTTCATGAAAAGAAACTTTATTTCACGACTAAGAATTTTGTTGTTCACCGAGAATTGTGTATGTCATTCGTATGGGTTGGAATGCCCTTTTCTTTGGTAGCCCTTAAGATGTTGAGGAATTAATTTGTGTTTCTTGCATTTCTTAAGAAAATCGATGTCCTTAATGACGTTAGCCAATTTAACTTTCAGATCTTTGTATTTGTATTTTAACCTGTTGGCCTGGCTAGCCTTATACTTAATTGCACTCATTCCAGGTTCCGTATTGACCATGTTAACATGAAGTATAACATAAATTTCTCGCCAAATCAATACTTTTTACTTACTTAAAAATTCTATAGGTACATGTTTCGAAAACACACAATGTTTTCTTCCTCAGCCCACTTATTGGTGTTAAACATCATAAAACATCGATAACCTCACTAAATAACAAAAAACACAGTTCACATTTCTTCTCTTGTTCTTCCTTTGTTAGGCCTGTGTCATTCGACACATTAATGTCACTCACGGAATAAACACTTTTAGTTGAAGTAATGAATATTGACACATTGACACATTTACTCATTGCTAGTTTCAACGTGGGTTGCTGAAATGCACACAAGTGTCGTATAACCTTGACAAAAGCGGAGAAAACAACTAACCAGCACCCAAGAAGGTAATTGGGTGTGGCGTCATGATAATAAATCGAGTCAGGAATGTATGTTGGAATTAAACTATTGCGGTGGGGGTTGAGGAGGTGGTTTGCGTTTTTTATTATTATTTAAGTAATCTGCTAATAAATCTAACAATTCATTCGTTTCAAAATTAACCTCGTTTAGATTATTGCATTCCTTTGACCTCTGATAAGTAATGATATGAATATTTTCCAAAATATTCATATAGCTGCCCTTCGATGCGTAATGCAAAATTTTGACGTCATTATTTATGTCCGTGAACTTATGTCCTGTTTCTTCCATGTGTACCGCCATGGCTGAAAACTTCCTGTGTTTTGTGGCCGAAACATGCTCAGCATAACGAGTACGTATGCTCCTACCCGTCTGTCCCGCGTAATTTGAATTGCAAAAATTACATCTGAGCTCATAAACTCCCGATTTTAAATGTTTATCACTGCTTTTGACTTTATTGGAGTTGAAAAATTTGTTGAAATTAGAATTATTGGTTTTAAAGGCGACGTTCATATTGTGTTTCTTTAGGATGTTGGTTACTGTGTAAATGCTTCGATTTACGTAGGTGAAGGTGGCAAGTGCTTTCTTTGTTGTGTCCTGTCTAACTAATTTTGTTAAGGGTCTGTTTTTCAACTTGTAAATTAATCTGCTGACATAATTGTGGTTGTAACCATTGAGTTTAGCTATTTGATATATAATGTCAATTTCTTGCTTCCGGTCATGATCAGAGGAAGGGATTCTTAACGCTCTATTAATGAGGCTTATGAACGTTGCATTCTTGTGTCCGCCCGGATGGTTAGAATCCTGCCGTATAACTGTACTCGTTTGCGATGGCTTTCTGTAAACTTTATAATGCAGACGATTGTCTTTTTTAATCACAGTTATATCCAGATAATTGATTTTATTATCGACTTCTGAATCTAAAGTAAATTTAATATTGCTGTCAATTATGTTCAAATCATCCAATATTTGCTCTATCGCTTGAACTTGGTTATTGATAATGATGAAGATATCGTCTACATATCTTCCCCAGAAAACGATGCCACTAATTTGGTTAATAATTTTCTCATGTTCAATGTGGTCAAGGTAAATGTTGGCCAAGACACCCGATAATGGAGATCCCATTGCAAGGCCTTCGGATTGTTTATACATTTTCTTGTTGAACAAAAAAATGTTGTTGTCGGTGACAAAGGTTAAAATTGAAATAAATTCCTCGATTTCCACTTTAGATAATTCACTACTGTTAATTTATCTATCCTGAATGATCTTGATCGTTTTCTTGACCGGGATGTTAGTATACATGTCTTTAATGTCGATCGAATGCATAGTGTTATTCTCGTTTATTTTCAAGTCTATGGTTCTTTCACAGAAATGCATGGAGTTAACGAAAGAACAGTCGGCCTTGAGTTTGTAGTGTTTAATAAGAAACTGTTGGGCAAATTTCGCTAGTTTGTACGTTGGGCGATTCCTGAAGTTTACAATAGGCCTAATAGGGGTGCTAGGTTTATGAATTTTCGGAAGAGATCTCAAAGCGGGAATGCCGGGGTTCATGCTTACTAGCTTATCTGCTTGCTTTTCATCTAAGATAAAAATAGTGTTCTTCAAAAGTTGTTTCAAACGTTTCTGAATGAGGTTGGTAGGGTCCTTTTTGACTTCTGTGAAATTGCCAGAATTAAGAAACTCGATTGTTTTATTGACGTAATCGTCTTCGCTCATTAATACTGTTGTGTTGCCTTTATCTGCTTTGGTTATAATAATGTTGTTGTCATTGATTTTGGTGATGAGACTTTTGAACTTGTTGTTTAAATCGCAACATCTATTGATCTTTTTCTCGCTTGAATTAATTATCTTCTTAATTTCCTTATTAGTTTCAAACCTAACGGCATTTTGTTCTTCAATGGGCAGTTTCCTAATGGCTGTTTCAGCTTCGGCTACTAGGACGGTTAGATCGTTTTTATTTAGCTTTTGCTCCCAGTTGTGTTTGGGAACCTTTTGGAGAATCTCTAGATCGCTCTGGTGGAAATTGACATTAGTTAAGTTTATAACTGGGCTTTGGAAAATATGGCAATTGTTCACATCAGGTGCGTTTTGGTTACTGGGCATTTTCTGCGAGTTAACTAAATAAAAGAATTTATTGTTTAAAGTATTGACCTTTTTTATAACGCAAGAGTGCGTTATATGACTCACGATTATTTGGTAGTTATCCCATTCTTTCTTATCTATAGAATTAGCTGCCTCTATGTGGGCGCGGTATAAGGCATTACTGATGTAGTTCTTTTTCATGAAAAGAAACTTTATTTCACGACTAAGAATTTTGTTGTTCACCAAGAATTGTGTATGTCTTTCGTATGGGTTGGAATGCCTTTTTCTTTGGTAGCCCTTAAGATGTTGAGGAATTAATTTGTGTTTCTTGCATTTCTTAAGAAAATCGATGTCCTTAATGACGTTAGCCAATTTAATTTTCAGATCTTTTTATTTGTATTTTAACCTGTTGGCCTGGCTAGCCTTATACTTAATTGCACTCATTCCAGGTTCCGTATTGACCATGTTAACATGAAGTATAACATAAATTTCTCGCCAAATCAATACTTTTTACTTACTTAAAAATTCTATAGGTACATGTTTCGAAAACACACAATGTTTTCTTCCTCAGCCCACTTATTGGTGTTAAACATCATAAAACATCGATAACCTCACTAAATAACAAAAACACAGTTCACATTTCTTCTCTTGTTCTTCCTTTGTTAGGCCTGTGTCATTCGACACATTAATGTCACTCACGGAATAAACACTTTTAGTTGAAGTAATGAATATTGACACATTGACACATTTACTCATTGCTAGTTTCAACGTGGGTTGCTGAAATGCACACAAGTGTCGTATAACCTTGCCAAAAGCGGAGAAAACAACTAACCAGCACCCAGGAAGGTAATTGGGTGTGGCGTCATGAAAATAAATCGAGTCAGGAATGTATGTTGGAATTAAACTATTGCGGTGGGGGTTGAAGAGGTGGTTTGCGTTTTTTATTATTATTTAAGTAATCTGCTAATAAATCTAACAATTCATTCGTTTCAAAATTAACCTCGTTTAGATTATTGCATTCCTTTGACCGCTGATAAGTAATGATATGAATATTTTCCAAAATATTCATATAGCTGCCCTTCGATGCGTAATGCAAAATTTTGACGTCATTATTTATGTCCGTGAACTTATGTCCTGTTTCTTCCATGTGTACCGCCATGGCTGAAAACTTCCTGTGTTTTGTGGCCGAAACATGCTCAGCATAACGAGTACGTATGCTCCTACCCATCTGTCCGCGTAATTTGAATTGCAAAAATTACATCTGAGCTCATAAACTCCCGATTTTAAATGTTTATCACTGCTGTTGACTTTATTGGAGTTGAAAAATTTGTTGAAATTAGAATTATTGGTTTTAAAGGCGACGTTCATATTGTGTTTCTTTAGGATGTTGGTTACTGTGTAAATGCTTCGATTTACGTAGGTGAAGGTGACAAGTGCTTTCTTTGTTGTGTCCTCTCTAACTAATTTTGTTAAGGGTCTGTTTTTCAACTTGTAAATTAATCTGCTGACATAATTGTGGTTGTAACCATTGAGTTTAGCTATTTGATATATAATGTCAATTTCTTGCTTCCGGTCATGATCAGAGGAAGGGATTCTTAACGCTCTATTAATGAGGCTTATGAACGTTGCATTCTTGTGTCCGCCCGGATGGTTAGAATCCTGCCGTATAACTGTACTCGTTTGCGATGGCTTTCTGTAAACTTTATAATGCAGACGATTGTCTTTTTTAATCACAGTTATATCCAGATAATTGATTTTATTATCGAATTCTGAATCTAAAGTAAATTTAATATTGCTGTCAATTATGTTCAAATCATCCAATATTTGCTCTATCGCTTGAACTTGGTTATTGATAATGATGAAGATATCGTCTACATATCTTCCCCAGAAAACGATGCCACTAATTTGGTTAATAATTTTCTCATGTTCAATGTGGTCAAGGTAAATGTTGGCCAAGACACCCGATAATGGAGATCCCATTGCAAGGCCTTCGGATTGTTTATACATTTTCTTGTTGAACAAAAAAATTTTGTTGTCGGTGAAAATGAAAATCCACAGCCTGCTTCCAGTCTCCGACCGGGTCAGGAATGGAATGAATGAATCCCCCACCTAGCGGCGAGGATATGAACTGTGCCGGCTGCCGAAGCCTGTCGCACTCCTCTGGGGCAATGATTACATGAATGACAGATGAAATGAAATGATAGTGGAGAGTGTTGCTGGAATGAAATTTTGACAGGGAAAACCGGAGTACCCGGAGAAAAACCTGTCTGCCTCCGTTTTGTCCAGCACAGATCTCACATGGAGTGACCGGGATTTGAACCACGTACCCAGCGGTGAGAGGCCGGCGTGCTGCCGCCTAAGCCACGGAGGCTGTTGTCGGTGACAAAGGTTAAAATTGAAATAAATTCCTCGATTTCCACTTTAGATAATTCACTACTGTTAATTAATCTATCCTGAATGATCTTGATCGTTTTCTTGACCGGGATGTTAGTATACATGTCTTTAATGTCGATCGAATGCATAGTGTTATTCTCGTTTATTTTCAAGTCTATGGTTCTTTCACAGAAATGCATGGAGTTAACGAAAGAACAGTCGGCCTTGAGTTTGTAGTGTTTAATAAGAAACTGTTGGGCAAATTTCGCTAGTTTGTACGTTGGGCTATTCCTGAAGTTTACAATAGGCCTAATAGGGGTGCTAGGTTTATGAATTTTCGGAAGAGATCTCAAAGCGGGAATGCCGGGGTTCATGCTTACTAGCTTATCTGCTTGCTTTTCATCTAAGATAAAAATAGTGTTCTTCAAAAGTTGTTTCAAACGTTTCTGAATGAGGTTGGTAGGGTCCTTTTTGACTTCTGTGAAATTGCCAGAATTAAGAAACTCGATTGTTTTATTGACGTAATCGTCTTCGCTCATTAATACTGTTGTGTTGCCTTTATCTGCTTTGGTTATAATAATGTTGTTGTCATTGGTTTTGGTGATGAGACTTTTGAACTTGTTGTTTAAATCGCAACATCTATTGATATTTTTCTCGCTTGAATTAATTATCTTCTTAATTTCCTTATTAGTTTCAAACCTAACGGCATTTTGTTCTTCAATGGGCAGTTTCCTAATGGCTGTTTCAGCTTCGGCTACTAGGACGGTTAGATCGTTTTTATTTAGCTTTTGCTCCCAGTTGTGTTTGGGACCCTTTTGGAGAATCTCTAGATCGCTCTGGTGGAAATTGACATTAGTTAAGTTTATAACTGGGCTTTGGAAAATATGGCAATTGTTCACATCAGGTGCGTTTTGGTTACTGGGCATTTTCTGCGAGTTGACTAAATAAAAGAATTTATTGTTTAAAGTATTGACCTTTTTTATAACGCAAGAGTGCGTTATATGACTCACGATTATTTGGTAGTTATCCCATTCTTTCTTATCTATAGAATTAGCTGCCTCTATGTGGGCGCGGTATAAGGCATTACTGATGTAGTTCTTTTTCATGAAAAGAAACTTTATTTCACGACTAAGAATTTTGTTGTTCACCAAGAATTGTGTATGTCTTTCGTATGGGTTGGAATGCCCTTTTCTTTGGCAGCCCTTAAGATGTTGAGGAATTAATTTGTGTTTCTTGCATTTCTTAAGAAAATCGATGTCTTTAATGACGTTAGCCAATTTAACTTTCAGATCTTTGTATTTGTATTTTAACCTGTTGGCCTGGCTAGCCTTATACTTAATTGCACTCATTCCAGGTTCCGTATTGACCATGTTAACATGAAGTATAACATAAATTTCTCGCCAAATCAATACTTTTTACTTACTTAAAAATTCTATAGGTACATGTTTCGAAAACACACAATGTTTTCTTCCTCAGCCCACTTATTGGTGTTAAACATCATAAAACATCGATAACCTCACTAAATAACAAAAACACAGTTCACATTTCTTCTCTTGTTCTTCCTTTGTTAGGCCTGTGTCATTCGACACATTAATGTCACTCACGGAATAAACACTTTTAGTTGAAGTAATGAATATTGACACATTGACACATTTACTCATTGCTAGTTTCAACGTGGGTTGCTGAAATGCACACAAGTGTCGTATAACCTTGCCAAAAGCGGAGAAAACAACTAACCAGCACCCAGGAAGGTAATTGGGTGTGGCGTCATGAAAATAAATCGAGTCAGGAATGTATGTTGGAATTAAACTATTGCGGTGGGGGTTGAGGAGGTGGTTTGCGTTTTTTATTATTATTTTTATTAATCTGCTAATAAATCTAACAATTCATTCGTTTCAAAATTAACCTCGTTTAGATTATTGCATTCCTTTGACCTCTGATAAGTAATGATATGAATATTTTCCAAAATATTCATATAGCTGCCCTTCGATGCGTAATGCAAAATTTTGACGTCATTATTTATGTCCGTGAACTTATGTCCTGTTTCTTCCATGTGTACCGCCATTGCTGAAAACTTCCTGTGTTTTGTGGCGAAACATGCTCAGCATAACGAGTACGTATGCTCCTACCCGTCTCTCCCGCGTAATTTGAATTGCAAAAATTACATCTGAGCTCATAAACTCCCGATTTTCAATGTTTATCACCGCACTGTGCCAACGTTACGATAGACTTTCTCAAAGAATTCAATTGGGAAGTTTTCGACCATCCGTCGTTTAGTCCATGCCAGCACTAAATGATTTCAACCTCTTTCTAGAATTGCAGGTCTGGTTGGGCGGCAACGCCTAGCCAAAAAGGAAAAACTTCAGGAAACTCTCCACACGTACCCACCTCAGTGGCGGTAGAGACCTTTGCAGAGGGCATTGGAAAGCTGGTGTAACGATACGATAAATGTTTCAATCGTTTTGACGATTATGTTGAAACATAAGCACAATACAAGCAAACATTTAGTAATAAAATCAGTTTGGTATGCCAATCTGTTATTTTTATATAGCCCATCGGAAGTTGAAAAAAAAACAGTCTTCGTATTTCTCGAACAAAGGGGCCGTTCAGGTCATATTTATCGGTGAAAGTGGACTTAAAGCACATTTAGTTATTTAGTTTATGAAAAACTGTAAAGCCGTAGAAATGTTGAAATATGTAAACGTGATTGCGTATTATTATTAATTATGTGCGTTTGGGTAAGAAAGTACATCAAGCACATGGTTCGTTTTCAATAATATATTATTTATGCCAAAAAAATCACCTGTGTTAGCTCATTATAATCAGGTTTCCATTGATATTGCTCTTATCTGATCGGGTGCTTCCTGTAGCCAATTTTATGCTCATCCTATTTGTCGAGGTTTGTTTAGAAACCAGAAATGTAATAAAATGAGTTTTAACTAGGCTAAAATTGTAATTTCTTTTAAAACATCCTCCGTACAACACAGCCACTTACAGTGTAAAATTTGCATTAAATCCCCCCGCCCCGCCAACTCATGCCAACTAGGCCCCAGGCACATTCTCGCGCCAGGCCCCGCGCACCATCGCGAAGGCCCTGATAAGCGTAGTTTGTTTGCACGTGATTTTTGCGTTGATATATTTTTGTCTGTTTTACTTTTAATGTCTGGTATATCTGTATCGTACGTAAAATGTGGTCAACAGAAAAACTGAAAATACACCGTCTTACTTTGCCGCGTAATCCGTTCCGTTTCCCATTTGTCCACTAGTTTGAGTAAATTGAGCATAGACTGGCTGAGTGGCGCAGCGGTAACTTTCTCGCCTGCTTTTCCCAAGGTAGAGGGATCGAATCATGACGCAGTCAGGGGGCTTGGGCCTAAATGTGAGGGAGCCGTGTCATTAGATTTACTGGCACGTTACAGATCCCATTCGGGGCAACATTCCGGCAGCCTGGCGTCTCTAAAAGCTTCAGTCATTAAAAGGGACGTAAAACAAATAATATTTGATCATTATTAAATTAAACATAAACTTGTTGAGAACAAACCACCTCAAAATCTTCCGCGCATCCATTTTTCATGTTTACAAACAATCCGTCAAAAAAAAAAAAAACGTCGGATGATAATAGGGGTCATATGTTTTGATGTTTAATACAAGTTGGCCAACATAACTGCTGGTTGGCCACCATAAATGATATACTGTATTGAAATCGATCTCAATACGAACTGAAACTGCTCATGTAAACAGGATCGTGAGTTCGCCAGGTAAACGTGTGCTAGAGAGCAGGAATCGAGATGTCGTTTCAATCCTCCGTCGTGATTTCCGAAAAACCAAGCATTTAAATTCCGCACCATTTCTGCTTTCCACGGGAAGAGAGTTTTCAGAAGAACTCTCCATTTATAATATATTAAATAAACAGAACAACACAGCACATGGGTTGAAACACGGTTGAGAAGTTGGCAAAGAGTATAGGCCAAGTCCCAAGCAAAGAGGGTTCATTCCAAGGCCAACCTACAATTTCTATAACTTCCTCGTACAAGTCGACAAATCTAGCATGCACTTTCGTTCACTAGCTACTACAGACTTGAATGCTATGTGCTAAGCACCTTTGGATCATGACTTGTGACGTCACATCCAGAATATTAGTCGACTATCTTGTTCACTACGGCTGAAAATGTAGCTTTGGGACACAGCCTTAGTAGCGAGGAGGTTCACGGTTGAACTGAGTGAAACAGCTTGTCCAAGCTGCACGCACGATAACCATTATCGTCAGACAGCTTCGAGCATAAATACAATAGAGTGCGCATTGCCACTCTGTGCCTGTACTGTGACGTGAAACCAACATCTCGATCAGCTGACTAAAAGGTAAACAGAGGAACTCGTAATAGAAGGTGATAGGCGTAGGTGGGGAAATGATTTTTAATGAGGGTTTAAACACACATTTTCGTAATTTATACGACATTGGGAAAAGCATCGCATGTTTCTTTACGTACCGGAAGGTTGCAAAGGCTACGAATGTAACTTATTTGGTGTTAAAAGTGGCTGTCGTGTTCCGTAATATTCATACATCCAGGATCCCCTCTTGTAAATAATTAATAACAAATCAAATTCTGAATTAGGCCTACTGATTATTGAACAGAATTGTGTTTGTGTAAAAAGTGGCTGTCGTGTTCCGTAAAATTCATACATCCAAGATGGACAAGTTCTCAATCTGACACAGTATATAGAGAACGGATATGAGCGGGGAAAAGTGACTGGTGTTGCATTTATGGGCCTTAGCGCAGCTTGTGATACCATCAATCATAAGAGACTAGTGTGTAAAGTGTACCAAACCACAAGGGACTATGGTTTAACAAAATTTGTTGAATGCATCCTACTAAATCGACGCTTCTACGTCTCTCTCCAAAATAAGAACAGCCGTTGGAGAACTCAAAATAATGGATTGCCTCAAGGCAGTGTTCTTGCACCATTGCTCTATAATATCTACACTAACGACCAACCAAATCACGCCAAAGTCAAACAGTTTATCTACGCTGATGACACAGCAGTGGCAGCACAGGGGAAAACATTTGAAGAGGTTGAAGAAAATCTGGTGAGATCTCTCGAAGAACTTGGTACATACTACGAGAACAATAATCTGAGACCCAACTCCAGCAAAATTCAAGATTGTGCCTTTCATCTACGTAACAAAGAAGACAGCAGAAAGCTGCGTGTGGAATGGAGAGGAGCAGTCCTTGAACACTGTTACACACCAAAGTACCTGGGAGTGAAACTGGACAGAACATTATCTTTTAAACAACACTGTCAGAATACCAGACAAAAGGTGTGTGCTAGGAATACTATTATCAGAAAATTAACAGGCACATCTTGGGGTGCACATCCTCATGTCCTACGCACATCTGCTCTGGCGCTCTGCCTATCAGCTGCAGAATATGCATCCCCCGTATGGAGAAGCTAAACAAGTAGATGTTGCTGTGAACGAGACCAATCGCATAATTACAGGGTGTTTGAGACCAACACCAACGGAAAAACTCTGCCCTATCGCAGGAATCGCTCCTCCTCACGTAAGAAGTCAAGTTGCTGCATAAGTTGAACGTTGGAAGCAAACTACCGATCCACGTCACCCCCTTTATGGTCATCAAATACAGTCCGTTCGACTCAGGTCAAGGAAGAATTTTTTAAGAACAAATGCACCCCTTGTTGATACTGCAGGAAAACGAAGGCGTGAACTGTGAGAACAACAAGTGCCTAATCCATCCATGAGTCTAAAGGAAGAACCTTCTACAGGTTTTCACCTTCGCTATCCCATCTGTAAAACCCTCAACCGACTACGCACCGGTGTTTCGAAATGCAAATCCAACCTTGTGAAGTGGGGCTACGCGCAATGAGAAATGGTATGTGATTGTGGACTACTACAGGATGAAGTGCACCTTCTGCTTTGCCAGAATTTACCATCATCCTGCACAAAAGAAGATGTTTTGCAGGCCAATGATAAAGCTGTTCTTATAGCTGAACATTGGATGAACATTATCTAAATTATTTAATAATGTATCTGGATACGGAAATATAATATATCCAGGATCCCCTCTTGTAAATAATTAATAACAAATCCAACTCTGAATTTGGCCTACTGATTTTTGAACAGAATTGTGTTTGTGTAGCTGCTCAATTTTGATTGTACGCCCAAGAGCTCCAAACAAGTTCAATCTATTACTACATCATTTCCGAATTTATTTTTCATCATTAGAAAATGTATTTTGGCTAATTTCAGTACATTACAAATTTTTTATCGTACGATTATCTCTTATTCAGCGTTACTTTCCACTTCAGTATTTTATGAAAGTGAACAATACATGGGCAAATGGAAATAAGGAAGTCTATTGATTTAGTAAGCGTTGCTTTTTAACAACTATGCATTACATTTGCTACAAAGGAAAACATTACAAGCAATGAACTGTTTTCTTTTATCTTCCGTTTTCCATGAATCATACAAACCTTCGCAAAAATAACCCTGAACATTGAAATTCTACGAAGAATTGACTATTTTAGAGCTGCATACATTTTCAGAAGAATCAGAAAATATCCTCAACCAAATGCACTGTGCATACGCTTAATAAGATGACAAATATTACCTCAACGTATTTATTATTGAAGACTACTTCGTCACATCAGCAGCATAACCTGCAATTTGACACTGAACATGATTGAAAAGGAAGGTTCTTTGATGTTGTGATGGTCCTAATTTTGCTTCATAGGCCTGTTCAGTGGAGTAAGGTATAGGGTAATTTTTTATAGTTTGTAATAAATGACAGCATTTGAGTGTTACATTATTTTTCTTTCATGTTTCGGAGTTAAGAGGTAACGTAAAGAAATGCAAGTAGTGAAGTCAAGAATTTTAGGGTTATTTTACAATGAATTAAATTAGGCCTATCTATGGAAAGAAATGGCCGATCCTTTTCTAAATGTCTCTTTACATCCTTACGCTGCACAGTAATACACGATTCTGGCTTAGTACGGTAATGAATAGAATAGAATAGCCCAATTCTATCATCACGTGCAGTATTTCAGTTCTCCAAACTATCCGCAGTTCCCTTTAGTCAGCTGATCGAGATGTTGGTTTCACCAATGTGACGTCATCAGCCATCTATTTGATTTATTATCTAAGTCGGACAGAGTCAAAGAGGAATGTGTGTGTTGGATAGTTTTATGGTTGCGATAAATGTAGGCTTACTTTAGGTTATTGATGGAATATGTATTTCTTTCATTTTGTCATTAGAGCATAAGAATATAAAATAAATTGGGTCGTATGAATAACAAGTAGTTCCGTGAAGAACTATACAGCCTATTTTCATATATCCTACTTATGTTAATTGCCACTATCAACATACACAATTTCAGTTTGATTGCTGTAATAGATTCGTAGATATTGAGAACCGACTAAATATTTCGGATGGTCGCCATGTTGGATTTTATATATGTAGGTCCTAGAGTTATGTACTGTTACATGCAGATTATTGTGAACGTGTAGTATTCAAACTTCAATCGCATAGTTAGGACACAAGAAAAAACAAGGAGATTTTAAAATTTTTCACAGCTGCCATCTTGAGGTTATCTAAACAATTGAAATAAATTAGATGCCAGTGGATTAACATTCGTATAAGGATTTACTGTACCAAGTTTCACTGCACGCGGATGGTTAAATTGCGAGAAACGTCCATGTGAATATTTATAATTCGCGTCACCGCCATGTAGGTTTTGTGATCACCAGGTTATTTAAAGTCCTATAGGTGAACTTAAGTTCATAGCCCCTATGAACATTAAAAAATGCAGTTTGATTGCTAAAATAGATTCGTAGATATTCAGTATCGTCTAAATATTTCGGATGGTCGCCATGTTGGATTGTTAAATGTATAGGCCGTAGAGTCATGTACCATTGAAGGAAAATTATTGCGTAGGTTCATTATTCAAACTTTCACTTCAATCGCATGACTACTTCACAATAAATAAAATCTTAATTTTAAAATTCGCACTGCCGCCATCTTGAGGTTATGTAAACAATTGAACTAAATTAGATACCAGTGGATTACAATGTGTATAAATATTTCCTGTGCCAGGTTTCAGTGCGCTTGGAACATTAAATCGCGAGAAAGGTCTATTTAAAATTTTCAAATTCGCTTGGCCGCCATGTTCGTTTTGTAGTTAACCGGTTTTTGAAAGTCTTATAGATGGACTTCCAGTAGTGCCCTTTATCTCCGTACAAAATTTCAGGGTTTTACCGCTAATAGTTTCAGAGATATAGAATGCCGGTGAAATATTTCGCACATCCGCCATCTTGTGATTATGTAAACATTTGAACGAAGTTAGATGTCGGTGCATTACAATGTATATAAACGTATACTGTACCAAGTTTCATTGCGTTTGGTTGGTCAAATCGCGAGAAACGTCTATTTAAAAGTCGCGAATTCGCTTGGCCGCCATGTTGGTTTTGTAGTTACCAGGTTTTCAAAAGTCACATAAGTGAACTTATAGTAGTTCCCTCTATCACCATAGAAAATGTCAGGGTAATATCGGTAATAGTTTCGGAGATATTGAATGCTGGTGAAATATTTCGCACAGCCGCCATGTTGGATTGGTGAGTCGTAACAAAATTTGAAGGGCACGGTCGAGGTCGCCGAAATAGTGCCATTAACTTACCGAGTTTCATTGAAATCGCTCCAGCCGTTTAGATTTTATTAGGGGGGGGGGACACACACACGAATCACACACACACGCACACACACACACACACACGCACACACACACACGGACAAAAGGTGATCTCATAAGCCTAGTTTTTCAAAATTGAAAATAGGCTAAAAATGGGTATTTAGTACATACTCAGCTTTTCTGAGTATATAAAGTTCATGAGAATGTACTTACTAACTGAGTATATACTCATGTGATGGAGTTAGTGTAGTATATACTCAGATTTATATATTCCTTGGAGTAGATACTCATTTGTGGTATGAATAAAAGAGATCATCTTCTCAGATTGATGAGTATATACTCACTTTGTTTTGAGCATGGCTGATAGTTTCCTCAGACTTATATAACTTACTACTGATTTGTTTGCTGCTAAACATGGCTGAGTTTATTAATGCAGTGCATCGTGAAAAAACTTACAAGGAAAGATGTAAACATGTGGATTCTAACAACTTTAAAAGTCTCTATCGTTTTTCTAAAGTGAATGTGGACTGGTTAAACCAATACTTGTTTGGGCCTGAAAAGGCAGAAGGAAGAGGAGGTGCTATTATGAACATACTTAAATTAAAGGCATTTTTAAGACTTGTAGGTGACCCTGGATTTCAATGTGGCATTGGAGAAGATCTTGGGATTCATCAAACAACAGTGTCTAAAAATCTTGTTGAGGTTATGGATCGTATTGTGGCTAAAGCTACAGTTTGGATCAGATTTCCTGAAACAGACATGGAATTTGATGTTGCAAAACAAGAGTGGCTGGAAAAGAACAATTTTCCAGCAGCTATAGGTGCTCTTGATTGCACTCATGTTGAAATTAAGAAACCTACAAACTATGGTGATGAGTATGTAAACAGGAAAGGTTATGCAAGCATTAATGTACAGGCAACGTTCAATG
Source organism: Meconema thalassinum (assembly GCA_946902985.2). Classification (NCBI taxonomy): domain Eukaryota; kingdom Metazoa; phylum Arthropoda; class Insecta; order Orthoptera; family Tettigoniidae; genus Meconema; species Meconema thalassinum. The sequence continues at coordinate 266,528,521 of OX336397.1, read as the reverse complement.
CCAAAGAAGTTTTCACCAGTGTTGATGTACCATGGCCTGGATCTGTGCACGATTCAAGAATCTGGAAAAATTCAGCTGTCCGGACAAAATTAAGTCTAAATAGAGTAAATGCCTTGCTCTTAGCAGATAGTGGTTATGGTATTGCACCATGGCTTATGACACCCTTCAGAGATCCACAAACACCACAAGAAACTGCTTATAACAGATGCATTACTAGAGAACGGGTTGTGATCGAACGATGTTTTGGGCAATTGAAACAGCGTTTCCCAATTCTTCAGCATAAAGGACGGTTGGCTTTAAATAAAGTACCAAAACTTATAATTTGCTGTTTCATATTGCATAATATAGCTAAGTACTTACAGGATGAAGATCATGAACTACCACCACCATTATTATTAGGTGATAATTTGAGGTTAGATGAAGGAAATGAGGATGATGCGGCAGCTCCTGCAAATATTAGGCGGAATGGGGAAGCTGGGCGAAATGAACTTGCAGAAATAATACTTGGTGTTTAAGTTGCAGCAAGTACCAGTCTGTAAGCCGAAATTGGCAGTGTATTCTATTTCAAAACTAAAAAGAAAAATACAGATTTCTACTCAATTCCAAGTTCCAATTTTAATTTCTTTTCTTTTAATTCCAGCACTCTCAATTGCTTCAATAATACAAGTCTCTGGAGTTCAGAATTGTTCTATTTTCTCGTGTCCTCAGTTGCAGACTCCTCCACGATGCTTTTTTTCGCTTGGGGGTTAGGCTTGTAGTCGATGTCGTTGGAGATGAATTCATGAAATCCATGGGGCTATCCATAAGTAGGCCTATACTTTCTTCCTCTTCCTCTACTATCAATTCCATGATAGGCGGTGGAGGAATATTTTCCTCACTTACGTGAGTTATCCCCACTCCAACTGCAGTTGCTCCTAAGAAAGGAAAGTTGAAGAAAATTAAGTCTTTACGTCACTTGTGTAATTTTAAGAATACTTCACAATAATTAATGAGACGTAGCAGATAAAATCCTAGCCCTGAATTTTGAACCTGGAGTCCTCAGAACCAAAGACCTGAATAAAGGTCCATTCACACATATCCGTGACGTGTCAGTTCCGTGACGTATCAGTTCCGTGAAATTGCATCAGTGTCAGTGATGATTCATATCGTTATATTGAATCTCTCTGACGCGTTCACACTTGTCCGGTGCAGTGCCGTAATTTGTGTGTCCGTGATATTGAGTACTGTCGCCAACGAAATTTTTGCTGTTTTCACGGACGTGCTGTTGTGTGATTTTGTTCGTTCTTGTGAATATAGGCTAAAACGAACGGCGACCAACTTATTGAACTGGTTCGCATTAATGCTGTCTGATAACCTTTGTTATTATGGTTGCATAATTCAGGTGAGGAATGGGAAGGAGGCGACCGTAGCATTAAGTTAGAAACCATCCTGACTTTTGGCTAGAGCAGAAGTGGAAAACCAATTCCAGGATGGTCTCTAGGAGCAGATGACCTCCCTCTACGGCCCCTTAAAACAGCAATAACTAACTAATTTACTGAAGCGGGCCATACACGCTGAGATCTGTATCGAGAGACTGTCCCATGAAACGCGTATCTGATACCAGCTGTGTCGTGTGTAGCGTTGTCACAGCAGGTCTCAAATGAGACAATGAGACCTTTTACATGAAATCTTGTTGATTACTCAACTGCTCACACAGCGCTGTTGACCAAGCATTGGACGGCAAAACCTTATCTCTACTTAGTGTAAAACAAAGTCCCCGATTCTTGGATGTCACGGGTAATCTCGAGAACCACTGGATGGATTTCTACAGAAATCTTCCTCGAGATTACCTTTACAGAATCGTGAAAGCCGCATCAAATCCATCCAGTGGTTCTCGAGATTACACATTTATTAATAAACGTACTGTACAGCTGTTTATTAATCGCGCCTTTAATGGGATGGGAATGCGCTCTATCGGCAACGAGTAGAAATTTTCCAATTACACGTTATGCATGGGCTCTAACTGGGATTGTCTAGGCCGGTTGTGGAGAGCGCAGCTCGCATCCAGTCGGCCGTGCTCTGTGATACACGCGATACTTCCCTACACACGTGTAAACTTGTTGATACTTGTATCGTGTTGCTTGTATCTATCTCAAGGTCCCTTGTCCAGAGCGAGAGACGTGATACCTGCTCCGTTGCGTCATGATACCATTTGAGACCAGCTGTGACAACGCTACACACGACACAGCTGGTATCAGATACGCGTTTCATGGGACAGTCTCTCGATACAGATCTCAGCGTGTATGGCCCGCTTAACGAACTACCTAACAGGATGGCATCTTCTAAGTTCTGTCTCACGAAGCTAAGTCTACCCCGTTCCAACCCTTAGACCAGATTCAATTTCTGGGCAGAACCGGGAATCGAACCTGTACGTCCGGGGCAACAGCCAAGAATGCTAGTTGCTACATCACGTGGTAATTTCTGACATCTTAGCACCACTCACTCGCTTTCTTCTCGCATTGGGCGTAATTTATGAGATACATGTTAAAGACGAGATACAGCCTGGTGTGAAATAAATGGATTTCACCAAAGTGCCGTCTTACGTATGGATTCAGGGCGCAATCGTGCACATTATTCCAGCACCATGACCGTGATGGCGGGCTGCAGCAAGTCCAGAAATCTAAGGCGAGTGTCCCACCGATGAAAACGGCCATCCTGAGAGAACTTCTCCCTTCCAGTATCCTCTATTTCCATTACAACTGTGATTTCTGAAATATTATATCAAAACCCGTCAAAATGCCTTTTGTTCTTTCACGTCAGCATGTTGCTGAATGCATATGTTTCATCATATGAAATACATAGGTTTAAGAGATCACCCATCGACAGCGTCTCTCTCTCTGGGGACCAGGCGTGTCTTGGCCATCAGCCCCATGTATTTGTTCAACAACTTGTGTTTTTGTGTGGCAACTGGAATTATCAGATTCGTGAATGTGTTAGGTGCCCCGGGATTTGAAACAAGGTACTATCCCGACATTTGCCTTCAGGGAGTGTTGAAAACTCATGGTAGCCGGTGTCAGCACCGCGATTCGAACCTATTATCTCCGGACTTGCTTCAGCTCCTCATCGCGGTTGTGATAAATGATCTAATGCGCACTGATACCTATCAATTAAATTCATAACAACCGGTACAAAAGAGAGCGTTATGAGAAGCTCAACGGCAGTGATTTCATCGTTTTGTGATTGTAACACTGAGTCAGAACAGAAATACTTAACTACGTTATGTCTTCGAACAACTTTGATCTCCCAAACTAAAACAAACAACTATTTTTTTAAACTAAGATGGAAATGTCCGCTTTAGGAGCATCAATTGCACTATTCGTTTTCATTTTTTTTCAACGTAGTAATACTTATTTACGAACATTAGCCGTACAATCCAAATGACAGGAAATAGGCAAAACAGGCAATCCATTATTAATTTTATTGGTTATGTGCATATCATCAACAAACCAGTTTTACAGATATTGTATTACACAATATTTTTCCACATCCGTAAACTTAGCCATTTTTACAATCACTGAAATGAAGCAACACTGTGTATAGCCATCACTGAGACACGACGGATATCACGGAACTGACATGTCACGGATATGTGTGGATGGACCTTAAAGGAGCGTTACCATCATAAATGTTGTACAACCATTACTAACCTATCTTGTGAAGCTTACCTGGAATTCTCCTGAGTGCTGGATTTGAATCCCCATCCATCAGTTCATGGATGATTATCTCCAAGTCCTTTAAAACAATTGTCTTGTTGCCTGTTTGTTTTACGTCAGATTTTTGTATGACTCGCATCTTCATGTTATTAATTTTCTTCAATATCGTTGAAGTTTCAACTTTCTTACAGCACATGGCCTGCAGTTTCGTCGCAATCAATTCTAACGATTTGGATTTTTCTTTCCGAACCGCTGGCAATTGCGACTTACTAATGATTACTTTGTCTTCCCGTAAAATATTAGCGAACGTTACCGAAGCTATATTTTCCATTTTAGAGTCAAACTTCACTAAAGCACGTGTTTAAGGTTATGTTAGATATGTTTACAGTATGAACCAAAGAGATGTGAACAGTTGACGATCGTGGAGCACGACGTGAGTATCTACTCAGATTTTAATCATCAACATGGCGGTGAAATTGAGTATCTACTACATTGAGAGAGAACCTTTTTATTCTTACCAAATGGAGTACATACTACTTGGACTGAGTAGTTACTCACACTAAATTCTCATGCTCGCGAGAATATACTTCGAGTATATACTCAGGTTTTATTCATACGACCCATTATCTGATTTGTGTTAAAATACATTCCTATAATAGTCTTGCAGTTCTTCTTAGTCCGTGCCTAGGCTGTCAATCATCAGCGGGCAGAGGTTGCTAGGAATATCGTCAAATTGTGTCTACCAAGTACCTCGCGACAATATATTAAGATCTGAGAATATTTGAGTTCCATGGGATATTTGAAGTTCTCTTTACAGACGTGACTAACTTTCATAATAAAGATGTTTCTTTCAAACTGAGTTCTGCTTGGGCATGTTCGAGCCTTGTGTAGATTAATTTACGAAATTTGATTGTCGAGGATACACAGCTTTAAATGTGCAACTAGAAATTTCTTTATGAAGACAATAATACAAGTTACCCCGTGATAGAATCTATAATTTGGTAAAGACAAATACGTCTTACGGACTCACAGGTTCAATATTGGTACTGCGCCAGAATTTATTTAAGGCCATTACCAAAGAACTAATCTGGATATGAACTAAGACCCAGGAAAAATAAAAGAGTGGATTAAAATCTTTTATTCTTTAAAATTCGTGAGATATGGGAAAATCTGTGTAGAAATTAATGAAATACTATGCATCTTATACGATTATGGAAGGCAAGAAGAAGGAATGATTTAAATATGGATATATATATTTATTATATGAATGAAGGGAGGTCTACATTGCGAGAGACATCACGCCACATGAAGCGAGAGTTACGTCATGAAGGAGGAGAACGGACGAAGGTCGAACTACGGACTGGAAGAGGAGAGGTGGTAGAAGTTACGTCACACCACGAGAGGGGAGGCAGAGTGAGTAACTTGCCGAACGCAGAGAGCCGGACAGAGGAGTTCTTTCCAATTCGAGATTTCATCGAGTAAAGACCTCGAGAAGAAGCTAGTATTTGTTATAATAGTGCCACGCTTTATAAAAGTTGGAAGAAGACAAGTGCAGTACAGTAGACTGTAACTTGCGGAGCAAGCAAGATTATCACGCAGAACAGAACAGCATATAGCTGAATATTACAGTGTTTCAAACAAAGCTGTTATACGTCGCATAAAAACATTTCTACAAGAAGAGATTCACTATTATTACGTTTGAACGCATACTTGAACATTATACTTAAAAATGCAAGTTATAAATCAGCAACGGGGAAGTCTTATATGTGTCATACGTGAAATGAGAATGACCATGTGTTAAGCTACATCATAGGGAAGTGGAAACTACAAAGATGAACAGTTGAATTCCAGAATTCATAATTATGGAAGGCGCAGCAGAACATCCACGTGATGCGTAAAATCACAGAACGAACCTATATTTTTCTACAAGAGTTCTTATACCTCTGGAATACTCGCACACGCTTGTATAAACGACGATTTTCAACCTTGAGACGAGATGCCAATTCTGAAGAGATGGGGAATCGAAGGAGGAGCCAGACGACTTGCAGTGAACGAGATAGAAGGAGCAGACGGAGCAGGCTGTTTCACAGCAAGGTCGCTCACCCGAGCATGTCACCGACCTTGTTCCACTGGGGGAAGAGGCCAGCTGGTTCCGACACAACCGGTCTACATAGCCGTGGGCGATACGCTCGGACAAGCTTGGTTTGGCAGGCGAGACGAAGGTATTCCCAAGACCAGATTCAACTCAAGGTAGAGAAGAGATTGCTTTATATTACGTTGAATTGTAGTTATGTTCTGTGTTTATCCTAATTGACCAACCGTATAATTTTGTCAGTATAATTAAAATTATGTAGATTTTGAAGTAGTATATTTTTAGTATTTTTCTTAGGAGTCATTTTTCTTGTTCTTGAAAATTTCAGTCACTTGGACGAAATTTTGCATAGCGCTGTTATTAACGTTAAAATTTTTCAGAGTAAAATCGTGTAGAGTTTTTGATATTTGCGTTAGATTTAAACTAATTAAATCTGTTTTATGCGCAGCGATGGAAGGTATAATGAACAAATTAAAGAATGTAGAGTGAACTATTTAAAAGGAGTATAATATTGAACGAATTAAAGAAAGAGTATAATTGTGAATGAATTAAAGAAAGTATATTGAACCAAATTTAAGTACCGCATATTTAAAAAGTTATGTCACGAAGTGTAAAATATTTCGACAACTCATGATGTTGATTCGAGTGTCAGAAATTTATTTTCAACTAATTATGAACGAAATTGAATTGTTGCATGACACAAAGTCCGATAAAAAATTAATTAAATGCTAGTTAAATGATTAAACTAATGAATATTAGATTCAGAGTAAAGAGACAGATAGATATGTAGATCTATGCTGTAACGTGATAAACCACATTTTCTAATAACGAGAGTATTACAAGAACTTTTATACATATTTGTCCAATGGAAATTTAGAGCATTAAAAAGCCTAGATAAATTTGTTAAACAAATATATTCACGGAAGGAAGATAAACTTATATCATTTGTTAAAAATATAAATTCTTACTGATAATTCTTTAAAGGTTGTAATAATGTAAAACTGAATTTAAACACGTGAAAAAAGAAAGAGTTAAGAAAGTTAAATCACAGGGTGATCTAAAAGTAGATGTACAGAAATTTATTGCAGAAGTGGAATTATAAGCACGAGGCGAAGTTGTATAAGGATAGAGAAGAGTGTTAGTAAGAATGCATTGAAATGGAAGTTTAGATTTGAAATACCGTGCAAGAAAGGATAAGTAGACGTAAATGAGTTACGTATTTTTACGAAAGGAGGCTGAGTAGTCTCAAGTTTTTCTAGTATTGATCGCAGCGATTGTGAAGTTATTTGAGTGTATTAAAGGAAAGTTCTGTACAGGGTGTTTAAGAAATGATGTGATTGTTGTATAATTTTGGAAGAGGAGTGTGAGAATGAAGGTCAAATGCCATGCACTTCTAGTATTCACGTTTATCAGAGAATTATTAAAAGAGTAAAGAATTTCAGGATTTTTTCAACATTTTATAATCAAATGGGAAAAGATGAAATCAGATCAGTGCTTAGCTTAAATGTCTGTCACTTATGTTCTATTGATTAAGACAAGTATTTATACTTACAACCGATAGAGTTGCGGTGTGTGCTTGTTCGTTTGTTAAGGAAGTTGAGTGGTGAAGACTCATTGAAAGATAGACAATTTAATCTTTTCGACACAATAGTGTAGATTTGTGCGAACCATGAATGAATGTAAATATGAACATTGTCAATGTTGAATAATTTTTCTTAGATGTGGAACTACGGTTCAGAGATGAAACGGATTTGTATAAAATAGGGTAATGCTTAAAATCACGCCGTTTCACATTTTCTTAGTACAATAGTGCCACGTGCAATTTATTTTTGGAGATTATTTTTATTGCAGTGTCAAGGAGACACTATATTTTCAGACAGGAAGTCAGTTTTATTGAACATTTCTTAGCACAATAAACGGCTGGCGCTCCTTAGCGATTCAGTCAATTTGTATCTTAGCTGACATCGTTTTCATTGTCGTCATCGCCAAAAATAGGACTGCTAGGTATAGATACAGGCGCTCACTATAGATTAAACTTATCACCCCTCGAGATTGGAGTTTCTCGATTTGCTCTAAATGTAAATGATAGTAGAAATTTGTACCTAGGCTGGTAGTACTATTTTCTTACGAATAATATCTACCTGTGTGTTCCTGAAATTCCCAATTTTTACTTAGCAGACAATTGTAAGTTTGTGAGCTGGGTATTTACATGTCTGCAATCCTATACAGTGCAGCGGATATAGGTACTGATTGGTGAATTCGGGCGCAGTACTGAGGGCGATATTTTGTATTTGGTTTGAAGTGGGTTTGTTGTAACACGGGGCGGACGAATTGTATTTTCTGTAACTCATTGTATCCAGTTACTGCTAATTTCTTAGTTGGCCTACTCGTGGTGTGCCTTGAGTTAACTTTTACGTTGATAGGTTTGAAGTGTAATTCGCTGCCCGGTCATATTGTGTACAACCAATTTATAGGACGCTTCATTTCTGTGGCTGGCACCAGTAATTCCTCATTTTATCGCAATGATAGATCTTAATATTTTACTCGATGTTATTTCCTAACTAAGTTAATATCATATAAAGTCGAGCGCTAACCTCTTCTTCTCACTGTGCACGGGTTATATTCTCATTACTGTAGTCTTATTTGAATTCTAAGTTCTGAAATTACCTCATTTGATAATGAAAATGATTTGACGTAGGCCTATGGCTTCTTATTTTTCTTAATCGCAGTTTGTCTGCTCTAGTTTGCTGGACATTATGGAGCAACAACAACAACCACTCATTAAGAGTGAGCCAGAATGCCCGTCTCAAACTGATGAATTGCCTAATATTGTAAGTTGTATTTATTATGTATATCGTGTAACATAGCAATCTTAGTGATGTTCATGACGAGCAAGGTTTAGTGACTTAACTTAATACTTGCTACCAAATAGTAGGCTAACCAGGATGTTTAATATTGTTTTGTTACACATAACTAAGTACAATTATTCTGTGTGCATGTTTTACGTTGGCTCATACTTGTATAATACTTTCTGGGAATCAATTGACCTGTTACCCTCTTATAATCTTCTGGATGAGTCTGGCGATAAGTATGAAGATAAAAACTGGGAAGTCAAATTGGAACTTGAAATACAGGTGATCATAGGTTCTATATTTCCTCTCATATAAATATCTCTTATTTAAGCAGTAAACACTTGCTGATGATATTGTATTCATAATGTGGTTTCACCCTGGGCCCTATTGTAGGTGAAGCACCACATGCTGGGCTAACAGTAGCTAATTTATTGGTAATGCAGGTTCACTCTACTGGCAATCGGGGCCCTATTGTAGGCGAAGTCTACATTACATGCTATGCGAACATTAGCTAATTTATTGGTAATGCAGGTTCACTCTACTGGCAATCTGGGCCCTATCGTAGGTGAAGTCTACATTACATGGCATGCGAACATTAGCTAATTTATTGGTAATGCAGTTTCACTCTACTGGCAATCTGGGCCCTATTGTTGGTGAAGCCTACTCTACTTGCTGTGCTAACAGTAGCTAATTTATGGGTAATGCAGGTTTAATCGGTTGGCACCCGGAGCCCTATTGTAGGTGAGGTCGCACCCCACACACCGTTAACAGTAGCTTAACTTATTGACAATGCAGTTTCACTCTGCTGGCACCCTGGACCCTATTGTAGGTGAAGTCTACACCAAGGGCTGTGCAAACACTAACTAATTTATTGGTAATGTTGGTTCATTCTGCTGCCATATTTGTTGGAGAATGAAACACTGCTTTAGTGATAACCTTTTACATCAAAACTCCAAGATAAAAAAAAAGAGGATTTATAAGGGCAGGTTGTTTAAACTTTCAAGCATTTGATCTCATTGCATCGGGTTAAGCTGATCTTCGCGCGTGCTGACTTCAGAATTGTCGGTGTATAAACGTTAATCTATGATCATCACGTATTGATCTGTCTGATATTCAACCAGCGACAATCCTCGGTTCAGCGCTGTTAATCTTAGTTCACAGCTGCTGTCCGTGAAACATTTTAGCCTGTAGTTTCCAGTTCTAGGCTGTATTTATTAGAGAAATATGATATAAAACTTGCAAATTAGTAGGTTATACTGGTACGAAGGTTATATGTTTTTCTGGACTAGAATTAATTCCTGCGTGTCCGCTCTCATTGATGATGTATTTTAGTCGGAGAGATTTTGGGTTTTATTGAGGAGGAAGAATACCGTTGTCCTGAAAATTGTGTCTTATTCAGACACTTGAACAATTTACTTTTTTCGTTTTAGATAAAGATCAGAAACATGCTGGTTTGGAACATTTTATAATAATTAGGTCACCTGTACACGCTGTTGTTCTGTGCCAGTAGGGGCGTGGTGGCTCAGCGGTCTAGCTGAATGCCTCTCACCAAGGCGGTCCGGGTTCGATTCCCGGTCAATGCATGTGAGATTTTCGAAGTGAAATGCCATGTCCTGTGGTTCGGATTCCACGTAAAAAGGAGGTCCCGTGGCTCATAATCACAAGATTCACGGTCACGTAAAACTACAATCTCCCTCCTTGTTCTGTGCCAGTACAAGTCGAGTGTTATTAGGCCCACAGGCTATACGGACATAATGCGTGTTCACATTATATAACAATTTATTTTGCACCCCATTTAGAGTTTAAAAGCATTGGCAGAGGTGCTTCTATCATCTTACCTCCAGTGATTATACCGGTACCAAATACATAGGGTAGGGTAATGGTAGTATTAATGGATCTATTTTCTCTATGTTATTTTTTTGCTTTCGAAAGTGGTAGGCCTCTAGTACCTAATATTACCGTCGTTAATAGGGTAGCCGATTTGATATTCTGCAGAAGAACTACCATAGGCCATGTGACTCACTCTTCACATTATTTAGACCATCATTTTCATCATCTATTTACAGTTGCAGTTTTCCGGGTACTGTTGACAAGCCTCTTCCACTCTCCTCTGTCCATGTGCGTCTTGTTCTTCATGACATCATCTAGTGACCTTCCCTTGGTTGCAATGTCTGACTTGACCATGTCCATACAACGAGTTCTTGGTCTTCCCACCCTTCGTTTACAGTCCAGCTATATTCTGGCTGACCTCGTAGATTCCATTCTCATCACGTGTCCAAACCACTGAAGTCGTGATGAGCTGACTCTGGCAAGTAGACATGTCTTAATCCCAGGTTCCCTCCTTACCACTTAACTCCTTAATTTATCCATCTTGGTGGTGGACCTCAGGAATGTCATCTCTGATGGTTGAAGTCTTGATGAGTCTCGCTTCGTGAGGGTGCATGTTTCGATACCATACATCAAGATTGGTACAAAGTAACTGTTGAACATAGTTAATTTTGCTTTTTATTTGGGATCTTGTCATCGCAGGGAAGGGGCCGCACTCGTTGGTAAAAGATGGAACTGTTCTGCACCCTGTTGATGCTTTCTTTCCTTGCTAGATTGTCCTTGGAAACTATACTGCCCAGGTATGTGAAATTGTCCACACTCTTCAGCTGGTAGTCACCAAGTTTGCTTGTTGGAAGGGCATTTCTGTTTACTGTCATTACGACAGTCACAGTCTAGCTGATCTTAAGCTTAAACTCCTGGAACTTAGCTATCCATGCGTTGAGCCTTTTCTGGACTTCTTCGGTTTCTCCCCAGATCATGACGTCATCAGCAAACGCAACTGCACTGAGTTCACCCGACGTTTCCTTAATGCTCTTCATTATATCATCCATAATTGTGATGAATAGTATTGGGGACAGTGCACTGCCCTGCTGGACTCCACTCTTTGCCTGGAACAATAATGATGGCCCCTGTCCCTGTCGCACGCAGCTGATACAGTTCTGATAACACATCTTGATTTTCCTTACCAGTCCATCCGGCACCTTCATCGTCCTCATGCATTGCCAAATCTTCTCTCTTGCGATACTGTCAAAAGCCTTTTCGATGTCAAGGAATACCACGAACAGGTCCTTGTCTCTTTCCCAGTGCTTCTCTATTAGCATTCGGGCACTGAAGATACGGTCTATAGTTGATCTGTTGGCTCTGAAGCCATACTGCTCCTCTTCTCTATTAGCATTCGGGCACTGAAGATATGGTCTATAGTTGATCTGTTGGCTCTGAAGCCATACTGCTCCTCTTCTCTATTAGCATTCGAGCACTGAAGATACGGTCTATAGTTGATCTGTTGGCTCTGAAGCCATACTGCTCCTCTTCTCTATTAGCATTCGGGCGCTGAAGATACGTCTATAGTTGATATGTTGGCTCTGAAGCTATACTGCTTCCCTATTAGCATTCGGGCACTGAAGATACGGTCTATAGTTGATCTGTTGGCTCTGAAGCCATACTGCTCCTCTTCTTTGTTAACATTCGGGCACTGAAGATACGGTCTATAGTTGATCTGTTGGCTCTGAAGCCATACTGCTCGTCTTCTCTATTAGCATTCGGGCACTGAAGAAACGGTCTATAGTTGATCTGCTGGCTCTGAAGACATACTGCTCGTCTTCTCTATTAGCATTCGGGCACTGAAGATACGGTCTATAGTTGATCTGTTGGCTCTGAAGCCATCCTGCTCCTTTTTCTATTAGCATTCGGGCGGTGAAGATACGGTCTATAGTTGATCTGTTGGCTCTGAAGCCATACTGCTCATCTTCTCTATTAGCATTCGGGCACTGAAGATACGGTCTATAGTTGGTCTGTTGGCTCTGAAGCCATCCTGCTCCTCTTCTCTATTAGCATTCGGGCACTGAGGATACGGTCTATAGTTGATCTGTTGGCTCTGAAGCCATACTGCTCATTTTCTCTATTAGCATTCGGGCACTGAAGATACGGTTTATAGTTGATCTGTTGGCTCTGAAGCCATACCGCTCGTCTTCTCTATTAGCATTCGGGCACTGAAGATACGGTCTATAGTTGATCTGTTGGCTCTGAAGCCATACTGCTCCTCTTCTCTATTAGCATTCGGGCACTGAAGATACGGTCTATAGTTGATCTGTTGGCTCTGAAGCCATACTGCTCCTCTTCTCTATTAGCATTCGGGCACTGAAGATACGGTCTATAGTTGATCTGTTGGTTACGAATCCATCCTGCTCCTCTTCTCTATTAGCATTTGGGCACTGAAGATACGGTCTATAGTTGATCTGTTGGCTTCGAAGCCATACTGCTCGTCTTCTCTATTAGCATTCGGGCACTGAAGATACGGTCAATAGTTGATCTGTTGGCTCTGAAACCATCCTGCTCCTCTTCTCTATTAGCATTCGGGCACTGAAGATACGGTCTATAGTTGATCTGTTGGCTCAGAAGCCATACTGCTCCTCTTCTCTATTAGCATTCGGGCACTGAAGATACGGTCTATAGTTGATCTGTTGGCTCTGAAGCCATACTGCTCCTCTTCGCTATCAGCATTCGGGCACTGCAGATACGGTCTATAGTTGATCTGTTGGCTCTGAAGCCATACTGCTCCTCTTCTCTATTAGCATTCGGGCACTGAAGATACGGTCTATAGTTGATCTATTGGCTCTGAAGCCATACTGCTCCTCTTCTCTGTTAACATTCGGGCACTGAAGATACGGTTTATAGTTGGTCTGTTGGCTCTGAAGCCATACCGCTAGTCTTCTCTATTAGCATTCAGGCACTGAAGATACGGTCTATAGTTGATCTGTGGGCTCTGAAGCCAAACTGCTCCTTTTTTCTATTAGCATTCGGGCAGTGAAGATACGGTCTATAGTTGATCTGTTGGCTCTGAAGCCATACTGCTCATCTTCTCTATTAGCATTCGGGCACTGAAGATACGGTCTATAGTTGGTCTGCAGGCTCTGAAGCCATCCTGCTCGTCTTCTCTATTAGCATTCGGGCACTGAAGATACGGTCTATAATTGATCTCTTGGCTCTGAAGCCATCCTGCTCCTCTTCTCTATTGGCATTCGGGCACTGAAAATACGGTCTATTGTTGATCTGTTGGCTCTGAAGCCATACTGCTCGTCTTCTCTATTAGCATTCGGGCACTGAAGATACGGTCTATAGTTGATCTGTTGGCTCTGAAGCCATCCTGCTCCTCTTCTCTATTAGCATTCGGGCACTGAAGATACGATCTATAGTTGATCTGTTGGCTCTGAAGCCATACTTCTCGTCTTCTCTATTAGCATTCGGGCACTGAAGATACGGTCTATAGTTGATCTGTTGGCTCTGAAGCCATCCTGCTCCTCTTTTCTATTAGCATTCGGGCAGTGAAGATACGGTTTATAGTTGATCTGTTGGCTCTGAAGCCATACTGCTCGTCTTCTCTATTAGCATTCGGGCACTGAAGATGCGGTCTATAGTTGATCTGTTGGCTCTGAAGCCATCCTGCTCCTCTTCTCTATTAGCATTCGGGCACTGAAGATACGGTCAAGTTGATCTGTTGGCTCTGAAGCCATACTGCTCGTCTTCTCTATTAGCATTCGGGCACTGAAGATACGGTCTATAATTGATCTGTTGGCTCTGAAGTCATCCAGCTCCTCTTCTCTGTTAACATTCGGGCACTGAAGATACGGTCTATAGTTAATCTGTTGGCTTCGAAGCCATACTGCTCGTCTTCTCTATTAGCATTCGGGCACTGAAGATACGGTCTATAGTTGATCTGTTGGCTCTGAAACCATCCTGCTCCTCTTCTCTATTAGCATTCGGGCACTGAAGATACGGTCTATAGTTGGTCTGCAGGCTCTGAAGCCATCCTGCTCGTCTTCACTATTAGCATTCGGGCACTGAAGATACGGTCTATAGTTGATCTGTTGGCTCTGAAGCCATCCTGCTCCTCTTCTCTATTAGCATTCGGGCACTGAAGATACGGTCTATAGTTGATCTGTTGGCTCTGAAGCCATACTGCTCGTCTTCTCTATTAGCATTCGGGCACTGAAGATACGGTCTATAGTTGATCTGTTGGCTCAGAAGCCATACTGCTCCTCTTCTCTATTCGCATTCGGGCACTGAAGATACAGTATACAGTTGATCTGTTGGCTCTGAAGCCATACTGCTCGTCTTCTCTATTAGCATTCGGGCACTGAAGATACGGTCTATAGTTGATCTGTTGGCTCTGAAGCCATCCTGATCCTCTTTTCCATTAGCATTCGGGCAGTGAAGATACGGTTTATAGTTGATCTGTTGGCTCTGAAGCCATACTTCTCGTCTTCACTATTAGCATTCGGGCACTGAAGATACGGTCTATAGTTGATCTGTTGGCTCTGAAGCCATCCTGCTCCTCTTCTCTATTAGCATTCGGGCACTGAAGATACGGTCTATAGTTGATCTGTTGGCTCTGAAGCCATACTGCTCGTCTTCTCTATTAGCATTCGGGCACTGAAGATACGGTCTATAATTGATCTGTTGGCTCTGAAGTCATCCTGCTCCTCTTCTCTGTTAACATTCGGGCACTGAAGATACGGTCTATAGTTGATCTGTTGGCTTCGAAGCCATACTGCTCGTCTTCTCTATTAGCATTCGGGCACCGAAGATACGGTCTATCGTTGATCTGTTGGCTCTGAAACCATCCTGCTCATCTTCTCTATTAGCATTCGGGCACCGAAGATACGGTCTATAGTTGATCTGTTGGCTCTGAAGCCATCCTGCTCCTCTTCTCTGTTAACATTCGGGCACTGAAGATACGGTCTATAGTTGATCTGTTGGCTCCGAAACCATACTGCTCCTCTTCTCTATTAGCATTCGGGTACTGAAGATACGGTCTATAGTTGATCTGTTGGCTCTGAAGCCATACTGCTCCTCTTCGGTATCAGCATTCGGGCACTGAAGATACGGTCTATAGTTGATCTATTGGCTCTGAAGCCATACTGCTCCTCTTCTCTGCTAACATTCGGGCACTGAAGATACGGTCTATAGTTGATCTGTTGGCTCTGAAGCCATACGGCTCCTCTTCTCTCTTAGCATTCAGGCACTGAAGATACGGTCTATAGTTGATCTGTTGGCTCTGAAGCCACACTGCTCCTCTTCTCTATTAGCATTCGGGCACTGACGATACGGTCTATAGTTGATCTGTTGGCTCTGAAGCCACACTGCTCGTCTTCAAGCTGAGGCTCCATGACGGTTCTTAGCCTCTTCTCTACTAACTTTTCAAGAATTTTTAGTCCGTGTGATAGAGTAATCCCTCTGTAATTAGAGGGTTTCCGACTATTCCCTTTCTTGACTAGAGGAATGATAACACCTTTGCTCCAGTCGGGAGGTATCTTGTTATCCCTCCAAACTGCATTTAGCACTCTGTGCAACAATTGGATACCTTGTTGGCCTGCTGCTTTGATCATATCAGCATTTGCATCGTCCATTCCGGGTGGTTTCCCCTTTGGAATGGCTTTTAATGATGTCTCTGTTTCTGTCCAGATGATGGGGGGTTCCTCTATACAGGCTTCCACATCTCGTTCTATATCTTGCTGCCCTTCCTCTGATCTATTTAATAGGTAATCAAAATGGTTCTTCAGGATCTCTCTGATGTCACTGTCCTTCCTGACGAGGTTCCGATTGTCATCTTCTAGTTCTTTGATCTTATCTACTTGATTCATTTTATCTTTGACTACTCTGTATAACAGTTTCATGTTGCCTCTGATAACCTCCTCCAATTTCTGAGCGAATGTCTCCCAACTCTTGGGTTTCTCTTCTTGAACTATGTTTTTGACTTCCAGTTTCTTTTCTCGGCATGTCCGTTGAAGGTCACCAATCATTGCGTCATTCCCCTCGATTCCAGATATTATTTTCTCTTGATTTCTTGCTTTCCGAGATGTATTCCTTTCCTTGAGGCCGCTCTCAACCTTTCAATCCACCACCAAGTTTCCTTCTCCCCACTTTCACGCTTTCACACATATTTCAATTGCTTCCTTTACAATAATATTCCTTAGTCTACCCCAATCTCCATCTCGGGCCAATTGCCGTCTTATCGTGTCCTGATATGCTTCTTTCTTTTCTGTTTGCTGGAGCTCCCACACTTTGATATTCGGCAACTTCCTGGTTAGAAACTTTGGAATGTGAAAGGCATACATTTCTGCTGCTAATAATCGGTGGTCACTATCGAGGCTCTCACAAGGTATTACTTTGACTTCTGTCACAAACCTGCTACTTTCCTCGTCTAAGATGAAATAATCTATAAGGTGCGTTCAAAAAGTAACGAGCTGGAGGCTGGCATGCGCATATCGGTGACGACATCGGCTAATCGTGGCATGTGTAACGAGGTGTGGTTCCGACCAGTGCGTGGAAGGTCACAGCCCGTCGCTAGAGGGCACGCGTGCACGTCACGTGACGATACAAAGCGAGCAGCTGCATACATCAATCGTCCAACCAAGACTAAGACAGTAGGCCATTCGACATGCTTCCTGGTGTGGTTGAAGACTGTGGGGCACCCATTGCGCACACACTTTCCGCAAGTGCAGTCGTTCCTTCATAATGGTGTGCACACTTCCGACGCTCAATCCGACCACGGCGGCTATGGCGTTCACTGTCACTCGGAGGTCCTGGGTAATGAGTGCATCAACCAGCTGGACGTTGTCATCGGTAATGCAGGGGGGTACCCCAGGCCGGGCATCATCGGCTAACGACACCCGTCCTTCCCTGAAGCGCTTGTGCCACGCCTTGACCCTTGCAAGTGACATGCAGTTTTCGCCGTACACTTGTGACATTCAGCGATGAATGTCCGTTCCCCCTACTCCTTTCGCTGTCAGAAACCGAACAACACCTCTTTGCTCTTCGTTTGACGCCTCCATGTCACTGTTTGCAATGCGACTGGCAGCATTGGACGATTGATGTATGCTTCTGTTCGCTTTGTATCGCCACGTGACGTGCACGCGTGCCCTCTTGTGACGGACTGTCACCTTCCACAGTCTGGTCGGAACCACACCTCGTTACACACGCCACGATTAGCCGGTGTCGTCACCGGTTTGCGCATTACATCCTCCGTCTCGTTACTTATTGAACGCACCTTAAATTATGAACTCATGTTTTCCATCCCCACTGTATCTTGTGACTGACTCTTTTCTTGAACCAACTCGGGATTGAGACTTTTATTCGATATTCCTCGTACCAAAGCCTTTTATTTATTTATTATGTATTTATCGTATGGCTTTTAGGGCCGGGAGTTTCCGATGACATGTTCGGCTCGCCTGAGTCTGTAGCTGCTTCCAGCGGACACCCTTATCAGGGTGAGCTACAAGTTCCGTTCAATTTCAAGTAGTTCCAACTTTCACTACCAGATATCAATGATACCTAGTGGTGAACGTTGGAACTTTGATAGAGCGTTCTGACGAAATCTAATCTGACAATTTAGCTTTACACAAGTTTAGTCTGTGAAAGGATCTTTTACATGCCATAAATGTATGACATGGGATCGCCGGCTTTACTTCCCCTCCGAAGGAAGCATAATGAGTGATTTTAACGCTCTTAAAAATCCGACGACTTCGGCCGGGTTTGAACCCGCTATCTTGGGCACAGCAGTTCAGCATGCTACCAACTACGCCACCAAAGCCATGTGGCCCCTTTATCTTTCCTTACTGTTCCGATCTGTGCATTTAGATCCCCCATGATTATGGAGCTGTCTTGATCTTATATAAGAAACAAGTCATTTCATTGCAGGACCATACAGACCAGCACACGGATATTAAAATTGAGGAATCTTCTAATCCGGATATCGTTACATGCATTAAAACAGAAACATCATCTTCTGATCTGGAGGTAAGTATCTTCATGCTTATGTTCAAGACTTCTCCGTATTACCTAACAGCATTTCGAGATTGAGACTTGTATTCTCACATTTATGTTGATGACAATTGGAAGCGTTTGGCTAACTGCTGTTAGTACCTGCTCTAATCTCCTTTACAAACTGTGCTCTCCCGTACCCTAGCAGACACACAATTCTTAGAGTTACTAGCTGCTCTAATCTCCTTTGCAAACTCTGTGCTCCCGTACTCTAGCAGGCACATAATTCTTGGAGTTACTAGCCGCTCAAATCTCCTTTGCAAACTGTGTGATCCCGTACACTAGCAGACACATAATTCTTAGAGTTACTAGCTGCTCTAATCTCCTTTACAAATTGTGTGCTCCCGTACTCTAGCAGGCACATAATTCTTAGAGTTACTAGCTGCTCTAATCTCCTTTACAAACATTGTGCTCCCGTACTCTAGCAGACGCATAATTCTTAGAGTTACTAGCTGCTCTAATCTCCTTTACAAACTGTGTGCTCCCGTGCACTAGCAGACACACAATTCTTAGAGTTACTAGCTGCTCTAATCTCCTTTGCAAACTGTGTGCTCCCGTACTCTAGCAGACACATAATTCTTAGAGTTACTAGCTGCTCTAATCTCCTTTGCAAACTGTGTGCTCCCGTACTCTAGCAGACACATACTTTCTAGAGTTACTAGCTGCTCTAATCTCCTTTGCAAACTGTGTGCTCCCGTACTCTAGCAGACACATAATTCTTAGAGTTACTATCTGCTCTAATCTCCTTTGTAAACTGTGTGCTCCCGTACTCTAGCAGACACATAATTCATAGAGTTACTAGCTGCTCTACAAGAGACTCCCCATAGAGGCATTTAGTTATCTCGATATACTTCTTATTGAACATTTAAATATTGAATCGCAGTGAAATATGAAGAATTGCCTTATCTAATATTCTGAAGGGTGATTGATTTATGACTTTACTCTCAAAAGTAATGCTCGTATGGGCAGTCTAGTGGCTTGTAACTCAATGATATGTCCACGTGTTGGACCGTAGGACCTGGTATTGTCTATTGTATTGTCATCTGCCCCTCTCTTATGGTCTTACGGCTAAAAGAATTAAAAGTAAAAGTTCATTTGTCCTCAATCCTTTAAGCTAATACTGCCATTAAGGCACTTACTTTAGCATTTTCATTCGCTCTAAGTTTAACTTGGTCTCTAAAAGTGTATTATAAGTTTCAGAACTGGGGATTATAACCACTTATCTGTATAAAGTTTATCTCTAGCACTAGGATGTGAAGGACAGTAGAAATTCATTCAGCGAATATATCTTCACTTGGGCTGAGCAGTGCTGTACAATTACATGGGTTGTCATTTGTGTAAAAGTATAAGGTGATAACACTGACATAAATTATTCCATCTTATCCGCAGGATGTAAAAGAAGAAAATATGAATGAAGAAGCAGATGAAAGTGGAAATCACTTAAACGAGTAAGTGTTAAACATACAAACAACATGTTACGTTACATATACCCTCATTGTAGGAATGTTTAGGTGTTTCCTTTTTAAATGCGGGTGCTAAACTCTCAGCTTCAAAATCAATTTCATGCATTTCCACAATATTTTTAATTAAGCGTTATTAGTTCATTATTATTCTGGGCAAACTAATATAATATTTGTATAGAGGTACTTAATCATGCCACAAAGTATTGAGTGTTTTTCATTTTGTGGCTTAAGGTAAAACACTTAATTTCCGTTAACGAAGTGACACTATATTACTTTCGCTCACACGCAAATACTAGCAATATGGCAACGGACTAGTGGTGTATTTTATAAAGGAGATGAGGGTGGAATGTGTCGCGGCTGTTTTGCTGACTTTCCTGTGGCTGACTGAACTGTTTACCATTTTTCTCATTGAGTAAGTGGTTAGTTAACGTAATATTACAATACCACCGTGGAGGATGGATTTTATAACCAACATACTAATATATAAAAATGAGATGGTGTTTGGCTGTTTATCGTCCTGTTACTCAATCACGCAAGAACCACTGGTCCGATTGAAACGAAATGTTGCATGGATGTAGCTGATTTACCAGGTTTACACATAGGCTACTTTTGATTTTGATACTTTGCACTATTTAAAAATGGCGACTATTTTCATATTTACATTTCAAATAAAAAGAGAACGCTTAATAATAGCAAACTTTCGATGACACTACGAGCTTTAAAATTTAATTTTCTATCGGAAAGGTCCTTATCATTTTTCGTGTATCTCCAACGGTTAGCGAGTAAAACCTAAATATGTATTTTAAAACACGGTCAACGCCGAACGATGTTAGTCTCTATATGAACTGTTTTGTTTATAGAGGTAGTTTGTGGGGTCCGAAACTAGACGTGATTTTGAGTCTAATTTTATACTCATTGTGCCGGTTATTGTATGTATTAGGATCTTTGCGCAGTATCACAATGTTATAGTGCTTTCTACTTTGCACGGTATGCTTTCATCCTTTTTTTCGATTTGTTTTTCGTTAAATGAATATTTCAGTTGGCCAATATTTATCTGCTTATTATCGTTTTTTACCATGATCAGAAACCCAAATTCACAGACGAATGTGTCGGAGACTAACGACTGTCACATTCGTTTATTTAGTGTTCATATTAATCTTACTGCAGAACTGGGTAAATTTATTTTAATAAAGAAGGTATTTTGACTTTCACGGCCAATAAAAAAACGCACAAAACATGGCGTGAACCAAGTTAAGTTGCTGAGTTTAAATTGCATGGCCCTGAAATTCAATATACAATCATTTTCAAAGCCTTTATAGGGAGGTGAAAGACTGTTTTAGCCTTTAGCACTCGTAGTAAAGTAGCTGAGGTGTTCTAAATAAGAATTGAGGTTTTGCACAGTTTGCTACTCCTTTGGTAGTCCGCAAATAGCCCACAAGAGCCCGCTGATGAACCATCTCGGAGTTACTAGGCGTAATCTCGCACAAGACACGGCATAAACTTAGATTTTTTTTTCTGTGATTAATTTGTTTTTGTTATTGTTACTTGGGATGATTGAAGTTTGTTCCGTTACTGTTACTCTTTATCATGACTTTGACTTGGTACTGCCCCCGTAATTGAATTATATAGAGACCACGGTGGCTATATTGAAATTATAAGGAGAGTTATGGTTGTCATGGTTATGACGTGGGTAGTCATGACGTAAGCACGGATGACGCAAATGTTATGCCAGCAGGTTACTGGAGCTGAGATTCTCAGTGACGTCAGCATTTAGTCGAGAATGTTCCAAGATTTACGACGCAGTCGCAGGAAACGAGGAATTCTGCTGAGGAAGAAACTATGCTATTGGAGGAGAGGCTTGAACCAATGAACGATAGTTTAAAGGAAGACGGAGATTGCTGAAACTATGGTATTTTTATTACTTTTGGAATGCAGAATTGTGGAAATCCATTTGCAGTAGAAGCATTGATTTGGAATTTTGGTGAAATTTATTTTCAGTTTTTGAATTTTGAAAATCCGTCATGTATTAACGAAGTTGGAACTTTTAGCGATGACGCAGTATCACGCTTTGGAAGGGATGGAAACGCCCCTCGAGAAGTTAATAAAAGGGCTTGCGCAGAAGAGAGGAGCTCTCTTTCATTCTCCGATCATTCTCAGATCTCATTCTCAGATCATCGAAGTATAATTGTGAAAGTTCTTTTCTTATACAGTCATTATAGTGAGACGTCGAAGTGAACAGTAGTGAAAAGAGTCGTCTTTGTAACGCGTGGCGAGGCCACTATATTAACGAGATCCAAGTCAAACTAGGTGAAGTTGAAACGGACCTTAGAACGCTTCTACAAGTTTAGTTTTGAACAGTTAGCGGTCACCGATAAGCTAATTGTATTGTGCAGTGCTTCATAAAGTAATAGAGAAAAGCTGAACAATTTCGACCGATTAGTTTGAAGGATATTAGCAGTTTTATACGACTGACAAAAGTGATTATCTCGCCACAAGAGAAGCACTATTGTATAGCTAGAATCAACGCAACGGCTGACGCTGCGAGTGGAATAGAAAGACTTCAGATTGCTTTGTTACACAACGCTACAGTATAATGGAGCAATTTAATACGGCAGTTTGTTCTTCTATGACTACAACCGAAGAGCAGATGGAAGGCTAAAGGACTTAATGCAATTGGGACATATTTCAACGGAGTAAGATAGCGACATGGAACTTCGCTAATTGCTATTCCACACAAGCGAACATGTGGTGAATACCATCTACACCCATGTTTCGTGATTAAAGGCTGAATACCATCGAACAGCCATGAAAATGATTTCATACTCTTTGAATATGAATATTTCTTCGGAAATTTCTACAAAAACTTCATGGCGATTGTCTACTGGAAATTCAGGGAATTTTTCAAGAGAGGTCAGGGAGGTCCCGACTCACAAAGAAGATTATTGCCGGAAGGATGTCTATTCGTCTTCGAGGAGCAGTGCGATTTCCGGAGAAGGAAGCAGTTCGATTCTCCGAGGGTGCTATTTCCTATTTCGAGGATGGAGCTCAGCTTTAACTTGGTGAAATGGATCCATCAGCAGTCTTCTTTGGGGAATTTTCCTCTGGAACGTCAATCGGCAGATAAGGTAGTCGTGAACATTTATTGTATTTGAGTTTATTAATGATGTTTGAGCAACCATTTTTCCCATATTTTTATCCTCATGTTTTTTGCCCTATTTTCTTGTTTGAGATTCTTATTCTCAGTACACCTTGATGAGTTATGCCTTTTTCGACGATTTATTTTGACATTGTTATGCCATGGGCATAGTAAACGATTTTGAATCAGTTGAGACTGATATTTGGATTTTTCAGTAATTAATATTTTTGTAGTCACGATTTGACTGTAAGTTAATGATTTTTATGGCAGATTTAAATTCAGACAGCGTGTCACTTTATTAAAGTAATTCTACCCCAGTTTGATTACTTTGACCAATTTTCTGTCATCATCAAGAAGGAAGAACATTTAAATGATTTTAGAGCGTTAAAATCTCTTACGTTGTCGACGATCTTGGAAATACTAGTCGTTATTTGAATTGATTGCAACACAGACATTTATCGTCAGTTATGAATGAACATTGCATCATAGACACTTTTGTGAAAGAGTAACTTTAATAATGAATTATTGAATGCATTAAAGTCAAGAACTTTTGTTAGGAGTTTTTCTCAATTAGAGATTTATAGAACGATGTTTGCATTCCCCAGTCTATTGAATTCTATTCGACTACTTTGCATTTTAGTCGCACTTTTGATGATAGTATTTTTATACTACATTTCTTTTAAGATGTTAATCTTAAATTTTGATAGACCAGACAGGCGTATATAAGCGTATTCACTATTAAATTTGTTTGTGATTGGCAAGTTTTGACTTCATTTCGGTTCATGAATGAAATCCACGAAGGTTAAATAAAAACAGTTTTGAAACAATTAATGATTATAAGAATTTTTAAGTGGAACTATAAATGTATAATCGCTAGTGCAGCGCGTGTTGAAAGTCGCTGATATATAATGCCCTTGAATATGAAGGAGGTTCCCACAGGAATTAATGTTAAAGAATTATTTGTGGAAGTTTTTGTAAGTTATGTGGAAGTTTTTAATGCCATATAGATTAATATATGATGAATTTTGGGCCTAATTTTAATGCAGTTTGTGCATTAACTTGTTAGCGAAGGATTTTCCGCTGGAGTAAGATTGTCATAGTTCGTTGAAAATTAATCAAGTGAATTTACTGTTATAATTAACACGAGTTTTGAAAGAATTTGAGATAAGATTTTGAATGAAGATTACCGTCACAAATCATTATTAAAACCTTTATTAAACCAGATTGTGACATTAACATGTATAACTAACCTTCATTGGTCGATTATATTAAACACGATTATAAAATTACCAACCGGATGAACATGTGGTTAATGTATTTCTTAAATTAATAATTTAAACAATTTATATGTTAATATTGTAAATAATTGCTGTAAATATTTTTGAAAATAATGTGGAACGAGAGTGATGTTAAAGGCGTGCTTATAATATTTTTATTGTCTTTGACAAATATTATAAACAATTTCTAATTGTTATAAATAATTTATGTGATTTTGTTATAAACATTTAAGAGCTAATTAAACATTTGGATTAAACTTAACAAGTTTAAGGAATTAACATAATGATCCAATAGGATGTGAGCAAAGTACTTGAAAGATTTGCGTAAATAATGTGAGTTGTCTTGTAGACATTTAAAAGCTTGAGAGAGCAAGCTGTATTCTTACGTAACGTAGCATGTGAGAAGGGAGTCCATTCGACCAGTATGCAACAGGTTGGAGGGTAGCTCGCAGCTGGGCCAACATCTGGTTATCAGTGTGAGGTCGTCCACACTCTGGCCTTGCGACTATAAATACCATTCTCATGTTTATTAAAAGGAAACCAAATGCTCTATATATATGTCACACCCTGACGTCCTTTTCCAATCCAATTATGTTATGAATATTACGTTATTTGGAGCTCTTGGGAGCTAATATGTTCTATATCATGTTGTATGATAATTTTTGCAAGTCCTACAGGAGGACGTAGTCAGATTGACTTGGGCTACTGATAGCCACGTTTAATTTGTTGTGTTAGTAAAATCATACCCTTTATTTGAAATAAAGCTTTTGTACAGTTCAAAGTTCTCGTCTTCGTTCTGGTTCATTTTTAAATGTCATGGTGGAGGTTATTGTGTGAACAGACTTTAGTGATCCTGTTGTCAACTCAATCCCCGAGATAATTAAGAGGTAAGTAACGGTAAGTATGAACCCCCGTCTATTTTGGTGTGTTCCACAATGATTTCCTGTGAACTTCTGTGCTCTTATCTCGATAGTATCTGTCAGTGCCATTTTCATTGATGTAGCTGAGCCGGTGCGATTGATTGTTGGCAATCCGATTGAGGGGGCGGATATCTGACAGCCTACTATCCAGGTAAACGGGGACAGTACGTACTTTCCGCAATATTACTTATAGCGGATATGATAATTGCTACCAAGTTTGATGTATTTTTAGCATAATGTTTATATGTTTAAATATAGTATGAAGACGTTAAACGATAGGTGTTCAATATTTAAGACAGGATATTTAACTTTTACTGCATAGAAGCTGATATTTATTTCCAATGTATAAACGCATTTTCTCACTTACAAAGCGGAGGCAGACAGGCTTTTCTCCGGAAACTCCGGTTTTCCCTGTCACAATTTCATTCCAGCAACAATCTCCACTATCATTTCATTTCATCCGTCATTCATTTAATATTTTTCCCCAGGGGAGTGCGACAGGCTTCGGCAGCCGGCACAGTCCATATCCTTGCTGTTAGATGGGGATTTCATTCATTCCATTCCCTGACCCGGTAGGTCGACTGAAAGCAGGCTAAGAATTTTCACTTTCCTACCTCTGATTAATAATTTGGTGAGTGAAAATGCATGTAGTTGGTAACATGAAAATAACACAACTATATTAGCAATGTGTGATTATATATATTATTGATTTAGGCCAACAAGTTCTGAAAGCCGTTCGCAGAACGGATACTTCAGCTAGTCATACTAATATATAAAAATGAGATGGTGTGTGTCTGTCTGTCTGTCTGTTACTCAATAACTCAAGAACCACTGGTCCGATTTAAATGAAATTTTGCATGGATGTGGCTGATTTACCAGGTTTACATATAGGATACTTTTGATTTCGAAATTTTGCACTATTAAAAAATGGCGACCATTTTAGTGACGTCATTAGACCCTTTGGTTTCAAAATTTCATACTTCCATATCAAATAAAAAGAGAACGGTAGGAAATAGCAAACTTTTGATGGGACATACGAGCTTTGAAAATGAATTTCCTATCCGAAAGTTCCTTATCACTTTTCGTGTATCTCCAACAGTTAGCGAGTAAAACCGACATTTGTGACGTCACTACACCCTTTGGTTTCAAAATTTCATATTTCCTTTTCAAATAAAAAGAGAACGCTAAGAAATAGCAAACTTTTGATGGTATACATGAGCTTTATCATTTAATTTTCTATCCGAAAGGTCCTTATCACTTTTCGTATATCTCCAACGGTTAGCGAGTAAAACCAGAATCTGTGCAATAAAACACGGTCAACACCGAGCGGTGTAGTATATATCTCTATATATAAAAATGAAAATTTGTGTGTTTTTCTCTGAATTTCTACGGAAATTTGAGTTGTTTACACGTTTCAGACTGTTTTATGATGGATGCGCGCGAAAATATTTTTTTGTCTGTCTGTCTGTCTGTTTGTCTGTGGACAAATTTGTTCCCTTATAACTCGAGAACGGCTGGGTGTATCAACGTAAAATTTGGTACAGATATCCATCAGAGGCACGACACTAATCATTGATGTAATTCTTCTCCGTACCTCTCATAAAAGGGGGCCTACCCCCTTAAAATACATGCTGAAATAGGCGTAGAAGGACGAGACAAAACTCATTTTCTGCCCCTCAGTGTGAGAGACAAAACTCGGGTCCCCAAAAACCACATTTTAAGGACCGAAGACCAACCGTTTTTGAGATATTCCCAGAAAACTAATTTAATTTAATAAACTAATGAACGAATGCAAGCCAGTAACCATGCCAACGGATTCTCAGAGGTCCATCTATTGCTGTAAGACGCAATGCATTTCCATTAATTACATTAGTGTGAAAGTTTGCTAACGGCTAGAAGGTTATCACGGAACCAAATCAAGCCGTAATATTCATCAATACGTATAATGCGCTTAAGGGGATCAAGGAGTACTCTAGAATATTTTCACGCGATTTACACCTGCGGGTGTGGTACTGCAGGTCTATTATATTCCTATACCCATATTATTCATTCATTCATTCATTTCGTATAGGCCATCTATGGACCGCGTCATTCCAACCATCTCCTACTGGCTTTGATGTTTGCCCTGTACGCCCGCATTCGTTCTCGGTGGTCTTCCTTCCGTTCCTGCGTCCAAATCTTTCCCATTTTCAGCTTCGGTTTTTCTTGGAAACCTTTACAAGCTGGAAGTTTCCCTTTGAGTGGGGCGCGCTCCTGAATGTCTGTTGGTGTAATCCCCACTTCTTTCAGATCTTTATCCAGTTCAATGCACCAGGTCCATTTTGTTTTCCTCTCCTGAAAGTAAGTTATGTTGCGGTTGGTCAGTCTCGCTGGGCTCATTCGTTTCACATGCCCAAAAAATGGTAACCTTCTCTTCCGGATGACGTTGCTTATCTTCTCCACATGAGTATATAGGTCATGGTTATGCCGTCTTCTGTATTCCCCATTGTCTTTGATGGAACCCAATATCTTTCTCAAAATTTTCCTTTCTTTGGTCTCCAGTTTCTCGACCAAGCCTTTTTTGTTCATCGTGAGGCATTCAGAAGCATGCAAGACCTCCGTACGGATGACACTGCAGTAATGTTTTAGTTTTTCGTTGAAGGATATTGACCTTTTCTTATAGATGCCCTTAGTTAAATGGTAGGCCAT
Organism: Meconema thalassinum; assembly: GCA_946902985.2. NCBI lineage: Eukaryota > Metazoa > Arthropoda > Insecta > Orthoptera > Tettigoniidae > Meconema > Meconema thalassinum. The sequence continues at coordinate 266,500,534 of OX336397.1, read as the reverse complement.
TTATATTTTGCTCATGCGTGATGTGAATGCTTCTTTCTCTGATAATATCCCTTCCCTGACTCGTCCTGAAAAGAAAAGTACATGGCCATTGGCTGAATTAAAAATAAAATAAAAATAGGTGTTATAATTTCTCCCAATATTATATTATTATTAGTATTATATTATGGCGTACAACGACGAGACAAATCCCCTCGGTGCCAGCAACAAAACTCGGGGGCCCTACAGGATCCTCGAAAACTACATTATAAGGCTCTAAATCCAACAGTTTCTGAAACATTCCCAGAAAACTAATTTAATTTAATTTAACAAACTAATGAAGGAATGCAAATCGGTAGCCATGAGAACATTATCTCAAGGGGTGGCATACAACTTTCCATCTATTTCTGTAAGAAGCAATGTCACTCCATTTATTACATTTCTGTGAAAGTTTGCAAATGGCTATAAGGTTATCACGGAACTAACGTAGACCGTATAATTCATCAATGCAATTAAGGGGGTGAAGGGGTAACCTAGACATTTTTCATGCAATTTTTACGTTCGACATATAGTACAGAAGGTCTATTATATCTCCAAACAGCAACAATATTTTCAAAAATTCCTGAATTGAACCAGCATTTTTTGCGGCTTTTAGGAGTTTGGGCAATTTGAGGCTAAAGACCTGAATTTTCATGCACCACAAGCCTTTATAATTTATGAAATGGGTCTTCCTGTGTATGGGCACCTAGCACAACGTAGAGGGTCAGTTTTTATGTGACGTGTATTGCGTTTCGTCTACAAGGCTTTCAATTGTATTTCACGTCAGGAAGTACACGTTAGGTGAATTTAGCCTGAGGGCACATTTTAACTTTTTTTTTGTCGACATACGGGTTCATCGTAAGGATGATTTTATTTCATACTGTGTGGTAGATATACCCATATTTGGATATCTGGGTAATATGTTGTAGACAATAAAATTGTCTGTCTGTCTTTCTGTGTATCTTTATGTACGCCTATACCTCGTGTTCGGATGCTTGGTGCATCGTAAAATTAGGTATGGTAACCATGAGAGTCAATACACCAATCATTTATAAAACTCTTCACCGTACTTTTCATACAGTAGAAGGGTGGATAAAGAGAAAAACTTCTCAATATATGCTAAAATAGGCGAAATATAAAAATTATCCCAGAAGGACGACCAAAGCATATGTTGCGCTTCTCAATGTCAGACACTAATTTCGGGAATCTATAAAGGGTCTCCGAAAACTACATTTTAAGGGCCTTAAATTAACAGTGTGTATGATATTCCCAGTAAACTAACTTCGTTCTGATAAACTTGAAGGAATGACAAACCGCTAACCATTGCAACAGTAGCTCAATTGATAATGTCTGGTGTTAACAACGAACACCGTTCGAAGATCGGGTACTTTTGCTAGTACTAATATAAAAATGAGATGGTGTTTTGTCTGTCTGTCGTCCTGTTACTCAATCACGCAAGCACCACTGGTCCAATTGAAATGAAATTTTGCATGGATGTAGCTTATTTACCAGGTTTACAGATAGGCTACTCTTGATTTCGATATTTTGCACAAAAAATGGCGACCATTTTAATGACGTCACTACAACCTTTGGTTTCAAAACTTCATATTTCCGTTTCAAATAAAATGGGAACGCTAAGAAATAGCAAACGTTTAATGGCATACACGAGCTTTAACATTTAATTTTCTATCCGAAAGGTCCTTATCACGTTTCGTGTATCTCCAACGGTTAGCCAGTAAAACCTAAATTTGTGCATAAAACACGGTCAACACCGAGCGGTGCAGTATATCTCTCTATATATAAAAATGAAAGTTTGCCAGTTTTTTTCTGAATTTCTACTGAAATTTGAGTTGTTTACGCGTTTCAGACTGTTTTATGATGGATGCGCACGAAATTTTTTTTTTGTCTGTCTGTTTGTTTGACTGCGGACAACTTTGTTCCCTTATAACTCGAGAACGGCTGGGTGTATCAACGTAAAATTTGGTACAGATATCCATCAGAGGCACGACACTAATCATTGATGTAACTCTTCTCCGTACCTCTCATGAAAGGGGGCCTACCCCCTTAAAATACATGCTGAAATTGGCGTAGGAGGACGAGACAAAGCTCATTTTCAGGCCCTCAATGTGAGAGACAAAACTCGCAAGGCCCTAAAACCAACCGTTTTTGAGATATTCCCAGAAAACTAATTTCATGTAATAAGCTATTGAACGAATGCAAGCCGGTAACCTTGGCAACAGATTCTCAGACGTCCATCTATTGCTGTAAGACGCAATGGAATTCCATTAATTACATTGGTGTGAAAGTTTGCAAACGAGAAGGTTATCACGGAACCAAATTAAGCTGTAAAATTCATCAATACGTATAATGCGCTTAAGGGAGTCAAGGGGTACCCAAGAATTTTTTCACGCGATTTACACATGCGGGTGTGGTATGACAGGTCTTTTATATTCCTATTCCTATATTATATTATTATTATTAGTATTATATTATGGCGTACAACAACAAGACAAAGCCTCTCGGTGCCAGAAACAAAACTCGGGGGCCCTAAGGGGTCCTCGAAAACTACATTGTAAGGCTCTAAAACCAACAGTTTCTGAAACATTCCCAGAAAACTAATTTAATTTAATTTAACAAACTAATGAAGGAATGAAAATCGTTAACCATGACAACATTATTTCAACGGGTGGCATCCACTTTCCATCTATTTCTGTAAGAAGCAATGTCACTCCATTTATTACATTTATGTGAAAGTTTGCAAATGGCTATAAGGTTAACACGGAACCAACTTAGACAGTATAATTCATCAATGCTATTAAGGGGGTCAAGGGGTAATCTAGAATTTTTCATGCAATTTTCACGTGCGACATATACTGTAGTATAGAAGGTCTATTATATCTCCAAACAGCAACATTATTTACAAAAATTCCTGAATTGAATCAGCATTTCGTGCGGCATTTAGAAATTCGGGCCATTTGAGGCTAAAGAACCTGAATTTTCATGCACCACTATCCTTTATAATTTATGAAAGTGGTCTTCCTTTGTATGGGGACGTAACACAACGTAGAAGGTCAGTTTTTATGTGACGTGTATTGCGTTTGGTCTACAAGGCTTTCAATTCTATTTCACGTCAGGAAGTACACGTTAGGTGAATTTAGTTTGAGAGCACATTTTAACTAATCTTTTTTTTTTCGACATAGGCCTACGGGTTCATCGTAAGGATGATTTTGTTTGATACTGTGTGGTAGATATACCCATATTTGGATATCTGTGTGATATGTTGTAGACAATAGAATTGTCTGTCTTTCTGTGTATCTTTATGTAAGCCTATAACTCGTGTTCGGATGCTTGGTGCATCGTAAAATTTGGTATGGTAACCATGAGAGTCAACACACCAATCATTTATAAAACTCTTCACCGTACTTTTCATACAGTGGAAGGGTGGATATAGGGAAAATCTTTTCAAAATGTATGATAAAATAGGCGAAATAAAAATTATCCTAGAAGGACGACGAAAGCATATGTTGCGCTTCTCAATGTGAGACACAAAATTCAGGAGTCTATAAAGGGTCTCGGAAAACCACATTTTAAGGCCCTAAATTAACAGTGTGTGTGATATTCCCAGAAAACTAACTTCGTTCTGATGAACTTATGAAGGAATGACAAACCGCTAAGCATTGCAACAGTAGCTCAATTGATAATGCCTGGTGTTAACACCGAACACCGCTCGAAGAACGGGTACTTCTGCTAGTAATACCCTATAAATGAAAAATGAGATTTGTTAAAACCCAATCATTGGGATGTGAACAAATCCAGTTGATCCCATCCACACAAAACGTGTATACCAGGTCAAGCCATCAACCATTGGCATCCACTTGGGAACAAACTCTCAACAGTTAAGCAATCGCTTCATTCCGCGGCACAAGGATAAAAAGCAAGTCTGACAAAGTTTAATTGTTGAGGCTACTTCTTTTCTTTTAGAAAATAATTAATGACGTATTGTGACGCCCAATTAACTCGCATTTATACACAACAATTGTCAATTGAGGCCCAGATATTATTTGGGAAATACTGTGTACATTGTGTAATCTAATCGGATTGCAAGTACAGGTAGAGAATTTTTAAATACTACTTCGGAAGATTAAGCCATTGTGGTGATAAAAGTAAACTTTCAGAATAAATCTTGCCAGTTAAAATGTGGGACGCTAGAGGGGAGGCAAGCTGTGGTATGCCGAGAGTTGGATAAGTGTGCGCTGTGTAGTGTGGTTCTTAAAGGGTTGCCACCTTCTGTACATTATAACAGACCACACTATATGTACTATGTGCCAGGTAAATCAATCATCTCGTGCTCGTAAGTAGAGTGGTCCTATTCCAGAGGTAACTGAATAGGCAACCCGCGATACATCCAGTGGCACGGTCGTTTGAGAGAGATCGAACTTCTCTAACTACGGGACAATTCTATTTTCCCTTAAGATAAAACTACTCGCAGCCCCTGCGAATTTAAGGATTATTAGTGCGCATGCGCACCTAGGCTCCTCTTAGATTGCAGGGTTTTCAAACGTTGTGGTAGATGCTTGCATACCCCCTTCTCTACTCCCTACCCCCTCCCCCACCATCGCGAACCAGAATTCCCTAAAATTCCAAACAGATTTTCCAAACTTAATTAGATTTAGATTTAACACTAAAGTCAACCATTGCTCCCATTCCACTTACTTTCGCCGTTATCTTCCATGTTGTCCTCCCTTGATCAGTTTCCGCTCTTTTCCAACTTATCCATAGATTTATTTAATATTTATTTGTTATATTTATTTATTCAATATCGATTTATCGATTATTGAACTACAAAGTCATCAACCTGAGATTTCCGAACGCGTAATCGGAGAATGCGTAATCGACGTCGCCTTACGACTGGTTTCTGCCAAGTTCCAGCCATCATATTCCTTGGTTAAATTTTATCATGGGCTTCGAAATAAAATGTAATATTCCCATTTTCATCCCTTATAATTCATTTTACGGGGGCAGTACGTAATGGAAAGGTCGGGAATGGACTCAGAATAGGCTACAAGAGAATGGATCTCACAGTTGACTGCTCAGCTTTTGTAGATGATCTTCTCTGTTTCTTTAGAAACTGCTACAAAAAAGAACAACCAGCTTAAAACCCGAGCAGCCAATGCAGGCCTTCAGATCTCCCTTGAGAAGACGGATTTTATATCTAACATCAAGCTAGCCCCCAGAGAGTTAATTGTAGAGCAGGGAATAATCAAGCACACAGAGAAGTTTAAGTACTTAGGTGAGTGGATAACACCAAACAATTCTGAGAAAGAAGCATCCACATCAAGGATCAACAAGGTGGAAGTGGCATTCCAACTAACTAGGATTGTTATAATCAACGATCAGTGTCTCTCAATGCCAACCTTAGACATTATTGTTCAGTTATTCGAAATCCTGTTCGCAGGAAAGAGGAATTCCATTGAACAGGAAAGGTTCGAGTGAAAAGACAGAGGCTAAAGAAGGAAAAATTCTAAGTAAGCTACTGGGACCAATCAGTGGAAATAGATAGTTCAGGAGGTGGCATAACAACGAACTCTACCTAAGTGTGGAAAGGACAACATACATCATAAGGAAAAAGAGGATTAATTTCTATCGTAAAACGCATTAACTCTAAGAGACTGACCAACCGCATGTTTTCGCAATTTGTAAACAAGAAAATGAAGGGAATTTTATTTACCGAGGGGAAGTAGCGATCACGTTTGAAGACAACCAGGAACGTTCTCTTCAGAGAAAACTTGGAAAACACCAGCGATTCTCAGAAATGCCAAAGCTGGAAAGAGTGGACTGATGAAAGAAAGCAGGCTCACAGGAAATTCATGCGGGAATACTGGGATAGACGTAAAACTCAGGGACGGAAGCGGTTGAAGTAACGTGGTCCCTAGTTGGCCGAATCGGACAATAGTATTAATAATAAATGAATAAACATTAAATAAATAAGAAATAATAAAAATAATCCATTGGCGGCCCTTTTTTGTGCTATAACAAGATTAACACGTTCATACGTAAGACCTATAAATCCAAAACCATAAAACATTTTTTTTTGTATAATATAATATAATATTATTTAAGAGTAGAAACGAGCTCGGTTCCTAGTATTTAAAGAAAACTTGCAAATTGCTCAAAATGCACTAGTTAAGTGTTCACTAAGTGGATCTCTTGACTTTAGTGTTGTTATTCCATTTCCCTCTATCATCTAACATAGCGAAATAAAATGATTTTGAGTAGGTCAACACGATTGTACCGAAATTGTTAAGGGTGTTATTCCCTGAACCAAATTACATGAGGCTAAAATCCCCTGGGTGACTACTTCCAATCATCATCATACGCATTTCATCTCGGCTCTGATATCTAGGTCTAAGAATACAGAAGATTATTATATACTTATCTGGAACTGTGCTTTGCAATTTTTGATCTTATAATGGTAGTGGTTATTGTACTCGTTCTAACATGAGAAATTCTTCACAGAAACGACCACAATTCAGAGAAGGCTTTAACAATGGAGAGATTCGTAGCCTCACTCAATCAAAATTTTAACAAAATAACGATGCCATACATATGCATAACCTGCGGAGCAAACTTTACTGCCAAAGGAAATTTGAAAAGACACACGTTGATCCATAGTGGTCTCAAGCCACATTCCTGTGTAACATGTGGAGCTAACTTTGCTCAGAAAGGTGACTTAAAGACACACATGTTGATCCATAGTGGTCTCAAGCCACATTCCTGTAGTACATGTGGATTAACCTTTGCTCGTAAAGCTAGTTTAAAAAGACACTTGTTGGTCCATAGTGGTCTCAGACCACATTCCTGTGGTACATGCGGAGCAAAGTTTACTGAGAAAGGCAATTTTAATACACACGTCATTATGGTCCATAGTGATCTCAAGCCACATTCCTGTGCTACATGTGGAGCAAACTATGCTAGGAAATGTGACCTAAACAAACACATGGTTAAGCATAGAGGTGTAGAGCCTTATTTCTGTGAAACATGCGGTGCAAAGTTTACCGATAAAGGCAGTTTACCTGCACACATGCTGATTCATAGTGGTCTCAAGCCTTATTGCTGTGGTACATGTGGAGCAAACTTTACACGGAAAGGTATTTTAAAGAAACACATGTTGGTCCATAGTGGTCTCAGACCACATTCCTGTGGTACATGCGAAGCGAAGTTTACTCAGAAATACAGTTTAAAGAAACACATGACGATGCATTGTGGTGTCATGCCACATTCCTGAGGTACATGTAGAGCAAACTTTGCTGTGAAAGCTGATTGGAAAAAACGCATGATGATAAATAGTGGTATAAAGCCTCATTTCTGTTATACATGCGGAGCAATGTTTACAGAGAAAGGCAATTTTAAGACACACATGATGTTCCTGACTGGTCTTAAGGGACTTTTCTGTAGTACTCTTGCAGCAAACTTAAAGGCCCAGTTAACTCATGAATATCGATTTTTTGTTTTTAATGAATTCAGTTAGATTTCGAGCTGATGATTGGAATGTCGAAATCGGAAATTAAAAATCTCGATTAGCTTGCGCGATACGAAGATTTGAAGTTATAGGTAGGAGACAGCGTGACGTCACTGGAGCCTTACGACACGGTATTGCACGCCACTTCCGTCTGTCTACTAGTGATTGTCAGAGTGCTGACTAAGCATGTTGTTTGGAATAAGTAGTCACTTCCAGAAAAGTGAAGCCTTATCAGTTTGAACCAAAGTGCACAACATCTGGAGAAGAAAATGATCCATCAGCATCTGTTATATCGGAAAGACTGGGGAACACCGACTGGTGTAAGTGTGAATAGTGTGAGGCGATGCCCACTGCTGCTGAAAGTTTCTGCTGTACAAACAGTGAGACAATGAATGAAATGCGTGGTAGTGTGACGTGTATTGTTTGGCACGAGGACTTTTCTAATGTATTAAATTACAATGAGTTACTGCACATTGTATTCATTTGGACAAAACTAATATTCCCTACGTGAGGGACAGACTGGCTATGAAAACCAACGCTACCTGGCGGTCTGTGGCCTATCGCCAGTTTGTGTACTGGGTCAGCTCATGGACGCCTTTAGGAAGAACGTAGAGGAAAGTTATACCGTCTTGTGTCGTGAAGGCAATCCGACAACAATATTCCGATGAAGGATGTACAAACGTAGGATTCCAGGCTGCTGAGGGGCAAGAACCAGAATACTTTGGTTAATAAATTTGAAACTATATTTAGAATATTTTATGGCAGTCTTTTCTGAAGATGTGATGAAACAGTCCTTTAACAATTGAATACTTGTAAGTTTAAAATAAATACCTATATTAAATTATATATTTTACACACAGTTATTTTAACATGTGGGAGTATTAGATACAGTTTATAGCTGATGAAAGCGGGTGAAATGCGAGAACGCTCCATCCAAAGGCCTAGGGTCAGAAGCAATGTTTTTTGGTAGTTCCGGCTCATAGTATGGATCTTCTTCTAAGGGAGTGATGTGCTTTTGTCCATTTGCCATTCCAATTACTTCGAGAAGTATATCTGTCCTCCATCCGAATTCTTTCTCCTTATAGACCTTACTATTAATTGTGAGGTGTGAAGCCATTTTTCAGTGTTGCCTAAGTAAACAAAAGTTTGGTGCTTTTCAGTCGGTCAGCACGAATGTACCCAAATAGAGCTGGGTTATGCCTTAATCCTGAAATAAATTACATGAGATTAATAAATACACTTTATGTACTTTATTTCAGGATTAGGGCATAACCCAGCTTTATTTGGGTACATTCGTGTTGACCGACTGAAAAGCACCAAACTTTTGCTTACTGTTAATCCACTTTTTTGATGATTTTGAGTATCTAAGTGTATCACCCGTTTGATCACGTTTTACATTGTTATTGTGATCCATATTTGCTAACATAGATCGATTTACCATTCCGTGAAATGAGAAACTGGATCTTTTAGGCATGTATTTCAGTCGGACGTTATGGTAAGATTCAAGGGACCCAGTGTGAAAGTAATGTTTTATGCTTTGCAAGTCTTTTATAAAGCGCTTGTCTTTGAGAACGCTGGCTATGATACCATAGTCTAGAGAATTTCTATTGAGCCATTTTGTTTCTTGCGTTGGATTTTCGACTATTTTTTCGTGCTCACATTGATGAAAGTGAGTATTTCCTAACCATGAATGTGTGTCACAAATACGATTCAGAACGGACAAAAATTTCTCAACAAGTAGCTCCTCATTGTTCTCACATGTCACAGCTGACCACCAAAGATGATTAATAATGCTGTGTTTCCATTCTAATATTGCGGGGGCCTTGGTCGCTACTGCTTTCAGCTTTTTACCTAAGCTTTCGGCAAGGTGCCGCACATCAAACTCATGAATGATTCCAGGGTACTTGGTTCGTAAAAGCTTTCGAACGCCCTGATGCCAGTCGGATAAGAATAGTTCTATATTTAGTCCTTCGGATGATAGTTTTGATAGCACTTTATGAAGTCAATAATTTCCTCTGAGCTGATGTCCATCACAGAATATGTTACATATTTTGCACAAAAACCTGGACTGTCAATTTGACCATCACCTGCAATCCACACCCTCCTACCGGATGACATGAGATTCTTGACGGTGTTACCACGATGCAGAGCCCATGTATGCCTAATAGCTGGGGTAACGATTCGTTTCACAATTTTGTAAAATGTTGTGTGGCTCATGAAACATAAATCAAAACAGTCTGTCAACGATTTCAGTAACGCAAAACCCACTCCCGTTATGTACAAACCAGTAGCCAAGGTGACTGAATTTGTTAACATTCTTATGAGATCTCCATACGACAGTATGGCCTGCTAGACAGGTCATTTGGACACTCACAGCAGGTCCTTTAGTAGAAGGAATAGTTTGAATTACTTTCTTGACGCAGGTAAAACACCTAGCAAAGAGAAGTAGCAGGTTCTGCCACATTACGAACAGCAACGTAGTCTCACTGAAATACCATGCTTTATTTTTTCTACTCACCACCTCTGGCTGTACTGTTTCATCTCCTTCCCTGTCATCATCATCATCATCATCCAAGGTAGTATCACTCTCTTCATCTGCTTCATATATTGCATCATGAACACCAGGATCACGGTCACTATCGTAACACTTTGCATTTCTAAATGTTTCTCCTCCTAATTCGCACTGTACTCCAACTGTATTGGGATTTTCAGACATGCTGGATTCATCATGGATAACACTCATTTTCTCTGCAATCACTCTCCTCTTCCCTGAAAACACTCGGGGCAACACTTGAACCACTCGCAGAGGTACATTCAATCGCTTCAGTTAAATTTTTCTTCCTAATATAATATGTAGATGTACGCCTTGTCACCGGAACAAGTTTCATTCCTTTCAGATTTAGCGCGGGCACAGCACCTTTTCTTAACACAAGTTTCCTTTTTTGCTTCAGGAGTTCTGCTTTGTATCTGCTCGATAGTTCATAGTCCTGCTCCCTGAAATGTAAAGAGCATATGCGACTATTTCGGGTTGGTGAGAAATCAGCGCGACTGATAGCCAAGATCGGTTTTCTCTGGATATTTCTCTCGACTGGGGAATCTGTGAAAACCTTCATTTTTTTCCTTCGATGTTTTCGAAGTGGTTGCGTGCTTGCAACCATACACAATGCAGTAAACCATGTTTTCACTTAGGTATCATTTACAGGACTTAAATACGCCGAAACAACAGCTGCACTGTCTGATTCTGCTATGCCTACTGTTGGCTCGCGGAAGGCGGCTCGGCACCAGTGACGTCACACGCTCAAGCATTGTCGCCGTTTTCCGCTTGTACCACATGAACAAAATAAAATAACGTGGTAGGGTTTTCAGTACGTTGATTAAAATTTAATAATGGACGCAGTGAGTTAGGAAACTAAAACTCGAAAATAAATTGCCTGGGCCTTTAACTCGGAATGATCACCTGAAGAAACACATGTTGATCCAATGTAGTATCTAGCTCCATTTCCGCGGTACAAGGGAAACTAACTTTACTCGGCAAGGATCCCAGAAGACAAAGATAATGATCCTTAGTAGTCTAAAGCTAAATTCCCGTGGTAAATGTAGAGCAAACTCGACAGGGAATGGAAAATTTAAAAGAAACACATTTTTATATAGTTGCCTCTGGCCACATTTGTGAAGTACATGTGGAGCAAACTGTACTAGGAAGTTTCATTTCTAGGCAAACATGTTGTTCCATAATGGTTTAAAGCCTCAATCCTGTGTTAGTTGTAGACTAAACGTTACTCGATAAAGTATCCTGAAGTCACAGTTGATGTTCCATAATGGTATCCAGCAACACTCATGTAGTATACGCAGAGCAAAATTTCCTTATAAAGGTATTCTGAAGACATACCTCGTCATCGCTGGTAGTCGTAATGCCACATTCCTGTGGTACATGCGGAGTAAGATTACCTTCAAAAGCAGTCGGTAGAGACACATAATGATCCATAGTTGTCTAAAGCGAAATTCATTTACTATTTGAGATGCAAATTTTACTGTGAAGAGTAATTCGGAGACACTCGTGATGATTCATAGCGGCCTAAACCTGCATTCGTGAAGTTCATGGGGAATAACTTTATTTAACAAGAAGTTCCGTAACGAACTAAAGAGCCTTCTTTCCAAGCCAATGATTATTCTACAGTATATGAACCTATCTATAAAAATGACGAAATTAAGTTGGTAATACCGGAATGTCTAATTAGTTCGAAATATACCTGGTATAATGTAGACTAATAGAGCATTACAGTTGGCAGCCCTGTTGACTGAATATATTCTTAGTTCCATCTTTAAGGTACAGAATAAAAAAATTGGTTTAAGTCCAAAGGACGTTACATGCAGTTGGACATTGGATCTATCGGCACGCGTAAAAGCATGTTGGCAACAATATCATGCGTGTGCTGGTCAGAAATAGTCTAATCTGAAATATTATGATATCTTGTTGTGCAAATTTTGGACGAAATCCATTTGTTAGTATAGAAGTTACAAGTATTTTAAAATTGGACCTATCAGCAGGCATAGAATCATGTTGGCAGCAATGACTTATATTAATTACTCCAAATTAATCTACAATGGCAGGTTCTATACGTGTGCAAAGTATAGGGCTGTTGGCTTGCATACTTCCTGATATATTGAAATTAGGTTTAAACAAATTATAGACAGTATTTATTAACAGTTGGCAGCCCTGATTGCTCTTAAGAATACTTATTGTCATATCTGTTATGTTAAACATAGCACATATGAAATTTGGTTGAAATCCAACTGATAGTATAGAAGTAACATGTATTTAAAAATTGGCCCTATCAGCAGGCTTAGAATCATGTTGCTAGAACTGCAGCCGTTTAGGAGTTGATAGGAGGGGGGCACACAGACAGACAGAATGACAGACAGACACACATTTTCCCGGATCGATCTCATAAGTCTACTTTTTCCTCATTTTTGTAAAGTGTGAAAAGTAGGCTAAAAATGTTATTTGAAGGCACACATATTGTTCCTTGCTTAACAAAAGATTGAAGATTTGAAGATTTTCAGTCGGTGAACACGCATGTACCCAAATGAGATGGGTTATTCCTCAATCCTGAAAAAATTACATGAGATTAGTAAATAGAATTGGATGACCAGATCCATTACACTTAGGCTATAAAAACTATGTCCGAAAGTATGGGAAATAATATTTACCATGTATTCTGTGCCCGTCAGAGGACCTTGCCGGGGTACCATCAACCGATATGGTAGTCAAAACAGGCCCATCCGTCGAACACACAAACTTAGAGGATCGGATGCACTTCTTTTAGGCTAGAGCCGGCACGATACCTATGTTCCCAAGGGATCGGGCTTTTACACGGAGTAAATGTCATAGACGACCAAAAACGTACACCCTGAAACATAAAGGTAGGAAATGGGAACATCCAGGCTTAAGTAAAATATCGTGAACACATTTATTCAGAAAAATCAAACCCCTATCCTGCTTCGGAGGGTTTGATATCGGCTAGTCCGCAAAGCTAATAAACAAAATAAATAAATAAATAAATCAGGCCCTAACTGAAGCAAGGTTAACATTTTGGAAAGCCCTTCAATGCATGAAAAATCAACAACAAGAAAGCAAGGAACATGGCACGTAAGGTAATCCCTACACAACTACAAAGGTGAATGAAATCCAGATTTTACATTTAACATCAAGCAAAGCAAGGTCTAGGTTATGATGGCACCATTTACGTATTTAAATTTACCTCATCTAGCTAAGTCCTGACATTAAAACAAATTACGGCGAGAAGCGTCCCTTAGCAAACAATTGCTTCAACAGCTAATATGACAACCAGTCCTAACCATTAACAAAATATTGCTTACGACAACTGGAATGTAACAACAGGTACTGGTACAATAAGGTTAAACATGTAAATAAATCAATAACACACAGATATTCTTATTTTTAATCCTCTGTACAGGAATTAAGAAGCTATTTGCCCTTAATTGTTATCTAAATGCGTGTAGTTAGGTTGGCAAATGCGTAGTTAGAGCTACGTCTGATATTGCATAAATCAGCGGTCCACCAGTTACGTACTTTTGGTTACCATTGATTTGCGTCGGTCAAAATAATGTGAGCCCAGTCTGCCACAGACGATAAAGATACACGGGTGGTATCCAACACTCTGAGTCTATAACTTGGATTGCACAAAATCTCACAATATCGCTGCGATCGAAGGGCAAAAAATCGCGCACAACTCGTTGCGGATTAATTCTTGGCAGTGGCGTATTTTTCGGTCATATAATACAGTACTTACAGTTCACTTGAGAATATTTCCACCTCGTGGATTTCGAAGATTCCAGCAGCGTGGTGTCGAAGATAGTAGACTACGTGCTGAGTAAAGAAATATTGGAAATTCATAGTTTCATTAATTCAACACTGTTGTTAATTAAATACGCACAACTAGGCGTTACAATAAATATCACGCACTTTTGAGTGCTTTATAAACACGATGCTCGCGGATGCAATATCACTTCAATTGTACAAGTGGGTCTTCCAAAATGACGTGGGTTCGACAGACACAAACGTGTTGCGTCCTACCTGGGTGGACTCAAAACGTGGCGTGTTCTTCTCCGGAACAGCATTATGGCTTCCAAGGAAGTACCAGAGTCGTGCAGTGTTTAGTTAAATCCCTTTCGCATATCCGCGATTCATTTCAAAGCCACAGTAACGTGGTAAATTGCTCCGAGTTACAAATTTTAAAATCCTGGGATGTGTGGTATAAAAATACGTAGTTAAATATGCTCAGAAAAATATCATGATTCTCCTAAGTCAAAGGAGCATCTTGAAGCATGACGAAGCTCAAGCTGGCTTCCGGGTGTGTTCTATGCAGTAGCAAAGTACTTGCACATTCCTCCAAAAGAAAATATCACTAGCATGAGCTTATACGGCCTCATTTGCTCCTCCGTCGGTCCAAATTATAATGTAGGGACTGCATTTTTATTTGCTCACTCTCTTAATTTAACTCTGGTGATACTTCTTCAAATTAGCGGCGTTGAAAGTACCTAGAAGCCCGCCAGTACGCAGGTCACCAACGACATAACTTCCATTATTTAAAGCTTCCAGTACACGAATAGGGCCATAATAGAGCGATACAAATTTTCCATGGGATTAGAAATTCCGGGGCTATGGATGAGAACAAGATCTCACACGACGAGTGGATTCCTAAATTTATTTTGGCGCATTCTTCCTAAGCGTTTCTCCGCTTGACGATTCAGCAAGTTTCTGGCGGCTACAATCCTGCTATTGAGTAGACCTAAGACTGCAAGATCGTACTCAAATGTTTTTATTTCTCCAGGCGTAGTGTCAAATATATCACGAAAATCATTTAACAGTGCCTCCAGTTTCGTATCGACGGGTTCGGAATGGTGCTCTTGATCCATGCACTCTTCCTGTGTGTTGTTTACATCCATTGAATTCAACATTTCCATGACGTTGACGTCCGCACTCAATTAGCCAGGATCGTCGTCAATAACGTTCATAGAAACAGGCTCAAGGGGTTTAAATTCCACAGTATTTCGTCCCACGTCGACGATTCCATCATATTTACGCATGATGTCGGCCCCAGTATGGCCTAATCACATATCCTTTAGTTCAAGAAATTGGTGCAAGTACACGTGGCGATCGATTTCAAGTGAGCACAACACCTGTACTTTGTACTTCGCTGTGTGGTCGGGAATGATCGCCCCTGACTTAAACTGTTGAAACAGGCAATTCCGTCAATGTGGTCAGTGTCTTCGGCGATGCGTGAAAGTCTGCTGATAGCACACTGATCATGGCACTAGTGTCAATGAGCAACGAAACTGGGCATCCATTAATCTTCGCGGATATCACTGGTTAACGTCTCAGCTCGATGTAGTTCGTAGTTCGTCGTTCGTCCAGTAAATCATCTTGTATTGGCTCCCAGAGTTTAATGGTAGCTGTTTATCTGGAGTAAATCTCCTCAGATGCTATTCGTAATTTGACGTGTTTTTTCCCTTGGAAGTCCCTGGCTGGTCATGTTCAGGAGACGTCTTGTAGCTCCCTCGGCGTTCAAGCTCTGTCCGTGTCTTCATTCTGGTCTCTGAGTTGTCAGATATACTCCTTGCTTTCTTGCACTCGATTTTGCCAATCCCCGTCAATTTGGTAACGGGGATCGCGGTCTCGGCGATATCCTCCGCTGTATCTGTAATCTCTCCTTATGTGGCCCGTCTGCTGAGCCCGAGGTGTACCATTACCTCCCCGTCTATTTTCATCTTGACGGTGATTGTCATTCGCTCTGTTGTCAAACCTGCGCCCCCAGTGAATGCGGTTATCAGGCTGCCTTGGTCGTTCGCAGGGTATTCTGTTCCCCTAACGACGGTCAGGTCCGACGTTGTTTTGTTGGTATGGCGCATTCGTAACCGGTGTTGGTTTTGGTGTTTGGCAAATTTTATCGACTGTTGTCAGATTCAAATTGCGAGTTTCTCCCCTCGGTCTGTGAATGGTAAACTGGTCATTGCTCGAGTCTAACTATCTCAACAACGGGTCACACTCGATAAACGAAGTGGCATTGGCTACGATCAATATCCGTTGCATGTCGGCTGGATATTGCCTCGTGATTGTCCGAATCCGCTCTAGTTCAGATAAAGGCGGCTGTAAGCATCTCAGCTTTGGTAATTGGGTTGCAAAGTAATTGGCATACCGGGTTGGTTAATTAGAGCTGTACCGTTTAGTGTACATCTCTGCACGGATGCTCTGCTGGATGTCGCTCGACCAATAGGTCCTTAATAAGGCCTCGCGGAAGTTTTTGTATCCGGTGAATGAGTACCAGAAGGCTCGAAACCAAGTACTTGCCTGTCCATCAAGAAGGTGTTCAATCACCCTGAGCTCCCTCTCAGGTGTGACTATAGTGTCTCTGAGATAACTCTCGACATCCTTAAAAATTCCACTGGGGTTATACTTCCACCAGTTCCCGAAAAATGAGCGAGTTGCTCCTCCCTTGATCAAATTATCATAACATTTCCACCTTGGTGATGAGCACGCATGGGTGTGAAGTTGGGTGCATCATAATTCATCTGACCGGGTTGTTCAATCTGCATAACATTATTAGAAATTTTGTTCAGCGGCGTCACGGTTGGTAAACATGGCGGTGTTACTGTTGGCAAAGATGGTTGTGTTACAATGGGCATGAGATCAGGTTGTGCCCCTATGCTTTCAAGAACCTCTGCTCCAACTGCTTGATTACTTAAATCATTCATCTGCAGTTCTAGCCGTTCCATTTTCCCCCAAAGACATGTGTCGACATCGGTGACGGTCTTCCTAACGTTCTGGCTTGATTGGAGGCGTTCGGCTATGGCTACTTCTTCAATTCGTTTCCGGAGAAAATCAACATCTTCCTTGACATTCGATGTCTGAGCCTCAACATTCGCTTTTTGTGCGTTTATATAACCTTTGATAATATCTTTACCAATGCACAACTCCTCCTTGTTAGAATTGATTTTTGCTCTAAGGTCCTCGTCTGTGGTTATTACGTCACTGATGCTCTTAGAGTTTGTGGCTAATTCTCGGCGAAATTTTACAATGTCAGGCATTTCCCTTGACATTCGTATTTACCGCGATTGTGATACCTCTCCTGTGCCGTAATCCAGTGTTCACAGTTAATACGTCTCTCCGCACTGTCTCAACGAAACCATTCGTATCTCTTATTTGGCCCTCGACATCCGCTACTATATTACCCATTTGGTCGTTGGCTTCATTAATGGAGTCACGAAGTTCATCAAGTTAAGCATTCACCTCGGTCCTGCTAACGTTAAGATCGACCCTCATATCGGATTTGAATTACTCAATGGTCTGCTGAATTTCGTTAGTACCCTGCTGGATCCTACCGTTGATGGTTTCAACATTGGGATCTGACGCGGCCAACTGGCCTTGTACCTCGTTCCTGGTGGTATTAAGGTCACCTGACGAAGTGTCTAACCTATCATTCGCATTTTTTGGTGTCCTAAAATGTCAACTCTAACAGCGGCTAAGGCTTGCGTTAGTTTCAGCCCTATTAGTTTCCATATCGGCCCTGACATGATTCAGGTCACCCCTAACCTGACTTAACACACCAGTGTTTGCCACGAGTTCACCCCTAACCTCATTCATTGTGGCAGTATTTGCAAGCATACTGGCGTTATTATTTCCTAGATAACCTCTAAAATGGCCTAGGTCCCCTCAGACTTGATCTAGATTGCCCCTAACTTCGTCTAGGGCAGCAGTATTATTTCCTAGATCAGTTCTAATCACATCTAGATTTGCATTAACAGTTGCCATCATGCCCTGCAGCACTCGACACAACATCGGCTCGTCCATCGCACAAAAATACAGTTTGATAAAAGCAGGAGATGCCTTAAGACTTACAACTATGAAGAGGAAATTATCATGGCAGAAAGATTGGCTTTTACGAATAAATGCCACGAATACAGCTGGATTTATTAATTTAAGTGATTTTACATTTAACAACAACAACGAGCAAAACAGCAAGTTACAGTTAATTTGGATGAAACATGAACAAAATCAAAATCCTCACATGAAGTTTACAGTATAGTAATGCTTCACCCCATGGTCTAACGTCTTAAGAATGCCATGCGGCCAATTGAACAGCAGTACGACCTCTGATTTCGTCCCAGTCCGGTCAATTCGCCATATTTTATACTTGATCCTCTGAAAAACAACAAGAAGCTGATGGCCTCCGTGTATCGAAAAATGCCACCATGGATGGGGGGGAAATATAAGTTAATAGGTATGTGCCGGTCAGAGGAGAATACTGGGGTACCATCAACCGAAATGGTAGTTCAGAAAGTCCCATCCGTCGGAAACACACAACCTGAGAGGATCGGATGCACTTCTTTTAGGCTAGCGCCGGCACGAGATCTATGGTCCAAAGGAATCGGGCTTTTACACGTAGTAAATGTCATAGACGCCCAAAGAAGTACACCCTCAAATACAAAGCTAAGAAATGAGAACATCCAGGCTTACGTAAAATTTCGTGAACACATTTATTCAGAAAAATCAAACCCCTATCCTGCTTCGGAGGGTTTGATATCGGCTAGTCCGCTAAGCTAATTAACAAAATAAATTAAGAAATCAGCCCCTAACTGAAGCTAGGTTAACCCTCACGACAGTCCTTCTATACATGAAAAATCAACAACAACAACAACTAAAAGCTCGGAACGTGGCACGTAACGTTATCGCTATACAACTACAAACAAGTGAATGCAATCCAGAATTTACATTAACAATCAAGCAAGGCATAAGTAATGTGGTACCACTTCCTTATTTACCTCATCTAGCTCTCCTGACATTACAGCAAATTACGGCGAGAAGCGTCCGTAAGCAAACAATTACTTCAACAGCTAATATGACAACCAAGTCTCAGCATTAAAAAACCATTGCTTATGTCAGCTGGAATGTAACAACAGGTACAGGTACAATAAGGGTAAACATGTAAATAAATCAACAACTTACAGATTTTCTTATTTACAGTACTGCGTACAAAAATTAAGAAGCTCTTTGCCCTTAATTGTCATCTAAATGCGTGTAGTTAGGTTGACAAATGCGTAGTTAGAACTACATCTGACATTGCATAAATCAGCGGTCCAACAGTTACGAACTATTGGTTACCCTCAGCTCAATCTAAGGTCACTTCCCTCTGGAAATGTTTCAGCTCATTGCATCAGTCAGCAAAACAAAATGTAGGTTCAAATTTAGGTTAGAAAATTATCCATCATATTAATCACGTGGGTTTAGATAAGTTAGATTTCATGATTTATAGGAGTTTAAATCGTAGGTTTAGGTCCCCTCATTGGTTTTTACGTCGATTCATTGATGACTCTCATGACACAGGCTGAATAAACTTTAGTTGCAAGTCTCCTCTGAGATTCTCACAAGATAGGCCACTTGTACAGTCACTTTGAATACCACCAGCTAACAATCAGCTCGAATGAACAATACTAGCGGCTTACAATGGCTCGCAAAATACACATCGGTACAAGTCTGGCAACACGGCTCAGTACTGTCCGGAAATAGCATTGGGTTGAGGATATAATTCATCCTTTAACGTGCATCACAGGCACAACACTTACACAAATTACTATCCTCTTACAATATCACCATGGTCAGTAATTATACAGGGGTAAACCTTTAATCATATTCTGAAATCATGAAGTGTTCCTACAAGAATAATCGCTCTCAAATAGCGAACATGAAACGTGACATACTAGTCACTCATGTAACAAAAATACAGCGTAACAGCTGGTTGGCTGACCTACGTTCCGTAGCGTTTCTGTAATAGCTTATCGCATCCCACAAAGATTTATGACGTCAGACAACGTCGGGAATAATCAATACATGTCTGTCTCACATATGAAAACAAGGGGAATTATGGGTAAAATGACTGGTTCTCTGTCTGACCTTGGACGCGTAGCGTGTCCACTACTGCTTGGTTGCTCATATCACGGCACATGACAAGTCATGCGTTTGGCAAGCAAAGTTACATCCCCATTTATAACAGGATTCACACAATAAAGTCCTGAAATGTTATCCGTACACGTAGATAATTAAACACACAATTAATAACACACTAAACTGTACCAAGTTTTACGTAGCATAACGATGTAATGTGTTTAAACAATCAAACAAATTTATACGAAAGATAATCTTTCATCTCGCAACTGCTTTGGTCTCAAAGGCATTTCAACCTCTCTGCTATTTACAAGTTATTGAGATAAATATTGCGTGTCAACACTCGACACAAATACAAATTAAGATCACAACACTTAACACTCCTGTGCTGTTTAAAATGATACGCTGTTATGTGGGTTCGATGCTAGGCTTAGTAACCTGAACCATTACACATTATTTATTCCAACTCGGAATTCCGTGGTGTCAGAGTACCACAATGCTTTAACAAAATCTATTCATAAGGGTGGCGATTAAGCTTCAATGTACCAAATAATACGGCGATAATAAATGTGGTTAAATCAATCAATGATATTAAACAGAGTGCTCCCTAAATATATACACGGATGATAATCTATCACTTGAAAATCAGTCTAAGCTGATGAGAAAATAGCTTCCAAGGCTATGACAAATTAGTGGGTTCATTGTTGACATTTTAACACAACTCAACGAAGATGCACCAGTGGGGTAGCCCGCTACAAGGTGTCTCACAAATGTTTGATCATTCTGAAAAACACATGATAAACTAAAATCTGAATAACCCTACTTGATTGGTTGCCATTTAAAGTTCGGTTGTTAATCTAATCTACCATGATAAGAACCTGCACAAGAAAGAGGTGTGGACCATCTGTAATTCACCTCATCCTTTCTTAGGAAATGAGGGGTATTCGTCTCCTCTTAGCAGGAGGCATTATAATGATCCTAGGCCGTAAATCGTGGCTTTTTTCCCCTTCTTGACCATTCCTTCTCGTGGTTTCCTCTTCATCGTTGGACTTATCCTAGGACGACTCCCTCACAGGGTAGTTTAAGCCATAGTAGATATCACATATACAGGATTCAACATGTCGTACACGTAGTCAGCAAATAGATGCATGTCTTGAAGAATATAACGCGTGGTTAACACGGAAGTTATGCTCCATTTTTGTGGTATTGAAAATTATCCCTGGCTCGATTCACAATTGCTGAAAAATAAAAGAATGGCCATAACACGTCTGCCACAGACATTAAAGATACGCGGGTGGTATCCAACACTCTGAGTCTATAACTTGGATAGCACAAAATCTCACAATATCGCTGCGATTGAAGGGTTAAAAAATCGTGCACAACTCGTTGCGGATTAATTCTTCGCAGTGGCGTATTTTACGGTCATATAATACAGTACTTACAGTTCACTTGTGAATATTTCCACCTCCTGGATTTCGGAGATTCCAGCAGCGTGGTGCCGAAGATAGTAGACTTCGTGCTGAGTAAAGGAAACATTGGAAATTCACAGTTTCATAGATTGAATCGTTAATTAAATACGCACAACTAGGCGTTACAAAAAAGTCACGCACTTTTGAGTGCATTAAAAACACGATGCTCGCAGATGCGATATCAGTTCAATTGTACAAGTGGGTCTTCCACAAAGATGTGGGTTCGACAGCCCCAAACGTGTTGCGTCCTACCTGGACGGATTCAAAACATGGTTTGTTCTTCTCCGGAACAGCATTCCGCCTTCCAAGGAAGTACTAGAGTCGTGCAGTGTTTAGTTAATCCCGTTCGCATATCCGCGATGCAAATACACTTACCAAATCATTTCAAGCCACAGTAACGTGGTAAATTGCTCATAGTTACAAATTATAAAATCCTGGGACGCGTTGCATAAAAATACGTAGTTAAATATGCTCAGAAAAATATCAGCATGATTCTTCAAAGTTCAAAGATCAGCTTAAAGCATGACGAAGATCAAGCTGGCTTCCGGGTGTGTTCCATGCTGTATCAAAGTAATTGCACATTTCTCCAAAGACAATATCACCAGCATGAGCACATACTGGCTTAATACACTTATTTAGTTGCAGTATTAGTTGAGATAATTCAGCTTGTCAATATTTGTTTTAGTCCATGTGATGTTTAGTTGAGATACTGGAAGTGGTGAATAAGTGGTTGTTGTAAATGGTGAATTCAGATTGTTTTGTACAGGCTACTTATCTGGTTGAGTGTTACGCGGTCCTTTTGAGAGCATTTCACTTGGTCACTGTTTGCACTTGAATGAAGGGAAGGTCTTGTGTGTTAGGGTTCCTTATCTCGTGTGGCTTTTCCCCTCTCTCGCATTCGTAAATGCCGTGTGTGCCTCGTGCAAATGTACCTGTAGTTAGTTGCCAAGTGTAGTCTGTCAAATATGGTGTATGTTACTGCAATCAGGGTAATCTTCATCTATTACAGACCTGGTTTCTAACTCCACACATGAGCTAATAAGCCCTCTCTAAGCTTAAACGGACTAATGACAATGTCCCGGCACCTTTTATTCTGCCGTTAATACCGGCCTGGGTTTATTGAATAATAAGATACATCGTACATCCTGATCCAATGAAATGTTTCCCTCATTAATCCCTTATCCAGCTTGGCTATATCGTTATGTTGTGTCTAGTTTTCGACGGGGTGTGTTTTCCAGTAGAGTGAAGAGGGGTCAGCTCTCCATGAAATTTGTTACTTGAAATTATTGGGGGTGTTTCCTTAAGCTTAGTGTATCTCGATTGCTTCCTTTATGTCAAGTGCTCTGCCTTTTGTTTCGTGATGGATTACAGGAGATCTTAACTGAATAATATTACCTTAAAGACACTCCAGTGTTTCAATCCCTCTAAGAAGTACAATCTTCTAATAGCTTGGGTTGGTACGATCACAAATCCTAATGATATTACCTTAAAGACACTCCAGTTAGTCACCGTCTGCGTGGGTATGTATGAGCTCTAAGCTGACGAATATTAGCTTAATGACGTGCCAAGAGGAACCATCTGCTCTCAGTCTGGGTGGTTACTTAGGTGCTTTAAATTATCTAATAATAACTTAACAACCCTCCAGTATGAAAATACCTCAAAGAAGAACCATCATCTCACAGCGTGTGTTGGTACCTAGGTGCTCTAATCTGAGAGATATGCGCTTAATGATGCAGCAGGCATGTCTGCTTCATTATGGTGAAAAGCTACTGACTGTCTTTTGAGTACTTTGGAGCTCTATTCTGAATTATTTTAGCATAAAGACACTCCTGTTCGCCAATACATCTCCTAGTAAACACCAATATCCTTAAAGAAAGGTGGTACACAAGTAGGGGACAATTCTTTTTTTTTTACGAATTCTAGTCATTTGATGTATGATAAATGTCAGTAGTTATATTGATGGAAGTTGTTTCTCACGGCTTGTATTGCACTATAATGTCAAGTTGACACTTAAAGTTACGCCCACCTATTCGACTTGCTAGGCATAATTTTGAAATGACAACCGTAATTTCAAACTTCACGGTATATCATTGTGATCTGGTGGCACATCTTATCTTCTACGGTGTGGGGCAACTGTTTCCGACCGTCAATTGTTTGGCCGTGCTTGAAGGTGATTACTGAAAGCACATGGGTTAGTTTGTTTTGGTACTGAATCAAACATACTTTTAGAATGCCTAGTTTTAATAGAATTTTTATGAAACGTGCTGGAATATGTGGAAGGGAATGACGTGGGCCAACATGTCAAATAGTTGGTAGTCAGGAGGACGGTAGTGGAAATAATGTCGACAATAATTTACCGGTCATTTCCCGGTTAGATAATGCTGTTGCATCTCCAAGCGACATTGTGACACACAATCCAGCTGTTGGGCCTAGTATTTCAAGAAAAAAGGTCTCAGTGACTAAAAATACAAGTGATAAGAATATAGTAAAGAGTGGTAGTTCCATAATTAGCTAACAACTGCTTTCAGCTGTACTGTGTAAATGTGTGCAGAGTAAATATTGCAACCAAGACAATGGCATTCCGTGTATTGAAGATGAAAACCAGAGGAAAGGTGTAGTTAGTTCTTCAATAGTGTAGTGTGGAATCGTGTACCTAAATCAATGATTGTGGGGTATAAAACGTTGTACATGGGTAGGGATCGGAAAAATTCGCATTTGCGATAAATGAGAATTTTTGTAATATGTGTTGAAACCATTTTTTTAATAGTTTTAAGGTGTTCTGAAGCGCTGTGGTACCTAAATTCAAAATGCTACAAAATGCAAATTTTGAACAAAATGCGAAATTAGTACAAATATGCGATTTTGGTGCGAATTCTGCGGAAATGTGATATTTTACTGGCGAAAACCACATATTTCGGAGAAATCATGAGAAATACTGCAAATATGACGCATAAATATTTCGACCGCTCTGATCGATATATATATAGAAAAGTAGTCGATCGATCTCTGCTTGCTGACTTTAGTCGATATTTACATTGGGAATAGGATGTATCGATTATTCTCGAAAAGGAAATCGAGTGCCACGGAAGTAACGAAATAGACGCAGCTCTGTTTTCCTGTTGTTCATACTCTGCGATCAAAATTGAAACTGTTTTCGTGTAAGGTGCGTGTGAATAGTGTAGAGAAGAAAATCAAGCGATCGTTTAGGTTATGGGGCACACGACGATAACTGCGCGCGAAAGGGCTCAGCAGTATGCAAAGGTCGGTTTATATGCCAGAGATTAAGTTACAGAGTTTTGTAAATATTGTAATTGCTTAGTTGCGTGGGAGAAAAAGGATAGCATTGCGAAACATGTTAAGTCGGAAAAACACGTGGGTAAGCGTCGCGATAACAAAAGTTCAACCCTTGCTGCTAGTACGTCTCAAGGAATGCAAACTTCTGTGCTTACACAGTTGGATAGTTGTAAACGACGAAAAATTTCCGGAGATAACTTCTCGAAACGCACAGTTGAAGTATTTGCCAAAGCAAATATACCTCAAGAAAGGCTAGAAAACAAAGAGCTAAGAGCCTGGATTACTGAGTTTTCAAATGAAGAGCTGCCATGTGTGAAAACTCTACGTGAGTTATATTTACCTGGTTAGTTTCGACTTCATTGATCGGGTACGGTTTAGATATTACGACATAGAAACCGCACTCAGAATTGAAGGAGACCGAATTTGAGCGCGATTTCTGTATCGAACTATCTTACCCGTACCCAATTGATCCAGTAACTTTAAATTATTTTTTTATAATTTGAGTTCTTTCTTCCTTTCTAGAAGTTGCATCTTACCACCAGAAAAGAACAGCAGAGGCTCTGATGGGGAAGTACATCAACATACTCTGTGATGAAACTACACATAGAATGGGCCGTTCTGTTTTTATCATCATATTCCAAGTCCCATCCGGATCGAAAAGAGAGCTGCACGTTGTTTCTGTGAACTACCACCTTGATGCAGGAAATGCTAGGAACTGCTCCCGTGCGGTTTTAGAAGCTCTGCGGAGTTATAGTGTACAATATGATGCGGTTAAAGTGTTTGTTAGTGTCAGTGCCCCATACATGACCCGATGTTATGAAACATTAAGAGTGGTCATAGGGGATCATTTAATGTATGTACAGCTTGTTTGGCAATTATTGGGTCGCAGTGATGACAGATTTAAATCATGTGATTGCGAAGGTAAAATCTGCATTTTTAGCCTACTTTTCACATTTTGCAAAAGTGAGGAAAAAGTAGACTTATGACATCGATCTGAGCAAATGTGTGTCTGTATGTCTGTCTGTTTTTCCATACGTCTGTCTGGCTGTGTGTGTCCCCCTCTATCAACTCTTCAACGGCTGCAGCAATCGAAACCAAATTCAGTATGAGCCAAGATCTATATCTGAATATCTCAAGCCCATATTTGGAAATTATGTCAGTGCTACCAACTGCTGAAAAACCGCACTGGAAATTTGAGCTCCATGTTGGATATCTTGGAAGGTATAAATGGGAGCTAATCCAAAATTGGCACACATACGAGTATAGACAATAATATTTCAGTTTATTTTCCAGGAGGCCATACATGGCAGTGTTGCCAAAATGATTCTAAGCCTGATGAAAGAGCCAATCCTTAAATGCGTATAACTTACTACACTATCAATTGGATGTCAACCAAATTTCGTGTGTAATATGTGTACGTAAACAGTTATCAGTGAGCGTATTCTTAAGAGCAACCAGGGCTGCCTACTGTTAATAAATCCTGTTTCTATTTATTTACCCTAATATCAATATATCACAAAGTATGCAAGCCAACAGCTCTAAACTTTGCACACGCATAGTAACTGACATTCTAGATTATTCTGGAGTAACTCATATACGTCAGTGCTGCCAACATGATTCTAAGCCTGCTGATAGGTCAAATTTTGAAATATATGCAACTTCTGTACTTACGAATGGATTTCATCAAAATTTGGCACAAAAAGAGATCATCATATTTCTGATTATTTCTGAGCAACACATGCATGGCATTGTTGCCAACATGATATTTCGCACACTGATAGTTCCAAAGTCTAACTGCATGTAACGTCCATGCTATCCATTGGACTTCAACCAAATTTTGTATTCTGCAGCTTAAGAAATGGAAATAAGAATATAGCCTATTCAGTAACCAGGGCTGCCAACTATAGTGCTATATTAAGCTATATTATACGAGGTACATTTCGAACTAATTAGAAACGTCGATATTACCAACTTAATTTCGTCATGATTCTAGATAGGTCCGTATAGATTAATCACTGGCATGAATCTTCATTTTGAGAAAAGTAGGCTCTTTATTTCGTCACGGAACTTCTTGTTGAACACCAGAAAGCCAAAATATAATTACAGTATTTACATTTCTTAAAATCAATCTATGGGGCATCAAAGGAAGAAAATCGTTTTCCGGCACCTGTCATATCCCGATGGAATAGCTGGTTTCAGGCTGTCTTCTATTTAAGTTCTTACTTTAGAGATGTTGTTACATTTTTCAAGATGTCTGACATGAATGACATCAACAACTGTTGTATTAAGTACCTGACCGATCTGACTGACCGAGAAGTGAATAGACTTCACTCCCATATGGTTTTTGTAACTGATCATGCAGCTGGATTGGCTGACCTCCTTACTGAATTTGAAGGATCTCTGTATCCTACCTCTCATCTCCTTTACCCCAAATTGCATAACCTTGACATCAGTCTTACCTTAATTTGGGCCGGGAATTTTTCTGCAGCAACTGAAAGTGCTTACATTAAGCTCACTCCTCTTGAGCAGGCTGCATTTAGGGACATATTTGTCAAAGCTGCTCATTCTTCAAAGAGTAGCTAGCCACATTGAAAGCTAAAGACCACAACCATAAGCATTTTGTGTCAAGTTCTCAAGCTCTGTGTCCAAAAAAATAATTTTGAATAACATTGATAAAATAGCTGAGCTTTAGAAATTGTTTGGAGTGCTCTCACAAAACGAAATCTGGTCTGATTATAGTTCTCTGAAAAATGCAATTCAAACCCAGATGAAAGAAATTGAGAAATGTGATATCATGCTTTCATTAACTGCAATTCACACAGAGTTCAGAATTGAATTGTTGTGGACCCTAACGAACAATGTAGATATCGAGCGTGTGTTGTCCCATTACAACACAGTGGTTACAGACAGACGGTGCAATTTGAAAGAAAGCAATTCTGAACTACTGACAATTCTTTCGTTTGAGCATATAGTGCACTATAGTGCTCTATTAAGCTATATTATACGAGGTATATTTCGAACTAATTAGAAACGTCGATATTACCAACTTAATTTCGTCATGATTCTAGATAGGTCCGTATAGATTAATCACTGGCATGAATCTTCATTTTGAGAAAAGTACTTCATAAAATTGGAGTCGTTACAATAATATACATATTGATCTGTATATTACTACTAGATGTCACACTCCTCGCATTGGCCGCGAAAAAGTGAGTCCAGGTAATCGGTTAAATTTCCTTGGAGGTAGGGGAATATCTGTTCTCTGTCAGCTGTTTGACAATATGTAATGTGTTACATTCGCCTGGAGGTAGGGGAAGATCTGTTCACTGTCAGCTGTTTGACAATATGTAATGTGTTACATTCGCCTGGAGGTAGGGGAATATATGTTCTCTGACAGATGTTTGACAATATGTAATGTGTTACATTCGCCTGGAGGTAGGGGAAGATCTGTTCTCTGTCAGCTGTTTGACAATATGTATTGTGTTACATTCGCCTGGAGGTATGGGAAGATCTGTTCTCTGTCAGCTGTTTGACAATATGTAATGTGTTACATTCGCCTGGAGGTATGGGAATATCTGTTCTCTGACAGATGTTTGACAATATGTAATGTGTTACATTCGCCTGGAGGTATGGGAAGATCTATTCTCTGTCAGCTGTTTGACAATATGTAATGTGTTACATTCGCCTCGAGGTAGGGGAAGATCTGTTCTCTGTCAGCTGTTTGACAATATGTAATGTATTACACTCGCCTCGAGGTAGGGGAAGATCTGTTCTCTGTCAGCTGTTTGACAATATGTAATGTGTTACATTCGCCTCGAGGTAGGGGAATATCTGTTCTCTGTCAGCTGTTTGACAATATGTAATGTGTTACATTCCCCTGGAGGTATGGGAATATCTGTTCTCTGACAGATGTTTGACAATATGTAATGTGTTACATTCGCCTGGAGGTAGGGGAAGATCTGTTCTCTGTCAGCTGTTTGACAATATGTAATGTGTTACATTCGCCTGGAGGTAGGGGAATATCTGTTCTCTGACAGATGTTTGACAATATGTAATGTGTTACATTCGCCTCCAGGTAGGGGAAGATCTGTTCTCTGTCAGCTGTTTGACAATATGTAATGTATTACATTCGCCTGGAGGTAGGGGGATATCTGTTCTCTGACAGATGTTTGACAATATGTAATGTGTTACATTCGCCTGGAGGTAGGGGAAGATCTGTTCTCTGTCAGCTGTTTGACAATATGTAATGTGTTACATTCGCCTGTAGGTAGGGGAAGATCTGTTCTCTGTCATCTGTTTGACAATATGTAATGTGTTACATTCGCCTGGAGGTAGGGGAATATATGTTCTCTGACAGATGTTTGACAATATGTAATGTGTTACATTCGCCTGGAGGTAGGGGAAGATCTGTTCTCTGTCAGCTGTTTGACAATATGTATTGTGTTACATTCGCCTGGAGGTATGGGAAGATCTGTTCTCTGTCAGCTGTTTGACAATATGTAATGTGTTACATTCGCCTGGAGGTATGGGAATATCTGTTCTCTGACAGATGTTTGACAATATGTAATGTGTTACATTCGCCTGGAGGTATGGGAAGATCTATTCTCTGTCAGCTGTTTGACAATATGTAATGTGTTACATTCGCCTCGAGGTAGGGGAAGATCTGTTCTCTGTCAGCTGTTTGACAATATGTAATGTATTACACTCGCCTCGAGGTAGGGGAAGATCTGTTCTCTGTCAGCTGTTTGACAATATGTAATGTGTTACATTCGCCTGGAGATAGGGGAATATCTGTTCTCTGACAGCTGTTTGGCAATATGTAATGTGAGAAAGGCGGCAATATTTTATCAAGAGCGGTCATTTCTTGTAAATATATTTATTTCATACCAGTTTCAGACTACACATTGCTGTTAATTAATACAAACTAATTTATGAGTATCTCATAAGAAAATAAATATATTTGTTTTAAGGGCCTGGTTGTTAAGTCAGGTTTCTCATATGAATAGAGAATATACGAGGACTTGTGGATATCTGCATTCTTGGCTGTCACCGTGGAGGTCCGGGTTCCATTCTCGCCTCTGCCAAGAAACTGTTTATTCAGGTCTGAGAGTTGGAGCGGGGTACACTCTCCCTCGTGAGGAAAAATTAATAGAGGTGGGTTCGATTCCTACCTCGGCCATCGATGAATTGGTTTGTGGTGGTTTTCAGGCAAATGCCAGGATAGTACCGAACTTAAGGCCTTAGCTGTTACCTACCCAAAATCCTACCTCAATTGCAAATACACACACCAGTAATGTGGCGTGGTGACACAGCGGTCAAGCTGTTGGCCTCTCACCTCGACGGGTTCGATGCCCGGTCAATCCATGTGAGATTATTGAAGAAAAATGCCATGTCCTGTGGGTCGGATTCCACGTAAAAAGGAGGTCCCGTGGCTCATGATCTCGAGATTAACGGTCTCGTAGAACTAAAACCTTGCTTCGTTTTTACTCACACCAGTACAGACATCACAGTGACACAGGTTATCATACAAATTCACACACAGTCAAGTACACGGGGCTGCATGAGCATGATGTCGCAAAGACCCTAATCATTCTACAACAACAAAAAGCAGCAGCCCAGACTACTTTGGCAGTGTGCAGTAGCTTCTATATCTTCCTCTCTCAGTCATGACCTAGCTGTTCTGTCCCTTAAAACAACCATAACTAAATGATGCATGGATCATATATGGTGGTTAGACGTGTTTTTCTCGTCGTCGAAAGTCCGTGTGAGTGCGAATTTCTTATTTTTTATTTCGGTCTAGTAAATTTGGCGATCCAAATTCTTTCAGTTTTTTAGCCTACTTTCGATTTTTGCAAAAAAGGAAAGTAGACTTATGAGATCAACACAGGGCGAAAAATTGTGTGTCTGTCTGTGTGTGTGTATGTGTGTGAGTGAGTCAGTGTGTGTGTGTGTGTGTGTGTGTGTGTGAGTGTGTGTACTCTGAATGTCTGTCCCCCCCCCTATCAATTCGAACACGGTGAAACCGAATTGAACGAAATTTGATACAGAGGTAGCACTAGCAAAGGGCACCTCAGTGTCATACTTTATATCGCCGCCATCTTTACCAAAACAGAATGGCGGCCACTCAAACGTTCAAAACGTAAAATCAAATTACGGCTAAACTAATCATCCGATCTCTACCAAATTTGGTGACAACATACCTTTATATAGGACGCGTCTTTCACCCAACATTCAAGGTCATCGGCCGTGCCATTTCAGGATGGCGGCCGTGTGAATTATTCAACCATTTTAATCAATAGCTTAAGACCCACCAATTCCGATTATCGAGCCTAGTGTGGTTTAAGCTATCCTGAAGGTCGTGATCCGTTATTTATTATAATTTAATATTATAATATTATACTGTATGAGTGGCTTAAAGAGCTGAGCTGTCTGTGCCACACGACAAGATGGCAGCTGTCCTCATGTGCCTGTCTTATATTTCAATAGTTTTAGTATGTTGTATGTGATATACCCTACTGATACAATAATATAAACTTTGTATGAAATTATCTTTAATGAAGATGTACTGCTGTGAAGAAATCGTTTATTTAAAGTCATTATTTGCCAACAGGTTGTATCTAATATGTCAGTTAAGAACACCATGATGTTAAGGATAGGATTAGCTCTGGGCTAGCGTGTTAGTCTGTCACGCAGTTGTGTGGGGTTCGAGTACTGCTACAGTTAACTTTTTTTCTTGAATTCTTTTACAAATGATGTGCACGAGCTCTATCCACAGATACTGAATAAGATGTCATTTAGCTCAAAGGAGAGGCTGATGTATACACTCGTTTATTAATAAAATCACAGCCCCAGCATCGCACATAAACAGAAGACATTAGGAAAAGGAGAATAGAAGAACTTGATACACGTTGTCATTAACCACAGCCTTCTTAATGCCTCTGTACGGTGCTGTCCTCTTGTGGGTTATGTGGGTAATATTGTTCCAAACTTACCGCTTTGTAAATACCTGGCCTCCTGAAGTATGGCAATTTTGTAATACTGGTAGTTCAACTATTAGCCACGATCGCGCTCCGATTACCTTTAAACACTGCCAGCTGGATCGCCTCCCTTTTGGCTACTTTAAACTGTCGACTCATTCAACACCCTTAGGCCACTGCCATCGTAGTACATTACGATGGCAGTGCATAGGCGTACAACATAAAGATTAATTCACTGATAGGTCGCAGCACCAACCTACTGTGATCGGCGCGGATTTTTAAAGGGGAAGATACCCAAAACGGAAGATTCTTAACTTTGCAGGCTGACTTAATATAGAGATTAACGGACGTGAATGCATTACAATAAGTTAGTAGTTTTGTTATTCAATCATCATATACAGTATTGATTTTGACACTTACTGGCTAATTATCAATATAAAAGAAAACAAGCAATACATTGTGGTAGAGGTGATTGTGTTAGGGATGAGGACAAAGAGTCATAAATATACCCATACATTTAGGAGAAAGTAGGCTATATGTTCTATGCTGAACATCTTGTTTAACATTATGTTTGTACCAATTTGATCTAGTTGTATTGTTCTTCAGGTATGTGCGAATTTAATAAGTTAGTCTAAGTGCCCCATGAATTAGATTCTGTGCAGACATAATGTGGTACATGAGTTTGGGGATACTTTAATATATTTATCCATTTGGTTATGGAAGATGGACTCAATCTTTGATTCTCGGCCGTAATGTTCTTCACATTATTTTACGTTTTTCACGTCCAATTGTCCGTTAACTGTTTTGTGTTGAAGAGTGAGAGTTTCTGAAGTGTAGAGAGCTTCGTATCTAATTACCTTTAAAAGGAGTTGGATTTTGCATTTCCAGGAATGACTCTTAAAATTGTACGATTTTCAGTTAAATGAAATGCATGTTTTATTTTTTGAATTAACTGTTTTGTGTTGAAGAGTGAGAGTTTCTGAAGCGTAGGGAGCTTCGGATCTAATTACGGTGCTTTTGAATTGAGTTGGATTTTGCATATCCATTAATGACTCTTAAGATTGTACGAATTTTTAGTTAAATGAAATGCAGGTTCTATTTTTTGAATTTTTGTTCTGATCATTTAAATTATAAGCTTTGCATTATAGTGCATTTAATCTGACGATGACCCAATAATTGGTCAAAAACATCGTACAATGCATTACATGTTAGAGCACTAAGAGGCGTCTTAATTTAATTACAGAATTTAACAACAGAAGTTAAAGCGTATAACCAGCTCCTCTCGGTAGCGGTTAAAATATAGGGAACCTCTTGGGTTCAACCAGAAAAGTTTTAGTTACAACCAGCCAATCAGCGGGTATCTGATCATTATATCCAAGGTAACCATTGCCCATGATGCTTTGTGTTTGTTGCTGTTTAATAAGCATTTTCAATTGAGTTCTTGTGAGTTCAATGTGTGTATTGGTAATTCCCTTTGCTTTTATTTATAGAATGAGTGAGTTATATGACACTTTAGTGACCGTGGGTGCAGAGAACGATAGCTAGAGAAAAAGGAGAGTTAATCTCTGAAAACAAGAACAGAAATCGGTTATCATTAGCCCAAAGGCTTCAACTCATTCAACCCCTGCTCACATGGCTCAAGGAGGTTTTCTTGGAAATATTTCACATCCAATTGTTGTTTTATGTAAAAATACAATTAATATCTGTTCCTAATGAAGAGGCATCAGCCTTGTATCTTAAAAGCCTGTCAAGAGGAGGTCCAGGCCATGAAGCAACGGCCAAACTATTGTTCGCTTGAGTACATGTTGATTAAAAAAAAAAGAACAGCAAAACCCTTAGGAATTGCAGAAGGATCTTTATAGATGGCATGCTAGCTAAATCTACAAGTTTGCGTAACATTGTTGTTCCTAACACCGAACGTCTCTGTACCAAATAGGGGATAACATCGAAAAATATCGAAATTCAACATAAAAGAAACAGCTTGTCACGGTTATTATCAGGAATTTCTGGGGAATGAAAGGACTTTATTCAAGACAAAATCAAAGCTTATTTAACTCGATGCTAATTTAAACAAACCAAAGGTATTGAAGTTGTGAGCAAAGTGTGTATATTTTGATTTTCTTCAAGTACTTCAATATTGGATTTCGCTCCACATGTTTAGATGTTTGTAGTTACTGCTGTAAAATGAAACAACTGATTCAGTAAAACCACTAAATAAATGGCCAGTAAACTACTTTGTGCATCAACGTTTTATAATATAATGTAAACACAGGACATGATTCTGCAACAATGTGCTTCCATATGCAGCAAGTTCAGCTTCTTCCAGAATCTTCCAAACAAGAGGCATACTATTCCTGGCAAGTGAGGTTGTATTGTTTATGTATTGTTGAAATCTATGGGAATAATCCAAGCTTATGGACAGAAGATCAAGCCGGAAATGGCTTTATCGAAGATTCGTCTGCTCTGTTACAGCATCTTGTAGGCCTGCAACTAACTGAAAATGTTGTATTAGACTGTCCTTTGATTGGTGTAGCGCTCAAAACTTGGGTTGGTCTGTCTCAGTTGAACTAGAACAGTTACCTATTGTACACAACCTATATCCGGCAAACAAGATAGATTTTGACAAGCCTCCGTAACATGTCTACGGTGAGGATTGGAAGAATATCAGAAATAAACAATGCAGTGGAAGAGAACAACTGCTTGGAGGATGACACAGGACTCCATATTCAAGACAATTGGCAAGATAGACTTTTCCTAAAACAGACTACTTCCTTTTTTTAGTAAACAATGGAAATGAACTTATGAGCTCTACACGGACCAACATGTCCGTGTGTCTGTGTGTGTGCATGAATGTGTGTATCATTTAAAAACGAAGAGACTGAAGTGAACCCAATTTGGTTCAGAGGTAGCGCTAGCAAAGGACATCTCAGTGCCATGTTTTATATCGCGCAAACATAAGGAAAACAGAATTGCAGCCACCCAAAATATACAAAGCTAAAATAAAATTACGACTTAACTATTTTACAGATCTCTACTAAATTTTCTCAAAACTGACCTTTGTGTAGGAAGCGTCTAGTGCACAAACTACAAGGTCATCAATAAAATTACTTAATGATGGCAGGCATGCGTATGAAGCATTATCCATTACACAATGTATGGTCCAATGATTCCATGTTCACAGTATTTGGCAATCAGTTTTATATGATGACTTTCTGTTACGAATATGACGAGTATGAGAGCAAATTGTGCGCAGCCGCCATCTTGAAACTATAAAATATATAAATAAATAACTCTAAAAATATATGAGTTATCGTAACAAACGTTAGTGTCATGTTAGGACCAAATATGTTGCCTTGTATGGCCATGGCTAATCGAAAGTCTCTGCATTCATCCAAGATGGTGGCTGCACAAACTATTAGAACATTAAAATCGACAACTCAGAATTAAATTGGCTAATTCAGACGACTCTTGCCAAGAGGTGAGAGAGTATCCCATTGAACATAGTGCACATCAGATGATACAAACCTTTGGCATCCTAGAGTTAGAAACTTGACATTTTATAATAAAATATAAGATAACAATTTCAAAATGGCGCTGGACGTTGTATTTAAACGTAATTGTGAATCATTCAGTCTGTACTTGCGAAACTAAAATGAAACTTAGTACGAAGTATCACACAGAGGACGTTACTGAATTGGCCAGAACGCACTGAATACAACGACGCTCGTTGGCCTTCTTGAAAATAAAGAATATGATAACGAATAATGCAATGTATTTTTGCGATGCAACAACGAAATTTAGCAGTAATATAGAAACTTATACAGTAAGTGGCTTCCTTTGACCAAGTCAAAAGAATAACGACCCCATACGTTCACGATGGTGGCTAGGCGTATTCTTAAGACATGATTATATTTAAGGTAACCGTGTAGTGTGAAACTGGCAAATAATGCAGAACCTTACAAATATCTCAATATTTCAGAACATTTTCAAATTAGTATTTTGAAAAATGTGTCATTTACTTCGGATAGACATATGGGTATACAGAGTAATCTACATTGATCAGTATTGTCATAAGGGCAGTAATAATGCACTGAAAATAAGTAAAAAATGCAAATAATGCCTATATTCATGTACCCTTTACTCAGAAACTAATGGCTATGTGTGGATGTAGTTTTACACAGATAAACTAATTAGCCTGTTTTATTTTGATGACTAGAATCTTAACTCTATGTTAAACAAGTTCTTATCTATGATTCTTTGAAATGTGTAGCGGCTTCGGTGGCGTAGCTGGTAGTATGCTGAACTGCTGTGCCCAAAATAGTGGGTTCAAACCCTGCCGAAGTCGTCGGATTTTTTAAGAGCGTTAAAATCCTTCAGTATGCCTTACTTCGGAGGCGAAGTAAAGCTGGCGGTCCCATGTCATAGATTTATGGCATGTAAAAGATCCTTTCACAGACTAAACTTGTGTAAAGCTAAATTGTTAGGTTAGATTTCGTCGGAACGCTCTATCAAAGTTCCAACGTTCACCACTAGGTATCATTGATATCTGGTGGCGAAAGTTGAAACTACTTGAAATTGAACGGAACTTGTAGCTCACCCTAATAAGGGTGTCCGCTGGAAGCAGCTACAGACTCAGGCGAACCGAAAATGTCCTCGGATACTCCCGGCACTAAAAGCCATACGATAAAAAAATGACATTTGTAAAAAAAAAGTTTCATTTTTCATGAAAATTTGGTGCTACTTATTACAGTTTCTCAGAACCTACTGGATCAATTTGAATAATCCTAGTCATCAATACTCAATGGTATGGTTATACTGTGTATACAAAATATCAGCTTGATATTCCTACCCAGTTTTGAGAAAAAGGTACATATGTTTCAAAAAATATAGTTTTTGAGAAAATCTCAAAAAGTATTATGACAGAGTCTGGAGTCTAATCTCAGTACATCCCAGGAGAATAATCATCCTGGGATTCATCATCTCCCTTTGTATACTTCCTTTCGAACCTCAGCTTGGTTCTTAATTCCTTTTGCATGGCCTCAGCAGCTCTATCAGCTTAATATAAACGCTTCTGTTCGATGGACTTCAATGACTCTAGACAGTTTTTCCCAACTCTCACACTAATTTCCTTTAATGCATGAAATGACACCATCATTAAATGTAAGTACTGCCTCTATTACCCCTATTTTGAAGGTCTCAAAATTAACTTGGAGGACACAACTTTCCTTACTCAAACATCCTTCACAACTGATAAACTAGCACTCATTTTACAAACTTTACACAATGTGTTTGTTTAACATGTGACAGAACTTTTAAGCCTATAATTACA
Organism: Meconema thalassinum; assembly: GCA_946902985.2. Taxonomy (NCBI): domain Eukaryota; kingdom Metazoa; phylum Arthropoda; class Insecta; order Orthoptera; family Tettigoniidae; genus Meconema; species Meconema thalassinum. The sequence continues at coordinate 266,463,468 of OX336397.1, read as the reverse complement.
TTGCCAGCATTAGAATGTGATATATACTCAATACTATCCATATCCTGAAATTGAACTTTAGAAAGTTTTCTTTTGGATGCACTTGATGGCTATGAACTATTTTTAGGAATACCACATAGAGAAGTTGGGTTAGAATCAACACTAACAAGTGACTGCTACAAAGAATCACTGTTCACTGTCTATATTATATTTACAGCATGTCTATTGCCAAAGAATTTACGTTTCATATACACTTTCTGACTTCTACCCAAACACTGCCGGGAAAGTAAATAAACAAACAACAATATCAAAAAACTAAACATACAACGTACTGTATGAAGCTAAACTTTACCAAGCATAAATTAAATTCACTTAAGTGAAAAAATGAGAATATAATTTGTAACAAAGTATTGAAGCGAAAGTGGTTGTGGCACTTTCAGAGCAATAGCTGTGCAGTACTTAGCTAAAAAATAATTTTCATGTCTTAAATGTAAACGATTTACAATAAATTATACATCAAATTATTCGTAAAAGAACGAAGAATGTTATTACGTTGAAAACTAGCAATGCATGTTTTCATCAAATTACACTACACGGTTACCAGCCATTTGGCCCACATATTTTGGGGTAACGCGTCGTCAACACATCGGGCCTCTCGGCTGTTATTCTTGGTATTCGTCATCGGTGTGCTACCTCACTGTCAGACAGATACTCAATTGTCCTTACGAGGCTGTGTACAACCCGTTCCAGCCCTCACGTTAATTTCTGAAAGCCTTGACGGGACCGGAAATCAAACCCGGAACCTCCGGGTGAAAGACAGACGCGCGACCCCAACACCACGGGGCCGGCTTTGGTATACAAAGCCCACATACATTTACGATATATTGTATCTGTTATTTGTGTGTGCATATTGTAATTTAAAGATGGTCGCTGCGTGCTATATTCGGCTGTATAATTGTAGCGACGTTTTTTGTAAGGTTCTCCTCTTCACTAAATGTCGCATTAATTGTTCTTTATATCACATGAGTTGTATATTTGTCAACTCATATGAATTCAAACACGACGAAACCGAATTGAACGAAATTTGGTACAGAAGTAGCACTAGCAAAGGACAGTATCATGTTTTATATTGCCGCCATCTTGACGGAAACGTAATGGTGGCCACTCAAATGTTCAAAGCTTAGATCGAGATACGACTGATCTAATCATCTGATCTCTAACAAAATTTTCAATAACATACCTTTACATAGGAAGTGACCTTTGACCAAATTACAAGGTCATCAGCCAAATAGCTTGAATATGGCACCCGTGTATGTGTGCAAATTGCGTGTGTGAGGGTGTATATCTGTCCCCCTATCAATTCATACATGACGAGACTGAATTAAATGAAATTTGGTACAGAGGTAGCACTAGCAAAGGGCACCTCAGTGTCATGTGATGTATCGCCGCCTTCTTGATGGAAACGTAATGGCGGCTTCCAAAATGTTCAAAGATAAAATCAAATTACGTCTGACCTAATCATTCGATCTTTGCCAATTTTCACAAAAGTGTACCTTAATGTGGGAAGTGTCTTTTGCCTAAACTACAAGGTCATCAGCCAAAGCGTTTCAAAATGGTGGACGTATAAATCATGCAAGTATTATAGGCTAACCGTGATTTACGATTCAACAAGGCCCGGCCGTTCATCGTACAGAGGGTGGTTTAAACTGTCCTCAAGAGATGTTATTCAACAAGCTACTACAACCAACATTCAATACTCCTTGGAAAGGACAATGACTATACCCATGCATTTAGGAGAAAGTAGGCTATATGTCCTCTACTGAACATCTTGTTATATATTTGTAAGCCAAAGGCTAAAGATCATCCCCAGCATAGCCCAGATGGTGGCTGAGCATTCTATTGAAACTTCAAAATCAATAACTCAGGATTCATTTGCGCAATTAACGCTATATATTTTAAGTTTAAGTTGTCTTGACACTCTAATAAAGGAATGCAAGTCCGTAACCATGACAACATTATCTCAAGGGGTGTCATACAACTTTCCATCTATTTCTGTAAGAAGCAATATCACTCCATTTATTACATTTCTGTGAAAGTTTGCAAATGGCTATAAGGTTATCACGGAACCAACTTAGACTGTATTATTCATCAATGCAATTAAGGGGGTGAAGGGGTAACCTAGATTTTTTTCAGGCAATTTTCACGTGCGACATACAGTACAGAAGGTCTATTATATCTCCAAACAGCAATATTATTTTTAAAAAATCCTGAATTGAATCATCATTTTTGTGGCTTTTTATGAATTTGGGCATTTGAAGCTAAATAACCTGAACTCTCATGCACCAGAAGCCTTTATAACACAACGTAGAGGGTCATTTTTTATGTGACGTGTATTGCGTTTCGTCCACAAGGCTTTCAATTCAATTTCACGTGAGGAAGTACACGTTAGGTGAATTTAGTTTGAGAGCACATTTTAACTAATCTTTTTTTTTCGACATATGGGTTTTGGAAGAAGACATGGGTGAAACTTAACTATTGTCCTTGACCAGCATAAACAAAATTATGGGTGATATCAGTAATAGTTTCGGAGATATAGAATTCCTTAGAGATATTCTGCACAGCCGCCATGTTGAATTGTTTTAGACTTGATGTATTGTGAGTTGCCTAATGGGTGACGCAGAACTGCCACTGCTCCTCTACACGGGGCTGCATGACTACGATTGTGAGTTGCCTAATGGGTGACGCAGAACTGCCACTGCTCCTCAACACGGGGCTGCATGACTACGATGTCGCAAAGCTCTTAAGGAATCTACAAGAAAATCAGTTTACAGATTTAGACAAGGATGGCGCGAAGTGGAACAAGGAAGCATGGATGGTTACTCAGACACGGCCCATATTCTGACAAAACAACCTGCTGTTGTAAGCATTACTAATACTGAATTTGAATGCTGGAATCTTTTTGTTAGTGATGAATAGAGACGAGAATTATAGGCACTAAAAACAGTTAAAATAGGCAGGCATATAGGCTCTTAAAATAGCCAAAATAGGCTTGTAAATAGGCATAAACGTGTAAAATAGGCAACACAATAGGCATGAAAAAATTTCTTATAACTTAATAACATATTTAATTACTACAATAAGAATTAACAACAAGCAACTTTTCAATGTTTTTTTGGTAATACGTTTGTTCTCCTGTCATGAAGAATGTTTTTATATTGAGAGAAAGATCTCTCAACATCACATGAAGTGATTGGGCAAATCTTTAACGAAGCCACTGCATCTGGTTTTAGGTCAATTGCTTCGTCTATCTCACCTCCCAGCAACCTGGCTAACTTTACCACTGCTTCCCATCCTAGATTCCTCTGCAGGACCCTATCAAACTTTTCCCTTACAGCGGCTATCTTCCCAGAGGTTCCTTCCAACCTTCCCCTGACTTCCTCAACAATCCTACAGGACTCCACCAGGGGTTTTCCACTCTTCTCTATTTTCTGTTGCCTGCAATAGATCCTGCATGATGTGTACCCACAAGCATGCAATCCTCGTTGAAAATTAGAAAACCGCGTAATTTGAAATTATGGCATTCGCCCATAACCTTACTTTTTGCCACAATTTAGCAAGACTATAGAGGGGATGCTAGAGGCTTGTTGGCAGTTTCGTGGCCCTAACCTAGGAGCTTAACGCTCCCCCAGACTAGAGCCACACATAGCGCTGGTGAAAGTTACTCGCGACTTAAAAAAAAAACATTGCATTTAAGTTGTAAATCTCTATTTTCACAGGAAACAAGTCAGAGTTCAAAATACCGATTTTTAATTTTCATCCACTCAGGGACAAGAGACCACCAGCGTTCTAACTCCTCGTTCAGGAACTAAATGATTATTTGAGGCATCCATTTCCAAAGGGTTCCTTGTCCACCTATATGAAATATTCATGTTTTGGTATCAATGGCTTCGTCTGTGCATCATCTACTGATTTATATTTGTCTTACTGTTCCAAAATCCTCGAAAATTGCATTTTAATATCCCATGCAGTTCCAAGGTGGCCCTTGTCCAATGCCAGAAATCCAATATGGCAGACATAGTAATATGCCATAACAAACGGTTGCTTGTCCCATTGCGAGGGTAAGCAAGCTGTGCTACTGAGTTCCAAAGTTACCCTTGTCCATGTGTCCTATTACCAAACTTTATTAGAAATTGAATGATTAACTCTTTGCTTTATTTGAATGAATAATACATGTTTTCGTATATAAATAAAATCGAAACATTCGAATTTCAACGAACAGGAATCTTGTAGTGTTTATGTCAACTATTGATTCGAATAAGATGAGTAATAGTCATAAAAGATTATGCGAAATTGCCTCTGCTGTTTATCATCGACTAGCCTATACCAACTTAGAACATTATGAAGTAATACGGTTGTTTGCTGATGGTTGCTGGGGTTTAAATGTAAAAAAAAATATATAAAAGGGATGCTCATGAAGGTGTTGCACAATGCTCCCCTCAACATTCGTGAGATACAACTTATCTTCCCAGTTCCCGGACATCCATTCATTCATTCCACCCGACCAGGTGTTTGGGCGCATAGAAAAAGAAATTAAGAAATTGAACTCGATGTGCAAACCTGAACAGTACTATAGTCTTTGAGAAGAATGGGACTGTCCTGAAGATAGGTAGGGACTTCAACGTGTACATTTGGATAGCAGAAACAGGATACATTTTGAAGAAACCTAACCAGTGGCACTTCCAATTTGCTGTAAGCAAGAGATTTATTATCACTAGAGAAAGGACACCGAAAGGAGATATTCTTGTTCGAGGAGAGCATACATACAACACAGATCTGGGCATAGGGAGGAAGGTTACAAAGCCAAATAAGAAGGTAGCAGACATTGATTCACAGCAGATCGAAATTGGAATTCCGGTGAAACAAACTAAAACAGATGATGTCAAGAGGTTACTTCAACTTCATTATGATGAAGATTGGCAAACTGTACCTGATTTGCTTTTCTACAAAAACATCATCTTATGAAATTGCGCCAGAGACATTTCAAGCGTATCGGAGGACGAAAATGAGGGAGGACTGATAGAAGGATGTTGTTGATTCAGTTGAAAAATTGTGGACATAGTTGGTTTCTAAGCAACAATCTAATCTATCCTCCAGTTTTTTGAATAAATTAGCTAACATCACATCAATAGTTATTCTTATTATTATCTTTAAAAAGAGTTTAAATTCATACAGAAACAAAGCCTCCCTTGTCGATTTCATACTGTTCCAAAATGGCCCTTATCCATCTTGCAGTTCCAAACGGCACCTTGTCCAAGTTATATTTTTATTTTATGAAGAATCGCTGGGTTCTATAAGCTGCGATTCCTCCAAAAGTCTTCCATGATTAATAGTAATAAGTGTGCAAAATATTAGTATCATACGATAAGCAGTAACTCTGATAAACGTTTTTCGCATTTTCCCAACAATTTCACTTCTTGGACAAGGATCCCTTTGTAAATGGACGCCTCATTTACATCGTATATATAAATTATTGAGAGTTCATGTCTAATACAGCATTGCAATAAAACAACTTGCCACAATACATTAATTAATAGGCCTATAAATGCTACAATGAAATGCGATCGTACTTCTCAATCACAAAAATCTAAAAGAAACAAACGAATTAACTCTTTACAGCAAGCTTGGCAGAAGACTACTCTTTCATCGGTAGTGAAATTGGTATCCCCTGTGATCCACTGCTTCAGCCAGTAAGACTTCGATAATTTATATTTCGGGATTGCCATGGACACACTTCTTCACAATAAATCACACTAAGTTTTGAATCTGAAGTGAAGATAAAGCGTACGCTTACACAGTTCGCATCGAGAGGCAGGTAAGGGATACGGGTTGTGCAACATAATTCGACGTTGATTGGTTCTCGCATGTGTCTTGCGAGGTTGGAGGGGTTGAAGGCTTCGAGGTCAAATTGTTCCTTGTTTCTTTTGATGGAAATTTCCCAAGTGCTATTTCTGGTGACTTCCGAGAATTGTCATTCTTGTTCGTGGGGTAAACACATATTGAGAAATGAGAATATAATTCTGTCGAGCACACCAGCTGCAAAATAATGCAATTTAAAATACAGTCAAAAGCATCAAATAGGCAATTATATTCCAACTAGGCACAAACCCATGAAATAGGCAATTATAGGCACAATAAAACCAACGAAATCTAGCCTAAAATACCCCAAAACGTATTTATATCTCGAAAGCCTACGTTTCTAAACACAGGAATAAAATAGGCAAATAGGCAAATTCCCGTCTCTAGTGATGAAACACTGGTATCAATTGTTGAAAATGAATATTACGATATAGGCAGTGAATATACATTTGAAATAATGAACGATCATTGAGAAGTGAGGCCACCAGACCCACGCGCCTAACGGAGGGTTAAGTACACCTGCTAGCTACAAGGAAAGCTAACCCACGCTCCTAACGGACGGTTAAGTACACCTGCTAGCTACTAGGAAACCTAACCCATGCGCCTAACGGAGGGTTAAATACACCTGCTAGCTACAAGGAAAGCTAAACCACGCGCCTAACGGAGGGTTAAGTACACATGCTATCTACAAGGAAAGTAAACCCACGCGCCTAACGGAGGGTTAAATACACCTGCTAGCTACAAGGAAAGCTAACCCACGCGCCTAACGGAGGGTTAAGTACACCTGCTAGCTACAAGGAAAGCTAACCCACGCACTGAACGGAGGGTGAAGTACACCTGCTAGCTACAAGGATAGGTAATCCACGCACCTAACGGAGGGTGAAGTACACCTGCTAGCTACGAGGATAGCTAACCCTCTCACATAACGGAGGGTTAATGATGATGATGATGATAATTGTAGTTTAAAGGGCCCTAACATCTAGGTTATCGGCCCGACGGAGGGTTAAGTATACCTCCTAGCTACAAGGAAAAGTAACCCACGCACTTAACGGATAGTGAAGTACACCTGCTAGCTACAAGGATAGGTAATCCACGCACCTAACGGAGGGTTAAGTACACCTGCTGGCTACAAGCAAAGCTAACCCACGCGCCTAAAGGAGGGTTAGGCAAACCGGCTAGCTACAAGGAAAGCTAAACAACGCGCCTAACGGAGGGTTAAGTACACATGCTAGCTACAAGGAAAGCTAACCCACGCGCCTAACGGAGGGTTAAGTACAACTGCTAGCTACAAGGAAAGCTAACCCACGCGCCTAACGGAGGGTTGAGTACAACTGCTAGCGACAAGGAAAGCTAACCCACGCGCCTAACGGAGGGTTAAGTACAACTGCTAGCTACAAGGAAAGCTAACCCACGTGCCTAACGGAGGGTTAAGTACACTTACTAACTACAAGGTAAGCTAACCCACGCGCCTAATGGAAAGTTAAGTAAACCGGCTAGCTACAAGGAAAGCTAACCCACGTGCCTAACGGAGGGTTAAGTACACCTGCTAGCTACAAGCAAAGCTAACCCGCGCGCCTAAAGGAGGGTTAAGTACACCTGCAAGCTATAGGGATTGCTAAACCACGCGCCTAACGGAGGGTTAAGTACACCTGCTAGCTACAAGTAAAGCTAACCCACGCGTCTACCGGAGGGTTAAGTACACCTGCTAGCTACAATGAAAGCAGACCCACGCGCATAACGGAGGGTTAATACACCTGCTAGCTACAATGAAAGCTAACCCACGCGCCTACCGGAGGGTTAAGTACCCCTGCTAGCTACAAGGAAAGCTAACCCACGAGCTTAACGGAGGGTTAAGTACACCTGATATCTACAAGGAAAGCTAACCCACGTGCCTAACGGAGGGTTAAGTACACCTGCTAGCTACAAGGAAAGCTAACCTATGCGCCTAACTGAGGGATAAGTACACCTGCTAGCTACAAGTAAAGCTAACCCACGCGCCTACCGGAGGGTAAAGTACACCTGCTAGCTACAATGAAAGCTAACCCACGCGCCTAACGGAGGGTTAAGTACACCTGCTAGCTACAAGGAGAGCTCCCACGCCCCTAACTGAGGGGTAAGTACACCTGCTTGCTACAAGGAAAGTTAACCCATGCGCCTAACGGTGGGTTAAGTACACCTGCTAGCTACAAGTAAAGCTAACCCACGCGCCTACCGGAGGGTAAAGTACACCTGCTAGCTACAATGAAAGCTAACCCACGCGCCTAACGGAGGGTTAAGTACACCTGCTAGCTACAAGGAGAGCTCCCACGCCCCTAACTGAGGGGTAAGTACACCTGCTAGCTACAAGGAAAGCTGACCCACGCATTTAACGGAGGGTGAAGTACACCGGTTAGCTACAAGGATAGGTAACTCACGAGCCTAACGGAGGGGTAAGTACACCTACTAGCTACAAGGAAAGCTAACCCACGCGCCTAAAGGAAGGTTAAATTCACCGGCTAGCTACAAGGAAAGCAAACCCAGGCGCCTAACGGAGGGGTAAGTACACCTGCTAACTACAAGGAAAGCTAACCCACGCGCTGAACAGAGGGGTAAGTATACCTGCTAGCTACAATGGAAGCTAAACCACGCGCCTAACGGAGGGTTAATACACCTGCTAGCTACAAGGAAGGCTAATCCACGCGCCCAACGGAGGGTTAAGTACACCTGCTAGATACAAGGAAAGCTAACACACGAGCCTAACGGAGGGTTAAGTACATCTGCTAGCTACAAGGAAAGCTAACACACGAGCCTAACGGAGGGTTAAGTACATCTGCTAGATACAAGGAAAGCTAACACACGAGCCTATCGGAGGGTTAAGTACACCTGCTAGATACAAGGAAAGCTAACACACGAGCCTAACGGAGGGATAAGTACACCTGCTAACTACAAGGAAAGCTAACCCACGCGCCGAACAGAGGGGTAAGTATACCTGCTAGCTACAATGAAAGCTAAACCACGCGCCTAACGGAGGGTTAATACACCTGCTAGCTACAAGGAAGGCTATCCCACGCGCCTAACGGAGGGTTAAGTACACCTGCTAGATACAAGGAAAGCTAACACACGAGCCTAACGGAGGGTTAAGTACACCTGCTAGTTACAAGGAAGGCTATCCCACGCGCCTAACGGAGGGTTAAGTACATCTGCTAGCTACAAGTAAAGCTAACCCACACGCCTAACGGAGGCTTATTACACCCGCTAGCTAAAAGGAAAGCTAACCCACGCGCCTGACGTAGGGTTAATTACACATGCTAGCTACAAGGAAAGCTAACCCACGTGCCTAACGGAAGGTTAAATACACCTGCTAGCTACAATGAATGCTAACCCACGCGCCTAACGGAGGGTTAAATAAACCTGCTAGCTACTAGGAAAGCTAACCCACGTGCCTAGCGGAGGGTTAAGTACACCTGCTAGCTACAAGCGAAGCTAACCCACGCGCCTAACTGAGGGTTAAATAAACCTGCTTGCTACAAGGAAAGCTAACCCACGTGCCTTACGGAGGGTTAAGTACACCTGCTAGCTAGAAGTAAAGCTAACCCACGCATTTAACGGAGGGTGAAGTACACCTGTTAGCTAGAAGGATAGGTAACCCACGAGCCTAACGGAGGGGTATGTACACCTACTAGCTACAAGGAAAGCTAACCCACGCGCCTAACGGAGGGTTAAATTAACCGGCTAGCTACAAGGAAAGCTAACCCACGCGCCGAACGGAGGGTAAAGTACACCTGCTAACTACAAGGAAAGCTAACCCACGCGCCTACCGGAGGGTTAAGTACACTACTAGCTACAAGGAAAGCTAACCGATGCACTTAACGGAGGGTTAAGTACACCTGCTAGCTACAAGGAAAGCTAACCCACGTGCGTAAAGGAGGGTTAAGTACACCTGCTGGCTACAAGGAAAGCTAAGAGACAAAACATTGACCAACAAAATATTCAAGAAGCTGTTGAGGTGAGTCTGACGGGAAAGGTAAGATATGTGAAACCGTAACAAAATAATATGATCATAATCGTAATAATTACGGTTATTTTTTATTTTGTATCTTTCTTCCTTCCTCAATATGGAAGGAGTATCATAGCTCAAGCGCTAATGAAAGCCAAGAAAGAAGATAAATTCTTCTCTGTCCGGGTAACTGAAATATGTTTGCCGGGGAAAATGTTTGTATTCTAAAGTAAGATATTTCAGGCAATGTACAATAGATTGGTTCCAACATTGTAAGCGTTTTCTGCGACCAGAAACATCTTTTGCTCTTGCAGGGAGGTATTACAACTCTTGGCCCGCGTGCTTCTGAGTGCGGAGGCCTTATAGTCTAGGTGGCGTTGGTTAAAGCCTTGCTGAAATTTATCTTTGAGTCTGAGACGAAACCATTGTAAAACCTTCAGATCTCGGGTTGGTCTGCAGATAGAAAATCTTCCTCAGTTGAACTAGAACTGTTACCTATTGTTCACAACCAATATCCCGCAAACAGGAAAGATACTGACAAACTTCTACGACATGTCTACGGAGAGGATTGGTAGATCGACGACACCCTCGTCACAAACCATGCTAGATCAAACAAACAATGCAGAGGAAGAGTACCGTACAACTGCTTGAAGGATGATACTGGACTCTATTTTCCAGACAAGTGGCGAGATATACTTTTCCTAAAACAGAATACGTTCGTTCCTTTGAAACAATGGAGTGCATGTATGTGAGTCGGTATCATTTAAACACGTAGAGACCGAATTGAACCAAATTTACTTTAGAAGTAGGAACTAGCAAAGAAATCCTCAGTATCATCTTTTATATCGCCGCAAATCCAAGAAAAACGTAACTACAGTCACCCAAATGTTCAAAGCTAAAATAAAATTACGATTTATCAAATTCACAGATCTCTACCAAATTGTATTAAACATACCTTTGTGTACAAAGAGTCTTGTGCGCTTAAAGTTCATCAAGAAAATAATTTAAAGATGGCAGGCATGCGTATGATAGCAGTATCATAATCCATAACCTATGGTCCATAAAGCAATCTTCACTGTATTAGACTTTCTGTTACGAACAAGTATATGCGTGAACATACTGCGCGCTGTCGACATGTAGAAGCTATATATTACATATATAAGTAAACAACTCTGAAAATTTAAGAGTTACCATGTCAAACTTGAGTGATGTTAGCACCGTATATGTGGCCTCATTTGGCCAACACAAGAAACAGACTCTCCATACATTCAAGATGGCGTCTGCACAAAGTATTACAGCAATAAAATTGACAACTCGGAATGAAATTACCTAATTAAGACGAAAATTGCCGAGAGGTGATTATTAGAGCCCATAATTGCGTTCATCAAGAGATTATCACTCAGTGGCCGTCTTGAAATTTCGAAGAAACTTCTAACCTTTGGTATCCTAGAGCTATACTTATGAAATTTAATGTATGAATAACCCATAAAAACTAAAATTGGTGCCTAGGCGTAATATTAGAACGTAATTGTGAATCATTCCGACTGTAATTATTGTGAAATTTAAACGATATTTAGTACGAAATAAGTACCATAGAAAGGGCGTTACTGAAATAAGCCATAACATACTGAATACAATGCACGTTGACTATCTTGGAAACAAAGAATATGATAATGAATAACGCAATGTATTTTTACGATGCAACAGCAACATTTATCAGTAATGTAGAAACTATTAAATGAGTTCCTTCGACCAAGTCTAATGAACAACGAATCCATTTGGTCACGATGGCAGCTGGTTGTACTCTTAAGACTTGAATATATTTGACTCACGACATAAAGCCCAACCAACATGAAATTTAGTAAAGAGGATTACCATAAAAACTACGTCACCACAGTAATTATTCATATATAGCTAAATGTAGCACGCAGTGGCCATCTTGAATATTTCAGACATAAACAACAACAATGCATTATTCATTAGAGTCACAGTGTCGAAACGCAGCAAATATGTAGTCTCACAAGGAAGGCTCTCTCAGCAGAATGCGCAAGATAAACGATTCCATGCCTTCAAGGCGGTAAATGGGCGTATTTATCGAATGATCCAATCAATTCCTCTGGGAGCAAATGAGAAAAACAACGAAACTTAGTAAACGGGGAATGTTTTATACGATATAACTCTTATCTTTGATCACAAATATATTCAAATAAACTCATCGATAAGGACAAGGAGTTATAACTCTACCCATACAGAAAGTAGGCTATATATTCTTTACTGAACATATTGTTATAACTCATTTCTTTCACACTAAACCTTTCTGAACACATAATATTAATCATCGTTTTGGTGTTAAACTGTAAAATAATGAATTGTGTTGGTAAAAAGATCAACCTTTCAGTGAGCCAATCAAAGAAGAATATATCCTAATTGACTTCATTCAAAAAAGAGGTCGTCCATTGTGACCGATCAAAAAACTGAAGTCAAACACAAAAAGAGCCACAAAATAAATTATATCTATTTTATCGCTCTTTGGACAAATACATAGATTCTAGTAAATTTGATTCTTTATATTACGGTATACTTAGTTGGTACTCTGCATTACAGTTTTGGCTTTCGTGATAATTTACACTGATGTGACAAAACACCTTTTGAGTGTCACCTCTTCAACTATCGCGCATGTTGCCATAGTAACTTGCTACTTGTTGCCATGGTAATTGCTACTTGTTTCCATGGTAATTGCTACTTGTTGCAAAAAGGTATCGGAATGTTGTGCACGCTAATTCCAGATAGACTCCTAACACAAAACATATCCATGTTAAAAGTCCACGATAGCACACATCTCTCTTGAGTACATAGCTGTGTTGCGATATCAGTATTGTGTTCTTTGCTATGTTCTTGCCATCTTGCCTAATTGCAGTCAGTGTTCAACTATTTGAATATGAACGGTCTAATGGCAGAGGAGGTCACAATGCTAACTGATAATAGGGACCACACTAGACGATAAAACACAGAGCAGTCTCAAATGAAAATTAATAACTATCACAAACATTAACATCCCAATACGCAGAAAACGTCAGGCATGATGCGGCACATGACCGTCTAGGCTGTGCTGCCTAGAATACCATAAAGAAATGAATATCAAGAACAGTACCATCCCAATGAAAATGCCCACAAAACAGTAAGCACGATAGTGCAGATTACCTAGATGTTCCACCTTCATAACAAAAATTACATAACATCCAGCCATTTCTGTCCGTACTAACAGAAATAAACTGATATTACAATGATTTCCCAAAGTGAGCACCATCTAGGCGTTGCTGCCTGAACTACCCGAAGTGAGCGAGTATCAAAAAGATTATCATCTCAAATAAAAACAAAAATTTCATTCATGAACATGTAGCCTACTTTCTCCTAAATATATTGGTACAGTTGTAACTCTTTCTCCTATTATAATTAAGATTTGTACGCTATATAAAACCATTTCTTTAGTAAGTTTCTTTATAATTGGGCATTTGCCTCCAGAGGAATTGATAAGAAAAGAAATTACTATATATGCCCATCCACCATCATGAATGTATGAAATTTCTTATCTTTTGAATTCAGCAGAGAAAGCCTTTTATGTGAGCCTACATATGTACAGCGTTTCGTCATTGTAATTGTGATGAATAGTGGATTATCAATATGCATGTATTAAGCATTCAACTGCGTGCTCTGTGCAGTGTGACAGTCGTGCAACTAATAGATGCGCGGTATCCTATCTGTTACAAAGTTTCGTTGTAATTGCGTAATTGAATCATATGTTATTGATTTTGAAGTCTCAGCCACCGTCTGAAATATACAGCGTAGGTGCTCTTTTAACTTTGGGATGAAATACACATGCGGCTCGACAATAATGATTTTTTGAGATTGTATATATCTAAAATATATAGTAATTTTTTGAATATTTTATATAATCAAGATGGCAGCTGTGCGCAATGGCCAGTTTAATATTTGTACGGTACTACCCCCTCAATAAATTTCCGATTGGTTTTATATCGTGCGATAAATATATTTAAGTTTTACGAATACGGCCAGCCGCCATCGTGAACTTATGGAGTCGTTGTTCTGTTGACTTAGTCAGAGAAGCCACGTCCAAAGCTAATTTTTGTTGTCTCTTGAAAATATATCTAGTCATTCATATCATATTCTATATTATCATGATGGCTGCTTCGCGTTATGTGTTAAACCTTGGGCTAATTTCAGCAAGGTCCCATGTACGGTACTTCTTTGCTGCTAAGTTTCGTTCTAATTGCGCAATTACTTCCTGAATGATTCACTATTACATCTAAATTTACGCCCAACCGCCACCGTGAAAATTTAATATCGCTGTTATTTTCCTTTAGGCTTTCCATACACCGCAGGTTTTAACCTTATCACTAATTTTCGTTATTGTAGTTCAAAAGTATAGAAACTTATCTATTTTTAAACAACGCAATTTCAGGATGGCCACTACGTGTATATTCACTGTGATAATTTCATCACGCAACTGACGCATGAATTATTATATTTCTCCTCTTCTACTAAGGTTCGCCTTCATTGTGGAATAACGTCCTGAGTTAATCTTTTGACTAATGCAAGTGGGAGTTCTTATATGATACTCACCTCTCGGCATGAGTTGTGTTAATTACCCAATTAATTTCAGAGCTGCCGATTATAATGTTCTAATATACACGCAGCCACAATCTTCTTCTTTAGTTTTCGCCATACATGGCTACACATCCGGCCATACCTTGTCACTAATTATCTCTCCTGTAGCTCTTAAGTACGGCATTGATAATAATATATTTTATTGTTTTATAATATCAAAATATCCGTGATCATAAAATCTCCACGTTCGAAACAGAGGGTCCCTATCTTAAATGTATCGGAATGAGAAGCACTGTTAATGATTCTTTGGATCATAAGTCATGTATTATAAGGCTTGGTTGATTCGTACAACAATCATCTTGTATACGCTTGGCCCGATAACCTTGTAGTTTGGGAGCAAAGCACTTCCTACATTGAAGTATGTTTTTCCAAAATGAAGTTTAGTTGCATAATCTTAATTTCATGTAAGGTTTGATATTGGTGTTTCTGCCATTTCCTTTAGGGAAAATGGTGGCAATATACACATGGCACTGAGGTGCCTTTTACTAGTGCTACCTCTGTAGAAAATTTGTTTAATTTGGATTCATCGTGTTTGAATATTCAGTAGGGACAGACATTCAATCACACAATACGCACAACAACGTAACCACCCTCTAGGCAGTGCTGCTGGAACTACAAGAAACACATGTCAATCACAAAGATGACCGACCATCCCAAGGAAAAATACGCACAATAATAAAATATGACATAGAGGAAAATGAACTCGACCACGGTGACGCCCTATTTCGGGAGAATGGGGTTATGAATCCCACCTTGGCCATCCTGAAATTTATTTCCGAGGTTTCCCAATTCAACCCCGCCCCTCAAGGCATATAAACAGCCCACTTTCTGCTAAACGCATAGGCATAATTATAACTCTTGTCCTTATCAAGAGGAATGTTAGTTGTAGTAGCTTGAATGCTGAGGTAATCAGCCCCTATTTTATACGTTATAATACACTGAAGAAAATGGAAATTGCAACACCCAAGAGGAGTGATGCTACATTGCTGCAATTGAACATGCAGGGCGAGTGTTAGGTTGTGATTCGATGATTACACTTTCAGGTCCCTCTGACCGCAAGTTTGGACAACAATCAATACAGGATGTGCCCAACATGAGCTGAAATACATTGATGAATTCGGCGAGGCATGGAGTCAATAAGGCCCTGGATCGCTTCCTGAGGAATTGTGGCCCATGCTTGCTGCACTGTGGTGTATTCTTTGGAATACACGGTAAGATAGAGGTAGCTTTTGCTGCTCTTTGCTTTAATTCATTCCTTCATTTTTCGCAAACACCAACAGTGATTTCTTACTTTTTCTTTTATTTAAGCACTTTGCTTACTTTCTTTGTAAGTTTGTTGTAGATATAACTTCCATGATCATCCTAGTGGCATCTAGCTGCTAACCAATGAAGACCTTCAACAATTCCACTCTCAAGAGGACCTCTTTACAAGTCAAACCACCAGTGTTCGTCGTTATCGCAAAATAACATCTCCATGCTGAAGAGGACTTCGTCTACATATACATCCTCCAGGCTTCGCTAGTGACGCCTGCTATCAACTCTTTGAAGACAATTTCATCAAGATACTTAATTTTTGTAATGTTTGTCATTTTTATGTATATTCCTTTGTCTCCTACCCCCACTTTTTTCCTTCCTTGGTCCCTCCACGCTTCGTTGAGTTGGTCTCACTTGTGCCTCAGTCGTCAATACCTCCAGTTGGAGCCTAACTAAGGCCCGTCTCCTCTCCTGGAGAGACAAACTTTTCAATCGGACGCCATGTCCAGATCTTAACTAACGGTCGCCTGAATTGCCTACTACAGAAATGAGCTAAGTACCATGTTCTTCAACATATTTTAATCGCTTTTAACTAGCTATACGCTTTTAGTACCGTTTTATAGACAGTGAGAAGTTGTTAAATGTTGTGCAATTGCAATCTTCGCGGTATTTTCGATGTCAGGCTTTGTCTATCTAAGACAGCTAATCCTGTAAACCGAAGCAGCATTTCTTGTGCATATTAATTGAGAATGAGCTCTCACACCGTGGGATTCTTATTAAACTAAATACTGTCTATAGAAAACTTAGCTCGTTCCACCGCTGGACTTTATTTGCCCAATTCAACAGTTACGAATGTTCTGGAATTTTCCACGCCAAACAATTCATCTACAAGATAAACCTTCTAGTATTTTCCACTCACATATGGAAATACTATTTCTAACAAAGGAATTTTCTTTATGAACAGCTAATCAACACCTAATTTGTCTTCCATCGTGGGAAATTGTCCGCTGCATTCAACTAACACCTGCAAATTTTTCAATGCAATAGACTCTTTCAAACCAAAATGCAACTAGTTATTTTACACCACCGCAATATCTTTCCTTTCTATAAACTTTCTATGCTACAATAGTGAACTTTTCAACCACGTCAATAGACTATAGTGAAAACAGTGCTTGTTCAACTTTTCATCCGCGTCGCGCTCGTCCGAGAAAAATATATTCGGCCGAGAACTTTCCCCAAAAAAGTTCCTATTTCCTCTTCCACAACCACCCTTTACTAACAAATTAGGTTAATTCATAAATTTAGGCTTGTTGCTATGAGGAGTCATTTGATAGCAAATGCCCTCCCAACTTTGTTCCGTTTGTAATAACTTAACTCTGTAGAAATTTGTGTCTAGTACACATTTTAAAGTATATTGTTTCTCCCATTTTTATGGGGAATTCAATTATTTCTACTCACACGTGAGAGGCTTAACTTTTCTCTCTAAGTTTCACGAAAGGGTAACTTGCCCTATTTTTTCTTCGTGATCCTGTTTAAACATAGAAGTTCTAGAAACTTCTTCTTAATTTTTCTCCTCAGGTTTCACAATAAGTAACCTGCCCTATTTGTATGAATTATAATCGTAATTACTGTATAAATATAAGAAGTTATAGAAACTTCTACTTAATTTCTCTCTCTTTTTTTGGTTTACTTTCATCTTTGTTATTTGTTCATGCATCTAAGATTCCCACATAGAAATTCTTAAAGCACTCGCATTGTATCTCACCAATTCTTCAAAGCTAGAATTACTTGATAATTATTGTTACAAACATTAAAACTGTCCAATTTAAGCACAAGTTTTAAAATCTTATTCAGATTTTTAGTGCTTACCACAAGTCTTAAACTTGTACCCAATTTAACGTTGTTTATTAATTACAAACCTGTTATCGTTAGGTTTCAGATTTTCACATGTTGTAAACTTTTATAAATCACAATCGTGATCTAAATGTTGTTAATTCTTCAAAGTTTAATTCATTGTTAATAAATCTTTATTAGTTTTATCGTTATTATTTTCCCTAGATTCACGATTAGGTAGGACCCTGTCTTCCCTGAATCTTCCTATAGGCTTATGCCCTCTTTAAAAAACTCTCAAATCAAATTAACAATAGTTCCACTATTTGTTGCATTTGAGAAAGAACTCTTATTCACAAACTTATTAAAGCCTCTCTTAGCTTTATTAGCTCATTCTAATGAGCCAGCAAGGCAAGTATAGCTAGCTCTGCAAGCTTCCTGCTTGTTGAGATTGTCTCTAAACTTGTGGCTCGTTTTCGAAATTTAAGTTTTTCTCATTGTTTAAACGTTTACTCGGCGCTTGCTGGTTAATGCTTAGCCTTTATTGAATGCAACCATTGGTGTTCTCACCAAAATTTAAAACCAAGAAACTTCAAAAACAGTCAAATTATTCCCAAGGGTATAATTGCTTCATCACTACCCTTCCTGGAAACATTCGGTCGCTCCTTAGTAATTCTACAATTCCAAGAACAAAAAACATCACGGCGAATTTCAATTGTTTTCGACTTTCAAAACCGTCGATTATACCTACTTCCTTTGAAAGGATATACCATAAATCTGTTCTTCTTAGTCTTGCCAGACTACCACCCTTCCCCATATTACTCAATTTTAAGCCGGGAAGGGAGAGCACAAACGCTGGTTGCTTGCAAATAGCTCAAGCTCCAGCCGCATTTCCCGTTAACTACGGCCAAGTCCATACCTACTTGAGGTGTTTCACGGGCTTTGCAGTGACACTCGTCACTAACTCATTAAACTTTATTTGGTTTACTTAGTGTTGGACTCTCGTTCTATTCATCCACACTTGTTCTTCGTTCCGAAACCCACTTCTCTTTCCTTTTCTCTTCATCTTCCCTTGTGGGTAAGGTTAATTCCTAGCAAAATCCTACCCATACTTTGGTCCCAGAAACCCGGGAGAGTCCAATTGTTAATATTTTGCAAATCATTAATATCTACTTTGAATTTTTCAGCTATATCTTCACCGTGCAAAGCTTGTGAGGGGGAAAGAGGCCGCTCCTTTCTCCTTTGGTGTGTCCCTTTCTTTCAAGTTGTTTGCTGCTGTCAGTCTGACAGCATTTCCAAGGTTCCACAGTTTCGTAAGTTTGACTTAAATTTACCTATTTCGCCATGGCTCCTACAGAAAAGGACAAGGATGGTAAGGATGAAAGATTTACTTCCAAACGAGCTTCTTGTAAAGGGCAAATTACCAGATTCAGAAAATATATCAAGCTCAACTAGATTTGTTAACAAGAGTTTAGTGCTTTTCAGTCGGTCAACACGAATGTACCCAAAAGAGATGGGTTATGCCCTAATCCTTAAATAAATTACATGAGATTAATAAAACACTAGGATGGCCAGTTTCGATCGTCAAGCGATCATCATCAGATCCATTACACTTAGGCTATAAAATCTATGTTTGAAATACAGGTGAAAATATTTACAATATGTACAATTATTTAGTTGCAGTATTGGTACTGCAACTGTCAGTGTATGCTAAATGCAGTATATATGATATTAGGTGAAATGCTAAATGGTGATAGCTATCCGGAGTTTGTACTTTGGAGAGATTATATGGTTGTAAAAATCAACTATAGTTAAACTATAAAATCTCGCATGCAATCGACAATCAGTCTAATCACCCTAGTACGCACAAACTCGCGGGTTTCAATTCAATGGTGCACAGGGCTTTAAACATACCCATGTCAAAAGACAGCTATACTAAGGAAATAAGAACTATTAAGCAAATAGCAAAGGAAAACAATTTTCCGCCAAGCAAAATAAACCAAATTATAGCCAAACATAAAAATAAAGATAAAATTATTCCCAAACCGGACAGTAATGAGACAAAATTTGAGCGTTTCAACTATGTGAATGCGAATACATATAAAATCACTAACCTATTCAAAAAGCAAGGCATAAAGATAGCTTTCACAACGAAAAACACAACTGCTAGGCTCCTCCTAAATAGTAATCTAAATAAACGTGACCCGTATTCAAGTTCAGGGGTATATTCTATAACGTGCCAAGACACCGGTTGTCAAGCTAATTACATCGGGCAGAGTGGAAGACGAGTAGACACACGTTATAATGAACATAGGAATGCGATAAGATACGGAACACATTCAGCCGTGTGCGAACATATGTATGACACGGGGCACAGCTTTACCAACATAGAGTCGGACCTTAAAATAATCCATCACGAATCGAAAGGCAGAGCTCTTGACATAAAGGAAGCAATCGAGATACACCTAGCCAAACGAAACAATCCCAACAATCTAAATGAATACACGTTCATGGAGAGCTCACCCCTCTTCACGCTACTAAAAAAAACACACCCTGTCTGATACAAGACACAATTTAGCGACACAGCCAAGTTAGATAAAAAAGGAGGGTGGGGGGGGGGGGGGAATTAGGGGGTTTTCAATATGTAAATGTTATCTGGATTAGGTGTACGATGTACCTTTCTTCTGCAATAAACCAAGGCCCATATTCGCGGCAGTATGAAAGGTGCCGGGACGTCCTCATAAGACCGTCAACGCTTAGTTCGAATGGCTTATGGTCCACGCGTGGCGAGGGCTAATCCACGATCTTTAATAGTTGTAGACCCACCTCATTGAATAACATACATCTTATCTAGGTTGGCAACACCTCACATAAACACATCGCTATGACTCCGCACAGCACGTATTGGCAGGGGGGTGAAGGCAGGGAAAAACCAGTCGTTAAGATAACCACCGCAGTCGACCGCACCGTGAGTTAAAGTGAGCACGAAAACTGCGAGTAGCTGTAGTAAGGAAGACAATCAGATAAGTAGTTAGCCTATAATTTTATAGTTTAACCATAGTTGATTTTACAACCATATAATCTCTCCAAAGTACAAACTCCGGATAGCCATCACCATTTAGCATTTCACCTAACATCATATATACTGCATTTAGCATACACTGACAGTTGCAGTACCAATACTGCAACTAAATAATTGTACATATTGTAAACATTTTCACCTGTATTTCAAACATAGATTTTATAGCCTAAGTGTACTGGATCTGATGATGATCGCTTGACGATCGAAACTGGTCATCCTAGTGTTTTATTAATCGCATGTAATTTATTTCAGGATTAGGGCATAACCCATCTCTTTTGGGTACATTCATGTTGACCGACTGAAAAGCACTAAACTCTTGTTTACTAGGGCAACACTGAAAATATGGCTTCAAACACCACAAGGTAGATTTGTTAAAACATCGCGTAAAGGATTTTGAACGTTCATAGAAAATTATTGCAACATCCAAACTGAAATCGAAACTTGTATGCTCAATCAAACTGATGATCGAGTCGAGGTAGAAAACCAATATTACGAAGGCATAGGTTCTGCTTTTAAAATAATTCGCCAACTCGAAGATAAACAGAAAAAGGACGGTTCTGTTCTTGGTTCCCTTCACGAACAACAAACCTCTTTTCATGAGGGTACTCACAATCCCTTACCAATTCTACCTAAGATTAATTATTCATTTTTCTGGAGATGAATCTAATTGCGATTCTATTAACTATTTTGCTCTCTTCTTCATGACAATGAAGACATTCAAGTCATCTACAAATTTCATTATTTGCGATCTATTCTCCGCGGTCAAGCCCTGCAGTTGGTTGAAGCGCTCCCATTAAGTGCTGAAAACTACCCCATTGCCTTTAACCTGTTGAATGAAAGATACGGTAATTTACGGTTACGTATTCAACGCCATATGAAGGCACTATTTAAATTTACCTGCGTCACAGCACAATGACGTCACTAGTTTGCGTACTCTTATTGGTTCGACACAACTTCACGTAAAAGCTTTGTCCCAATTAGATCAACCCACTGACCACTGGGACACTTTCCTAATACACTTAGTGGTTTCTAAAGTCGATGTTGCTACCCTCCAAGCTTGGGAAATGGAACTTTCCAAAGATGACGATTACTCTTACGAGCATTTAGTCACTTTCATAAATGCTAGATGCCAACTCTTAACTGCCCTAGCTAATCAAAGTAAACCCTCTTCTCCTAGTTCTAAATTTGAACTACTGTTCTTTAAATCCAAAAATGAACACGTAGCGTCGAGTACCCAAAAACCTGGGTCTAGCTCTTCTAAACTCAAGTCAAACGCCACTGGTTACCCAACTAGGTCTAGTAAACGTCGTATTGCTAGTTCTCTCGCTTTCAACACTCAAAGCGAACCCCGTAAGGGTTTAAATGAACCATTAAAGTGCATACTTTGCAAAGATTCCCACGCCTTATATCTATGTAAATCTTTTAAAGAACTGTCAGTCGACGACATAAGAAAATTAGTTTCCTAGAATAAACATTGCTTCAACTGCCTTTCACCTAAGCATTCTGCTTCAAATTGCAAGTCTACCAGACTTTGTTTTCATTGTGAAAAAGCTCATCACACTTTACAACATCGTTATGATCAAGCAAGGTCATCAGCCGCATCTACTTCTCAGAAAAGTGACAATGCTAGCAGTTCTAATGCTTCATCTTACATTCAAAATGCCAAGTCCATACGTAGTGCCCAAGTACTATTGTCCACTGTCCAAATCGAAGTTCAGGATAATTTTGGCAACTGGGTCCGTGCACGTGGTCTTCTTGATTCGGCGGCAACCCATGATTTCGTTTATAATTCATTAATCAAAAAAACTAGGCCTTCCTGTAAACCCTACTTCTATTAATGTATCAGGCATCAACAGCCTAAAATCACAAGCTTTACAGTTTTCTAAACTAACCATAAGAGACACTTGTCACAGAAATAACTTTCTAAGACTTCATTGCCTCATCCTCAACAGTATCGGAGAGGATACTCCTAGTCACTCCGTCGATATCTCAGGTCTGAATATCCCCTCTCATTTAAGGTTAGCCGATCCTGTGTTCAATGTACAAGGCCCCATTGACATACTCTTTAGTGCCAATGTTTTCAGGAATTTCCTTCGTAAACAGGTTCGTAAGTTATCTTCAAACGTGGTTGCCAGATACACTAATTTTGGATGGATCGTTACTGGTCAACTTCCTCATTATTCTCCCCAACCCGTATCGCAATGTTATTTTGCTACTACTGATTTGGAACAGTTCTGGAGGCTGGAAAGCGTTGATTCTCCTAACGTAACATCTTCAGAAAACGAATTCGGTGAGCAACTGTTCTTGAACACTCGTTCTCCTGAAGGCCGGTTCATTGTTCAGATGCCAAGATTACTTAATCCCTCTAAACTTATTAATTCTCAACCCAAAGCTCGAAAAGCTCTCTTTGCTATCGAGAGCAAATTCAAAAAACAAAATCGTTAAACAACAGTACACTGACTTCATGGATGAGTATGAAAGCTTAGATCATATGGAAATTGTCAGCAAATCTGATGACGAATTGCACCCCCCAATTGACACGGTTTTCTTAAGTCATCATCCCGTGTGGAAAAACCCTCTTGTAAAGGATACAATCCGAGTCGTTTTCAATGGTTCATCATCTGACTACAACGGCAACAGTCTCAACGATACTCTTACTCTGGTCCTGCTATTCAGTCAGACTTATCTGCTATACTCTTAAAATTTCGATTATTTCCCATAGCTGTTATAGCGGACATCAAACAGATCTACCGTCAGGTTTTAATTCAGCCCGAACAACAAGATCTCCAAAGAATCTTGTGGCGCGACGAAATCAGCAAGCCCATTAAAATATTTCGCTTAAAAACGGTCACTTATGGCTTAAAACCTTCCGCTCTCCTTGCTATCCGATCCTTACATATGTTATCCTCTCAAGATGGTCATTTATTTGATTTTAAAGCTTCTGAAGCACTAACTACCTCTTTTTATGTAGACGATTATATCCAGTCCTTCCCGACCCTTGAGGAAGCTTCTTTCGTGTCACTAGAACTTCAGGCATTTAAAAGAATGGAGGATTCCCACTTCATAAGTGGAATTCCTACTCCCATGTGTTTCTTGCCCAGTTTCCCATAGAAGATGTAGACCCTTCTTCCGTCAAAATCTGCGGAGATTCTGAATCCATAAAAACTCTTGGAGTTCACTGGTGCACTCGCACTGATACTCTCATCTACAAAGTCTCGCTTTTCGAAGAGCTCCTCAACACAAAGAGACAAATTCTCTCTGAAATTGCAAAAATGTTTGATCCGCTTCAATTCCTTGCTCCGGTTATTGTTATAGCCAAACTTTTCATGCAAGAGGTATGGTCTCTCAAATGTGAATGGGACGAAACCGTTCCCCTTCCTTTTCTTAATAGATGGCTCTCTTTTCGTAGCAGTTTACTTGATCTTTCTCTTATTGAAGTTCCTGGGAATTTAATTAATGCTCCTCCTAACACATCTTTCTTCCTTCATGTGTTTGCCGACAGCTCCGAGAAAGCATACGGTTGTTGTGCATATTTGGTTTATCGCAATTCGCTAAATGAATCTTCATTGTCCAACCTTATTTGCGCTAAGTCCAAAGGCGCTCCTCATAAAACTATTACTTTGCCTAGGCTTGAATTGTGTGCTGCACTCATGGCCGCAGAACTTGCCAAAAATTGCACAAAATCTTAAAGGTCGAATTTACGCAAACCTATTTGTGGAGCGATCCCATGATTACTCTTTCCTGGATCGCGAAAAAACCCATCCACTGGCAAACCTTTGTGGCTAACAGAGTTTCTAGAATTCAAACCCTTTCCTCTGGATGCCAAAGGAGGCATGTGCCCAGTGCTGATAACCCCACTGACATCATTTCACGTGGTTGTTTACCTTCTCAATTATTAGCATTTCAGTTGTACTGGCATGGGCCCTCGTGGTTAATCGAAGACTCTTCTTGTTGGCCTTTTAAACCTCCGATTACAAACTCCAACTTGCCTGACACTAAAGTATCTAAATCTACTGCTTCGTGTCTTGTTTCCAACGCTTCGTTTCCCTTGTTGGCACGCTATTCTTCCTTTCATAAATTAATTCGAATTTTTGCCTATCTTCTCAGATGGAAATATCTTGTGGTTGACCAACCTCTTCTCCCTAAACCACACCTGAGCAATCACGAATTAAATCTCGCTACTATTAAAGTTTTGCAGCTAACTCAGCAAGAGGCCTTTTCTTCTGAATTGTCTCTGCTCTCAGCTAACAAAGATCTAGTCGTCTTTGCGCATTAGCCCCCTTCCTTGATGACAATGGGTTACTCAGGGTAGGTGGTAGGCTTTCGCATTCTTCACTTTCTGAAGACAAAAAGCATCCTGTTATTTTGCCCTCTAAGCATCACGTAACTTTCTTAATCATACGTGACTTTCATTATCGTAACCTGCACGTTGGTACACGCACACTGCTTTGTTTCTTAAGGGAAAAGTACTGGATCATAAAAGGAGTTCATGAAGTTTCCTCTGTAATTCACATATGCATTCCTTGCTTCAAAGCGAAACCTAAAGTTAATATTCAATTAATGAGCGATCTACCCTCTTTCCGCTCTTCCCCTATACGTCCTTTTGCTTTAACTGGTGTGGACTACATGGGTCCGTTTATATAGCAATGCAATTCCCCTGAAGCTAAAAGCAAATTGTTTGGAAAACTCTATGTTTCTCATTTCGTTTGCATGGTTACTGGCGCGATTCATCTGGAACTAGTAACAAATGCCTCTACTTCTTACTTTTTGTCAGCTGTCTCTCGCTTCACTACTAGGCGTGGCGTTCCCTCTGAGATGTTCTCCGATAACGCCTCCACTTTTCAAGGCGCAGCTTCCTTGTGGAAGAAAGCTCTTACATATTCTCCTGCCATGGAACAGATTTCTAATTTTTCCTACTCAAAGGGTTTCAAATGGCGGTTTATACCTCCCTACGCCCCTCATCACGGTGATAGGTGGGAATCCTGTGTCAAGCTGACCAAACGCCATCTAAAAAAATGTTAGGTAATCGTACCTTAACTTATGAGGAATTTAACTCTCTGTCTATTCTGATTGAATGTATTGTTAATTCTCGTCCTTTGAAACCGCTTTCTACTGACCATGATGATCCTCTTCAATTGACACCTGGTCACTTTCTTATAGGCACTTCTCTTTCCTCCCCTCCTCCCCTTCCCAACTCTTATAGAGACTCTAACCCGCCGATTGTTTGGCGTAAACTAGAAGCTCTTCGAATTGCTTTCTGGAAGAGGTGGAAATTGGAATATATAACTTCCTTGCAACGGAGACAGAAGTGGTTTCTTTCTAATCCTGACATTTAGGTGGGGGACTTGGTCCTTGTTAAAGATGCTTCCCCTCCCTCGGTCTGGATCTCCGGTAGAGTGACCGAGTATTACCCGGGAAGGGATGGGAGAGTTAGGGTAGCCAAGATCTTGACCACTAATGGGCATATTACAAGAAAATTGTCTTTAATTGCCCCCCTACCTTTAAATCTTTAATATGGTGTTTCTTGTTCTCTGTTGGTGTTGTCTCCTCCCAGCTTGGTGTATTCTTTGGAATACACGGTAAGATTGAGGTAGCTTTTGCTGCTCTTTGCTTTAATTCATTCTTTCCTTTTTTTGCAAACACCAACAGTGATTTCTTACTTTTTCTCTTATTTAAGCACCTTGCTTACTTTCTTTGTAAGTTTGTTGTAGATATAACTTCCATGATCATCCTAGTGGCATCTAGCTGCTAACCAATGAAGTCCCTCAACATTTCCACTCTCAAGAGGACCTCTTTACAAGTCAAACCATCAGGGTTCGTCGTTAACGCAAAATAACATCTCCATGCTGAAGAGGACTTCGTCTACATATACATCCTCCAGGCTTCGCTAGTGATGCCTGCTATCAACTTTTTGAAGACAATTTCTTCAAGATACTTAATTTTTGTAATGTTTGTCATTCTTATGTATATTCCTTTGTCTCCTACCCCCACTTTTTTCCTTCCTTGGTCCCTCCGCGCTTCGTTGAGCTGGTCTCACTTGTGCCTCAGTCGTCAAGACCTCCAGTTGGAGGCTAACTAAGGCCCGTCTCCTCTCGTGGAGAGAAAAAATTTTCAATCGGACGCCATGTCCAGATCTTAACTAACGGTCGCCTGAATCGCATACTACAGAAATGAGCTAAGTACCATGTTCTTCAACATATTTTAATCGCTTTTAATTAGCTATACGCTTTTAATACCGTTTTATAGACAGTGAGAAGTTGTTAAATGTTGTGCAATTGCAATCTTCGCGGGATTTTCGATGTCAGGCTTTGTCTAAGACAGCTAATCTTGTAAAACGAAGCAGCATTTCTTGTGCATATTAATTGAGAATGAGCTCTCACACCGTGGGATTCTTATTAAACTAAATACTGTCTATAGAAATCTTAGCTCGTTCCACCGCTGGACTTAATTTGCCAAATTCAACAGTTATGAATGTTCTGGAATTTTCCACGCCAAACAATTCATCTACAAGCTAATCCTTCTAGTATTTTCCACTCACATATGGAAAAACTTTTTCTAACCAAGGAATTTTCTTTATGAACAGCTAATCAACACCTCATTTGTCTTCCTTCGTGGGAAATTGTCCGCTGCATTCAACTATAACCTGCAAATTTTTCAATGCAATAGACTCTTTCAAACCAAAATGCAACTAGTTATCTTACACCACCGCAATAACTTTCCTTTCTATAAACTTTCTGTGCTACAATAGTGAACTTTTCAACCACGTCAATAGACTATAGTGAAAACAGTGCTTGTTCAACTTTTCATCCACGTCGCGCTTGTCCGAGAAAAATAAATTTGGCCAAGCACTTTCCTCAAAAAAGTTCCTATTTCGTCTTCCACAACCACCCTTTACTAACAAATTAGGTTAATTCATAAATTTAGGCTTGTTGCTATGAGGTGTCATTTGATAGCAAATGCCCTCCCAACTTTGTTCCGTTTGTAATAACTTAACTCTGTAGAAATTTGTGTCTAGTACACATTTCAAAGTATATTGTTTCTCCCTTTTCATGGGGAATTCAATTATTTCTACTCACAGGTGAGTGGCTTAACTTTTCTCTCTAAGTTTCACGAAAGGGTAACTTGTCCTATTTTTCCTCGTGATCCTGTTTAAACATAGAAGTTCTAGAAACTTCCTCTTAATTTTTCTCCTCAGGTTTCACAATAAGTGACCGGCCCTATTTGTATGAATTATAATCGTAATTACTGTATAAATATAAGAAGTTATAGAAACTTCTACTTAATTTCTCTCTCTTCTTTTGGTTTACTTTCATCTTTGTTATTTGTTCAGGCATTTAAGATTCCCACATAGAAATTCTTAAAGCACTCGCATTGTATCTCACCAATTCTTCAAAGCTATAATTACTTTATAATTGTTGTTACAAACGTTAAAACTGTCCAATTTAAGCACAAGTTTTAAAATCTCATTCAGATTTTTAGTGCTTACCACAAGTCTTAAACTTGTACCCAATTTAACGTTGTTTGTTAATTACAAACCTGTTATCGTTAGGTTTCAGATTTTCACATGTTGTAAACTTTTATAAATCACAATCGTGATCTAAATGTTGTTTATTCTTCAAAGTTTAATTCATTGTTAATATATCTTTATTAGTTTTATCGTTATTCTTTTCCCTTGAATCACGATTAGGGAGGACCCTGTCTTCCCTGACTCTTCCTATAGGCTTATGCCCTCTTTAAAAAACTCTCAAATCAAATTAACAATAGTTCCAGTATGTGTTGCATTTGAGCAAGAACTCTTAGACACAAACTTATTAAAGCCTCTCTTAGGTTTATTAGCTAATTCTAATGAGCCAGCAAGGCAAGTAAAGCTACCTCTGCAAGCTTCCTGCTTGTTGAGATTGTCTCTATACTTGTGGCTCGTTTTCGAAATTTAAGTTTTTCTCATTGTTTAAACTTTTTGTCGGCGCTTGCTGGGTAAAAGCTTAGCCTTTATTGAATGCAACCATTGGTGTTCTCACCAAAATTTAAAACCAAGAAACTTCAAAAACAATCAAATTATTCCCAAGGGTATAATTGCTTCATCACTACCCTTCCTGGAAACATTCGATCGCTCCTTAGAAATTCTACAATTCCAAGAACAAAAAACATCACGGCGAATTTCAATTGTTTTCGACTTTCAAAACCGTCGATTAAACCTACTTCCTTTGAAAGGATATACCATAAATCTGTCCTTCTTTGTCTTGCCAGACTACCACCCTTCCCCATATTACTCAATTTTAAGCTGGGATGGGAAAGCACAAACGCTGGTTGCTTGCAAATAGCTCAAGCTCCAGCCGCATTTCCCGTTAACTACGGCCAGGTCCATACCTACTTGAGGTGTTTCACGGGCTTTGCAGTGACACTCGTCACTAACTCATTAACATTTATTTAGTTTACTTAGTGTTGGACTCTCGTTCTATTCATCCACACTTGTTCTTCGTTCCGAAACCCACTTCCCTTTCCTTTTCTCTTCATCTGCCCTTGAGGGTAAGGTTAATTCCTAGAAAAAACCTAACCACACTTCACGGGTCAGGTTTTTTTTTCCAGAAAGGGCGTGGTGGCTCAGCGGTCTAGCTGTATGCCTCTCACCAAGGCGGTCTGGGTTCGATTCCCGGTCAATACATGTGAGATTTTCGTGAAATGCCATGTCCTGTGGTTCGGATTCCACGTAAAAAGGAGGTCCCGTGGCTCATGATCTCTAGATTAACGGTCACGTTAAACTACAAGCTTCGCTTTTTTTTAGTTTTTCCAGAGTTCTGGGTGGCTGAGGACGGTTGGCCATTTGTCGACCCATCATGTCCCACACATGCTCAATGGGACTGAGGTCCGGGGATCTGGCGAGCCATTCTAAGGTTGTGATGTCGTGGAGAGCTTCTCTGGAGATGCGTGCAGTGGAACCCGGGCACTGTCCTGCTGAAACATCCCATTGGCAATGTTCGCCATCACAGAGACAACCACTGGATTGAGTACCCTATCAACGTACTGTCGAGTAGTCATAGTGCTCTCAACAAGCACTAATTGTGATTTCGCATTAAAGCCAATAGCTCCCGAGACCATAATGCTTGGTGTTGGCCCTGTGTGCCTCTCGACAATAAGGTCTGGGCGGCCCCACTCCCCGGTACGTCGGCGCACACGATTCCGGCGATCCCTGCGGGCAAGACAGAAGCGCGATTCATTCGCCGACCCCCGTCGATAGTTCTCGACACCAGGCCAGCCTTACACGTCGCTGTTGTGGGGTGAATGGAACACCTTCTGCAGGGACACGGGATCGTAAGCCAGCTGCACGCAGGCGATTACCAACTGTTTGTTGTGTAACGTGGGGTGCCACAGCGGCTCGAATTTGCGCTGCTGTTGCATGGGGTTCCGTCCAGGCCATCCAAATGATGCGGCGATCCTCTCTCACAGTTGTCTGTCGCGCTGGGCCTGTGCCAGACCTACGAGTGTGGGTAACTTCATTTGACCACCGCTGCCATACGCGTTGTACCGTAGATGCCTGTCGGCCAACACGTGCAGCGAAAGTCCTTAGCGATAATCCAGCCTCACACAGCCCAATTATCCGAGCCCTCTCAAACGGCGAGACTTCTTGATAGCGTGCTCTTCTCTGTCGTCGAGGCATGTTTGACGGGGAACATTTCACTGCATAGACTGCAAGTCAACTACGCTACACCAGAGTTCGTATACTGGTGTTGATTCATCCGCGACCAATCACGTGGGGAGACCTGTAGCAACAATCCAATGGGTCTGAAACTTTGATCGTATACTTACCTACATGGCAACGTTCCATATCTTGAAAATCAACACAAACGACCAATGCCTTCATGGTGTTGCAATTTCCATTTTCTTCAGTGTAATTCCCTTATTTCCAAACATTACGTTACTTCTTTGTTGTTGTTATTTGTTCCATTTGTGGGGATTGGACATCACCGTCATTTAGCCCCGTGCACTTTGGTGTGTGTAATTTTGTCTGATTACCTGTGGTATTGTATGGATGTATTAATGAGTTCAGTTGAGGTGAGGATTAGGTGGGAGGCGGCCAAGGCCTTGAGTTAGGAACCTTGCGGGCATTCTCCTGAAGTAAAAGTGGGAAACCACGGAAATCCACTTCCAGGATGGCTGAGGAGGTAATCGTACCCGGCACTCCTCAGCATTGCCTCACGTGGCTGAGTGGTCCCCTTTCCAGTTCTCAGGCCAGAAATAAATTTCTTGGCAGAGCTGGTAATCGAACACTGACCTCAGGGATGCTAGCCTCTGCGCCTCGAGCAGTTGTTATTGGTAAATCTTGATCGTGTAATTTGTCTGATAACCTGTGTATGTGTGGTGTCTCTAGTAGTATTCTTTGTGTTCTAGAAATGATCTGATGCCCTGGGACTTGAAGTATGTTACCATTCCGACATTTGCCTGGACGGAGAGTGGGAAGAATCCAGCAAATACCACGCTGATGATGGCCGCTGTCAGTGACGGAGTTTGAACCTTGATTTTCATAAAATGCCTTGTATATTTGTCTACGTTAAGAAACGATGAAAATAATAATCATACATATGTCTACCTCTTACTATTCCTGTTTCAATGGGATTGGGGATGGAATGTGATGTTTTATTTCTGCCTTGTGGTGGATGATTTTGCGGCCAGTTGCCCTAACTAAACCCAACCTCATGGGAGGCGTTATAAGAGATGAAATGAGTGAAAGAGAATGAAACTAGGCAAGGCATTGGAAGGAAGCGGCCGTGGCCTATTAAAAGGTACCGTCCTAGCATATGCTTGCAGTTGAAAATGGGAAACCACGCAGGACGTGTCGAACTCACGTCTCTCAAAGTCCGCAATAAACTGAGCCACGGCGATAATAATAATAATAATGACATTTGGTCCAAGCTTTCCAGGTCTGGATTTCCAGAAACCTGTCGAGGTTTGATTGATTCATTTTATTATACATGTCGCAAAGTCCTTCTATCAATCAACAACAACAAACTATCTATCAAACTGGGGAACAGTATTCAGCGATAGGAGTGAGTGTTGGTACTACAATGGTTCCGTGTCTTGAGTTTGGCAGCAGTATTTCTTAGATGACAGCGTTCTGTCAAGAGTTACACCCAGTGTAAACTGTACATACTGCTATAGCGGGGTGGATCAGTGGTAGTTTGATTCCCGGCGATCACGTAAAAGATCTCTCGTATCACATTTGATGATTACAAGACAAAAGCCACAGACTACCCAATACAGTGCAGGTTTCGCTGTGTTGAATTTGGAGAGTAGATCGCCTAATAATAACAATATTAATAACTCCCAGATACTATGACAAAGGGAGGATAAATCTCTACGGTGATCTTCTCAGAATGAACTCTAAGAGATTAACCAAACAACTCTTTGATTTCTTCCTCAAAACAAAACCCACATGGTTTCAAGAAACTGAAAGCGGCCTAGTAGAATTTAAAACAATCATTAGTTACTGAAAATTTACTGCTCAATTCACAAGCAAAACTAATTACTAAAAACGAAAATATACGGTTTCACGACAAAACTACATTATATCCAAACCCATCATCTCGGAAGAAAAGAGGATAAGACCAGAAAGAATGAAGAGATACCGGGCACAAAGGAAAGAACAACACTCCCTGAAATGATTGATTCAACGTACCCCAAAGAGGGTGAAACGAAAGAATAATAATAATTATTCCCCATTTTACGGGATCGGAGACAAGGTGAGGAGAAACATTTCAAGGGGACTGACGGTGGCCTTGCACGATAACGCGCGTATCCGTTCCGGTCTCAATAATGACAGTAATATTTCTAATAGTAATAGATTATTGTTATTTTGAGCAGCATTGTGAGGTTTGAAGCCATTTTTCAGTGTTGCCTAAGTAAACAAAAGTTTGGTGCTTTTCAGTCGGTCAACACGGATGTACCCAAAAAGAGCTGGGTTGTGCCCTAATCCTGTAATAAATTACATGAGATTAATAAATACACTAGGATGACCAGTTTTGATCGTCAAGCGATCATCATCAGATCCATTACCCTTAGGCTATAACATCTATGTTTGAGAATACAGGTGAAAATTATTTACAATATGTACAATTATTTAGTTGCAGTATTGGTACTGCAACTGTCGGTGTATGTCCAATGTTAGGTGAAATGCTAAAATGGTGATAAAAATCCGGAGTTTGTTTGTTTGGGGTGATTATATGGTTATACAAAATCATCTATGGTTATACTGTATTAATACAGGCTTATACTTATCCGGTTTGTCTTATAGCCTAAGTGTAATGGATCTGATGATGATCGCCTGACGATCGAAATTGGTCATCCTAGTGTATTTATTAATCTCATGTAATTTATTTTAGGATTAGGGCACAACCCAGCTCTTTTTGAGTTCATCTGTGTTGACCGATTGCAAAGCACCAAACTTTTGTATTTTGAACAGTCTAAATGGAAGAAAATATTTTGTATTTTGGAATGAATTTGAAAATAGTATTTTGAATTTTCTGTAAATTTGTAAGTGTACCGGTATTTTGTACCTAAAATACTTTTGTGAGTATTATTTATTTTGTATGAACATACAAAAGTACATATTGAGAGGACCGGTATTTTTCCAAATCTGTGAAGCCTAAACTAGTGTGCATTTGTAATTGAGGTAGGATTAGGGCAGGAAGCGACCATGGCCTTCGGTAGGGTACTATCCCAGAATTCGCATTGAGTAGGACTGGGAAACCTCTTCCAGGTTGGCAGAGTTCCTCAGACCAGTAATAAATGGCTTGTGACTGAGCAAGGAATCGAACTCGGGCCTTTGTGGTCAGCCAAAAAGCTAGCCACTACGCTAGGTAACTTTCTAGTTTGATGATCAATTTACCGGTCCGGTACGGTATCAATTATCCGGGTACCAGTTTGGCTGGGCATCTTATACTCCATGTTCCAAAACGCTGCTCCCTAAGGGGAATAAAGAAAAGGGCTTGGTAATCGGGGCAAAGGGTTTAAGTGCCAGTTTCCGCGAAATTTTAGGTTATTGATGGAATATGTATTTTGTAATATGTCACCGGTGCATAAGAATAGCCTATATAATAATACTTATAATCTGATTTGTGTTAGAAAAACATTCCTAGTCTCCAGGGACGTCGCGATGGTGCGCGGGGTCTAGTAGCCATGAGTTAGGGGGGGGGGGGGGGGGTAGTAAATGCAAATTTTAGACTGTAAGTGGCTGTGTTGTACGGAGAGTGATCATTTAAAAGAAGTTACAATTTTAGGCTAGTTAAAACTCATTTTATTACGTTTCTAGTTTCTAAACAATCCTCAACAAATAGGATAAGCATAACATTACAGGAAGCACCTGATCAGATTAAAGCAATAAGCAATATCAATGGAAACCTGATATAATGAGCTATCACAGGTGATTTTTCTGGCATAAATAATATATTATGGAAAACGAAGCATGGGCTTGATGTACTTTCTTACCCAAACGCACATAATTAATAATAATACGCAATCACGTTTACATATTGCAACATTTCTACGGCTAAACAGTTTTTCATAAACTTAACTACTAAAAGTGCTATAAGTCCACTTTCACCGATAAATTTGAGCTGAACGGCCCCATTGTTCGAGAAATAACATGATTTACAAGGCAGATTTTTAAAAAAATCTGTTTTTTGTTCAGAATTTAGAGCTTTTTATTTATGTAAAAGGCATTTTGCGGCCTTTTGCTAGGGCAAAAGTGCTGATTAAATCGTTCATTTCTAATATTTTGGCCGTTTGACAATCGATTGACAGTGTAGCCAAACCGTTTAGACGCTCCTGCGCCATCGTGATAGCAAATAGTTTTTGATTGGTTTCAAAATGGAAAAACTCCTTTCCCCCGACGCAACCGTTCTAGAAATTGTAAGCATAATTCGATAGGCCGTCGTTAAATTAGGATAGGACTCCTTTATCGGGGCTAAGTACGGTAGTGCACCTAAAGCACTTTTTAAAGATGACGGAACAGCGTACCTAAATAACTGTAGCTCCAGAAAAAGATCTTCTGCATCCAAATCTTCCAGCTCCCCGTCTTTTAGAAAACTAGAGAGTGTTTGACAATGGTCCTTCAATTGCTTTTCCTCCAAATTGGAAAGCCTGGAAGGATCGAAAAGAAATCCAAAGTATTAAAAAAAAAAACTTCGTTAAATCTATATTCTACGCAGCTCAGTATCTACGACAGACAAAAAGTAATTTACCCGAAATTTATTTTCAGCTTCTTTTTGAAGTTCCTCTTCGTGTTTTTCCACCTGTTGATCATTTTGCTGATGTATTTCATCAAAGAACCTTTTGCGATTGCCTTGACGGCGAATAAAAATTTCTTTGCATAGCCCAAATTTTCCATTATTTCTCTAGCGGTGGTCATTGCACTGTTAAAGCCAGTGTTGCGATAATTTTGAAAAAAAAAAAATACCTTAGGCCGTGAAGTTCGGTTAAAGACGTATCTAACGAAGTCTTCTCAGATTGGAGAGTTTTACTTGTTGAGTTCACAGAAAATAAAATATCGTACCAGATAACGAGGCTTAAAACAAATTCATACGAACTTGTAAGAAGAAACAAAGATTGGGCCTCTGACCGGGTAACAGGATCTTTCGTAGTTTCTGCCACTTTTTGTAGAGTTTCGTTTATTTTGCCTAACTGGTACCTGGTGGGCTTCACACTGTCAATTATACATTCCCATCTCGTGCTAGATAAAGATTATAGTGTGAGGAGGCCAGGACATAGTTCGCACAAAATGTCCCACCTTTCCGTGGAAGCTACAAACAAAGTGTACAGACGCCAGTGGCGGCTGGCGGATAATTGTTCTGGGTGTTCGACTATTTTCACCCGCAAGATTATGTCAGGGGGGGGGGGGAATTTAATATTTTTTTATTTCATTACCTACATGTCACTAGGTGATATTGAGACGTACAACCAACCAACTATTTTCGATTCATTTCTTACTTGCTTCGTGACATTTATTATTTGGCTGCTCTTAAACCGTTGGGTAAGTTACATGGTCTTTATGGCATGAATGGGAGGAATATCTTTGTTTTTTTTAGTTCGGAGTTTTTGTCCATAGGAGTTCGCTTTTCTTTGTGAATCTTCGTCATAATGTTCATTTTTTAACAGGCAAAAGTATCGATAAAAATAATCAATCAGTTCATTAAAATGGTAATGTTAATCCAGTTCGCCGATTTTAGCCTACTTTTCACATTTTGCAAAAATGAGGAAAAAGTAGACCTATGAGATCGATCCGGGCAAATGAGTGTCTGTCTTTCAGTCTAGCTATGTGTGTGTCCCTGTCCCCCCCCCCCCCCCCCTACCAGCTCCTAAACGGCTGCAGCAATCGAAACAAAATTTGGTAGGAGTAAAGATCTATACCTAAATATCTCAATGCCATAATTGAAAATGATGTCAGTGCTGCCAACTGGTAAGAAATCGCATTTGAAATTTGAACTCCATGTTGGATATCTTGGAAGGTATGAATGGGGGCTATTTCAAAATTGGCACACGTATAGATAATACTACTTCAGTTTAACTTCCAGGAGGCCATACATCGCAGTGTTGCCAAAATGATTATAAGCCTGCTGATAGGTCCAATTTTAAATGCATATAACTTCTACACTATCAATTGGAATTCAACCAAATTTTGTATGTGCTCTGTGTACATAAACAGATATGACTGAGCGTATTCTTAAGAGGCATCAAGGCTGCCAACTGGTAATAAATGCTCTCAATTTCTTTTATCCAAATACCAATATATCAGAAAGTATGCAGGCCGACAGCTTTAAACTATGCACGCGTATAGTACCTGACATTCTATATTAATTTTGGGTAACTTATATACGTCAGTGCTACCAACATGATTCTAAGCCTGCTGAGAAGTCCAACTTTAAATTCATGTAACTTCTATACTATCATTTGGATTTCAATCAAATTTCGTATGTGCTATGTGTACCATAACAGATATGACTTTGCGTATTCTTAAGAGCAACCAGGGCTGCCAACTGTTAATAAATGCTGTCTCTGTTTTGTTACCCTAATATCAATATATCTGAAAGTATGGAACTTTGCATACGTATAGTAGGCCTACCTGGCATTCTAGATTAATTTGGAGTAACTAATATACGTCAGTGCTGCCAACATGATTGTAAGCCTGCTGATAGGTCTAATTTTAAAATGTATGTAACTTCTATACTAACTAATGGAATTCATTCAAAATTGGCACAAAAATAGATCATATTATTTCAGATTATTTCAGAGCTATACTTGCATGCCATTGTTACCAACATGATTTTACGCGCGCTGTTAAATCCAATGTTTAACTGCATGTAACGTCCATGCTATCCATTGGACTTCAAACAAATTTTGTATTCTGTACCTTAAGAAATGGAACTAAGAATATATTCAGTCACCAGGGCTGCCAACTGTAGTGCTCTATTAGGATACATTATGCCAGGTATACAGTATTTCGAACTAATTAGAAATTACGATATTACCAACTTAATTTCGTCATTATTCTAGATAGATCCATATAGATTTATCATTGGCCTAATCTTAAATTTTAAGAAAAGTAGGCTCTTTAGTTCGTCCCGGAACTTCTTGTTAAATAACTGAAGATATTCTGAAAAAATCCCAAATTACTAAGTTAAATAAAACTGTGGAATTATCCCTACATCTAAATCAGTTAACCATCAGTAACTTCAATTTGTGAAATAAACTCGTGTGACAATGAACAATTGAAATATTCTCGGGATTTCAGGGGGAGGCACGGCCCCTCCAACGGGCGCCCATAAGGTGATAGGGTAAAAGACTGCTTGATATCGGAGAAAACCGTATTCAATTGCGCGGTAAAACGGATGTACCTCATACATCACGAATGCCGCAGTTCAGAGAACATCACATTTTCATCGGATTAAATGATTTATAAATTAGTTTACATGAAAACCTTCACGAGAACAATACAACGTAAGATATATGCTGTACGAGGGCGAGTGTCACAAGTACGCGCAACATTGCAAGACATGGCTTCGGCAGTTGACGAAGCATCTGCTATCCTGGTTGCAGTCAGCGGGCAACGACCAGCCGTGTTAACTGTTGGGTTAGAGCTTACCCGGTCTAGCATCTCTGCCATACCCTCCACTATTGAGATCTTGTCGGTGCTTGGGGCCAAACGGACGAGCACTCCTAGACGGCTGGCGCGCTTCGCTTTCTCAGACTGTTCATAGTAACTTACCATAAGATTTCCTGAATTATTAAAGAACAGAATGATGAATTCCTATATATATATATATAAGGAAACATACAACTTGTATTACTAAAAATATTATGAGAGTATTAATTGTTTTTCATGAAATAATCTGGTCGTTGTGCAACACTGCAACCTCATTACCGGCCCCCACTGACAGACGCTGAACATGTCATAGCGTCCTTATTGCATTTAACCATGTCACCCAAAAGTAAGTTAAGATTATGTGCAACACATGCCATGAACATCGCTCGTTTATTAATATTTTTCACTCGCGTCTACTCCCTTATACTTGGCCTTCATATTAGCACAGTTGTCAAACCCTTGTCCCCTACAGTCCATGATATCAAGATCATTATCCTCCAATACTCCCTCTAAAACCTCAGCTAACCCCTATCCCATAGGCCTACCTACCTCCAAAATCTCGAGGACCGACCCAAGCTTTGTCAACAAACTGACTTTAATTCAGGCGATCCAGATCCAAGTAATTAATTCCCCCGGGGAGTATTGATTACTTGGATGTATGGGGGAGGGGGATCCCCCATACAAACACAGCATATTGTTGGCTTATTTCCCGAGTTAGTGTCTTCCATGTACGGTCCCTCGCGGCAAGATATTAAGATCTGAGAATTCCTTGTACGGATATTAGAAGTACTCTTTACAGACGTGACTAAATTTCATAATGAAGACGATTCTTATAACCAGAGTCTGTTTGGACTTGTTCGTGCCCTGAGTAGATTAATTTACGATATTTGATTGCCGAGTATATTAAATGTGTCACTAGAAACTTCTTTATGACGACAATTATACAAGTTACCGTACCCAGTTATAGTATTTATAAGTTGGTACGGATAAATACATCTTTGAATCCTTTCCGTTTACTGTTGGTTCTGATAGACATATGTTGTGTTTGAAGTGGGTTTCTTGTAACACGAGTAGGAAGTATTGCCTTGTATTTTTTGAATCTCATTGTATCCAGTTACTGCCAATTTCTTAGTTGGCCTACTCGTGGTGTGACTTGAGTTTACTATTACGTTGATAAGTTTGTGGTGTAATTCTCTGCCCCGTCATATTGTGCTCATATTTGTGTAAAACCAATCTGTAGGACGTTTCATTTCTGTGTATGGCACCAGTTATTCCTCATTCTATCGCAATGATAGATCTTAATATTTTACTCGATATTATTCCCTAACTAAGTTAATATCATATAAAGTCGAGCGCTATCCTATTCTTCTCTCTGTGCACCTGGAGGGTTATATTCTCATTACTGTAGTCGTATTTGAATTCTGAGTTCTGAAATTACCTCGTTTGATAATGATAATGATTTGGCGTACTGGTATTAGTATGGCTTCTTATAATCCTTGAGCGCACTTTGTGTGTTCTAGATTGCTGGACAATATGGAGCAACAACAACAACCCCTCATTAAGAGTGAGCCAGAAGGGCCGTGTCAAACTGATGAATTCCCTAATATTGTAAGTTGTATTTATTATGTATATCATGTAACACAGCAATCTTAGTGATGTTCATGACAAGCAAGGTTTAGTGTCTTAATACTTGCTACCAAATAGTAGGCTAACCGGGATGTTTAATATTTTATTGTTACACATAACTTAGTACAATTATTGTGTGTGCATGTTTTACGTTGGCTCATACTTGTATAATATTTTCTAGGAATCAATTGACCTGTTACCCTCTTATAATCTGAAGGATGAGTCTGGTGATCATTATGAAGATAAAAGCTTGGCAGTCAAATCGGAACTTGAAATACAGGTGATCATAGGTTCTATATTTCCTCTCATTTAAATATTTCTTATTTTAGCAGTGAGCAGTTGCTGATGTTATTGTAATCATAATGCGAGTTCCTGGGATCTATTGTACATGTGAAGTCTACACCACACGCTGTTCTAACAGTAGCTAATTTATTGGTAATGCAGGTTCACTCTTTTGGCACATTTGTAAGAGGATGAAACACAGCATTAGTGATAACCTTTCACATCAAAACACATAAGTTAGTGTATGTATGGAAAGCCTTATTAACAAAATGGCTGCAGTGATGAAGTATCTCGACATCACGAGGGACACTGAATGTGTACCTGGCAAACTTATGGGAAAATGTCTGGGAATAAAGGGTTTTGTGTTGGTGAATGGCATTTCGAATAAGGCTTGGAAATGAGATGTTTATCGTTTTCCAGATTTTCGTATTGCCGCCTATATTTATAAAATATGTATCCCCATCTTTATTTGACCTATATAGGTCTGGAAAAGATCTTTACTCATCCAAATTTTGGCATTCTAGCTGATAATTATAAGATATGTATCCCCATCTTTACTTGACCTATATAGGTCTGGTAAGGATCCCGATACACATCCAAATTTTGTCATTCTAGCTGATATTTGTAGAATATGTATCCCATCTTTACTTCATCTATATACGATGTGTGGTAATGATGGCGATAGAGATAGGAATTTTGGCATTTTAGCTTACGTTGATGAAATACTAGCTATTGTACCCGGCGTTGCCCGGGAGGTGTCTTTATGTAATAGACAGATACATGCTGATATATTAATTTTGCCCCTAAGTGAGTTTAGAACACATTTCTCTTCAACTCTGATGTTACTCAAGTGTAATATTACCTCACTGTAAACCTAGTCGAAAAGTACTGTGGAATGCAATAACGTTGCAGAGCATGCAACAATAGGAAAAGGGGATAATACATAATAATAAATACAGCCCTTTAATCCCCTAAGGGCTGTGGCCTCCTGCCTAGGCAGGTATTTTGCTCCATTACGCTCATTAGGTGAGCAGTCCTTTAATCCCCTAAGGGCAGTGGTCTCCTGCCTAGGCAGGGATTTTGCTCCATTACACTCATTAGGTGAGCAGCCCTTTAATCCCCTAAGGGCTGTGGCCTCCTGCCTAGGCAGGAATTTTGCTCCATTGCGCTCATTAGGTGAGCAGTCCTTTAATCCCCTAAGGGCTGTGGACTCCTGCCTAGGCAGGGATTTTGCTCATTACGCTCATTAGGTGAGCAGCCCTTTAATCCCCTAAGGGCTGTGGCCTCCTGCCTAGGCAGGGATTTTGCTCCATTACATTCATTAGGTGAGCAGCCCTTCAATCCCCTAAGGGCAGTGGCCTCCTGCCTAGGCAGGGATTTTGCTCCATTACACTCATTAGGTGAGCAGCCCTTTAATCCCCTAAGGGCTGTGGCCTCCTGCCTAGGCAGGGATTTTGCTCCATTACACTCATTACGTGAGCAGTCCTAAACAGTAGTGAGGCACCTACAGTCCAGCCACCGAGAGTCCGGCCCTGACGTTTGGAGATGATGGGGGAAGAGGGGTAGAAAGAACAATATAGCCAACCTACGGCAGTGAGAAGCTGTTAACAGGTCCTTGAAACTTGCTATCTTTGCAGTTCTTCTCTAACGTCTTAACTATGTAACATGGAAGTCGCACACCCCGGTTCCAATTATATGCATCATATTGTTATTCTGACGGCTTGCGGTTACAAAACCTAATTTCTTCGATCGCAGTGGAATTCTACCTGTTTAAGCGAAGCTGGTAGACTCTCTTACTACTGTGAAGAATGTTGTCACCTAGCACCAATCAGCGGTTTTCCTGGTAAGCGGGTCTCTAAATTTAGCTCGTTGCTGCCAAAGCTCTGTTCTGTAGTCCAGTCCAGTTGCTCCTTGTTTAGTGAAGTGCAGGTCACGTTAGTTTGATTATGTTATTGTCTTGCGTGTGCAGAATTCCGGTTAACTATGTGTAAGGCTATTTACTTTACTAATATGGCCAGCGGTTCATCAGAATCGAAGAAGTAAATATGTGGTTATACAAGCCAAAGCCGTGAATTCATTTATAGGCTGCGTGAATACTTTGAGAGGGAGCGAGACAATGGAGGGCCCCTTCTTCCTGTTAGAAAAGTGATAGATAAGAGTCAGTGATGCTTTGAAGGTGGGGAAAACAACCGTGAAAAGCGTGACTAAAGAAAAATGGCCAGTTGAACATGATACACCGTCTGTAGTGCTACACACTCCTGGTAAGCAAAGACCGCGAGCTAGCCCGAAAACATCACCCGATACATTTGATAAGGACGCGATTAGGCAGCATATTTATCGGTATTATATGAGGAAAGAATTTCCCACTCTTGAGAAGCTTCTCGTTTCTTTGAAAGAGGCTGGTTTATTCGAAGGGGGGAAAACAAGCTTGAGAAAAGTCCTAAAACAACTTGGATTTAGGCATAAACATTTTCAGGGATGAAAGCTGTGATGGAAAGAAGCGAGATTGTTTCATGGCGTGGAAGATTTTTAAGGGAAATTCTGCAGATTAATCCCGAAAAATGATATGGATAGACGAAACTTGGGTCAATGCTGGACATACAAAATCAAAGACATGGACAGACGACACGCAGCAGAGACAATGAGAGTATCAATTGGGAAGGGAAGTAGACTGATTTTGCTTCATGCAGGTAGTGTGAACGGATTTTTTTCAGGGGCAATGCTAGTTTTTAGATCTAAGAGCACCCCTGGTTATCACGAAGAAATGAATGGGATCACTTTCAAGACTTGGTTTCAAGGTGCTCTTTTACCTAATATCAGTGCTAATTCTGTCATTGTTATGGACAACGCGCCTTCTCACTCTGTGCAGTTAAACAAAGCACCCACAGCGAACGATAGAAAACACGTTATTTTGCAATGGCTAGTAGCGAATAATGTTCGAGGGATAACTGCTGACATGCCGAAAGCCGAACTGTTGCAGAATGTGAAACTCTACAAACCACGTTTCTGCACTTACGAAATAGAATCAAAAGCCACTGCTACCAACTTACCACTGCCACTTTAATGCCATTGAATTAATTTGGACCCAAGTAAAAGGGTTTGTTGGAGAAAATAAAACGACTGTTCGTCTCACCGATGTCGAACAATTAGTGCGCAAAGGGATCGAACAGGTGTCGGTGGAGAAGTGGAAAAGTGTTGAAAATCATAGCTGGAAACTTTTGAAACAAGCCAGGGAAGCCGACGGTATAGTGGAATTGCGTGTGGATCAGTTAGTTATTTCGTTGAATGAAGATGACAGCAGTGACGTCAGTGATGAGCATGAAGAAAGTGATATTTACAAGGACTGTGGCGTGTCTCCACTTAATTAACAAAATTTAGGTTGTGCAATTTATTTATTTTATTATATATGTATACTAGCTGTACCCGGCATGCGTTGCAATG
Organism: Meconema thalassinum; assembly: GCA_946902985.2. Taxonomy (NCBI): domain Eukaryota; kingdom Metazoa; phylum Arthropoda; class Insecta; order Orthoptera; family Tettigoniidae; genus Meconema; species Meconema thalassinum. Next base: position 266,420,265 of record OX336397.1, on the reverse strand, counting down.
CCAATCTAAGAAAGTGTTGGCGTTGTAACTTTGTTTGTTGAAGTGCTTTTGGATTCCCAATATCTATTTATTTTCCATTAATCACCTATAAACTATTGTAAAATTGATTTACTATCTCAAAAAAGTCATGGGAGCGTGCTCAACAACTCACCAAAGTTTCATCGCAATGAAATAAATGGTATAGGAACGCATACGGGACTTTGTTGGAAAGATTCACGCGCTGTCGCTCATTAGCTGAATGTACTCGAGTGCTACCAATTGTAAAATGCATTTCCTAAATCAGAAATCTTTGCGAGAGTGGAAACAACATTTCTCTAAATTTCATTGCAATCGCATGAATGGTATATGAACACATACGAATTTTTTTTAAACGATACGCGCGCTGTTACGCATTTGTTGAATCTACTCGTGCGCTACCTATTGTAAGGATTAACTAATTCAGAGACCTTTCCTGGAGTGTGCACAACAATCCAACCAATGATTCTTAGCAATCGGATGAATGGTATTTGAACGCTACGCGACTTTGTTTAAGCAGTTCGCGTGCCGTCGATCATTTGTTGAATCTACTTGTGCGATACCTATTGTAAAATGGATGTACTAAGCCAGAAACCTTCCCTGAAGCGTACACATCATCTCACCCAAGTTTAATCGCTATCGGACGAATGGTACATGAACGCATAAAAGACTTTGTTGAAACGCTTCGCGCGTCTTCGCTCATTTGTTGAATCCACTTGTGCGCTACCTATTGTAACATGGACTTACTAAGCCTGAAACTTTCCCTGGAGTGTACACAACAACTCACCCAAGTTTAGTCGCTATCGGACGAATGGTATATGAACGCATACGGGACTATATTGAAACCCTTCGTGCGTCGTCGCTCATTCGTTTAATCTACTTGTGCGATACCTAATGTCAAGTGCATTTACTAATCCAGAAACATTCCCTGAAGTGTACACAACATCTCACCCAAGTTTCATCGCTATCAGACGAAAAGTATATGAACGCATACGGGACTTTGTTGAAAAGCTTCGCGCGTCGTCGCCCATTTGTTGAATCACCTCGTGCCCTACCTATCATAATGTGGATTTGCTAAGCCAGAAACCTTGCCTGATGTGTGACAACCTCTCACCCAAGTTTCATCGCTATCGGACGAATGGTATGTGAACGCATACAGGACTTTGTTGAAACGCTTCGCCCGTCGTCGCTCATTTGTTGAGTCTACTCGTGCGCTACCTATTGTTAAGTGGATTTACTAAGCCATAAACCTTCCCTGATTTGTACACAACAACTCACCTAAGTTTAGTCGCTATCGGACGAATGGTATATGAACGCATACGGGACTATGTTGAAACACTTCACGCGTCGTCGCTCATTTGTTTAATTTACTTGTGCGATACCTATTGTTAAGTGGATTTGCTAACCCAGATAGCTTCCCTGAAGTGTACACAACTTCTCACCCAAGTTTCATCGCTATTAGACGAATAGTATATGAACGCATACGGGACTTTGTTGAAATGCTTCGCGCGTCGTCGCTCATTTGTTGAATCTACTCGTGCCCTACCTATCGTAAAGTGGATTTACTAAGCCAGAAACCTTGCCTGAAGTGTACACAACCTCTCACCGAAGTTTCATCGCTATCGGACGAATGGTATTTGAACGCATACAGGGCTTTGTTGAAACGCTTCGCCCGTCGTCGCTCATTTGTTGAATATACTCGTGCGCTACCTATTGTTAAGTGGGTTTACTAAGCCAGAAACCTTCCCTGAAGTGTACACAACATCTCACCCAAGTTTCATCGCTATCAGACGAATAATATATGAACGCATACGTGACTTTGTTGAAACGCTTCGCGAGTCGTCGCTCATTTGTTGAATCAACTCGTGCGCTACCTATTATAAAATGGATTTACTAAGCCAGAAACGTTGCCTGTAGTGTACACAACCTCTCTCCCAAGTTTCAACGATATCGGACGAATGGTATGTGAACGCGCCCCCCCGCTGGTACTGCCACCTTGAAGAAGGCAATTTGTTATTGCCGGGTGTTTTGGGGGCTTGCGAGCTCAAATGATCTTCAGAGCTATGCCAGCGGGAGCTTAAGATCCTGGTAGGGTCACCCAAGCTGAACAGGTCTAAAGTGAAGAGCCAGACTAAGAGCGGTACCCTGGTCCTCCAGGTTGGGGGTTGGGCGTGGGGCTAACAACCTCACACTGTAAAACCTCAAAAGTTACGAAACTCTCAACGAAGCCTCGGAATTTGGACGGAATTAACGATGATGAACCTGGAAAATGTTTAAGGACAAGGAAAAAGGATATGACTTTGACAATGGCAACATGGAACGTACGAACGATGTTACAGATAGGAAAAATGGCAGAAGTAGCTGAGGAAGTTTTGAAGTATGGAATGGATATAGTAGCGCTACAGGAAGTGAGATGGAGGGGAAACGGTAGGATTGACAAGAAGAACTATACAATGTTATACAGTGGTCCTGAAGTAAGAACTGGTCAGTGTGGAACAGGCTTTATCATTAGTTCAAAGATAAAAAGAAGTTTTCTTGGTTTTGAGCCTCTAGGAGATAGAATGTGTAAAATGAGACTAAAGGGACGATTCAGAAATCTGACACTTATATCAGCGTATGCACCTACAGAAGACGATAGTGAAGAGAAGAAAAATGCATTCTATGACCAGTAGGAAAAGGAATGTAGTATGATACCAAAATATGATGTGATAATACTTCTTGGGGACTTCAATGCCAAAATAGGTAGAGAGGACTTCTTGCAGTATGTAGCAGGGAAACATTCTTTACATACTAATACTAGTGAAAATGGGAAGCTTCTATGCCAATTTGCAGAAAGTAATAGAATGGTAATCAAAAGTACTTGTTTTAAACATAAGGACATACACAAAGGAACCTGGAAAATGCCAGGCTCTGGAGTGGTAAACCAAATTGACCATGTCTTGATTTCAAGAAGACATGCATCTTCAATGATTGACGTCAGATCTGCAAGGGGCCCCAACTGTAATTCGGATCATTTTTTGGTGAAAGCTCTGTTTAGAGAGCGAATTGCCAATGTAGAATGTGACAGAGGAATTAAGAGGATACAGTGGGACGTGGAAAAGTTTCAGCAAACACAAATTGTTAAGCAATATGAGGACACACTGAACAAGAAGTTGGAAGAGAGATTAAAGAATATGAATGAGGATGACACTTAATACTATGTGTCTTGATGATATCTCCAGCTGTTGTAACGTTACGCCACATGGAGGGTTAGCCAATGTATTTCGTTTTTAATTTCAATTCCCTACAACGACCCCTGTTAATAACATTTAAAAAATAAGTATTCAGATTTTTATGGCGTTCAGATTTATAATGTTCATATCGAGGTTTGGATAGAAAAAGGAGTACCGTGGCCTCTTACAGAGATAGATGTAAACCTGGTGGTGACGTCTCGAGCTACTCTTGCCGTTTGGAAATTGGATTGCCATGTCCTCTCACAGAGATAGAGGGAAATCTTGTGGTCACGTCCTGAGGTACGGTTGCCGTGGAGAAAATGGAGTTACGAGGCCTCTTACGGATATAGTTATATGCATCAAAACAGAAACCTCATCTTCAGATCTGAATGAGGTAAGTAACTTCATGCTTATTTTTGAGACATCTTCTTGTCTCCTAATATCATGTAAGGATTGAGAGTTATTTTCTCACAATAATGTTGATGACAATCTGAAGCGTTTGGCCATTAGTACCTGCTCTAATCTCCTTTGCAAACTGTGTGCTCCCGTGCTCTAGCAGACACATAATTCTTAGAGATTCTACCTGCTCTAATCTCCTTTGCAATCTGTGTGCTCCCGTACTCTAGCAGGCACATAATTCTTAGAGTTACTAGCTGCTCTAATCTCGTTTGCAAACTGTGAGCTCCAGTACACTAGCAGTCACATAATTCTTGGAGTTACTAGCTGTTCTAATCTCCTTTGCAAACTGTGTGCCCCCGTACTCTAACAGGCACATAATTCTTAGAGTTACTAGCTGCTCTAATCTCGTTTGCAAACTGTGAGCTCCAGTACACTAGCAGTCACATAATTCTTGGAGTTACTAGCTGTTCTAATCTCCTTTGCAAACTGTGTGCCCCCGTACTCTAACAGGCACATAATTCTTTGAGTTACTAGCATGCTCTAATCTCCTTTGCAAACTGTGTGATCCCGTACACTAGCAGTCTCATAATTCTTAGAGTTACTAGCTGTTCTAATCTCCTTTGCAAACTGTGTGCCCCCGTACTCTAACAGGCACATAATTCTTAGAGTTACTAGCATCCTCTAATCTCCTTTGTAAACTGTGTGCTCCAGTACACTAGCAGTCACATAATTCTTGGAGTTACTAGCTGCTCTAATCTCGTTTGCAAACTGTGAGCTCCAGTACACTAGCAGTCACATAATTCTTGGAGTTACTAGCTGTTCTAATCTCCTTTGCAAACTGTGTGCCCCCGTACTCTAACAGGCACATAATTCTTTGAGTTACTAGCATGCTCTAATCTCCTTTGCAAACTGTGTGCTCCCGTCACATCATTCTTAGAGTTACTAGCATGCTCTAAACTCCCTTGCAAACTGTGTGCTCCCGTACTCTAGCAGACAGGTAATTCTTAGAGTTCTTAGGATGCTCTAATCTCCTTTGCAAACTGCGTGCTCCCGTACACTAGCAGACACATAATTCTTAGAGTTACCACCATGCTCTAAACTCCCTTGCTAACTGTGTGCTCCCATTCGCTAGCAGACACATCATTCCTAGAGGTAATAGCATGCTCTAATCTCCTTTGCAAACTCTGTGCTCCCGTACTTTAAAAGACACATAATTCTTTGAGTTACTAACTTCTCTAATCTCCCTTGCAAACTGTGTGCTCCCGTACACGAGCAGACACATCATTCTTAGAGTTACTAGCATGCTCTAATCTCCTTTGCACACTGTGTGCTCCCGTACTCTAGCGTACACATAATTCTTAGAGATACTAGCATGCTCTACAATAGACTCCCCATAGAAGCATTTCATGTACTCAATTTAACTTATTTTTGAACATTTAATTATTAAATTGTAGTGATTATGACGAAATGCCTTATTTAATATTCTGAAGGATGATTGATTTATGCCTTCATTCTCAAAAGTTATGTTCGTGCTCCTATGGGCAGTCTAGTAGCTTGTTACTCAATCATATATGCACGTGTCGAACCGTAGGACCTGTTATGGTCTATTGTATTATGGTCTTGCGACTAAAAGAATTAAAAGTGAAAGCAAGAGTGTGTTATAAGTTTCAGAACTGGGGATTATAACCTCTTATCGGTATAAAGTTTATCTCTAGCACTAGGATGTGATGGACTGTAGAATATATCTTCACTTCAGCTGAACAGTGCTGTACAATTACGTTGGTTGTCATTTGTGTAAAAGTATATGGTGATAACACTGACAAAAATTATTCCATCTTATCCCCAGGATGTAGAAGAAGAAAGTCAGAATGAAGAAGGAGATGAAAGAGGAAAGCACTTAAATGAGTAAGTGTTAAACGTACAAACAACATGTTAATTCGTTTACATTATATTTAACCAATTTGTAGGAATGTTTAGGCATTTCCTTTTTTGAATGCAGGTGATAAACTTACAGCTTCTCAGGCTTTCCACACTATTAATTAATTAAGTGGTTTTAATTCATTATTATTCAGGGCAAACTCAAATAATATTTGTATAGAGATAGCTAATCATGCCACAAATTTAGAGTAATTTTCATTTTGTGGCTTAAGGTAAAACATTTAATTTTACTTAACGAAATGGCACCAGATTACTTTCGCTCACATTCAAATACTTGTAATATGGCAACGGACTAGTGGTGTATTTTATAAAGGAGATGAGGGTGGAATGTGTCGCGGCTGTCTCTCCTGTGTCTAACAGGACTGTTAGCCATTTGTCTCATTCAGTAAGTGGTTAGTTTACGTAATATTATATTACCGCCGCGGAGGATAAATTTTAAAACATAACCCTATAAATGAATGTTTGGATTACGTTAAAACCCAATCATCGTTGATAACTCCAGTTGATCCCATCCACACAAAACATGTATACCAGGTCAAGCCATCAACCATTGGCATCCACTTGGGAACAAAATCTCAACAGTTAAGCAATCAGTTCACTCCATGGCACTAGGATGAAAAGCAGGACTGGCAAAGTTTAATTGTAGAGGCTACACCATTTCTTTAAGAAAATAATTAATGACGTATCGCAACGCCCAATTAACTCCCATATATGCACAACAATGTTGTGATCTAGGACGGTGATGAGATGGAGGTACAAGAACAGTTGGACGTAATAAATGAAATGATTGAGCAATGGGCATTGAAGATACAGGTGGAGAAGGGTAAAACAGTGGTGATGAGTAGAGGTAAGAAAGAAGGAAAAGGGGTAATCAAAGTCGGAGATAAGGAATTGGAAGTGGTGAAACACTTCAAATACTTGGGAAGTGAACTGACTGAAGATGGAAGTAAAGCCGGCGGTCCCATGTCATAGATTTATGGCATGTTAAAGATCTTTCCACTAATTACACCTGTGTGAAACTAAATTGGATAGGTTAAGAATGTAAACAACGCTCTTAGGTTGCTACGTTCGTTGCCAAGAGCCGACTGCGGTGGCGTCTAGTAGCCAGTTCTGAACTAGGTCAAGTAGTCGTTGACGGTGGCGTTTGGCGGCAAAAGTAGGAACTATTTGAAAATTCAAAGTTGCAGTCTCTACTTGAATTAAAAAACAGATACACACACTAATACAGTCATCACAATTAACACCGGTTATCAGACAGATTCTACACACACCCAAAGTACACGGGGCTACATGACCGCGTTGTCGCAGCCCCTAAACTAAGGAACCAACCAACCAAGAGCAGAGAACAGGCAGGCAGCTGAGATGAGAATCCTAAGAAGTACGGTCCAGGAAACGAGGAGAGACAGAGTGAGAAGTGAAGATATACGGAAAGAACTGGGAGTACAGAAAATAAATGACAAACTGGAGCAAAGCAGATTGAGATGGATTGGACATGTCAAACGGATGAATGAAGTAAGACTACCAAGACGAGCACTGGAACGACGGATGACAGGGAAGAAAGAACGAGGAAGACCAAGAATGCGTTGGATGGACTCGGTGAAGTATAGCATTAGAAAACCCAACCTGGATTGGAGCACCGTGTCGGAAGAGGAATGGTGGAACAATAGAACAATGTGGAGAGGATCCATATTTGCCCCCACCCAGAGTCAGCTGGAAAAGGGAAAATGAAGATGATAATTATACTCAACAATTTTCAATAGAGGCCCAGAAATTAATTTGGAAATACTGTGTGCATAGAGTATTCTAATTGGATTACAAGTACCGGTAGAGAATTTCTAAATATTACTTCGGGAGATTAAGCCATTATTGTGATACAAGTCAACGTTCTGAATAAATCGTGCCAGTTAAAATGTGGATCACTAGAGGAGAGGCATGCAGTGGTATGCCGAGAGTTGGAAAGTGGGCGCTCTGTAGTTTGGTTCTTTAAGTGTTGCCACCTTCTGTACATTAAACTTAGTAGGATCCATCCGATCTTCTTGAGCCATCATATCTTGCAGTTATAGGTGGGCACTCTTAGCGTAGAAATAGTGACAGGCCAGCAGAATGAAAGAAAGATAGCATTTTGTGGACAGCATACAGGTGAAGATTCCAATCACCAGTACGCCCTGCCTGAATGGATAATTTTATGTGAGTACACATACCAATGCTTATCCAATCCAGTTTTGAATTTGGCTCTTAGGGTTTGGATAGTCTCGTTTTCCTTTACAAACATGATGAAAGACCGCTCACTTTCACGTAGCATCATTTCAGTTGCAGTTCTTTCCTCCTCAATCATTTTTACCTCATCCATAATGCCAGCCAGTATAAGCAGAGTTGAAGCATATCGGCGTTATAATCATACACAAATATTCAAACCAAAATAACACAGCAAATAATCGCAAATAACCATAAGCCATTATACGTACTATTATACGTACCGGTATATAACACTCCATTTCAGTAATTAATTAACAATTTTCCCTCTTGATGAGAACCGCATTGATGCGCTGCATTTTCCACTTAAGTGGCGATCAATCTTTGAGAGTTTACACTCTAGTCCGTTGTCACTGTAAGCGACAGCTTTGTGTGAGAACAAGTCTCAGATTGACCCCAAGGCACCGGACGAAATCATTCCCATAATTATGAAACCATTGCTACGTATACTTATCATAATATTAACTCGGATTTAATCAGTACAAGCCCTGTACGTGATACGCTCAAAACTTGTTTTAATTGATTATCCCGATTTCTATTCTTCAAGGTTTTCTGTTACATGCCACTTTTGGGAGAAGCACCAGGCCTACAGGTGCCCGTCAAAGCTCAAATTAAAGGTAAACAAATAAACTTCAATTTTATTATTAGCGACATTTCTTATAGGGTGAGAATTGTTGACAATATTTGTCCAATTTGGGGACTAAAACCAACAATGTTTACTTTTTTGAAAAAACATCCAATATTTGAATAACTGTATCTCGGGAACTACTAAACTTACAGAGCTTGGTTGGGACTAAACTTGTAGACAATGTAATATAATTGTAAACACTTATTCACAATGTTTCCTCTCAGACGCGTAATTTAGACGATATTGAGCAATCACTTAAAAAGTTCAAATATCTGGCTGTTTTTTGGATAATACACAGCTAGCACAGGACTTTCTAAGTCGCAAATTTGTTTTCTTACTATTGGCAGACGTCCAAACAACATATACAAACATTAGAACTACATGACCTTTTGCAAGGTCGGGCTCCTTTTTATGTCCAATTTGACTGGACTACTTGTTACGTTGCCCGTGCTCGCAAGTTGAGGGGACCCATCCCAGGGGTAACTGAATAGGCAACCCGCGATACATCCGGAGGCAAGGTCGTGTGAACTCCCGAAAGAGAAATCGGAGGAAGTCGTGTGAGGGATCGAACGAAAGGACTCCATCCCCTCTAACTATGGGACAAGTCTATTTTCCCTTAAGATAAAAACTATCCGATCTCCCGGCTCAATTAAGGATAATTAGTGCGCTTGCGCACCTAGGCTCCTCTAAGATGGCGGGGTTTTCAAACGTTATGGTAGATGCTTTCATCTACTTCCTACCCCCATCCCCCTCCATCCCCACCCCCAGAATTCCCTAAAATTCCATACAGATTTTCCAAATTTTATTAGTTTTAACTCAAAAGTCCACCATTGCTTCCACTTACTTTCGCCGGGCTCACCCGTTTGGACCTCCCTTGGTCAGTTTCTGTTATTTTCCAACTTATGCACCGATTTATTTATTTTTAGTTCCGTTTGGGCTGGCTGTGGACCACGTGGTTCTTATCTCTGGCAGCTTTCCTCCTAGCCCATTATTCCTTCATTCTGGCACTGTGAATGTCCTTCCGCTCCTGAGTCCATTTCACACCTACTCTTGGACGCACTGCTTTTGCTGTTAGTGACTGGAGAGAGTCTGATGTTCTGACTAAAGTCCTGTATTTCTTCCTGTCATAGATGTTACTGGGGTCATATCCCATTGTTCAAGGTCTTTCGTGACTAGTTTTGACCACTTGGCGTTAGTTGCTTTCCCTCTAGAGACAGTGTTGAAAATTCTGGAGGTGAGCCACTGATTATCCATTCTCAAAATATGACCATAGAAGGTCAGCCTCCTCTTCCTCATGGCTGTTGTAATGCTCTCCACTTGTTCATAGAGTTCTTTGTTGTGCCTGATTCTATACTTGCCTTCCTCTTTAATAGGGCCCACGATTTTTCGCAGAATCTTGCAGTCCTTCAGCTCCAATTTCCGGAATTGTCCTTTTCTGACCATTTTTAGGCATTCCGAGGCATATAGTACTGATGGTCTCACTACAGTACTGTAGTGTCTGAGTTTGAAAGTCATAGAGAGGGATTGGGATTTGTACATATTCTTGCATAGGTGGTAGGCTCTCTCCAGTTTGATGCATCTGTCGTTCATGGCCAGGTCTTCAGTGATGTTTGGGGTTATCCATTCTCCTAGGTATTTGAAGGAGTTAGTCCTTTGTACTACTTTGTCCCCCAGTGGTATTGACTCGGGCGCATCTCTCATGTTGCTGATAAACTGTGTTCTGTTGATGGCGATCTTTAAGTCTACTTTAGCTGCTATATAGTTCAGAGAGGATAGTTGATGGTTAGCTTCCTCCACACTGGACGCTAGGAGTGCAAGGTCGTCTGCAGAGGCTAAACAGGGGTCTGTTAACTTGTCTTTCTTGTAGCCTATTCTTAATCCAGAATCATCCTTCAGAGTTTTCGTCCACTCACGAATTACTTTTGTTGGTAGGCAATTGAAGAGGATCGGAGACAAGCCAACCCCTTGTCTAACACCAGTTCTGACCTCGAAGCTCTTCGACAGTTCCCCTCTTTGACTTTGACTGTGGTGTCGGTGAGAGTCGCTTTCACTAGATTCAGGGTCTTTTTATCCAGCCCCAATTCAGCCAGCGTCTCAAAGAGTGACTCTCTATTTACTGAGTCGTAGGCCTTTTGGAAGTCAATTGAAAATTGCAACATAAGTTGAGGCACTTAGATTATTGTAAGTGAGAATGGTTTTGAGATTCAGAATCGGTTCGGTGCATGACCTTGACTTTCGAAACCCAGCTTGGTACTCTCCAATGCAGGAATCCAGTTGAACCTCTACTCTTGTGAGCAATACTTTGGAGAGTATCTTGTATGTCACTGATACCAGGGAAATCCCTCTATAGTTGTTGAGATCTGATTTGTCACCTTTTTTTATGTAGTGGGTGAATGATAGCTGAGGTCCAGTCACTAAGTACGGTAATTGTTCTGTCAACCAGACGTTAGGTATGATGTCATGGATACTCTGTATTGACTCCTCGTCAGCATACTTCCAGAGCTCTGCAATGATCCCATCTTCGCCTGCTGCTTTATTGGACTTTAATTCGGAAATGACTTTCTGGATCTCTTCCTTTGTTGGAGGGAAAGAGTGTGGCTTAGCAACGTTCATGGATTCAAAAGTAGCTTTTCCATGGGTTCCTCGGAGTTAAGAAGGTCGCTGAAATACTCTGCTAAGGCTGTGGTGCACTCCTCATTGTTCAGTTTCAGATCTCCGTCAGCTCCCCGAAGGTGAAGCGTAGGAGCTGAATATGGTGTTATTTGCATTGATTTATTTATTATTTAATATTTATTTATTATTTTTGTTTATTGATCATCGATTTATCGATTATTGAACAACTACAAAGTCATCGAACAAAGATTTCCGAAAATAGTGGATATCACCCAAACGTGTAATCGAAGAAAGGTGCGTGAGGGCTTGAACGAAAGGTCTCCAGCCCCTCTGTCTATTTTCAATATTTTTTTTATTGATGGACCTTTACAAGTGTTTGTGATGTTCGGAGCGGTTTCGGCAGTCATGTAACATGATACCTACCTGCCCCGACAGGATAGCCTGAGCGGTTGATGTAACGTGGCCGATTGATTAATTATTTTTACTATTTTTTATTTATCTAATTAAACGTATAGTTTAACCCGTTTATTACGAGGAAGTCTGGTGTGCACTGGAATTGTAGGATTTGAGGATTATTTTGTGGATTTTAGGTAATCTGATTAATTTGGGGAATCTTAGTATATGTGGAAGGATTTCTGGGAAACTTGGTATATTTGTAAGGAGTTTTGGGAATCTGGTGAATTCGGAGTAAATCTGAAAAATGTGGGTGATTCGAGAATTTGTTTAAGTATTGTAGGATTGGGGGGAATCTTAGCATTTTTGGAAGGATTTTGTGGAATTTAGTTACTTTGATGAGCTCCATAGAATGTTCTTGATATTAGGAACTATGGTGATTTTTTATGATTTTGGTAAGTTACACGACTCTCGAATGGCATCTGGATTGGAAGGGAATAAGAGATGAGCAAGGGGGGTTGACAGAGAGGGGCATGGCTTAAATAATGTAAGCAATGCTGGTCTCTGAGCAAAAATCTGGGAAATTTTCTTAAAATCTGTTCGGAATTTAAGGGGATGCTGGAGGTGGTGGGGGTGGGGTTTGGCGGATAGTGTATGAAGGAAGGGGTCAGGGGTATCGTGTAGCTGGGACCGTCATCTTGGATGCGTCTTGAGATCTTACAGCTATCGTGACCTGCATTCCAAAACCTGGGATCGACCGCTCGGCTATGCTGTCCAGTGTTGTAACACACATATACAAATAAAAAAAATAATTAAGTAATTAATATATATAAAATATTAAATTAATAAAAATTAAATAGCATAGAAATAAATATTAATTAATAGTAATAATAATAAAATAAAAAATAAAAATAATTTCATACCATCAATAAAACAATCAATAAACAATAATTAATATTAAAGAAGTAAATAAATATGGAATAAATAAGAAATAAATATTAAAAATAATAAATAAATATTTCATTTGTCCACGTTACATGGGTGACCAAAACCCTCTGACGTCACGCAACAGCTTTGTTCTTGTTTGAAACGGTAACGTGAAACCCGCCGCATGCAATATCCTGGCTTGTTAACTCTCGACAGGTATTGACGTCAGAAAAGTTGGATGGCGCAGCCACGCGGCAGAATGTTGAAGCTATAACATTGTGACTGGTGAGATTTATTTAGGTGGTGAAGCATTGACGTCGTGATGGAAACAGAAAGAAATTTGTCAAATTCGAGGAGGTACTGCTCTGTATACGGTTGCAAATCGTATAAAACGGCTACGAAATATCTTCACTACTTTCCTGTACAAAAAGTTCAGAGAGAAAGATGGGCTTCGGCGCTGTCAATTGGAAAACGTGTTACATGTTACATGACAGTGTGCAGCCTGCATTTTTGTGAAGACGACTTCTTTCCACCGGTACTGTTGATTATTGATAGTTATTGTCTCTAATTTGTATTCACATGGATTTAGCTACATCAAAAATACTGATAAACTTATAGCCTATTATTCTGTGCCGTACAAAGAATGTAATCCGCTCTTCGTAAACTTATTTTAGGGGTTCTTCCGATTGACAATAGCCGAATGGTTAGAAAACTTAAGAAAAATGCTGTCCCTAGCCTTAATTTTCCAGAGAATTTATATTCTTGCCTTTGAACAGCAAGTATGTAGGTCATTGAAGTATGATTTGGCTTAGATTGTGTTTTTCGCTATGATCTCCCTACTGTTGAATTTAGTTAATTAAAATGTAAAATCTTAGTTTTAAGTATCGGTTTGGTGACCCATCATCCCAGGCAGGCCCGGCAACACCTAGCCTATACTACTCAGGCAGATAGGTCACTTAGCAGTAATTTTGAAGTTATAGTGATGTTAAGCATACATATGCGGTAATGTAGCAGGAGACCGGATCGGCCTAGGCTATTCTAACTTTAATTAGTTCTCATTTCAGGGTTTTACAGTTTTGAGTGAGAATAGTTGGTTTGAAAGTTGTACAACAGTAAGGAGAGAATGTTTTGTATAGGTTTTAATTGGTATTATGGTTTATGTCGAGCTGAGGAGTGAATTTGGTTTGGCTTTTAGTGTAGTTTTTGATCTGTTCCGTTTACTTATGACAAGTTCAAATGGAGACTCCAGCTTTGTTAACTATCTGTATTTTAAATATTTAATTAAATATATTGATAAAGAGGATGTCTCCATTTTAACTTGCCTGTGGCAAGAGATTAATAAATTAACATTCTTGCCTTTGAACAGCAAGTATGTAGGTCAATATTTGCAATATTGAAGTATGATTTGAGCATCCCAAGTAACGCTTCTTTGAACCCAAAACATTCATGCAAATTCAGGGTTGCTTGATTCAATTTATTATCAGGGAGTCATCCTTTGTGTTATGTGAGATATATATATATTGTGAAATTAATAAAAACATCGACACCGCTAGGCTCCCAAGTACAGGCTTCATATATGTAACAGCAGACAGTAAATTAACTATCTACATGTGGGTAATATTTTTAACTGGTAGTAATTAGGCACTGCATTTAAATTGATTATAAAATATTTCTATCAATGAAAGGAAATATGTAGTATTTTGCCATCATCAATTAGAAGCCATAACAAACGCACACCCAATTACTTCACGTCACTATATCGCCGCCATATTGCAAACAGCTGACCGTAAGCTCCTCCCCCGTTTCGGACGTCAATATTCTTGTTGAAACGATGACGTTACCTTGAGCGAGCCACACATGCCGCTACCCGCATAGCCGTCATGATAATGTGAACCTACACAGTGGAAAATAATAATTATAATAATTGATAGTGAATTGAAACTAAATCATAAATAGTAAAAATAAATAAATTAAGAATTAATATTAAATACATATTAAATAATGAATTCGCAAGTGATAAGCCGATTGACGAACTAACAGAGATCATTTAAGAGATCTGGGAAACCGAGAAACTCCCAAGTGACTGGACATCAGCCCTAATTTATCCCCTTCACAAGATAGGTGATAAAGCTGTTGTAAACAATTACCGATGCGTCTCCCTCTTCTCGATATCATACAAAATTCTCTCCAAAGCTTTTCAGGCCCGAGCAGAGAAGCAACTCGATTCACAACTGGGAGAATATCAAAGAGGCTTTAGAAAAGGACGCTCATGTGCCGAGCTGATAATGAACCATAAATTTATTCTTTCATATCGGAAGATTAGGAACAGGGAGTTTGTGGTGACCTTCGTCGACTTCATTGATCGACATACACTCCTCAAATTCTAAAGGAAATTGGCTTAGACAACAAAACGAGGACAATCATTCGTCAGACCTTAACCAAAACTACCTCTAGGGTAATATTCAGGGGAGAGATTTCAGACCCCTTCGAACTCAGGACAGGCGTTAGGTAGGGAGATGGACTATCGCCTCTAATTTTCGACTGCGCACTAGAGAATGTCATCCGAGAGTGGCGCAAAGAGATACGTAATGGAGGTGTCGGGAATGGACTCCGAATAGGCTACAAGAGAATTGATCTCACAATTGACTGCTTAGTTTTTGCAGATTCCCTAGAAACTGCTACAAAACAAATCAACCAACTCAAAACCCAAGCAGCAAAAGCAGGCCTCCAGATATCCTTTGAGAAAACGGAGTTTATAACTAACATCAAGCTAGCCCCCTGAGAGTTAATTGTAGAGCAGGGAATAATCAAGCGGTCAGAGGAGTCTAAGTACTTAGGTGAGTGAATAAGACCAAATAATTCTGAGAAATAAGCATCTACATCAAGGATCAACAAGGTGGAAGTGGCATTTCAACCAACTAGGAACGTTTATAATAAACAATCAGTGTCCCTCAGTGCCAAGCTTAGACATTATTGTTCAGTTATTTGTCCAGAAATCCTGTACGCAGGAGAATGCCTTGCATTGATCAGTAAAGGTTTCATTGAAAAGGTAGAGGCTCAAGAAGGAAAAATTCGAAGTTAGATACTCTGACCAATAGGTAAAATGGAGAGTTCAGGAGGCGGCACAACCACGAACTCTACCTAAGTGTGGAAAGGACAACAAATATCATAAGGAAAAGGAGGATTAATTTCAATGGCCATATAATACGTATGAAATCTCAGAGAATGACCAATCTTATTTTTCCCACTTTGTAAAGAAGAAAACAAAGGGAATTTGATTCACCGAGATTGAAAGAGATCTTCTAGAATTAGGGAATACGTTTGAAAACATCCAGGAACGTGCTCCTCCACAGAGAACACTTGGAACATACCAGTGATTCTCAGATTAGACAAAGCTGAAAACTGGGAAAGAGTGGACTAATGAAAGAAAGTAGCCTCACAGAAAAGTCATGCGGGAATACTGGGATAGAATTAAAGCTCGGGGACGGAAGCGGTTGAAGTAACGTGGTCCATAGTTGGCCGAATCGGACAATAGTAATAATAATAATACATGTTATAATCATTGAATACATAAAACAATAATAAAAATAATCAATCGGCGACCATCTTGGAGCGACCGCTTGGGCTATCCTTTCGTGGGCAGGTAGGTTCATGTTACATGACTTTGTGGAATCCACTCCGAACCTCACCTACCCTTGGAAACGTCGATCATTAAAGATAATATTAAAATTGAAAATTATGAATCCTATGGATAGAGGGAACCTAGGCCTTTAGTTTGAACCCTAACACGATTTTCTCCGATTATCGTTCGGAAATTAAGGGTCGATGTTCTGGTAGTTCATCAATAATCAGTAAATCGCTAATCAATAAATAATTATAAAAACATCAATATGAAATAATAAATAAATCGATAAATGAGATGGAAGAGAACAGAATCTGACCAGAGTAGATCAATAGAGATGAGCCTAGCCCAAGTAAGGGGAAGCAGTGCTGTAAAATCTAATTAAATTTGGAAAATTCTGTTGGGAATTTTAGGGAACCTGAAGGGTGGTGGTAGAATGGCGTTAGGGGGTAGTGGCGAAGGGGGGGGGGGGGCGGCATCTTTCATTAAGTTTGGAGGAGCCTCAATTTTCTTATTTCCCAGGGGGTGTGGATATTTTTATTTTAGGGGGGAATAGATTTGTCCTTTAGATAGCGGGGAATGAGCCCTTTTGTTTGAGCCCTCACACGACTTTCTTCACTCTTACTCCTTCGGGAGTACGCACGGCCTTATCCCTGGATTTCGGGTTGCCTATTCAAATACCCCATTGATAGGATCTCTCCTGGCCCTTAACACTCCAGTGGGCGCGCGGTTTACCGTAACGCGAGTGGGCGCGTGGAGGACGAGTGTCCTCCACTTAGTTTTGCCATTTTACTCTATGAAATATATATTTAGCTATAATTTTTCATAAAAAAAAGTGAATTCTACGAAATATTAAGTAGGAAATATACAATTATGATAAATCTGACAAAAACGTGTATAAGTTAGGTAAGTTATGTTATAAATGTTACAAAAACGTTTATAAGTATATACGTTTCATGTTATAAATAAAAAAAAATATAAATGATGTTATTACTTTCTAGTTTGGATAGAAAATAATCTTGGGTGTCCGCTAATGACCTGCATCTGGATCGATTGCCATGTTTTCATGCATAGTCGATATTGTCAACACAGCCTTGTTCTTTTTCGGTACGTAAGATAAAATGTACAGCTCTTTTGAAAGCCAAACAAACTGCTTTGGACTTCTCTTGACTCATCAGGTGGAAAATTTGGGGGAACTGTTGCTTTGTTCTTTCTCAGAGAAGCAATCATAGTTACTTTTTCTTCTTCCCGTAGCTTCATTTCTAAGGGCACAGATGCGATCCAATTGCCACAGGTAATATTCCTATAGGTTCCTGAAATAGGCTGCACCAAACTCAAAACTAAGTCTGACGTGTTGTTGCTTCTTCTGAAAGGGCCGTTTGGTTGCTTCTCTACATTCTCTTAAAGGTTTATAGCATAAAATGTTGTTGTGGACACCATAGTAAAGATCTTTATCCCATACTTCGCATGTTTACTAGGCATAGGCCTATACACCCTGAAACGACAGTTTCCTCTAAATGCAACTAGCTGTTCATCAATGTGGTTGGTTTGTATGCATTCTTGCAATTGAGCACGAACATCTCCAAGATTTCTCTAAAAGCATCTAGTTTGTCAACAGATTTTCTTTGATCTCTGTTGTGTACGTTATCGAATCTTAGACAACGTAAAAGAAATCGAAACATTTTTCCGCTCATGGTTACATAAACAGCCTCTACTCCCGTGCCGTGTGAATTATCCCACATTCCAAAAACATTTCTTCTTCTTGCCTTCAAAGCCCGAGCATGATATAATATACCAATCAATGCACGAATTTCCCGGAAATCACTGGGCCTGGCATCCCTTTCTCGAACAAACTGACGGCGAATTTTAATTACCGGTATGTAAATGTTAGTTAGTACAATCAACTATTTTTTCACCATTTCATCATCAATAATACACTGTAAAGCAGCGTCTGGAGAGATAGCATTTTTCGTAGACCCTTGAGGTCCTGTGCGATGAAAAACTGGCATAATGTTATATCTGGGTGTATGAGAAGTCTGGGCACCTTGAGGTTCTAAGTACCACCTTGATGTGCGATCTTTTCCCCAATAAAACTTTGGGTTGACGAAAGGGACAGGAGGGACAGCTTCTTCTACCACTTCCATTTCCCCAGAGTCGTCAGGAATATCAGCCAGGCCTTCTTATGCATTGATTTCATTTTCTCTACTCTCTGTGTGGTATTTCAAGTAGTCTTCTTCTCGTTCATCTTCATCCTCTACCCCCAGAACACTCTGGATATCCTTAGTCACATCTAGCCAACGGCGTACCTGTTCACGGTCACTTTGACTTGTCATTATTGTTTTCACGCATAAACTAATCGATATGCCGTTCAAAACTATGAAACAAAAGAAAAAATACCTCAGCAATATCCGAGAAAACTGTAACGCCAGTGCGCGCGCGGAGGACAGATGTCCTCCACTACTGCACAGCGCAAATAAACACGCGGTGACGGCGACAACTATGGAGCATTAAAGCTGACAATGCACTGACGGGTAGAGGGTGAGTAGGGAGAAAGGTTTATGGTCACTCAAGTTCACGAGTGTTGCCAACCCTTGTAGTCACGCAAAACAAAATCACTGGATGACACCTGTACTCCGCGCGCCCACTGGAGTGTTAACTCTCGAACTTAAAAGTATAGAGCAGAACTCAATTTTTACTTATCCATTTAATCGAGACGTTGGAAGATCATGTTGACTGGCACAAGCGCTTCTTTTTTGCTATAAAAGGATTAACACGTTCATCCGTGAGCACTATAAATCCAAAAATTCCGATTTACAGTATAAAAAGGTATTCTTTGTATGATTTATATCGACTGCACGAACACCTCTTCATTTAACAGTAGAAACGAGCTCAGTTACTAGTATTTAAGGAAAACTTTCAAATTAATGCATATTGCTGAAAATGCACCTATTAAGTTTTTACTAGTTGGATCTCTTGACCGCAAAATTATTATTCCGTTTCCCTTGATCTTTTAACATAGCGAAATAAAATGCTTTTTAGTTATTCAACTTGATTGTACTGAAATTGTAAACAATGTTAATCCCTGATCGAAAATACACGAGTCTAAAAAATCCCCTTGGTGACTACTACCAAACATCATCATACGCATTACATCTCAGCTCTTATATCTAGGTCTACGAATACAGAAAATTATTATATACTTACCGGAACTGAGCTATGTAAGTTTTCATATTATTATGGTAGTGGGTATTATACTCCTTCTAATATTAGAAATCCTTCTCAGGAACAACCACAATTCAGAGAATACTTTAACAACAGATAGATTCGGAGCCAAACTCAATCATAATGGTAACAAAATGATGCCATACATATGCCTATCCTGTGGAGCAAACTTTCCTTACATAGGGAATTTTAAAAGACACATGTTAGTCCATAGTACTTCAGAACTACATTCCTGTGAAATATGTGGAGCAAACTTTACTCAGAAATCCAAATTGAATAAACACATGAAAATTCATAATAGTTTCAGGCCTTATGCGTGTGATACATGCGGTGCAAAGTTCAATCAGAAAGGCCATTTAAAAATACATATGTTGATCCATAGTAGTCTAAAGGCACATTCCTGTGGTACATGTGGAGCGAACTTTGCTCGTGTGAGTGATCTGAAGAAACACATGGCGATGCATAGTGGCGTAAGGCCTTATTCCTGTGGTACATGCGAAGCAAAATTTACTTGGAAAGGATCGTTGAATGTACACATGGTGATCCATGAAGGTATAAAGCCCTACCCCTGTAATATCATCATCATCATCATTTCCCCTTATCCAGCTCCTGCCGGGTCGGGGTATTTATGGCACTTCTCCACTTTCCTCTTTCCTTCCACAATTCTTCTTCCACGATCTTGTCCCAGTCCAGATTCCTTTTTCTCACGCTGTTCTTCACTGAATTGATCCACCTTGTTCTAGGTCTTCCCCTTGCTCTCTTACCCTTGCACTTCGCCTCCAGCATCTGTCTTGGTATTCTATTTTCCTCCATCCTCTTTACATGTCCAAACCACCTTAGTTTATTCTTCTCAATTCTCTCATTTAGTTTTCCCATCCCAACTTCCTTCCTAACATCTTCATTCCTCACTCTGTCTTTCCTTGTCTTTCCTATCATACTTCGTAGGAATTTCATTTCACTGGCTTGGATTCTACTCTCTTGCCTGCTCGTCAGGGTCCAAGTCTCAGCTGCATAAGTTAATATGGGTACATAGTACATTTTATACATTACCTCCTTGCTTTTCCTTGGTACTTCCTTATCCCAAACAAGTTTTCTTACACTTTGATAGAATGCATTGCTCTGCTGTACCCTCCTGCCAATCTCCATGTCCAACCTACCAGTTTGCATCAATTCACTTCCTAGGTATTTGAACGTGTCCACAATTTCCAAACTCTGACTTCCAATATTCACAGTGCCCTTTCCTTGTCTTTCCCCTCTTGTCATCACCATGGTCTTGCTTTTCTCTATACTGATTTTCAGGCCATACTTCTGAATATTTTCGTTTAGTGCATCTAGTTGTTTTTGCACTTCTTCGGTGTTCCTTCCCCAGACCACAATATCATCTGCAAATAATAGTAACTTCATTTCTTTATGTCCATATGCTTCCTTTGTTTCCTTTACAATTTCATCCATTACCAT
Organism: Meconema thalassinum; assembly: GCA_946902985.2. Classification (NCBI taxonomy): domain Eukaryota; kingdom Metazoa; phylum Arthropoda; class Insecta; order Orthoptera; family Tettigoniidae; genus Meconema; species Meconema thalassinum. The sequence continues at coordinate 266,399,585 of OX336397.1, read as the reverse complement.
TATGAATAAAAGAGGTGACAGCACACTCCCCTGTCTTAGTCCAGTCTTGTTCCTAAACCAGTCTGTCTTTCCAACTGGGGTCAGTACCCTGCTAACACAGTTGTTGTACATTGCTTGCACCATTTCCAACATTTCTCTTCCCAGTCTCTTCTTAACCATGGTTTCCCATACCTTCTCTCTGGGGACACTATCATATGCCTTTTCCAGATCTATGAAAGTCATGATCAAATCCTCTCCATATTCCCACTTCTTTTCCATCACCTGCCTCAAGCTAAAGATTGGGTCCACTGTGGATCTTCCACTCCTGAAGCCATACTGTTCCTCTTGCAACTCTCCTTCCACCTTTCTTCTCATTCTTCTTTCTAATATCCTTTCCAGTATTTTTACTATCTGTGATATGAGGGTGATCCCTCTATAGTTATCACACACTTTCTTGTCCCCTTTCTTAAACACTGGTATTATTAGCCCTTTCTCCCAGTCTTCTGGTACACATTTCCGTTTCCACACACACTTTAGCAGTCGATACAGCCATTGCATACCAACAGGTCCAGCAGCCTTTATCATTTCTACACTGATTTCATCCACCCCTGTTGCTTTTCCCATCTTCATTTTCTGTACTGCTAATTCCACCTCCAGCATTGTTATATCATCGTCTGTTATAGAGTCGTCAGGCTGTGTCACTTCGATCTCACCAGTACAATTGCTCACATTCAATAGCTTATCGAAATACTCCTTCCATCGTCCCTTTATCTCTTCTGGGTGTGTTAACAACTCTCCATCTTCCTTTTTCACCAGCTTTGTAGTAACTCTTTCTTTCCTCTTACTTCTTAGAAGCCCATACAGCATCCTTTTACTGCCACTTACATCTGTTTCCATTCTTCGTGTAAATTCTTCCCAACTTTTCTTCTTTTCTTCTCCTACCACTTTCTTACACCTCCGTTTGCTGTCGTGATACTTCCTTTTGCTTTCTTCTGTTTGATCTCGGTTCCATTCTTTCCATGCAGACTTCTTTTCTTTCACTGCTTTCCTCACTTCCTCATTCCACCACGGTGTCTCCTTCTCTTTCACTCTTGTTGACGTCCTACCACAAGCACTCTCTGCTGCACCAACAAATGCCTTTTTAAAGTGGGACCATTCCTTTTCTACATTTTCCACTTCAGTAACTGGGATTTGTTGCTTCAATCTCTCCTGAAAATCTTCCTGTACAGCTTTGTCTTTCAATTTCCATACTTTTATTTTACTTTCTCTGGTCTCCTTTAGGTTTTCCAATTTTTCCCATCTAAATTTTGCCACCACAGCTCTATGGTCCCCATCAAATGCTTCTCCTGGTAAAGCTGTCACATCCATCAGCTTTCTGCGATTTGTCCTTTCCACCAGGAAGTAGTCAATTACTGATTTTGTTCTTCTATCACCCCACCCATATCTCGTAATTTTCCTGCTGTTTTTCTTCCGAAACCATGAATTACCCACTATCAGTCCATTCCTTTCACAAAAGTTTACAAGTTCCTCTCCTTCCCGGTTCTTTTTCCCATATCCATATGGTCCAACGACTTCTTCCTTTCCTTGTCTCTCTATTCCGACTTGTGCATTCATGTCTCCCATGATCACCACTTCTACATCTGAGATTTCTCTTTCTACGTCCTCCAGGAATACTGCAATATCTTCTTCTCTGTTTCCAGTCTGTGGTGCATACACTTGTATGAAGTCCATCACGTCATTCTTCATCTTCATTCTAATTTTCATTATTCTGTCACTCACACACTCTACCACTTCAACATACTCCTCCAGTTGTTTCGAGGTTATCAGTCCCACGCCATTTTTTGCCTCTTGGCCACCACTCCAGTATAATGTATATCCTTTCCTCAATTTCTTCCTTCCTTTACCTTTCCATTTCACTTCACTCAGCCCCATCATTCCAACCTTCTCCCTCTCCATGAAGTCTACCACCTCCTCCACCTTGCCTGTCAGGGTCATGACATTCATGATTCCCACTTTCATTTCGGTTACTGGTCGCCCATTTCTCACAGTTCCCCCAGTACCAAAGGAACTGCGCGTCGCCTGCAGGGTACGCCCTAGCCTTTTCCGAATTATTGGAAGTGCCATTTCCATTTTAGGCTATTATTACGATGGGGTCGCCACTCCCAAAGGCATTTTATGAAGCTACTGCCAGCTATTATTCAGGCCGCCCCTAACATGGAGAACAGACGCCCTTGCAGCCGCCCCTAACCTGGGAAACAGACGCTGCCGATTGATGCTGTACTCATACTATTCCCTGAGTACTGGGTTACCTCTTCCGCAATCTCCACCGTTCTGAAGTCCATCTTCTCCGCTGTAGATTCCGTTGAGGTCTTCGCACGTAACCCTGTGCACGGGGCCTATGTTATACCCCATAGGCCATTTAAAAATACATATGTTGATCCATAGTGGTCTATAGGCACATTCCTGTGGTACATGTGGAGCGACCTTTGCTCGTGTGAGTGATCTGAAGAATCGCATGGCGATGCATAGTGGCGTAAGGCCTTATTCCTGTAATATATGCGAAGCAAAGTTTATTTCTAAAGGCAATTTAAAGAGACACAGGATGATTCATAGTGGTCTCAAGCCTTACTCCTGTGGTACATGCGCAGCGATATTTACTCAGAATGGATCGTTGAAGGCACACATGTTAATCCATAATGGTGTGAGGCCTTATTCCTGTAAAACATGTGGAGCAAAGTTTACTAAGAAATCTGGGTTAAAGAGACATGTGATAATTCATAGTGGTCTCTAGCAACATATATGTGGTACATGTGGAGCAAGCTTTACGGAGAAAGGCAGTTTTAAGGGACACATGATCCATAGTGCTTATAATTGTTGCATTATGCAGCCTGTGACTTGGCGCGCTTACTCACAGACCTCTTGTGGCCTGTCGTATCACGACCTCAAGTCGTTCCCATAGAGCGGAAACCCGCGTGATATGGCGAATCTCGGTCGGCCACAAGTTAGTAGAAGAGTCACCACAGCTAGTAGATACAGTGTTCAGCGTGTTCATAGATTCCGAAAAATGGATTTGGACAGTGATGAAGAGGAAGTAGCTTGTGTCCTAGCGGCTTTTGTATTATTGAGTGGCGATTTTTTTATGAAAAAAAAGAACGGCTCGCAAAAGGCGTTGGTGGATGGATACACTGAATAAAAGTTGTAATAGGTAATTATAATTGACTAGTTAAATATAAAAAAGTAACTTGGCACCAACCTGCATAAATTCATTCAAGTTACGAAAACTGATTTTTTTCGTGTTTGTTGATACAATGCTGAGTGACTTGAGAAGTCAATTGTCTGGCAGATTTGAAAACTTTTGCCGAATGATAAGAGCTGATTTTGAAAGTTTATTGAGTAGCATTGGGACATTTATAGCAAAACGAGATACAATTATGAGAAAAAGTATTCCCATTCAAGAGAGACTAGCTGTAACATTACGATTCTTCGCTACTGGGGACAGCTATGCCAGTTTGTCCTACCTGTTTAAGATCTCAAAGCAAACCGTATCCGGATGTTTGGAGGAAGAGTGTCAGGCCATAATACAAGAGCTCCAAGAAGAAGTAAATATACGTACTCGATATAAAAGAATACACATGGTTACAAATATGCTGAAGTTTAATGATATTTTGAATCAATACAATTATATTTACACTAAGAGAAATTTATTTCAAAAATAGCAAGAGTATTTTTTAAATTAAAATTGAAAGTGTGAAAACAGTCTGCTGCATTGCGACATGCAATTTCAGTTTGACTGTCATTTTCATTGGAACCATATTGCGGTGTAGTTCAAGCTGAAGAATTATGCCCAGACGAGGCACACGAAGAAAAAGAATTTTCAGATCCACCGACTGGTGACTCCACTGGATTCACACCCCGACCATGTGGAGCATTATTTCCAAAATATCCAGGTTGTTGATTGGTCTGAGTATATGACCAGTAGGGCTGTTGAATCTTGTTTTTTTAAAATTAAACATCAAGTTGTTGATTTCATGCATCGCTATTTCGCGAATGTCATCATCTAGCGCTCTCAATTTTAAACAGAGTAGATCACAAAATAAAGAGCTTTCATCTTTCTTTGCTTTCGGTTTGTTCGCAACTTGTTTCAACAACGTATAAGTCTCGTCCATACGCTTCTCAACTTTTTCTGTCTTGTCAGCTTTCCTTTTCCTGCCGGATGGCGGTCCACCGTGATCAATTATTACAGCTGCTTCCGTAGCTGCAGTGTCGTGACTTTCTGCATTCAGGCATGCAGTGTTTGTGTCCGAAGATTCTACTGGATCATGTGTTGCATGCTCATTTGTTGGTGGATCATCCTGTTCATTTTCGGTCCCTGAAAACAAACCATAATATTTAGGTTTAGCCAGCCTTTTGTAAACCATGATATCAATTTGTAGATAGCCTATACACTTACAATACCATTACATTTAAGTTACCTACTTTATATGTGCATAGAATAATGACCCTGTTTTTTGTTCAGTTACCTACAAATGAAGATGAGTTGTTGAAGATAGCACAACAATATGAAAATGTTTGGAACTTTCCGAACTGTTTGGGGGCGATTGATGGCAAACACATCATTACACAGTCCCCATTGAATACTGGCATGGAATTTTTCAACTACAAAGGGACCTTCAGCGTAGTTCTTGTAGCTCTAGTAGATGCTCACTATCGTTTCACATTTGTGGGTATTGGATGCCAAGGTCGGATAAGTGATGGAGGAGTTTTCAACAATTCAGCTATGTTCTCTAAACTACTGAAGGGTCAACTGACACTACCACCTGACAGGATGCGGCCTTCATTTGATAAAATATTACCGTATGTCTTCGTTGGCGACGCAGGTTTTACCTTGAGTCGCCATATGATGAAGTCATATCCTGGTATCTATGAGAAAGGAAGTGCGCAAATAATTTTCGGATACCGGTTATCTCCTGCGCGGCGTGTTGTTAAAAATGTTTTGGTATAATGGCATCCGTTTTCAGAGTTTTCAGAAAACCAATGCTTTTAGAGCCCGAGAAAGTGAGCAATGTCACCATAGAATGCGTCCTTTTGTACAAATTCAAGAGGTCAAGCCAATCATCAGCAACATTGTATGCTCCTTCAGGTACGTTTGACACGGAAGTAAATGGTGAAACGATTCCTGGATCTCGGAGAAATGACCCAAGTGGAATGACGTCCTTCCTACCCAAAAAGAAATCAGCTAGAAAACCAGGAGAAGTAGCAAGGGGTATTCGAGACTCCTTCGCTGAGTACTTCACAACAAGTGGCAAGTTACCTTGGCAAGACAAGTATTGTTAATACACAAGTAATTAGTGTACCAGGAAGTTTAAATAAATTGTTGTAAATAAACAATTTTTATTTTTTTGAATGTCCAAACATTGCTTACGTCATCAGACGTTGTCGTTTTCCTTGGTGTGTAGATAAAGTGCAAAAACGTTGCCATTTTCTCGTATGTAATCCGATCTGGCTTGTACATTTCTTTAGTGTCAGTCCCAGTTCCCATACTGCTTTTTACCTTCAACGCCAACTTCCTGTAAGTCGACATCAAATTGTCTTTCTTTTTAACAATTCTTTTAACGAACACTCAACGCTGATGTTCGCTTGGATTAGCTTCCCAGCAACGTGTATCTTGTTCCTATCTTTGTGATCGGCATTTCGCGGGTTCCAGATAGAAGGTTCTCCCTCATAAAGATCTAAGAACTCCATGATCACTAAATTGGACCAGTCCATAATTATCCGTAAATATTAACTGTAATATAATATAATACAATATAACTCCGCCTGCAGGATCTACTGGGTGGATTGAGTAGCTCAGTAGTTTCTGTTGCCGGTCCCAAGCCCGGAGAAAGGAGGAGGGTTGGCTTAAGCCGTAAAATAAGAGCCAGAACACATCTTGAGGCAACCTCTAGGACTCACAATCTTAGTTGTATAACGTTGGACTTTGTCCAACCCACATTTACTTTAATATCATGGATTTAGCTTCTATTGGTCATGATTACCCTGAAGACAATGCTAGGCGTAAATCGGATTCCAGGGTGCCTAGCAGTTTAGGGTTACATTATGGTGAATCGGAGCACCACAAGAACAGTTCAAGATTCAAGAAAATGAGAAAATATTTTTTTGGAACATACAATGTGAATTCCTTAATTCAGGTTGGAAAATTAAAACAACTAACAACAGAACTTCATAGACATCACATTACAATATTAGCCCTTCAAGAGACCAGGTTCTTGGATGAGGACACCTTTGAATCTGACAACTTCCGAATTTTCAAAGGAAAAGTTGGGAAGAGAGTGATGAAGAACATGCCACATCTTGGAACAGCTTTTATGGTCAACAAGAAATTTTTGGACGCAGTTATCGCTTTTAGAAGTGTGAATGCCAGACTATCTTTTCTAACTATAAAATCTCTCAATAAGAGATACACGCTAATCAACGCCCATGCTCCTATAAATAAGGATAATAAAACGAATCCAGAGAAAGTTGATGAATTTTGGGACGAGTTAGAAGCCGAAATTCTCAAAATTCCTTCTAATCATGTAAAAATTTTACTTGGAGATTTCAATGCTCAGCTTGGATCTGAGAGAAAATTTTCTGATATAATAGGTAAATATCCCGCTCACAATAGAACCAACAGGAATGGTGAGAGATTGGTTAAACTCTGTGAACATCTAAACTTAAAGATTATGTCCACACATTTTAAAGCAAAACCAAGTAAAAAGAAAACATGGGTCTCCCCAAATGCGTTGCTGGGTGAGTTTCAACTAGATCATGTAGCTATCTCTCGAAATTGTTTCAAAGAAATTCAAAATGTCAAGGTCAGAAAATCCATTAATGTAACTTCAGATCATTACCTTTCTCAAATCAAGATGAATTTCATACCTTTTACACGCAAACAAAATACAACTAGAATTAAAATTCCGAAAATTAATAGAGAGGTTCTTACAAATGAAAAAAGGATAGAATTTCAAGGAAAACTTAAAATACCAACCAATTGGAATGATGTTACTAATAACCTTCTTGAACCAGCTCAGGAAATTGCACCGTTGAACTTTTATAGGAAACATGCTTGGTGGAATGAACAATGTGAAAGAGTGATCAAAGAAAGACATTGTGCTTGGCACAAGTGGAACGGGAACAAGACTCCAGAAAATTTAGAGGAAGTACAAAGATTAAGGAAAATGGCCCACCAGACTTTAAGAACGATTCGAAGAAAATATATGAAGGACCAAATAATGGAAATGGACGACAATTTTAAGAAAAATGACACCCGATTGTTTTATAGAGCATTTAAGAATGAAATCACTGGATATTCAGCGCCGAGTTTAAATTTCAAAAGGGAAGATGGTACGCTAGCATTAAACAACAAGGAAAATTGTGATATCTTGGCTGCGTATTTTGAGAAGTTGTTAAATTGTCCAAAACCGACAGACAAGTTGAGTTTCAAATTTACAACACAAAATTTTGACTCTACGCCCCCAGATGTAAATGAAGTTAAATGTATTATCAACTCACTTAAAAACAATAAAGCCTCAGGCAAAGATGGAATAATTGCAGAAATGTGGAAGCTTGTAGATGATGAATTTTTAATAGCGACGACAAATCTATTCCAGAAAATTTGGATTGAGGAAGCAATTCCAGAAGACTGGTTAATCGCCTTAATTCATCCACTACATAAAAAAGGCTCAAAAATTGATGTCAATAGTTATAGGGGGATCTCATTGTTGTCTGTCACATATAAAATATTTGCCAAACTACTTTTAAACAGACTTGAACCACAGATCGAACCACAGCTTGGCGAGTTCCAAGGAGGTTTCAGAAGGAATAGATCGTGTGCAGAACAAATTCTTAGTTTAAAATTGATATTAAAATATTACAACAACAGGCCAAAGAATATCTTTATCTCATTCGTTGATTTTCAGAAAGCGTATGATTCAGTGGATAGGGATACTGTTTTTGACACATTGAAGGAATACCAAGTTGATCAAAAAACCATAAATTTAATAAAACTTACATTAACTAATACGATTTCCAGAGTCAAATTTTTAAATGAAGTTAGCGAGCCCTTCGAGGTAAAAACTGGGCTAAGACAAGGGGACAGTCTATCACCACTGCTTTTCAATTTGGTCTTGGATAAAGTCATGAGGACGTTTTGGGAGAAGAACGATTCAAGTGCTAAAATTGGTACAAAGAATAAGAACCTCAGAGTCAAAGGTTTAGCATTTGCTGACGACGTAGCGTTGTTTGCTGAATCAGAACAAGAAGCTATTAACCAAATTGATCAGTTAAAAGAAACGGCGGAAAAAGCGGGCTTACAGATTTCGTTGGTAAAAACAGAGATGATGACAAGTGATCAGAAATACACTAAGAAAATGATAAAAACAAATTATGGGAGCACCAGGGTCACTGACCGATTTAAATATCTTGGAGAAATAATTAGTAGCAATGGGACGGATAAATTGGCAATCGAGAACAAAAAAGGGAAATTGGAAAGATTAAATTTTTGTACAAAAAATATATACAATAAAAAGAACCTGTCTATCAATGCAAAATTACGACATTTTAATACTGTTGTTAGACCAGTCATCTTGTACGGCATGGAAACTACAAATATAACCGGAATGGAGAATTTGCTCAAGATAGAAAGAAGAATTTTAAGAAGGATTTATGGTCCTAGGAAAACACAGGAAGGTTATAGACTGAGATCGAATGCAGAAATTTATAGTAAAATCGACAACCTTGAAGTGATGATCAGAAAACGGCGACTTCAGTTCTACGGACATATGGTCCGCATGGATTGCTCAAGGTTAAACAAACAAATTTTTGATAAAATCTGGAACTATAAAGGACAAGGAGGCTATGTAAAACAAATGAAAGAAGAACTTCAAAAATTCAAAATTACTGAAGAAGATTGTCTAAATCGAATAGAGTACAGAAAAAAAATTTTTGGTCTCAAAATTCTTGTCGGGGAGAAGAAAAATCTCAACAGAGGAGAATGGACTGCTGAAAGAAGAGCTGCACAGTCGACCAGGATGAAAGACTTCTGGAAGAGAAAGAAGGAAACTAGACCTATAAAGAAGTGATATTTGCGTGGTCCTTGTTGGCCTGTCCGCGGTGTATATATATATAATACAATATAATCTAGCACTGAAAACAAGGGACAAGCCAGCACAAACTGCAACACACCACAACAGGCCGTGGGAACGCGGCTCTAGAGCTGTACTGTGACCCGTCATCCGTCGAGCCACAGGCCTTTGAGGTACCGACAATACGCGGGAAAGGCCAACCCGAGTAGTAACGAGTCTTTGCGTTCTCATGGCGTGAGGTCTAGCAAACTACAGACCAGGCTCACCAGTCACAGGCCGTGGGAACGAGGCCTTACGGTTCAGCAAGATGACTCAGTTCGTCCACATTCGCAAGCACGCCACTACCAACCAGAGTGCTTTCACTTCCCGAGCACTTCCACTAGATAATACAGGGAATATGCACCGAGTGTGGTGGTACTATGATTTCACTTGTTTCAGCATAAGGTTTGATAGTAAAAAGGATTTGAAATATTGCGGCAATTGAGGTTGGTACAGAGCTGTTCAGGACCGTTCATAATTACGATAGCAACTTCTTAATAATGCCTCTCAGATCCAGTGAATTGTCGATCTTCGACTTGATTTAGATTCTTGAGGCGTAGGAATTTCAGTGTGAGGTTTTTCACCCATCACAGTATGCATCGTCCTACCTAGCTTGGCCATGAGGGTGGGTGTAATGGCAAGGCTTCATAGGACTGACCAACGTTGGGTACAGAGTTTCTATGCATTGTTATGAAGTACATCATACCTCATAGAAGTTATTTGTATTGACATATATATTAAAATACCTATGAATAGGCAAAATAGTTTTATTCCACCAAACTCAATACTAAATTGAAATTAAATAACATATAGAGTACAGTCAAACCTGCCCTGACGGACACCCTTATTCAGCGGACACCTTGAAGTCCAGACAGCGGACATCGCCATCTGTCCCGTCCACTTGACTTAAGCGGACACATCACACGCTGCAGGACATTGTTTACACCGGACCATATCATCCTTTCTTTTAAAACCATTCTGCAGACAAACGAAAATCCCTCTTGAATGTCTGTACTACACCTATTTCGAGTCGAAGGAGAAAGAGAGTGAAATGCAGGCTACATCGCAACGCTGTAGTAGCCGTGAAGTTAATTATTCGTTATGGTTTCCTACCCACTGGTGTACATTCCGAGAATTCTAATTGTCCAGGATTGCTGCCAGTGACTACTCACGAGTTATCTTCCCTGCTTGCATCATTCTATTCATAACTCAGATTGCCACCGATAAGGTCGAGCTCAGGTAGTCAACTTGAGAAGGAAAAGACATGCGCTAATTTGTGAGACAGAAATACCGTAGCATTTCAGTCGTCAAGTAAACATGAGTAACAAGGGACGAACGTGTTTAGACCTCGAAACAAAATAAATGTGATTGTAGAAAGTGACAAGGGACTTCCAGAGAGAAAGCTTGCCAAAAAATTCAAATGCGGGAAAACTCAAATGAACACTATTGTGAAGAACAGAAATGAAATTTTAAAGGCGTGGGAGGAAAATAGGAATCGAGGAGTGGAAAGAAAGTGGGAGTCAGATTTTTCAGAAGTGAACTTTGCGGTATACTAGTGGTTCAAGAGTGCTCGGGCGAAGAAACTGTGTATGAGTGGGCCAATGTTATAAGAAATAGTGCGAGAAATCGCAAATAATTTGAAGGTTGAGAATAACGTTAGTTTCAAAACAGTCTGCGGAGAAGGTGGTGATGTGTCTGTGTCTGAAGTAGCGGATTGGGAAGATAGGTTAACAGACATCCTGAGCAGTTACGAACTGAAAGACATTTTGAATGTTGTCGAAACTGGTCTGTTCTTTAGTGCGATCCAGAAGAAGTCACTAAGTTTGCCAAATGAAAGTTGCAAGGGTGGGAAAATGTCAAAATAAAGAATCACCATCATGTTTTGTTGTAACGCACGCGGTGAAAAGGAGGTTCCTCTAATAATCGGTAAATCCTTGAGACCTATGTGATTCAAAACATGGACTTAAATGTTCTTGGTGTTGAATGGCATGCGAATAAAAAGGCATGGATGACGTCAGCAATATTCGAGAATTGGCTCCTAGCTTTGAATTCCAAGATGAAGGCCAGGAACCGTAACGTGATCTTATGTCTAGATAATGCTCCGTGTCATGCAGAAATGCGACTTTCAAATGTAAAACTCATGTTTCTTCTATCCAATACCACTTTTCAACTTCAGCCATTGGATCAAGGAATCATTCAAGCATTCAAATTAGGCTAACGCAAGAGTGTTTTACGGTCGTTAGTGGGACACATGGATGAAGCAGACTCAGCTTTCAATTTACTGAAGATCAACGTTGGTGACGCAGTTTCGTGGACAAAGGCAGCCTGGAATGCAGTCTGCGAAACCACAATCAGGAAATGCTTTGCAAAATGCGGCATCGCTGTTTCTACAGTTGAAGAACAAGCAGAGGTAGAGGTTCGAAATGAATATGATGAACTTCAGACTTTAGCTACGACAGCTGGATTGACGTATGATATTGACGCCGAAGAAGAGAATATTCCTTGCTGTGACGATCTCGAGGGTGACTGGCAGTCCTGACTTCAGGACGCATTTGACGGTAGCCTAAGCTTTCTGGGTTACATCAAGTTATACAGTACTGTAGTTGTATGTTGCATGTATCGTAAGGTATGTTTGTTTGCACCTCGACTTCAAAGTCATTTTCTTCTCGTGATAGACAGTTTTTAAATCTTTTAACCTAAATTTTAACTTTAATTTATTTGATTGCACTTCGTAAATTTCTAGCTATACCTACCTTCCTTCACTCTTCATACAAAAGGAGTATTTTGAATAAATCTTGCTACCGTTTTACAGAGCCCGAATCAGGAACGAAAAGTGACGGCAGTGAGGCAGAAAAAAACAAGAAGAAGTTCTGTCAGTGAAGCAGGGACTAAATATGCTTAAACAGATAAAGAATTTGTATGTCACTCTGGACCGCGAGTACGGCGATTACACAATGGAACCATTTAACAGACTTTATTCCCTTTTCGAGAGTATCGCAGTTAAGAAAACATGTGCTGAATTTAAACAGACAAATCTTAATGATTACTTCCATCTCCTCTTTGGTCTTTCAACCAATATAATACCATCAGTGTTTATAATTAAATACAAGTTTTTCGGGCTTGTAGGCCGTGGTCCAGACAGGATATCTCCCGACGTTTCACCGGAAACTGCGTCCGGCATTATCAAGGGTTCCGCTTCTTTCCTTGGTCAGCAGTGGAACCCTTGATAATGCCGGACGCAGTTTCCGGTGAAACGTCGGGAGATATCCTGTCTGGACCACGGCCTACAAGCCCGGAAAACTTGTATTTAATTATGAACGCCGGCCGTGAAAGCCTAAGCTGTTATACCATCAGTGTTTCTTACCATCTCCCTCTTTGCATCTCGATCCATTTCCATCTTTTGCACATGGCCAAACCATCTCAATATCGAACTCAGTATTCTCTGTACTAATGGTTCCTATAATCTATAAATAAAAATGTTCATTATAAAAATTTTAGCATCCTTTGAATACCCTTCCATATACACTACTGTTTGTAGAAAGTGAATCCCCAAGAACAAGAGATGCGACCACATTGCACTTTATACCACAGATTAGGGACATGGCAATACATTACTGATAGAAGGATACTGGAACTGACATTCCTCTCTAAGATTCCAGGCCTCGAAGCATTGTCGAATGCACCTGCTATATCCAGGAATATTCAGCGTATCCCTTTATTGTCTACTTACCTGAGTCAGGCGTTCCTCTTGTTGATATTCCATTATCATCTCTGAATTAACAGGTATTTTGTCACGAAACCGACAGTATTAAGTTATCTTTGACCTACGATGTTAATACCATGAGGGAATCCGGGACTTTCTGACCCACTATGGTGTAAAGATACTTACTACTATAGTTAACGAACAATAACGACCCATACTCTATACACACACACATGACAAAGCGTTTTTGAGGTTCGTAATATTTAATGAGACTTATTAAAACTGACATTCCCTTAATGATCAAAACATCGATATGTTGGATAATTGGAAATCCTACGAGAGATCACAATTGATTATTTGGGAGAGGGTGCAAGTCCTATAATATAGCGAGCACGGAGTTGGCGACCCCGAGGTTTTCCTGAGCTGGGTCCAGGCTTTCTCCTTTTTCCATTGCCTCTGGGGCTCTCCTCTTTACCTTTCCTTTCTGCCTTTCCTGGCTCTCCTTTCTTCCGAGTCCCTTATGTCTCGTTCTTTGAGGGTTGAGGGGCATTTCTTCCCCCGATCTTTTGTTTCCCATACTCTTATTTCTGTTTTCCATTTCCTCTTCTAGAATGTGGTTGTGTGGTTGGTTTTAGTTGTTGGTTTAGTTGTTGATTTTGTTGTAAGTATTGTACCCTTTTGAACATAGGACCTTCAGAGTAGTGGAGTAAGGCGGTTTCTAACGAGTGTCATGGCCACCGCGTGAGTCCAAGCCAATATCTCGTGAACCCACGGTCGGATTTTAACAAATGAAGCGTCATTGGACTCGGACTGACGCCCTCTTTCCAATGGACTACTCATTTCAACCCCTAAATAAAACCTACCCCTACTAGGGGGTGAAATTGTAATTTTTTTAGTGAAAGTCTTTTTTCAAATGCGACATGTATAAGCTGCGCTGCTAAAATGAACTTAAACGTTGTTGCCCATATACCGCATGCGTTTTACGGGATGCCGCTATGGATGAACATTTTTGTTTTTGTTTTATACGCATGCGCACTTGGGATTTTTGTAAGAGGGCAAGCTCTTTGAAAAAAATGATTGATAAGAAGAGGTTTTGGTGGTGAGGAGAGAACCAGATAGTCGCCTACTTTCCTACGAAGTTTGCCGATATCTCTCAAACGCAAGGTCGGATTTGGACATGTGACGTGTCAAATCGCTTGTCTCGAAGCCCTTTATATGTTATTAATAGGTTAGAGTTTTGAGAATGAGGGAAACAGGCTTTTTGGGGGTAAAAACGTGATTTTAGACTTTTCAGATATTTCACGAGTGCATGGTCAGATTTGGTCCTATGACGTGTCAAATGGCTTGTCTCGAAACCCTCTTTATTTTTGTAATAGGTTAAAGTTTTTGAGAATGAGGGAAACAGAATGTTTTGTTGTAAAACTGTGATTTTAGACTTTCTGTTATATGTCATAAACCAATAACGCTAGAGACGTATACGAGGGGTCGTAGGATTCGGGATGACGCCCCTCCCCCCCTTTCAAATATAGTATTTATGTTTAAAAAAATGCGAAAGGCTCTAACGACACTTTTGTTGAAAACATTTCAGTTTTTAAAACTTTTCTTAAATTTGTCTAAAATGTTCATGACGAGTGGTTGTAGATAGAAAGAGACGATACCACTGGACACGTGTTTCAACGAAGCTATTACTGGCCACGGTGGTGATATACCAATAGAGTATTCGCTATTTCGATGAGACGGCGGGTCGAGGGTTCGTTTTCTGATTTTTCCTATGATGGAATTCCTAATTCCTAAACCCCCTGAAGGGGGTCTTTAACGTGTAAACGATTATGAGTGACATGACAAATGATAATTCCTTGATTCGATGAAGTTGGCTTTAGATAGAACAAACAGAACTTGGTTATATGTTGCTTGAAGTGAGTATAGAAAACAAACTTGCTGGGGCAGACTGACAGGATGTGGATGTTATTTGAGCTTATTGGAATGCATTGACCTAACTTGACAACAGGGCAATGAAAAAAGCACAGAGATGCTGAGGACACTTGAAGGTCAAACGATATGGCAACCATGGTGGGAGGGGCAAGCGAGGTTAGAAGTCGATGTTCAATAGATGAATTTATATTTTGCGAAGCATTGTTCGGAGAGGGTCATGTGACGACTTGTTTTAAGAGTATTCATTTTTCCAATCTTTCCTATGGTGGACTCATTGATTGAAATAATCCAAAACTGCTAGGGCATGGCGTTGAGATTTTATAAACCTATAATGGGATTTTGACATTCAAGGTCCCGTCCCCCCCAGAACTTGACATGATGTCATTCTTTTTATGGCTTATGAATTTCCCCAAAAAAGACCCAAAACAACAAGATCATGGACTTTTGCTTTTCTTAATATATTGCAAACCCATAATGTTAGATGTTTACTGTGAGTGACGAAACCTAGCTAGGTAAAGAAAGAATTATTGTAGGCTACATGTATGGTGACTGACACGTCTTTGACCATTGGAACTTGTTTTCAGATCTGACTGTAGTACATAGGGAGTATAGGTTGTAGGCATGGCTTGACAAACGGTGTACACAAAATTCAATTTATCGATTCAAGAATTAAGAGTAGACTATCATTAATTAATTGGTTAAAGAGTGTAGCAAAAATTTAAAAAAATGGTGACTTCATTAAACTAAACTGAACCAAGTCGAATCAAACCCAACTGAACCAAACCAAGCCTAAAGCAAACCAAACCTAATCAAGAACAAGCCAAGGGCTTAAGTGTAAAACTTGTGGGGGAATGCAGTCATTGGCAATGTCCAAAGAAAGGGATAACGCTCTACCTCTAGAGGGTAAGGTAAAGCTAGCGCATGGTGCTAATGCATATTCCCAAGTACATGAACCACACACACACAACTATCCTATGCTGTTTTTTATGAGTTAACTGTTAAAACTTACTCAGTGGTTCCTGAGCAAGATGGTCGCTACACACAACAAGCTTTAAATACTTGAGGCTAATAATCTATACACACACACACACACACACGCTTGTTCTAAACTAAACTGTCTTGCTGGCAGTGCTCACACATTAGGCAAATGACAGAAATGCTTGGCTAACAGAATTATAATCATTTTCGTTTGTCTAATGTTACCAGCTAACCATTACATGCTATAGAGGTGAGCACATGTGCCTCTTGCACTGGAGATCGTAACTCTATTTCTAGCTCTAAGGCCTAGAATGAATGAAACTAAGAAAGAAGGGTATGGTGACGCAGTGGTTAAACTGTTAGCCTTTCACTAAGGTAGACTAGGGTTTGAGTTTAGGTTAATATACATGTCATAAACAAACAAATAAAAGCAGAGATAATGTTTAAAACTGATTACACTTGTCTCTTTTCAAATTATTACTTAGATTGCAAATACAAAGGTGGACTGTGTTTGATATACAGTTAATGCTGCCTATCGCATACTAGCCTGTAAGAAAGCCAAACAAGCAAAAGGCGTAGGTAGAGCAGTGGTAAAATCGCTATGTGTAGAGAACTACCTAACGGTTTTATGAACTGGCAATGGTATGTCGCATAAACAGTGCAGGATACAATTCAGCAACCATAATTTTTATCTTGTGGAGCAGAGAAAACATATATAGAGAGAGAGATATAGAAAGCTTGTGTATGTATGGGTAGCATTGATTGTTTGACCAGAGAAAATACGATGAGGTAGGGTGGGGAGAGGGAGAATTAACACTTATATATGAATGAATGGTAAATAGTATTTTTGTTTTTTTCAATAGTTTTGTTTTTCAAATGCAATGGTAGATAGCCGTTATTTTGTAAAACATTCTTACTTGCAGTAGTAATAAGACTCTATGGTTCCGCTAACACATAGATAGACTGTATTATTGCCATGGTCAAGCACTCACATTAAGATCATTTACAAAATCATAAAATGAAAAATAAAAAATCTTGTTTTGGAAATATCGTTTTTCAACATACACCAAATAAATATATAAAAAATTTGTAAACAGCAAAATGGAAAATTCATGGTCAAGCACTCACATTAAGATCATTTACAAAATCATAAAATGAAAAATAAAAAATCTTGTTTTGGAAATATCGATTTTTTCAACATACACAAAATAAATATATATAAAAAATTGTAAACAACAAAATGGAAAATCCATGTTTCCATATAGACAAAATTTAAAAACCTTAAACGGACATTTAAGAAAATATATGCAAATGGGAAATTGACAAATGTGTAAATATGAAAATGGAAAAATCCATGTTTCCATATCATGAAATTGAGAAACATCAAACTGTCATTTAAAAAAAATCCAAATGGAAAATTGACAAATTGCAATGTGTGAAATGTGAAATTGAACAAATGGCTATCATTATTTAAAAAAAAAGAACATGGTGCTCTATGGTTGAGGTGTGAATCAAACCCTCTCTACTTATTTGGACCACCCGAGACTGAGTAGACTAGTTTTAGTTGTCATACCGCTTTTAAAAGTTTGTGTTAAATCTAGGAATTGAACCCAAGAGCTTGTAGGGGAGATCCAAGGTTATAATATGTTAAACAGATAGCCTTGAATGTAGGGTGTGGTAGCTATATAGAGATGAGACGTTTCGCTCGGGGGAGGGAGGCATGGAGATCTGCATTAAACCAGTCAAAAGACTGACGACTCAAACAACAACATGTAGAGCTCACCAAAATAATGTTGTGTAACGGTAAATGTTAGTCAACGAACAGTAATGCATTACTAAAACCCATGACACGATACCTAAGAGCTTTTCTAAAACTATTTTAAAATGCCTTTAACCCTATATTAAACACCCAGTTCACAAGACTCATAACTGCAATGTTATGGTCAAACAAAACAAAATCTATATTTCAAAACAAACAAGTGGTTTAGTCAATGTATACTGGAAAAAGTTTTATAAACACTCAAGTCCACAAAAATAATTAAATTAGTAACTGTCAGGTTAACCGAGTGGTTATGGTGTTTGACTTAAGTTCAAATTTTCTGTACAAGAAAGCAAGGGTTCGAATCCCTTACCTGATATAACTATTGCCTCAACATGGCTTGACCACACTGTATTATTGTGTACTCGGTACACAAACCATAGATAGAGTGTATTGTTTAAAGTCACTCTCTTTGCGAACATAGTCAGAGACTGTTGATGGTTAACAATTGCATTAATAGTGGGACATAGGGATAGCAATTAAGAAAAACAGACAATACACATACACTATTTTTATTTATTTAATGTAAGTACTTGTACAATAGTTATATACAAACTACAACTCTCTTTTGTCTATAACTATCTAGTCCTTTTCGATTCACTTGCATATCAAGGGCAGATGACTTTGTAGTTCAGCCCCTTAAAACAACAACAACACTACTTCTTGCATAGTCTGTGATGTTGATGACTCTTGAGGCGTGGAAGATGGATACAACATAACTTTTACAACAGGGGCTAAACGTTGCTCAACAAACAATGCACTATTTTGAATAGCAACATCTTTCTCTTGTACTAACTTTTTAGCATTCTGATGATTTTTTGTCAACATCATCAGTGTTTTGTCTGGAGCATTACATTGATGATCACTCACACTTAAAACCACACCATTTCTACTTTTCATATTGCCTCGACATTTTGTTGACCTCTGTTTTGAGCATTGCCAGAATATTATTCCTTTTACATTTTGTCGTCTATAGTTATAAGAGTAGCCTTTATAGAGTACACGTTGTTTACCTCGGTTAGTTGTAGTAAGTTCCAAAGTAGTAACTAACCTGTTAGTATGATTTGCACACTACAAAGGTTATCTCTGTTCTGGTAATAGAATTATTTAGCGTTGGCTTTTATATTTAATATGTACAGTTTAAAGTGATAGAAAAGTGGTAGAAACGTGGTAGCAAAGTGGTAGACAATTGGTAACATAGTGGTAGAAAAGTGGTAGAAAAGTGGTAGCAAAGTGGTAGCAAACTACAAAAGTGGTAGAAAAGTGGCAGAAATGTAGTAGAAAAGTGGTAGCAAAGTGGTAGAAAAGTGGTAGAAAACTAGAAAAGTGGTAGCAAAGTGGTAGCAAAGTGGTAGAAAATATTACATTTATTGTTAAGAAATAGTTGTAAGCGGTTACATGGATTCATTACACTATAATTTTAGCATTACGAAGCTCATTTTCTATATCCAAAAGTTCTTCCTCATATTTAGTATGACCAGCCTGTTTACAGGTATGCAAGTACTGAAGCCGCTGGATTTGCTTACTGGGATTGTTCCAGTAAACAAATTTAACAAATGAATTTTTTGGGTGTAAACCATTATCATCATCATCATCATCATCATCATCATTATCATCATAATCATCATCATCATCATGGTTATTGCTACCCCCTTAGCATTTGACGGCACTGGCCAGCAGCACGTCGGTTTCTCGATAACCAACGCTTTGCTTACCAGAATGAGGCGTGTACGGAAGCGTGGATGGGCCAACTTACCTGTATTCAGGGGTCCGGGTCACTTCCGCAGCAACATCACCTCCAGATGACATATCCCAACAGAAGAGCTCCAAAGGAGTGGAAGGAAGATGAAGAAGGGGATAACACACATAGGCTATCGTACAAACATCCCCCAAAAACCAACGGAACTGCCGTCGGTGAAATAATGCCACAACCAAAGATTTAAAAAAATAATAAATGGTTTAATATTGAAAATTTAAATAACACCTCCACCTAAGCTGAACATGCTTCAACCAACACAAATTTACAAGAAGGCCAGATAGCGCCTAACATGCTTGCTTGCAAAGCCAAGAAGAGAAAAGACTTAATTTAAAATAAAAAAATGTAAAACAGCCCAAAGGTTAAAATAAATATTACATGCATAACATACTGAGAACGGGCTTGATGAATTGCAAGGTAATGCAATATCGATCCGACATGCAGAAGTTCAGGCCACGCCGAAAAAAGGTTTGAAATAAATTAAATAAAAAAATTAAATGGGATATAAAATAAATAAATAAATAAATGATATGCACGCCGGCGAAAAACACAAGGACATTTACCCGAAATCACAAAAATTAACATCAACAAGATTACAATTTTAAAAAAAATTATTGAGCTATCAGAAAACACGTATGCTTTTGAGACCCGCGCCAATGGACTGAACATGAGACCACAATGCATCACGGCAAACCGATATGGCCCCAACAAAAACATGCCAGATCGAAATTACGGCAAACAATTAATAAAATTAAATTTAAACATTAGCGTAAAGAAAATGACGGCGGAAAAAAAATAGGTCTAAAAGCTATTACAATCGAGAAATGCACCGGATCATGAATAAATTAATTTGAATACAATATCAATCATAAGATTGGCAAAAGAAAATAAATAATAATTTAAACGTGAAATAAACTAGAAATGTGTCTCCAGGAGGTACGACGAAAGATAACAAGGTTCAAATGAATCAGGAACTTAATTAAAACAGAAAAGAAATTTTAGGCCTACAAGCTAAAACATAACAGAAGATCAACATTCATATACGGCCAAAAAAGGAGCTCCCAAAATAAAATAATTAGATAACTTAAATTTAAAAAAAAAACGTACCTTAAATTCTTCACAGAGGAGACACAATAATAATAGAGTAAATAACACATAATTTTACGTAACTATTAGTGCTTCACCAAAAAATGGCTACCACGCCCATGTGCCGTTTCGATGTCACAAGTACTCCAGTTGTATTCAGATGCGATTTACTTTGCATATTTCTTCTTCACGGCGGAACGATGAAATTAAACATTATGTAGCACAGGAGTTCCCTTTTCTTGAATAAGTATTCACATTTAGAAAAAGCTAGGGGCAATGCCCCCAGCGCAACGGATAGACACTCTTGGACCAGTCGTCGGCTTGTTGTTTTTCACTCGACAGCTAATGGATTCCACAAAAATGGCGGAGAATCGCTCGTCATTTATCGAACTGTCTTCATGTAAATAATATTGTCCAATCACGAAGTGACACGTCAAAACAACAATGTCATAAATAAGTTCATAATTTGGCGGTATCATGAATGCACTAGCATTTGTTTGAAGACGAAGAATGTGATTGTCTTTCAATTATGTCATGCGTATATAGATTTTTATAAGGCGAAGCCCACACCACCTATTGGGGAGAAACAGGAACTATTTGTATCTTTCCAAAGTCCGACTGCAGCTACCATCTTGTGGTGACAGGCGGTACTGAGCGACCAAGCGGACGATTCAAAGCTTCAAGAACAGCGTCCCAGATTAAATACATGTTTGAAATGGAAGAGACGTGCCCTTGCACGTATCAGTCTCCCTCCCTTAAGCGTGAACACCGTTCACGAATATGCCAAGGCATAGACAGTACTCCTTAACTTGTCGATTCACCAGAGATGCTTCCCGAAGATAATGTTCACCAGTTAACTCCAATTGATGGATGAAACCGCATCGATTTGGTTAGGAAGAATGCAGGGTCAGATTATCAGTGAAGGGATAATTGATCACCTCGCAATCCACTTAGTTAACAGCTTCACTGTGTTCAAAAACTTTCAGAAACGCAGTACACCAGCACCAGCAGTGCTTTCAGAGTCCGAGACACGTTAGGAAAATTTTCAACAAGTCCAATGTAGGTCGTTTTAGACGAAGTAGGATGAAGCAATGTGCAGGATATGATTCGACGCGTGGGCAGCCATTTACAAAAATAGAAGTTAATCTAGTTTCAAAAAAGGTTTACAGAATTTACAATTTCTTACTACATTTTACAAAGAGAAACAAGTTTGAATTTAAATGAAGAAAATTTTTGACCAAGCCCTAGATCCGTGCTTACAAGGTTTCATTAACAAGTTTACACTTTTTACCGATTCGAAGTACATTACAAGATTACATGAGTTAGACGACTATACATTTCGAAGGGACTACGGTAGAGGAATGACCACTACAATTCCCAAAGGGAACAGGAATACAAGGTTACCATGAGTTAGGTCTCCCACCGAGCCCAACTTACATGTTAGCATCTCCTATGAAACATCAAAATTAGGTACACTTTTACAATTTACCATTACAATGGGAACTTCCCAACAATACAGTTTGTATCCCACCAGAGTTTTCAAATCCAATTAAATTCAAAATTCCACAAGGAACAGAGACTTGAAGGCTTCAATGAAGATTAGGGATACTCTACATTATACAAAATTTGTTTTACAAAATTTATGGTAGCATTTCCTCATTAGAAACGTCTCCACCTCGTTTAATGTGTGATAGATGCACTCTGGAAATTTTGTTGGCCTTAGGGTTTCGAACAAGAAGAGTAACAGGAGTCAAGAATGCCTCTACATAACATGGGCCTTTAAAACGAGGGGTTAACTTGCTTGAGACAAGATTACTGACGCCCTTGGGCTCGAAATTGCGGACGTACACAACATCACCAATTTCCAAATCCCTTGGCTTGCGACAGGCATTGTGTCGCCTGGCAAGTTGGTCATGGGATACCTTAATATTCTCTCTAGCCTTGTCGAATTTCGCCCTCATATCCTCGGGTGTGAAACTGTCAGGAAGGAGATCGTGCAGGTTCCACAGATTAGACAACGGAGAATTAGCCATAAAGGAAAACATTAGCGAAAAAGGGGTAGCTTGCGTGCTCTCATGCACGGCGGTGTTGAAAGCAAAATTGAGCCAATGCAAATTAGAATCCCACTTGGAATGGTCGTCGTGGTGGAAAGCAATCAGAGCAGAACGGAGATTACGATTGACTCGCTCAGCAAGAGACGGGTTAGGAAAATAGGGAGTGGTGGTTACGTGCGAAATAGCATAATCAAATAAGAATTGACGGAACTGATGAGGTACAAAGCACTTGGCATTATCTGACACCAGGTACTGACACGGCCCAAAAGACGAGAAGATGGAATTAAGACACTTTATGACGGAACTGGTCGTAGCCTGTCTGGTGGGGAAAATCCAACTAAACCGGGAGAAACCGTCAGTGCAAACAAGCGCAAATTGGTTTCCCCGACCAGAGCGAGGGAACGGTCCAACATGATCGATAAAAAGCCTCTCCATGGGTCTAGATGCTGGTTCAGATGACAACAGGCCAACCTTAGTAGAAACCGGAGGTTTGCTAATACTGCATCCAGCACAATTCCTAATGAGCCTCCTGATGTCGCCATCCATACCTTGCCAAATGAAAAACTGTCTGATTTTAGCTCGGGTCTTGAATACTCCTAGGTGGCCACCAACAGGAGATTCATGATAGTAACGAAAGATTTCCGGAATGAGGATTGACGGGAGCACAATTTTAGGTAGGCGGTCATGACGAGACGAACAACACAACACACCGTCCTTCAGAGAGTAGGGCTTGATCACTTCACCAGAATTGATTCGGTCAATAAGGCTAGACAAGGAGGGGTCTTCTTTCTGGAATCGTCTTACATCCTCAAACAGCACAGGGGAATTGCTAAGAACGGCATTGACACAATTTACAGCAGATACAAGGTTTACAGGTTCACATTCCTGAACATCTTCTTCAGCTGTTTCCTCGTACATGCGGCTTAAAGAATCAGCTACCGCATTTTCGGACCCACGAATATGTTGAACAGTGAACTGGAACGACAGAATCCTAGTTGCCCACCTAGCAATTCTACCAGTTTTGCGGGGTTTCCCTAAGACCCAGCTCAAGGCTTAGTTATCGGTCTCAAGGAGAAACTTAGTGTGCTCAAGATACATACGGAATTTTTCTAGAGCGAACAACACAGCTAAACCCTCAAGTTCGTAAATGGAATACTTCCTCTCTGTGTCCGTTAAGGTACGAGAAGCGTATGCAATGGGTTGCCTACCCAGATCAGATTCCTGCAGAAGGACACAACCAACACCACGACCAGACGCATCAGTCTGCACAAAGAACTGCTTCCCAAAATCCGGAATGGCTAACACAGGGGCGTTAGAGAGCGCAAGCTTAAGATCTTCGAAGGCTGCTTGCTGAGAGGGACCCCACTCGAACTTCACAGCCTTTTTGCGTAATTGATTTAGAGGAGCAGCACGGTCGGCAAAGTTACTGATAAACTTACGGAAGAAGTTGACCATTCCAATGTAGCGAGCAACACCCTTGGCGTTCTTGGGTGGTTTAAAATCTCTGATGGCCTGCGTACGAGATTGGTCCACTGAGATACCAGATTCAGAAACAATATGTCCCAAGAAGGAAATTTTGGGCTTGGCAAAGGAAACCTTGGACAATTTGACGGTAAGTCCAGCGTCACGCAAGCGATCAAGTACAATTTTCAGATGATCAACGTGTTCCTCGAAGGACTCGGAATAGATCACCACATCGTCAAGGTAGTGGTACACAAACTTGAATTTAATTTCTGAAAATACCTTGTCCAGAAGTCTGCTCAACACAGCGGCTCCGGTGGATAGGCCAAACGGGACACGGGCATACTCAAACAGGTTCCAGTCAGTGGAAAAAGCAGTAACATGCCTGGATTCAGGAGAGAGGGGAATTTGGAAGTAGAAAGAATTTAAATCGAGGATCGTGAACACCTTCGCGTTGCGAAACCAACTAAAACATGTGTGAAGGTCCGGCAAAGGAATGGACTGCAAAACAACTTTTTGATTAAGGGCCCTATAGTCGACCACCGGCCGAAAACCACCGTTAGGTTTTGGCACAAGAAATACAGGGGATGAGTAGGCAGAGATAGAGGGTTGGATTACACCTTCTTCTAACATCTTATCGATAATCTTACGAAGTTCAGCCATCTTGGGCGGGGCAAGGCGATACGGGCTGGAACGCACCGGCACAGAATCGGTTAGCTCAATCTTGTACTCCATCAAATGGGTTACACCCAGCTTGTCAGTAAATACATCGCCATATTCCTGACATAACCTCTTAATGGCATCCATTTGAAGACTCGTTAAATTTTCCAGATCGAGATCCTCAATAGTCATAGGTTCAGTAACAGAATTGACAGCAGGAGAAGATAAAACCGGGTTAAAAGATAATTTACTCTGTGGATTAAACTTAAACCATAAGTTGCGAGCACCAAAATCAAGAAGCATACCAACGTGTGACATGAAATTAGCTCCAATGACCACAGCACAAGAAAGATTTCTGGCAACCAAAAATTTAAATTTCCAAGAAAAATTTAGAATATGAATTTTGACTGTCATACTACCCAAAATATTTAAGTTTGAACAATTTGCCGAAATAAAAGATTCATTGTTAGGCTCTAACTAAGGAAATTTGCAAACACTCTTCATAGATAAAAACCAGTCCTCGCTTATAAAGGATGCGACACTACCAGAATCAAGCAACGCAGAAACGGGCTCGTCATTAACACACATTTCAATAAACGGGGATATTCCTTTAGCCACAGGAGAAATTCCAAAATCATTACTCACTCTAACACGATTACAAGCAGGTGACGAGGACACCCGCACCACAGGATTCACACAACGTTTAGAATAAAGGCTGACTTACCACGCCATTGCTCACCGACAGGTTAGGTAGGCCAGCGACATAAGCAGAATTAGCACATGAAGAATTAGTTTTCATAGAGTTATCAAGACTATCATTGGTAGGGCGACCAGAAACTTCACAGGGTTTTCCCAAATTCTTACACACAGAAATATCCTTGGAAGTAACACCCGAATTGGTCTCCTCAACGTTCCGTCATTGGCGATACACAGCCTGGTTACTCGGACACACCTTCTTGACATGTCCCACTCCACCGCACGAGTGGCACTTAATATTAGGTCGAGGATGAAACATAACCTTAGGTGGGGGACGAGACATCAAGGAAGGAGGGGGACAAGCCATCAAGGAAGGAGGAGGAACATTAGCTACACGAAGGGAATCTGCATGTTTCACAGCCATAGCCTCTATAACGACCTGTTTCAGCTCGACGAATGACGAAGGCCTGGTACACATAGTCATGTATGACCTATATTGAGGCGAAAACCCATTCACAATTGATGACACCAACTGTCGCTCGGTTAAAGGGGATGCAAAAACCTGGGCATACACCTTAATGTCACTGACATAGTCGCTAAGGGACTCGTCCAGCCTTTGGACACGATAAAGGAACTTATGCTCGAGAGCACTTAGGGCGCTCGCGGGGACAAAAAACCACAACACTTCCCTAATAAACATGGCTAAGGACATGCGGAGGTGGATAGCTTCAACAAGCTTATCGCGCAGCATACCGGATGCAACAGGATACAAGAGTTGGAAAATTTGAACTTCCGACATCCCAAAAATCGAGGCACGGTTGCCCAACTCGACCACTTGCTTTAAAAATTGTACCACTTGGGTAACGTCATCAAGGTTGAAATGCCTTAACTTAGTTAAGAAACCAGAAATAGGATGAGGAATCGACCCATAATTAACGGCAGGTGAGAACGTAGCATTAGGAATAGAGACATTGTTACCAGGGTAGCCCGCTCGCACACCCTCTATAGGCGACAAAACATTAATATTACTAGAGAAAGAACTGGGATGCAATGGGTCGGCAGGACCCAGAAAATCACTATGTGACCTAACATGAGAAGAATGACCTGTGCAGGATTAAGTGGTATGGACGAGCCAGCGCCAGGCAACAGAGGGGCAGGCAAACTACTACTGGTAATCGATCCCAAAACCTCAGACCTAGTAAACAGAGGTGATTCACGTTCAACCCCAGAAGAACTCTCTAAATTCACAAGGTTATCGCTTAAGTCGATTAAATTGAAAACACTATTGTTGTCGGCCATTTTGGAAAACACAGAATGCAGACAACCAATATAGAAAGAAACAAAATTCAGGAATTACAAGGACAGTTTACACTTTCACAACAGTACCACAACCAGCAATTACCATCACCAAAGATTAGGCTGACACTCAAACACAGCCACCCTACTACACCAAATCATGCACCATGCTGTCCAGAACTGCACACGTCACCACCTGCTTGGCTCGAGAACAGGGAGCTAAATCACAAAAATAGGCACAAAACATCAGGCTACCAGCTTCCGACGGGGCTTCAGGATGCCTTCACACGCAGCATATAGGCTATTAGAACATCAAGAAATCCCATTTCCCATGCCAAGAACACATGTCAGTCACTCACCGGGCTTCATCTTCATTGGGGATGTAGCACACCAACAGGGTAAAATACAGGGGTAAACGCCTCGTTTAAAAACAGGACACCTTACATCCAGCATACCACATGGATATCCAGAGGCAACATGAAACACAATAAACGATAAGGATTAGCAAAACATAACATTAAGTGCACTTTCCTGACAAAATCCCACCAACAACTGACCCATCAGCATTAGAGGGGTCCATAAAACAGCCTGTGGGTACTGGGGAGGGGATAGTTACGGAAGTGAACATGAGCGGGATCTGCTACCAAAATGCTACCCCCTTAGCATTTGACGGCACTGGCCAGCAGCACGTCGGTTTCTCGATAACCAACGCTTTGCTTACCAGAATGAGGCGTGTACGGAAGCGTGGATGGGCCAACTTACCTGTATTCAGGGGTCCGGGTCACTTCCGCAGCAACATCACCTCCAGATGACATGTCCCAACAGAAGAGCTCCAAAGGAGTGGAAGGAAGATGGAGAAGGGGACAACAAACATAGGCTATCGTACAAACATCCCCCAAAAACCAACGGAACTGCCGTCGGTGAAATAATGCCACAACCAAAGATTTAAAAAAATAATAAAAGGTTTAATATTGAAAATTTAAATAACACCTCCTCCTAAGCTGAACATGCTTCAACCAACACAAATTTACAAGAAGGCCAGATAGCGCCTAACATGCTTGCTTGCAAAGCCAAGAAGAGAAAAGACTTAATTTAAAATTTAAAAAATGTAAAACAGCCCAAAGGTTAAAATAAATATTACATGCATAACATATTGAGAACGGGCTTGATGAATTGCAAGGTAATGCAATATCGATCCGACATGCAGAAGTTCAGGCCACGCCGAAAAAAGGTTTGAAATAAATTAAATAAAAAAATTAAATGGGATATAAAATAAATAAATAAATGATATGCACGCCGGCGAAAAACACAAGGACATTAGTAGTGGGATGATGAGAGAGCTGTCTCACTTTTTATTGAGCCACCCTCGTATTTGCCCCAAACTTGATATCTCGCTAACCAAACATGGGATTAGAACATACAGGGTGTCCTAGCACTGCTAGTAATGCCCCCTACTTTCCTATAGGCTCTTTATTTGATTAAAAGACCAAAACTAAAAGGTCATTCGCGAGTAGTGGGGTAGTGTTGGTTTCCTGAAGTCGCGCTCGTGCTTGAATATGTATGCCTATGTTGGGAAAGGGTTAGGTGGTGGGAAAGGAGTAGGGTCGAGTGAGAGGTCGTTTAGATGGTATTTTTTCCGCTCTAGGTGATGGTGAGGTTATTTTTTAAAATGGATGGAATTTGGAAAGGCCATTTGGGGTAAACATGTTGTTTTTTAACATTTTGGCGATGAATGTTTTTTTATACGCATGCGCACTTGAGGAGTTTTGTAAAAGGGCGGGCTTTTTAAATGATGATTTATTAATGAGTGTTTTTAATATGTATTGAAATAAACCATAAAAACTAATAGGTCATCGGCTTTTGACTATTTCGCTAACCAATAATCGGATTTAAACCTATGAGGTGTCGTAGGACTCGTGGTGAACTCTTTTTTTCTATCGAAGGGGTATATTCACTCTAAAATAAAAACTACCCTCACCCGGGGGGGTGAAATAGATTTTTTTGTATGTGCGCGCACGGACGGCTTTTGTCAAAAGGACCTAACTACACGTTTGTTAATATTTTCTGAACCCCTCATGGGATTTTGCCATAGGCAGTATTCTAACCCTGGGGGTGACGCCCCGTTTTTGAATGTAGGATTCATTCTTGTTAAAAGGACCTAACGACACTTTTGTTCATATCTCGCGAACCAATCATGCTAGGGACTTGTATGAGGGGTCCTAGCACTTGGGGCAACATTCCCTGTTTGGGGGTGAAACTACCCCCTAAAATTGAAAAATCCATATCTAGGAAACGAAGAATTCTAAAATTAGGTGTGATAGCTCAAAAAATAGGGGATGTTATGGGCTTTTACCTCGATTGATCATTTCACCCCTAAAACAGTAAATAGTTATGTTATGGGGGAAAAAACGTGTTAAACACCTAAAAATGATAAATGAACCTAAGATCTTTTGTTTTTGATGAAAAATAGCAGGGGGGTGAAACTACCCCCCAAAATTGAAAAATCCCTATCTCGGAAACGAAGAATCCTAAAATTAGGTGTGATAGCTTAAAAAATAGGGGATGATATGGGCTTTTACCTCGATGGATCATTTCACCCCTAAAACAGTAAATAGTCATGTTAAGGGGGAAAAAACGTGTTAAACACCTAAAAATGATAAATGAACCTAAGATCTTTTGTTTTTGATGAAAAATAGCAGGGGGGTGAAACTACCCCCCAAAATTGAAAAATCCCTATCTCGGAAACGAAGAAGCCTAAAATTAGGTGTGATAGCTTAAAAAATAGGGGATGATATGGGCTTTTACCTCGATGGATCATTTCACCCCTAAAACAGTAAATAGTTATGTTATGGGGGAAAAAACGTGCTAAACACCTAAAAATGATAAATGAACCTAAGATCTTTTGTTTTTGATGAAAAATAGCAGGGGGGTGAAACTACCCCCCAAAATTGAAAAATCCCTATCTTGGAAACGAAGAATCCTAAAATTAGGTGTGATAGCTTAAAAAATAGGGGATGATATGGGCTTTTACCTCGATGGATCATTTCACCCCTAAAACAGTAAATAGTCATGCTATGAGGAAAAAACGTGTTAAACACCTAAAAATGATAAATGAACCTAAGATCTTTTGTTTTTGATGAAAAATAGCAGGGGGGTGAATCTACCCCCCAAAATTGAAAAAACCCTATCTCGGAAACGAAGAACCCTAAAATTAGGTGTGATAGCTTAAAAAATAGGGGATGATATGGACTTTTACCTCGATTGGTCATTTCACCCCTAAAACAGTAAATAGTTATGTTATGGGGGAAAAACGTGTTAAACACCTAAAAATGATAAATGAACCTAAGATCTTTTGTTTTTGATGAAAAATAGCAGGGGGATGCAAACAACCCCCAAATTGAAAAATCCATATCTAGGAAACGAAGAATCCTAAAATTAGGTGTAATGGCTTAAAAAATAGGGGATGATATACGCTTTTACCTGGATAGGTCATTTCACCCCTAAAACAGTAAATAGTCATGTTATGAGGAAAAATGTGTTATACACCTAAAAGCATAAGCATCTTTGTGAAACCATGCTTTAATGGACATGTGTATGGAGGATGATTGTTATTATTATTATTATTATTAGGTAATTATGGATTAATGTGTGTATAGATAACTAACCTGTGGGGAGCGTGATGGCGCAGGTGCTTAGCTGCTCGTCTTTACCCGGACGGCTGGGGTTCAAATCCCGGTGCCAGCGGGGGTTAGAATTTTCACTTGAAAAATCACGTGGCGTCAGGAAGGGCATTCGGCCTTAAATCCCCGGCCAAAATCAAAATGAGCCTGGTTGGCTCCGGCGACTCAAACTAATAGGGAAAAGCCGAAGAAAGAAAAAATGGTAACTGACCAGTAATAGTAAACATTGGTTGGAGGTGTTGAAGAAGTCAGGATGGCCAACCCTTGCCATGGTTCACGAATGCACCCCAAAAAGTTTTACCTGTCAAGACTCAGTCTACCCTGTTGCAGCCTTTAGAAAAAAAAATCGAACCGGGGCCTCTGTGGTGACAGTGGAGCTATATTCATGATGATTTTTAAACAAACATAGGCTTGCCTACTACCACTGGGTTGAATCTGCACAGAGACACTGGCTTTGGTGATAACAGCACAGCGACCTTGTCAGGAAGTTTCATATTACTCATTTGCTTGATAGCGGACATGCTCTGCACATGACTAGATCGTTGTTAGGTTTGACAAAGGCTTAGTGAAGCTTATGGCAACCTTGAAATGAATGTCATGGTATAGTCGGGGTTGGAAGGCAAGACCTTAGGGTTGACAACCAAGTAGGTTAACCACTACACGGTGAGATGGTCAAATAATAATGTAACAGAACATATAGAAACGTTTTCTATAGTTTAACGAATTGGCATACCATGAGAGGTGTAGGTAATGGAAATTGAATCCTTAGCTGATGATCTATAGCCATGCCCACGTATAAGCTATCATGGTAGAAAAAGAATGGTATGGCTTGTTTTAAACGGAGAATAATAATTGTGTTTACTGTGAAACACAAATCTGAATTTAAAATAATTAATTTAAAATAATTAATTTAAAATAATTAATTTAAAATTAGTTTAGTACGCTGAAGTTAAAATGAATAATGATCACGTTACAGACAGCCAGTTTCAAAGCCATGAGAACTAAGTGAACAAAGAATAAAATTCATGAACCAGTGAGGAATTCAGCATGCTGTCCTTTGGACAAGAGAGAAGCGTTCTACAGCGACCCTCAATGGTTTGGGTCATCGTAAAGATGAAAATTAAATCTAAGCTACTACACGCTTATATACTAGAAGAAGAAATGGAAAACAATAGGTCAAATAAAGAACAGAAGGAATAAAAAATGGCCCTCAACCCTCAAGCATGTGGATTGAGGGAGTTGGAAGGAAGGAGAGCCATGAAAGGCAGATAAAAAGTATACTAGGAGAGGCTTTGTCCCAGAGGTAATGGATAAAGAGGAGGTAAACTGGACTCAGCTCAGAAATCCCTTGGGGTCGCCAACTTCCAAACTGATCAGCCCTTGAGGGTGTAGCCATATGCAGAGTGCACCGCAAGTGGTGGGGCTTCTTGAGGGGGCATGAGCAAAAGACAGGAAATAACATGAAAATAAATAAAGCAAGGCTGCCTCCTCAGGATATCAGAAAAAATAAATAAACCAGGGCCAATGAAGTTGCAAAAGGAAGAGACTCCCTAGGGCTCGGATACCCTAATCATGTTGGGGTCGGTAGAGAACACGAGATGAGCAAGTGTGGTCGACAGGAAATAAGACAGAGAAGAGCCTAGCACAAGTTAGTGGAAGCAATGACGGTCTCAGCTGGAACTCCGTGATCGTCAACCTACATGACACTAGATATGACGCCCAGGGGTGGAATTAAAGACCTCTTTTGTTTTATATCACATGACATGTCTTATAATGCAATACTGGTCCTAGGGTATGCAAAAAGGTATTAGAAACTCAGCTAATAATAGTGTGCTTGCCCATGATTATTTTCCCAAGTATAGTACATGGGACTGATAACCATGATTTCCAAGCCCCTAAGTAAGACAAAAAACAAATGATTTTCATTTTTCCAATGAGTTGGGGTGAGGTGAGGTGAGTTTTCTATACACCAAACTGATGTGGTTTCCCACTTCTACTCCAGGCAAATGCACATTTGATGTTATGAATAGTCAAATGGTTTGCAACTGCCCAATGCTAGGACCTGATTAGTGGCTTTTAAAAAAAGGAATGGAATGGAGTACACTTTCCCCAAAACCAACAAGAGGAGTGTTCGATCCCTCACAACAACCATCCTTAAAGTCAATATAAATGACTATGCACTTCAGCTCATGACGGTCTCCTCTATTGTATGGTTTGTTTTAAACGGAGAATAATTGTGTTTACTGTGAAACACAAATCTGAATTTAAAAAAAGTCCTCTCGGCACGCCGGAAGGCGGAGGTAGATTTCACCGGACAAACTTGGGGATAGGCGAAAATAGGCAGAATATGCAGGTTTTCGTAGAAGGATCAGACCCCATTTATTGCGAGAAGGTATTTTATAATTGGAGCTTAATTAACTTTGTTTTTCGTCATTTTATGCTTATTTTAAAAATGTTATTGTCTTATGTGGAACGGTAACCTTTTTGTCATTTGGGGTCCATTTTTATACTTGTGGTCACACTGTCCTTATGCAAGGTTTCGACACTGATGTGTAACTATGTAACGGTCTGTTACTTTTTCACGCAAAATTATATCTCCCGCAGAGATTTTGGTTGGTTCCTCAGTTTAGGGGCTGCGACAACACGGTCATGTAACCCTGTGTACTTATGAATGGCTGTATTAGTCTGTAATTCAGGTAAGGACTGCAGACGGTCAATTTCAGGCAGTAGTTTCTAATGTTGCTACCAGGTACTACCGTCAACGACACCTACCTGTGAACTTGGCTACTAGATGCCACTACAACCAGCAACTCGCAACGAACGTTGGAACTTCCCCTCCAAAGGAAAGCATACTGAGGGATTTTTAGCGCTCTTAGAAAATCCGACGACTTCGGCCGGCTTTGAACTCGCAACCTTGGGCATTGACATTCAGCATGCTTGCTACCAGTTACGTCACCGAAGCCGCTTCCCACTTAGTCAGATGTCAAAGTCAACCCCTGGCACCATTCAGCCGAGATGAATGGCGGTGGGAGGCTGGACATGACGTTTTTATTACCCAAAAACATTTTCCTTTTTTGCCAGCCTCCCACCGCCATTCATCTGTGACGTCATAGCCAGTCTCAAAGCAAGTCTATACTTGTAGAACATGCCATGCGACAAGGTTAGGTTTACTGAGCTGAGGTTAACTTAGGTTAGCTAGCTCTATCTCACTCCTAGCCAATCATTAACCTTAAAAGCACTCTAGAGTTCTTGGAATCTGTTCATGTAATTATTATTCTTGACAGTACTTTGGAAATTACACCCTGAAAAATATCAATCCCCTTGAATTTTTTTTTAAACTGTTAATATTATTATTATTATTAGCCAAGTCACTTTACTAAAATTTAATTAATGTGTATTTGTTGATATGAAAGTCTCTACAACCAGCCATGCTTGCACCCACTTTTTGCTTTCACTTTTGCTCCCATATTAATGCCAACTCTTATAACTATAAGCAACAGCAAAATGTAAATGGAATAATATTTCTGATAATGTTCAAAACAAAAGTCCTGAGGTCTTGGGTTTGAATTCTCAACTATGAATGTCAGCCAATGAGTTACACTACAGAAAACTTTTTATTTTTGTGTTGTGTTGCATGATAATTTGCCCATTTCGCGATGTAGTGGCTAGTATACTTGGGTGTTATCCCAGAGGTTTTGGGTTCCAACTCGACTATGGCCAGAATTTAATTTTTGATCTGAGAGTTGGAAGGTTAGGTTAAGTAAAGTTAGGTTAGGTGAAATTAGGTTGGGTGAAGTTAGTTTAGGTTAGGTTAGGGGAGATTGTTTTAGTAAAACACCACATTTGCCCCCACTTTTTACTCACACATTTTGCTCCTACTTTGTACACTCACTTTTGCTCGCTCTTTTTGCTCCCACTTTTGCTTTCACATTTGCTCCCACTTTCTGCTCCCATATTTGCTCACACTTGTTTGCTCCCACTTCTGCTTACACGTTTTCCACCCACTTTTTGCTCCCACATTTTTTTTTTGCTTTCCATATTAATGCCAACTCTTATAACTATAAGCAGCA
Source organism: Meconema thalassinum (assembly GCA_946902985.2). Taxonomy (NCBI): domain Eukaryota; kingdom Metazoa; phylum Arthropoda; class Insecta; order Orthoptera; family Tettigoniidae; genus Meconema; species Meconema thalassinum. The sequence continues at coordinate 266,365,254 of OX336397.1, read as the reverse complement.
GCAGCAAAATGTAAATGGAATAATATTTCTGATAATGTTCAAAACAAAAGTCCTGAGGTCTTGGGTTTGAATTCCCAAACTATGGTTGACAGCCAATGAGTTACACTACAGGAAACTTTTACTTTATGTTGTGTTGCATGATAATTTGCCCATTTTGCGGTGTAGTGGCTAGTATACTTGTGTGTTATCCCTGAAGTCTTGGGTTCCAACTCAACTATGCCTAGAATTTAATTTTGATCTGTGAGTTGAAAGTTAGGTTAGGTGAAGTTAGATTAGGTAAAGTTAGGTTAGGTGAAGTTATGATGGGTTAGGTTAGGTGAAGTTATGATGGGTTAGGTTAGGTAAAGTTCAGTCAAGTTAGATTAGGTGAAGTTAAGTTAGGTTAGGTTAGGTTAGGTTAGGTGAAGTTAGGTGAGGTGAGGTTAGGTGAGGTGAGGTTAGGTTAGGTTAGGTGAGGTTAGGTGAGGTTAGGTTAGGTTAGGTTATGACTAAGTTTGTTATGTCTAGTTGTTTTAGAAAAACAATATTTTTGCTCTCATATTTGCTTACATATTTTCTTTGCACTTGAATCTATATTGACTTGTGTATTTACTTTTGCTGGTATATTTGTTGACATATTTGTTAGCATATTTGCTCCCACTTTTTTATATATTTGCTTTGCTCCCACATTTTATCCCATATTTGCTCCCACTTTTTGCTCACAGTTATGTTTTTCTCCCACATTTGCTCTCACTTTTGCTCCCACATTTTACCCCCACCTTTGCTCCCACTTTTTGCATGTATATATGCTCCCACATTAAACTATTGTTGTTATTACCAAGTTGTCTTTACTAGAGATTAGTTTGTGCTTGACAGTTGATATGGAAGTATCAGTGACTAGGTATGGTAAGCCTTATGCATACTATAAAGGATATTCATATATTGTGAAACGAAGCAATAAAAATGGAACTGTTATTTGGCGCTGTTCAAAGCAACGATCGAAACAGTGTCGAGGAATGCTTAAAACAAAAGAATTGGACGTACTTTCTTCAAACAATCATGAATGTAAACTTAATAATCACGCTAGTCTAAATATAAGGAAAACCCAAACCAAAGCAAGAAACCAAGTCCAAGAGAAAGATAGTACTGCTCAAGATAATATTAACCTCAAGATTAATACACTACAACGCACTCATGCTGTTAGCGAGTTGTTTAATGAGAAACCTTTAACACCTCCTGTGAAACCCATGATCAGACATGCACCCACATCTCAAAAGCCCTCAACCCTATCAGAGACAATATACCCCATCAAAAAGTTAGTGGGGAAAGGTAATAGTGGTAAAAATAACATAACAATGTTAAAGCATTCTAGCACATCTAAAAAGAAGCTTTCAACACTATCAAAGACAACTCAAACCATTGAACAGACTGTGGACACAGGTGGAAATTATCATGGTAATGATAACGATGATAATGATCATCATTATGAAAATGATTATAATAATGAGGATGATAATCATAATGATGGTGATAATGATGAACTGCTTCCCGAGATTCTGAAACCATTCATAAAAAATAGTAAATGGAACGATCCTAATATATTAGTCGAACGTCTACAGCTCTTGCATGCCTGTAAACAGCTTGGCCATATTGGTTATGAGAAAGAGCTATTAAATATAGAAAATGAACTTCGTAAAGCTGCTATTATTGTGTAATGGGTCAACGTAGCAACACCCCCATCCCCTAAAAAATAATTTTCAACAAGTGTTATGTTTAAAAGAACTGATAAACCAAAAGAGCTGTATTCTGTGTGTCTATCTCTTGTAAAAAATTGATTAAATTGATAAACATAGTTTGTGTATATTTCTTGTTTTCTTGCATGTTCAAGCAATAGTTATGTCAGGGAAGGGATTTGAACCCTTGCTTCCTTATATATTTGGAAATTTGATCTTAAGTCAAACGCCTTAACCACTCGGCCACTCTGACAGTTACTGATTTAATTAGTCTTGTTGGACATTAGTGTTTACAAAACTTTTCTTTTCCCCACTATATATATGCTCAACCACTTTTTGGTTTTTCAATGCTGATTTTTGTTTTGTTTCAATTTTTTTCACTAACATTGCAGTTATTAGTATTGCAAACTGCGTGTTTAATATAGGGTTAAAGGCATTAAATAAATCACAAGCCTTACAGTAGTTGCCTATGATGTATGACATGCAACATGTTATTCAAAATTTCAAATAGAGCTGTGCCTTGTTAACATTAAACTCTGTTGGTCATTAAAATAACTACTTGTAAAATAATTCCAGTGTCGAATCCTATTAGCAAATAGCATATATTAAATTTATGTTTCAAGAGGTTTTTATAGCACCAACCATTGACCAAAGGAGTGGGAAAAAGTGGGTTTTTCGGGAAACATTAATCATATCTCTCTTAATAGGCACAATATCAAAACCGTACAAAATGGACAATATTCCCCTAATAATTACCTAAAACTTTTGTCTGAAAGAATTTTTGATATGACCCGTCATTACACTAAGGAATGAGAAAAATGATTTCGGAATTATAAGAAAATGCCAAGAGCTATCAGAGGTTGCCATGGCAACACTACTAAATTGATGAGGGATAAGACATCTGACGTAGCCATGACATCGCACTTGCACGAGATCAGATTCAGTATTTCCATATGACTAAGCCGGCCCCGTGGTGTTGGGGTAGCGCACCTGCCTCTCACTCGGAGGCCCCGGGTTCGATCCCCGGCTCCGTCAGGGATTTTATAACTGACGTGAGGGTTGGAACGGGGTGCACTCAGCCTCGTGAGGACAATTGAGTAGCTGTCTGACAGTGAGATAGCACCCCGATCACGAATACCAAGATTAACAGCCGAGGGGACCCGACGCGCTGATCACGCTTCACCCCAATATCTGCAGGTCAAATGGCTGGGCAGCGGTCGCTTGGTCGGCCTTAGCCCGTCATGGGCTGAATGGTGCCAGGGGTTGACTTTGACATCTGACTAAGTGGGAAGCGGCTTCGGTGACGTAACTGGTAGCAAGCATGCTGAATGTCAATGCCCAAGGTTGCGAGTTCAAAGCCGGCCGAAGTCGTCGGATTTTCTAAGAGCGCTAAAAATCCCTCAGTATGCTTTCCTTTGGAGGGGAAGTTCCAACGTTCGTTGCGAGTTGCTGGTTGTAGTGGCATCTAGTAGCCAAGTTCACAGGTAGGTGTCGTTGACGGTAGTACCTGGTAGCAACATTAGAAACTACTGCCTGAAATTGACCGTCTGCAGTCCTTACCTGAATTACAGACTAATACAGCCATTCATAAGTACACAGGGTTACATGACCGTGTTGTCGCAGCCCCTAAACTGAGGAACCAACCAAAATCTCTGCGGGAGATATAATTTTGCGTGAAAAAGTAACAGACCGTTACATAGTTACACATCAGTGTCGAAACCTTGCATAAGGACAGTGTGACCACAAGTATAAAAATGGACCCCAAATGACAAAAAGGTTACCGTTCCACATAAGACAATAAAATTTTTAAAATAAGCATAAAATGACGAAAAACAAAGTTAATTAAGCTCCAATTATAAAATACCTTCTCGCAATAAATGGGGTCTGATCCTTCTACGAAAACCTGCATATTCTGCCTATTTTCGCCTATCCCCAAGTTTGTCCGGTGAAATCTACCTCCGCCTTCCGGCGTGCCGAGAGGACTTTTTTTAAATTCAGATTTGTGTTTCACAGTAAACACAATTATTCTCCGTTTAAAACAAACCATACAATAGAGGAGACCGTCATGAGCTGAAGTGCATAGTCATTTATATTGACTTTAAGGATGGTTGTTGTGAGGGATCGAACACTCCTCTTGTTGGTTTTGGGGAAAGTGTACTCCATTCCATTCCTTTTTTTAAAAGCCACTAATCAGGTCCTAGCATTGGGCAGTTGCAAACCATTTGACTATTCATAACATCAAATGTGCATTTGCCTGGAGTAGAAGTGGGAAACCACATCAGTTTGGTGTATAGAAAACTCACCTCACCTCACCCCAACTCATTGGAAAAATGAAAATCATTTGTTTTTTGTCTTACTTAGGGGCTTGGAAATCATGGTTATCAGTCCCATGTACTATACTTGGGAAAATAATCATGGGCAAGCACACTATTATTAGCTGAGTTTCTAATACCTTTTTGCATACCCTAGGACCAGTATTGCATTATAAGACATGTCATGTGATATAAAACAAAAGAGGTCTTTAATTCCACCCCTGGGCGTCATATCTAGTGTCATGTAGGTTGACGATCACGGAGTTCCAGCTGAGACCGTCATTGCTTCCACTAACTTGTGCTAGGCTCTTCTCTGTCTTATTTCCTGTCGACCACACTTGCTCATCTCGTGTTCTCTACCGACCCCAACATGATTAGGGTATCCGAGCCCTAGGGAGTCTCTTCCTTTTGCAACTTCATTGGCCCTGGTTTATTTATTTTTTCTGATATCCTGAGGAGGCAGCCTTGCTTTATTTATTTTCATGTTATTTCCTGTCTTTTGCTCATGCCCCCTCAAGAAGCCCCACCACTTGCGGTGCACTCTGCATATGGCTACACCCTCAAGGGCTGATCAGTTTGGAAGTTGGCGACCCCAAGGGATTTCTGAGCTGAGTCCAGTTTACCTCCTCTTTATCCATTACCTCTGGGACAAAGCCTCTCCTAGTATACTTTTTATCTGCCTTTCATGGCTCTCCTTCCTTCCAACTCCCTCAATCCACATGCTTGAGGGTTGAGGGCCATTTTTTATTCCTTCTGTTCTTTATTTGACCTATTGTTTTCCATTTCTTCTTCTAGTATATAAGCGTGTAGTAGCTTAGATTTAATTTTCATCTTTACGATGACCCAAACCATTGAGGGTCGCTGTAGAACGCTTCTCTCTTGTCCAAAGGACAGCATGCTGAATTCCTCACTGGTTCATGAATTTTATTCTTTGTTCACTTAGTTCTCATGGCTTTGAAACTGGCTGTCTGTAACGTGATCATTATTCATTTTAACTTCAGCGTACTAAACTAATTTTAAATTAATTATTTTAAATTAATTATTTTAAATTAATTATTTTAAATTAATTATTTTAAATTCAGATTTGTGTTTCACAGTAAACACAATTATTATTCTCCGTTTAAAACAAGCCATACCATTCTTTTTCTACCATGATAGCTTATACGTGGGCATGGCTATAGATCATCAGCTAAGGATTCAATTTCCATTACCTACACCTCTCATGGTATGCCAATTCGTTAAACTATAGAAAACGTTTCTATATGTTCTGTTACATTATTATTTGACCATCTCACCGTGTAGTGGTTAACCTACTTGGTTGTCAACCCTAAGGTCTTGCCTTCCAACCCCGACTATACCATGACATTCATTTCAAGGTTGTCATAAGCTTCACTAAGCCTTTGTCAAACCTAACAACGATCTAGTCATGTGCAGAGCATGTCCGCTATCAAGCAAATGAGTAATATGAAACTTCCTGACAAGGTCGCTGTGCTGTTATCACCAAAGCCAGTGTCTCTGTGCAGATTCAACCCAGTGGTAGTAGGCAAGCCTATGTTTGTTTAAAAATCATCATGAATATAGCTCCACTGTCACCACAGAGGCCCCGGTTCGATTTTTTTTTCTAAAGGCTGCAACAGGGTAGACTGAGTCTTGACAGGTAAAACTTTTTGGGGTGCATTCGTGAACCATGGCAAGGGTTGGCCATCCTGACTTCTTCAACACCTCCAACCAATGTTTACTATTACTGGTCAGTTACCATTTTTTCTTTCTTCGGCTTTTCCCTATTAGTTTGAGTCGCCGGAGCCAACCAGGCTCATTTTGATTTTGGCCGGGGATTTAAGGCCGAATGCCCTTCCTGACGCCACGTGATTTTTCAAGTGAAAATTCTAACCCCCGCTGGCACCGGGATTTGAACCCCAGCCGTCCGGGTAAAGACGAGCAGCTAAGCACCTGCGCCATCACGCTCCCCACAGGTTAGTTATCTATACACACATTAATCCATAATTACCTAATAATAATAATAATAATAACAATCATCCTCCATACACATGTCCATTAAAGCATGGTTTCACAAAGATGCTTATGCTTTTAGGTGTATAACACATTTTTCCTCATAACATGACTATTTACTGTTTTAGGGGTGAAATGACCTATCCAGGTAAAAGCGTATATCATCCCCTATTTTTTAAGCCATTACACCTAATTTTAGGATTCTTCGTTTCCTAGATATGGATTTTTCAATTTGGGGGTTGTTTGCATCCCCCTGCTATTTTTCATCAAAAACAAAAGATCTTAGGTTCATTTATCATTTTTAGGTGTTTAACACGTTTTTCCCCCATAACATAACTATTTACTGTTTTAGGGGTGAAATGACCAATCGAGGTAAAAGTCCATATCATCCCCTATTTTTTAAGCTATCACACCTAATTTTAGGGTTCTTCGTTTCCGAGATAGGGTTTTTTCAATTTTGGGGGGTAGATTCACCCCCCTGCTATTTTTCATCAAAAACAAAAGATCTTAGGTTCATTTATCATTTTTAGGTGTTTAACACGTTTTTTCCTCATAGCATGACTATTTACTGTTTTAGGGGTGAAATGATCCATCGAGGTAAAAGCCCATATCATCCCCTATTTTTTAAGCTATCACACCTAATTTTAGGATTCTTCGTTTCCAAGATAGGGATTTTTCAATTTTGGGGGGTAGTTTCACCCCCCTGCTATTTTTCATCAAAAACAAAAGATCTTAGGTTCATTTATCATTTTTAGGTGTTTAGCACGTTTTTTCCCCCATAACATAACTATTTACTGTTTTAGGGGTGAAATGATCCATCGAGGTAAAAGCCCATATCATCCCCTATTTTTTAAGCTATCACACCTAATTTTAGGCTTCTTCGTTTCCGAGATAGGGATTTTTCAATTTTGGGGGGTAGTTTCACCCCCCTGCTATTTTTCATCAAAAACAAAAGATCTTAGGTTCATTTATCATTTTTAGGTGTTTAACACGTTTTTTCCCCCTTAACATGACTATTTACTGTTTTAGGGGTGAAATGATCCATCGAGGTAAAAGCCCATATCATCCCCTATTTTTTAAGCTATCACACCTAATTTTAGGATTCTTCGTTTCCGAGATAGGGATTTTTCAATTTTGGGGGGTAGTTTCACCCCCCTGCTATTTTTCATCAAAAACAAAAGATCTTAGGTTCATTTATCATTTTTAGGTGTTTAACACGTTTTTTCCCCCATAACATAACTATTTACTGTTTTAGGGGTGAAATGATCAATCGAGGTAAAAGCCCATAACATCCCCTATTTTTTGAGCTATCACACCTAATTTTAGAATTCTTCGTTTCCTAGATATGGATTTTTCAATTTTAGGGGGTAGTTTCACCCCCAAACAGGGAATGTTGCCCCAAGTGCTAGGACCCCTCATACAAGTCCCTAGCATGATTGGTTCGCGAGATATGAACAAAAGTGTCGTTAGGTCCTTTTAACAAGAATGAATCCTACATTCAAAAACGGGGCGTCACCCCCAGGGTTAGAATACTGCCTATGGCAAAATCCCATGAGGGGTTCAGAAAATATTAACAAACGTGTAGTTAGGTCCTTTTGACAAAAGCCGTCCGTGCGCGCACATACAAAAAAATCTATTTCACCCCCCCGGGTGAGGGTAGTTTTTATTTTAGAGTGAATATACCCCTTCGATAGAAAAAAAGAGTTCACCACGAGTCCTACGACACCTCATAGGTTTAAATCCGATTATTGGTTAGCGAAATAGTCAAAAGCCGATGACCTATTAGTTTTTATGGTTTATTTCAATACATATTAAAAACACTCATTAATAAATCATCATTTAAAAAGCCCGCCCTTTTACAAAACTCCTCAAGTGCGCATGCGTATAAAAAAACATTCATCGCCAAAATGTTAAAAAACAACATGTTTACCCCAAATGGCCTTTCCAAATTCCATCCATTTTAAAAAATAACCTCACCATCACCTAGAGCGGAAAAAATACCATCTAAACGACCTCTCACTCGACCCTACTCCTTTCCCACCACCTAACCCTTTCCCAACATAGGCATACATATTCAAGCACGAGCGCGACTTCAGGAAACCAACACTACCCCACTACTCGCGAATGACCTTTTAGTTTTGGTCTTTTAATCAAATAAAGAGCCTATAGGAAAGTAGGGGGCATTACTAGCAGTGCTAGGACACCCTGTATG